>CM067223.1:86492679-87692679 GCA_034190945.1 Octodonta nipae | reverse complement strand
CAGTGACATATCGATCATATAAATTCTTAAAAGAATTTATGGATGTAGCATTCACTATTTCGGAGGGCAGCGTATTCCATGAACGTACGATTCGGTTGGATATGAAGAATTGTCGACACAACTTATAAAATCTTTCCGGCCACAATTTTAAATTATGACCTCTCAGACGGCTGTTCGGATTAATTGTGAATACACTTAAGTTCACCGAATAAAAACCATGAAGAATCTTATAAGTTTCAATAAGATCACCACGTAATCGCCTGTCTGTAAGTGAAGTGATGCCCAACTTCTCTAGGCGTTCCTCGTATGGACAATTACGAAGGGCATGGCACAGTTTTGTGATTCTACGTTGAGTCTGTTCAAGTAGATGAATATCTTTAGCAAAATATGGATTCCATACAGGAACTGCAAATTCAAGTGATGGACGTATAAAGGTGTTGTATATTTTACATAGCAAAGTAGGAGACATATTTTTAAAAACCAAAGAAATTATGTATGCCATAGAGTTGGCTTTTTTTGTTACTTTGGACATATAAGCAGACCATTTCAAATTGTTAGAAACAATTAATCCAAGGTCTCTTTGGGTAATAACAGGTACTATTCTAGTGTTATTAATAAAGTAATGATTATTTGCGTTGTTGTAACCAATGTGCCATACCGAACACTTGTCGGAGTTCAAGTGAAGACACCAATCATTGCACCACTGTGCTAACTTAGCAATGTCACTACTTAGCTGGTTATCAGTGGCTAATGGATTCCCGAAAAATTTGGTGTCGTCTGCATACAACACTGCTCCAGTGCTTTTTGTAGTCCTTATCTATCATGTAAAGATTTACTCGTATTCATTGCTTATCTATTTTGCTGTCCAGCAATTATGTTGCTCAGCCCACAATGTCTGAAACCGTTATATTGAGGGCGTGAAGTTAATTTGTTTGTATAAGATTGGGAAGCAATTGATTGGCGAATACTTAGCTGGGTCCTGTGTACATGGATTGTGCTTTGGTGGTAGATTTGTAGCAACATGTGTAAGGAAACTAGTCATCTTATATGGATTGACAATTAATAAGGGTTTTAATTCTACACACCATTTAGTCCTGGGACTTTCCAGTTATGAAGATTCGTCCTTATACTGACAGCTTGTTTCATTGTAAATTGGTGGTGTTGCAGCTCATCTTAATTCTGAAATGCAACCTCATCCTTATTTGTCCAGATGGCGCTAGAGAGTAAGAAAAGTTCTTCAATCTGCTATTGACATTTTACTGGAATATTAGTGACCTTGTTTTTAAGTTTTCTATAAAACTACTCTTGTGGTTGCTGGTATCATGTGTTGTCTAGATTCCGTTGGTTACTAGTTTTGTACTTTCTTAGTTAGGCTCGTGTAGACAGAGCGCTTTTGTCGTAGATTGTTAGGACAATGCTGAGATGTGATGTATTATCCACCCCATTGAGTCTGTATTTGGTTGTTGCTTAACCAGACTCATCTGTGTTAAGCAGTTAGCCTTCCCGATGTTTTTTTCGAAATGGAGAAGGGCTTGTAATTTTGTTCTACAGATGGCTAGGGTATCCATTATTGTTATTTTCATTGATACTTATTTGTTTTTGATTATATTATAATGGCTAAATATAAAAGAAAATTTGACCAATTTTATCTTATCCAAACGACTTGTAGATTATATAACAATATCCGCGGATTCACGCCTTGAAATACTCTTAAATTGTGGGTTTCAATAAACAATTTCCAGAACAATACAAGAAATTTGTTTTACCATGTCGTAAAATGCATTTAATGTTCACTCGACAATAACAACAGCAAAAATATCACAAATCATAATTGCGTTGGAACTCTATAAAAGAATTTATTACCTCATAGTTTATTTACAATCATCGAACAAAAACGTATATTGGTATTGTTATGATTCCATAAAAAGGTTTCACTTTCATCAGACATTCAGCTGGAAATGGCGGGCGAGTAAATAGCCATTAGGCATGATTTGATATTCAAAAACATTCATTCATTCATAAATATGGTGAACATGAGGGCAATTGTAATGTACGAGTATGTGTGTAATAATAATAGCTTGTTGATGAATTGTGCGTGTGGGTCGGACATAAACAATTTGAACGGTGGTTCTTTGATAATTCCATTAAAAGTTATACAGGTTGAGTTTTTTTTAATGATCAGTATGGGGATCTCGGAAACTAGCGGAGATATAGCAATGGTTAAATTGGGAAAGATTTGCAGTTTTACTGGCCCAATTTAATGAAACTTTTCGGATTTTTGTAAAAAGTCATGGCTTACTAGATATTTTTTGAAAAAACGAAATTCTGTCGATTTAGTCAGATCCCTCTAGCTCCTTTGTTTTTGATTTTATAAAAAAGTGTAAATATCAAAATTGAAGGGAATTGTAGCCCGAATATGAGTGTCATGTCCTCGTTTGCGTGCCAGCTCTCGTTTTCGAGATATGACACAAACTTATCTTTTTTTGAATGGAAACCATAGTTGGCTATGACCTCAAAAAATCGGACATTTTTAGAGCTTTTCAGCGATAAAATACTCGATATAGTTATTCATAAAAATAACGGAGTTATGGATGTTTTTCTCTCTTATATGTCAGTTTTAACGTAGGTAGCCATGAAAAAGATTATTTTCACTTTGACGTTTCCTCATTTCAGAGTAATTCCATTAGTAGTGCTGAACTGACAGTCAATATTGACAAGTTTTCGTGATAAAACGGAACATTCTAACGAAGAAAAACTGAATATGGTGGAATGTTATATCACATGCCATAAAAATTCAGTTCGTGCAGCTGAGGAATACTTTCATAGATATTTTAATCTTCGTCAACTTGCTCTATGGTTAGCAAACAAAATCTCAAAGTAAAGTGATAGAAGGAGATGCATTTATATGAAGATTGAAACATAGAATGATAGTGGTCCGTAGGCAGCCGTATATACAGGATGGTTGGAATATAGGATGGACTGGACGTTTGGTGTTATAAAAATGTTGGAAAAAATGTGTAATTAAAATTATATAGGGTGATTAAAAAACTATTATATGATGTGGACATAAGCAAATCATATACAGGATGGTTGAAATATATGCTGGAGAATTATATTTATAGAGTGTGATTAAAAATTATTTCTTTTATAGCCCATAAGAAGTTGCATAAAGTGTGGAGAGGAATTAATGTTACACAGGGCGATAATATAAAATGTTAAAAATGAAATAATTTATGGGTAGCCCACAAGGAGTTATATACTATGGTTGAAATATAGGACGGATATGACTCCGTAAATATGGGATGGATTCTACTCCGTCCTATAGTTTACAGAAGGCAGCTAACAAATGTATGTTTGTCCGTGGGCAGTCGTATGTACAGAATGGTTGGTACATAGGTTGGAGTGGAATTATCTATAGTTATACAGGGTTGTCAAAAAAAGTTGAAAAAAGGTTACATGGCGTAGTCCTAAGGCATGAATATATTTTGGGCTTATTAAGTCAACGCGTACTAGTACATTTTGTTCGTAAAGATTTACGTGTCAGTTTAAATGAGAAAGTATCATTGTATAATTTTGAGGCTTTCGATGTTACCTGATTCTGTCTATTAAGGTTATACATACAAAATAAAAAATAAAGAATGAAAACTACCTGAGTTCAAAAAAACTAAAAATTGAAAATAAAACATTTAAAAAATATATAACCGACTTCTACCTATAACTAAAAAGCTAAAAATAATTATAGCAAAATATAACTCTAGCAAATAAATAACACATTGAATGTTGTTAGGTACCTACCCAGCAAGTAAAAAAATATAAACATTAAAAGGTGCTCATTCTGTACAAATTAATTACCAATCTATTATATTTTGAAGCCGGTGCACCCTAACTCTGCGCTGAAGGTCGTCAATAGTTACTAAATAACGTTTTTATTGTTCTTCTAGCACTAGGTTTTTCCAGATCTATTGCCGGTATTAAATTTTAACAAAAAAATATAAAATATAATGTTTAAATGTAACATTAACCATAACACAGTCCCAATAGGTAGAATTCAGATGCGAGATTATTTAAATCAAAATCTCATTTTTATTTACGCATTTAAATGGTGATTAAATTATTTCACAAACCATTTAGGTAGTAATTTTTTTACAAGTGAACAGATCCAAACATCAAAAACTGATTTCTTGTAGTAGTATATATTTTATCGTGTAAATCAGTCACAATTTTCTCCAAGTTGAATCGTAGAAACTACGAGAACGTTATTCGATTCGATTCTATAATCAGATTACCCTTAAAGAAGTGGAGCAAGCATAAACTTTTGATAACCCTATTACAACTTTCTGTCGCCAAAAACGTCTGTGCTGCCGTTTAATTAATCACAGTCTCGATGATTTCACCAGATTATCGTACGGAGCTATTTTTAGGAGTTTGTAATCAAATTATTAAACTACCGTTAAAGAAAAATCTCCTTAATTATCATTACATAAGTTGAGAGAATCAAAACTAATGATTGCCGTAGCACGCACAAATGATTTCACCAGTAAAACATCAAACGGCTTTTATTGATATCCATCTTGAATAGTAAATATCGATATCTAAATATAAATTGTTTTGCTAATTGGTTTCACTGAAGCATGACTTCATTACCAATTGAAGGAAAAGTTGTCAATGGATTTCACGCTAAAAGTGATATCAGTTTGTAGAAATATTGTTATATTCATATTCTAAAAAAGGTGTTCTTTAAACATTGCCTGCATCTAGAAAACATAAAATAAGATAACTAGGAGATCTCAAATTTATTTATATACACGGTGTAAATGAATAATGCGAAAGATTTCAAGTTTTCGCAATGTCTCTATGAAGTCTTCATAATAAGATCACAGAAACGGTCATGAAAATCTACAGGGTGGTACTTTTTCTGGGGTCACTTGTTCTTTCTCAGCCTACAACTTTTTTTCATTACGCACATAATGGGCGGACGGAAATCCTAATGATATCGTTGAAGCTCACCACCAGGAACTCGGTAGATGATGAAAGTAAACCAGAAAAGAACCTTCACCAGAAGAATGGAATAATGACGAAAATCCTAACTATGCTGATTACTTGTATTATATGCACGCTAATTTGACAATTTGAATAATTTCAGGCACGAAAAGGGATTAAAGACGTTTGTTTTACCTCATTTTGGAGAGCCTGGACCTGTCCAACATTTAGTTTGCGGATGGTTCAGAACAAAAAAAAATGGCAAATTAACTCGTCAGCTGTATGCTATTATGTTGTATGTATGATTGACATATGCGGTTATGATCTGGGAGTGTTAGACATTTTTGGTCGATTTTGGCTTAAAACCTGCATAGCCCACCTACGAGGGCTGCCTTTTATATTTCGGGATTAGAGAACAAAAACAAAAATCCTAGATGTCGGTCTTACATCTCGCGTCTACAAATATTAATCATCGAAAATCGCTTTATTGTTTTTCAAAATATTCCCCATGAAGATCTATAGACTTTTGCATGCGTTTGAACTAATTGTCGAAGCACTTTTTCCACTCTGATTAAGGTATCTTCAAAGCATGCATTCTGAACGCAGCAACCGCTTCTTCAGGTGTCGAAAAACGTTGACCTCTCAGTTTATTTTTTACGTATGGGAATAAGAAGTCATTTGGTGACAAGTCAGAACTATACGGCGGATGACTCATCAAATCGATGTTTTGAGTGGTCAAAAATGCAGTTGTTTGAGCCGATGTGTGAGAGCTCTCATTGTCGTGATGAAGAGTGATCGGTCTTCGGCGGTTGGTTTTCCTCATTTCTTGGAAGACAACTGGCAAACAAATGGTTGTGTACCACTCAGAATTGACTGTTCTGCGTTGTTCTAGTGGTACGGTTGCGACATGTCCAGTTTTTCCGAAAAAACAGGCGATCATTTGCTTAGAAGTGCTTCGTGCGCGAACAACTTTTGTTAGATTCAGCTCATCTTGAAACACCCATACAGTCGACTGCTGTTTACTTTCGGGCTCATACGCGTAAATCCACGATTCATCACCTGTCACTAAGTCATAAACGTGTTTTGAAGCACCGCGATCGTATTTTTTGAGATTTTCTTTCGACCTATCGACACGAGCCTTTTTTTGAACGATTGACAAATTGTGTGGGATCCAACGCGAACAATTTTTTTTTGACATTCAAATGTTTATGCAATATTGAATGTATGCTGGTCCCACTAATGTATAAGGTCGACTCAATCTCAGGATAGGTCACATGACGATCTTGCAATATCAGTTCGCGCACAGCATCAATGGTTTCCGGGACAACTGTTTTTGGACGACCTTCACGAAATTCGTCTTGGAGTGAACTACGACCTCGATTGAATTCACCGTACAATCGATAAACAGTGGTTCTTGATGGAGTTTCATCGCCAAAAATTAAATTAAGTTCATCCATGCACTCTTGCTGACCTAATCCACGTCGAAAGTTGTAAAAAATAATCGCATGAAAATGTACACGATTTAATTCCATTTTTTGGCCTAGATTAATCCTTTAAGTTACTGTAAACAACACATAACGCTCGTATGTCAAAACGTTCTGAATACGTATAACCTCAAAAATGTCAAACTTTTCGATAGAGCTGTCAGTTTTCAGATTGCAACACTAGGGTTGTCCAATCCCGAAATATAAAAGGCAGCCCTCGTACTATCGATAGTATTGAGTATATTTTCACTTCAACTCTGGTTCGGTTTGTACACAAAAGGCTTCAAGTGGCCCCCTAAGAAAAAAGTCTAATGGACTCAGGACTGGTGATCTAGGTGGCCACTGTTTAAGACTTCTACCAATCCGTTGATTTGGAAGTTAATAATGTCACCATTGCCTAATCAATTGTTTAGCTCTCCCGGATGAATTCGAACGATTTAAATTTTGTTAATATCCTTTCGAGACATTACATATTTTTGAACTTAAGACAATATACCGTTTCTAGGCGGAACCCGAATGCAGTTACGTTATTCTCAACACGGCTGCCGTGCTAAGTTTGACGATGTACCCTTTAGTGATTCCCAAGGTTAGCGGAATGTTTCAAAGTAATTATGTTACTATCTAGATGTCGCTGTTCAATTCACGTTAAAATATCGACTTTAACTTGTACATATTTGGTATAGTGTTCAATTTCATTACTGCTAGCCAAGTAACTAGAGTCTCTCATTACTATTCAATTCGTCGGCATGTTTTTTTTATAACGGCTGTTTTTTTAGAGGTATAGAACTTTAAGTTGGCAACACTCTTTTAACCGGCGGCCATCTTGTCAGCTGTCAAGTGATTTATGTTTAATTTGGTTTGGGATTTCATCATGAATATACTGACGCCTGAACAACGCTTTCAAATTGTGCAAATTTATTTTGAAAATCATGGTTCAGTTCTAAATACGTATCGCACACTACGTCCATTTTAGGGTCAACATAATTGTCCATCAGAGCAATTAATTCGATTAACAACAGTTTCTCACCACGTTTACTCTAAATGATAATACGCATCCACAGAGATGTCGTACAGTGCGTACAGAAGTATTCATTGCTACTGTAGAGCGTAGCGTAGAGGAAAACCCGAATCAGTCTATCCGCCATCGTGCACAG
This sequence comes from Octodonta nipae, assembly GCA_034190945.1. Classification (NCBI taxonomy): domain Eukaryota; kingdom Metazoa; phylum Arthropoda; class Insecta; order Coleoptera; family Chrysomelidae; genus Octodonta; species Octodonta nipae. The sequence goes on along the minus strand of CM067223.1, from coordinate 87,685,061 downwards.
GAATTGGAAGATTTTGCGAAAAGATCTTGGTTTGTGTGCTTACAAAATTCAATTCGTGCAAGAATTGAAACAACACGATCACCTAGCAAGGCGTATATTCGGTAAATGGGCCCAAAACAAGATTGCCGTTGATCCCGATTTTCAGAAGCGAATTTTGTTTAGCTATGAATCTCACTTTTGGTTGAATGGATACGTCAATATACAAGTTTACCGTATTTGGAGTGAGGAAAATGTGCTTTATAGGCTGGTAGAATAATTGGTCCGTACTTCTTTAAAAACGATGCTGGCCAGAACGTTACAGTTAATGGTGATCGCTATAGAGCCATGATTACAACTTTTTCGTTCATCAATTGAACAATCATGATGCACACGAGCTGTGGTTTCAACAAGACGGGGCAACATGTTACACAGCTCGTGACACAATTGATTTATTGAAAGAAACGTTTGGTAACCGCATAGTTTCACGTTTCGGACCCGTGAATTGGCCTCCAAGATCTTGCGATTTAACGCCACTTGACTATTTTCTATGGGAATACGTGAAGTCACTAGTCTACGCCGATAAGCCGGAAACGATTGACCACTTGGAGGATTAAAAAACACCCTTTATATGCAAAATAGGCTTCAGCCATTTTGATGATTTGAAAGGCATTGTATTAAGGAATATTACAGAATTTTCTATCACGTGAGTTTTAGGCTTTTTCAGAAAATTAAGATACTACATTTCATTGAATTTCAATGAATCAATTTGAATATTTTAAATTGTATATTTTTCTATAACGTAAAATATACCGGTTTTCTGAAAATCGAAAAAATATGTGCAAATTGCAGTCATTCAGCTGGGGCATCTACTTGGTGCAATAGCCTCCATATTTTCCAGAATTAGTAACTAGTGATTTCAGCATATCAATGCTCAGACATTGTTGTATTAGGTAAAATTATATCGAACAATAAACCTATTCTTATTAGTGCGTTGATTATATGATATGCAAGCTGATATTCTGGTTATGTAAATTACATTTTCTATATATACTCGAAATAACATTTCAAACTAATCCTAGTTACAACAAAAAATGATGCCTTATCAGATTTACAGTTTCAAATACTGATAGTTTCAATTAGAAACATTGATAGATAATGATTAATCTATCTAAGGCCTTTATCTCTTGCCAGATAAAATCCTTAGATAAGTACGTTATCAGTTCTAATAGGCTTATACCGATTAATCTGTCTAATGTGAATATCGCCTTCATCCAATATTTTTAACGGACTGGACATGTGAGTGAAGTTTTCCAAAGAAATAGTGAATTTTGATGAATGAGGGCTGCCAAAGAAGTTACGTAAGTTTACATGTACGAATCAGGTGCTTAATCATTGTTCAGTGAAAATGTTTATGATCAAAAGATAATAATTGTTGTTAATGTAAATATAATTTCAATAATAGCGTGTGTTCCCTGTATATCGATTAACTGATAAAAATGCTGTTAGTCGTAATTTTAGATCTTGTTGTTTTCATAATACAAGCCACAATTAAGTTGGTTTCTTCCTTTATTTTATATGCGATCATTGATCAAATCCTTAAAATGTATTCATGTATGTCGAAATAATTCTGAAAAGTTGTAAACCAGCCAAATATAACTTGATAAACCATTACAAATAAATTTGGTTATCAATTTCAGCAGTAAAAATGTTCTCAGAAACTGACAAATATAGTTATATTCAGCATTTATTTCAGTAAAATTATGAACAGAGTGTTCTTAAAATTTAATCATTTATTTTAAAAGCTTATAGAATGTGTATAACTTTATTTTATAAAGGTGTAGAATCAAAGAGATTTATCACATTTCAATAATAAATCATGGTTTATTCCGTGATTATGAATTAAATAATATTTTATTAATTAGTTCACGTTATACCCGATCATTTTTATCTAGCTTCTAATGAAAAACAAAATATATCAAATAAATGTATTTTGATCAATTGAAACTAATTACTTTGTTTTCTTTCACTGGATTTATATAACGTGACTGGTTTCGACGCTTCCTTGTCCTTTTCAAACGTATACACATCAATGAAAAAATTGAAAAACTAAAGAACTAAATCATTTTAAACGTTAATAAAAACTTAACTAACTACAGGTATGAACTTGAAAGTCTGTATATTTCAAAAGTCCAAACGTTTCAAGGTCTAAATCCGACCTCGTTTTCAATGGTATGAATATAAATTGAACAAAAAATTAAATAAAACATTTAAAAAATATATATAACCGACTTCTACCTATAACTAAAAAGCTAAAAATAATTGTAACAAAATACAATTCTAGCAAATAAACAACACATTCCATGTTGTTAAGTACCTACCCAGGAAGTAAAAAATGTAAACATTAAAAGGTGCTCATTCTGTACAAATTAATTACCTACCAATCTAGTATATTTTGAAGCCGGTGCCAAGCAAATCTAAAATCCTTCATTGCGTACTTATCTACTAATTCATCAAACTTGATTGTTGCTTGGCACCGACTTCAAAAATATACTAGATTGGTAGGTAATTAATTTGTACAGAATTAGCACCTTATCATGTTTACATTTTTTACGAGGGTGAATCAAATATGAACCGGACTTTTCTGTTTCTCGCCCTGTAGGTAATTCGAGTGGCGGGACGTCTCGATATATGTTAGGTTGGGATGTTAAGAAGAGGGGAGTTCGTCGGTTTGGCGAGGCGTAGTCGATGCGCTGTTAGTAGCATCATGTCAGAGCAAGAGGTGCATACGTCTGTTGCGCAACCTGTTGTTATCAAATTTTTGACGCGGGAGGGCGTTAGACCGTCTGAAATTTTGCATCGACTATCTGCACAGTTCGCTAATGAAACACTTTCAAGGACCCAAGTGTACGACTGGCACAAAAAGTTTTCAGATGGCCGAGAGACAGTGGAAAATGACGCCGTCCCACGACAAGCATCAATGAGGCGAATATCTACGCAATTCCTGAGCTGATTGAAGGCGTACTGCTGATCGATTTTCTGCACGAAGGCCGTACAATTAATGCTGAGTATTACTGCGAACTACTCCAACAAGTGAAACTTGCCTATCGGCAAAAGAGGCGGGATATGTCTATCCGAAGTGTGATTCTGTTGCATGACAACGCTCGGCCACATACAGCTGCATTGACTCAAGGAAAATTGAACAAAATGTATTGGGAAACCCTTGCACACCCACCTTACAGTCCTGATTTGTCGCCATGTGACTACCACATGTTTGGGCCACTTAAAGAAGAACTGGGAGGCCACCACTTTGAGGACAACGAAGGTGTAGAAACGTTTGTGCGCAATTGGTTATCGACACGACCAGTTTCATTCTTTGAGAAAGGTATTAAAAAACTTCCGATTCGGTGGGAAAAATGTATACATAAGAGAGGAGACTATGTAGAAAAATAATATGTATTAAAATTTGTATTGATCGTACCAATAAAATTTTTAAAACAAAAGTCCGGTTCATATTTGATTCACCCTCGTACTTCCTGGGTAGGTACCTAACAACATTGAATGTGTTATTTATTTGCTAGAGTTGTATTTTGTTATAATTATTTTTAGCTTTTTAGTTATAGGTAAAAGTCGGTTATATATTTTTTTAAATGTTTTATTTTCAACTTTTTAGTATTTTTGAATTCAGGTTGTTTTCATTATTTTTTTTTTATTATTTTGTATGAATAACCTTAATAGACAGAACCAGGTAACATCAGAAGCCTCAACATTACACAATGATACTTTCTTATTTAAATTGGCAGGGAAATCTTTACGAACAAAATGTACTAGTACGCGTTGACTTAATAAGCCCAAAATATATTTATGCCTTATGGACTACGCCATGTAACCTTTTTTTCAACTTTTTTTGACAACCCTGTATAACTATAGATAATTCCACTCCAACCTATGTTCCAACCATCCTGTACATACGACTGCCCACGGACAAGCATAAATTTGTTAGCTGCCTTCTATAGGACGGAGTAGAATCCATCCCATATTTACGGAGTCAAATCCGTCCTTTATTTCAACCATAGTATATAACTCCTTGTGGGCTAGCCCATAAATCAGTTCATTTTTTACATTTTATATTATCGTCCTGTGTAACATTAATTCCTCTCCACACTTTATGCAACTTCTTATGGGCTATAAAAGAAATATATTTTTAATCACACTGTATAAATACAATTCAACTGCAGCATATATTTCAACCATCCTGTATATGATTTGCTTATGTCCACATCATATAACAGTTTTTTAATCACCCTATATAATTTTAATTTCACATTTTTTCCAACATTTGTATACCACCAAACGTCCAGTCCACCCTATATTCCAACCATCCTGTATATACGGCTGCCTACGGACCACTATCATTCTAGTCCATCCTATATTTCAATCTTCATATAAATGATACTCATTCTATCACTTTACTTTGTGATCTTGTTTGCTATAACTAAACACCCTGTGTATAAACGTACCAAGTAGCAGTTTAAAGTTTGACATGTGTTGTTACTGAATTTTCTATTAGGCCGGGAGAATGTGACAACCAAAAGCATTGTCTTCGCAAAATGGAAAAATTTGCATTTAAATAGGTATTTGCCTGGTATACAAACAAAACGAGCTTGTACTAATTGACTTAAGGAGCCAAAAATACTATGCTTTACTACCTATATGCTTGAGATGTACATAGAAAATTTTCAAATTCGCAATTAAAACTTCCAGTGCCTAAAATTACCGCACTATTACGTTGGAATTAAAATATTTATGAGGAAATGTCCGTTTGTCATTTCAATGAAATTTTTGATAAAAATTTTGGAATTTTCGGCGATTTTCTGCAAAACTGCCAGTTGCACGTCGCAGAAAAGTATATGAGATCACCTAAGGATCTTCCTTAATAGATTAAACGTTAAAAAACTATACACATCCATAAGGAGTTATCGAAAAATCGACTAAAATATTAGGGATATTGGTCGATTTCCATGCACGCATGTGTTCATTCACAAATTTTATCACTTTACCAATAGAATTCTTTTCCAAAATTTGAAGTTTCACCAATCCGGATATATACTCTATTAAACAAGACCATATTCATTCAAAACGGTGCACCACAGGAGAAGAAATCAGGTAACATACATACAAAAAAAAGCGAAAAAATACGCGACGAATTGATAATTTCCTCCTTTTTGGAAATCGGTTAAAAATAAAGGACACTTACTTACCAATAAGAGAAATCATAGAGATAAAGAGTATCAAGGACTACAACCCATAGCAAGTCTTCAGGAGAAAACATTGATCAGTCAAGACGTTGACGACAGAATGAAGACATGAATAAAAATTATTGGAGAGAAATACTCCCCAATGAGAAACATGATAAATTGTACTAAGGACTACAGCCCTTAGCAACTCTTTTAGAGAAATACATCGAAAGAAACAAAAGATATAAGCTTATACATTCACTAACATTGATTAATTTCTTATTTTATGAAAGTGCAATTACCGATTCGTTAAAATTCAAACCGTTATTTTTGATTAACATTTCATTACAAACAAACAAATAAAAATTTACTAAAACAAAACGACGGACTGCTAGCAAAAATAACGATACTCATTAAAATTAACAAATACACTTTATTTATTTTCTAATTAACAGTTAGAAGCGTTAAAATCGTACAACACGAAGGTTCAAGAACCTTTTCACAATAATAATAGTGGAGAATATACGGAAAAGCGTGTAATCGAAAAAATATGATGACGCGACTGGTATGTATGCCATTCATAAATCTCGAAAAGGAATTCATGGTAAAGTGAATTAAAAAAGGTTGTTGAATATTAACAGTTCAGTGCACCGTTGACCTGTGCGAGTTTATTAAATCGATAGCTACGAAATGGGAACAATCTGAAAAGCGCTTTCCCGAAATGGAAGAATTGAAAACGAAATTAGGTTCGGCGGACATTTTTGGTATGATAATAACATACGAGGTGGGCCGAATTTAAGGTTTTTGGAGCAGAGCTGAAGCCCGATGAAGCCGAAACAGATATCTCTTCTTCTTCTTGAACAATCGATCCAATAAGGATCATTATGGACCTGAACAGTCAATTCTTATTGACCAGATTCAAGTTTCGATTAACTAAGGAAAAGTTTACTTGAACTATGCATATATTTTGAGCTCCACCATGAGTAGATACTTGTGTAAATTTGGACTAAAATAGGAATACAGTTTTAAATAAATTTTTATTTTCCTCTACTTTTTTATTTACAAAGGCGGGACAGCGCTTGACTTCGGGTATATTAATCTATTTTATTCTATTCACTTTTAAAGTTTATAACTATATAAATCACTGCTGGAGCGTCCGTCACTTTATAAGCTTTCATAAATGTTTCGATGTCCATAGATAAGTCAAACAGTATTTTGGAAAACAAAGGAGTTTCTTTAACCATCAATATACAGGGTGAGTTTTTTTTATGATCAGTATGGGGATCTCGGTAACTAGCGGAGATAGAGCAAGGGTAAAATTGGGAAAGATTTGCAGTTTTACTGGCCCAATTTAATGACTCTTTCGAATTTTTGTAAAAAGTCATGGCTTACTAGATATTTTGAAAAAACGAAATTCTGTCGTTTAGTCAAATCCCTCTAGCTCCTTTGTTTTTGATTTTATAAAAAAAGTGTAAATATCAACATTGAAGGGATTTGTATCCCGAATATGATTGTCATGTCCTCGTTTGCGTGACAGCTCTCGTTTTCGAGATATGACACAAACTTGTCCTTTTTTTTAATGGAAACCATAGTTGGCTATTACCTCAAAAAATCGGACATTTTTCGAGCTTTTCAACGATATAATACTCGATATAGTTATTCATAAAAATAACGGAGTTATGGATGCTTTTCTCTCTTATTTTCACTTTTAACCTAGGTAGCCGGGTTTGCAGTGTGTCTATGATTCCTGAATTTTATATATGATACACTCAGGGTACTGTTTGAATATCTTTCACTTTTAACCTAGGTAGCCGGGTTTGCAGTGTGTCTATGATTCCTGAATTTTATATATGATACACTCAGGGTACTGTTTGAATATCTTTCACTTTTAACCTAGGTAGCCGGGTTTGCAGTGTGTCTATGATTCCTGAATTTTATATATGATACACTCAGGGTACTGTTTGAATATCTTTCACTTTTAACCTAGGTAGCCGGGTTTGCAGTGTGTCTATGATTCCTAAATTTTATATATGATACACTCAGGGTACTATTTGAATATCTTTGGTAACCCGCCAGACCAGTTTCACTGGTCAAACAGCCCACCAAACACACTTTTAGGGTCGCGACGATCATGAGTGTGAGGGTCTCCGTTCGTGTTTCTATCCCCCTCGTAAACCTTACTTATTCTACGTATGTGCGCGCATACGTGTGCATAAATGAAAATATTAGAGATATTACTTTATCATTCAGCTAGTGGCTTATGTATATTATTATTTTCTCCTTCAATTATGTCAAATAGTTTTTTTCAAATGTATCTTTGATCCTGATATTAGAGGGGTTAATATCATAATTTTTTTTACAGCTAATAAGACTGAACAAGCCCCACCGAACAAAACATCACCAAAATGGAGCACCAAGATTTAATAGAGGAGATGCCTCACATAGAACAAATGCCCACTCAAGAAAGACTGATGTTAGCACGCAAAAGAAGAAATCAACAGTTGAAGCAGTGGATACAAAAAGAAAAGGAGTACGGTAGAAAATCACACAAACAACAGAAGACGAACAAACGGGGGATTTTCTTCAACGATAGCGTAGTACTGTTAGAAGCGGCAGCAAGAAACGATATAGATGAAGGTAATTGTTTGTGTATTTTTAATGTATTCTTGGACATCTACCCATTTCAACCGGCTGTTTGTTAGATGGGATTCTAATTCACGGCTGGAAGCCTTATTTGTATTTTTAAAGTATATTCTGAAAATAAAACATTTTTAAAAAATATATAACCGACTTCCACCTGTAACTAAAAAGCAAAAAATAATTATAACAAAATACAACTGTAGCAAATAAATAACACATTCAATGTTGTTAGGTACCTACCCAGGAAGTAAAAAATGTGAACATTAAATGGTGCTCATTCTGTAAAAACTAATTACCTACCAATCTAGTAGGTTTTTGAAGTCGATGCCAATCTAAAATCCTGCATTGCGTACTTATCTACTACTTATTCAAACTTTATTGTTGCTTGGCACTGACTTCAAAAATATACTAGATTGGTAGGTAATTAATTTGTACAGAATGAGCACCTTTTAATATTTACATTTTTTACTTCCTGGGTAGGTACCTAGTTATAATTATTTTTAACTTTTTAGTTATAGGTGAAAGTCGGTTATATATTTTTTAAAAATGTGTTATTTTCAACTTTTTAGTTTTTTTGAACTCAGGTAGTTTTCATTCTTTATTTTTTATTTTGTATGTATAACCTTAATAGACAGGACCAGGTAACATCGAAAGCCTCAACATTACACAATGATACATTTTCATTTAAATTGGCAGGGAAATGTTTACGAACAAAATGTACTAGTAGGCCTTGACTTAATAAGCCCAAAATATATGTATGCCTTATGGACCACCCCATGTAACCTTTTTTCAACTTTTTTTGACAACTCTGTATAACTATAGATAATTCCACTCCGCCCTATGTACCAACCATACTGTACATACGACTGCCCACGGACAAGCATAAATTTGTTAGCTGCCTTCTGTAAACTATAGGACGGAGCAGAATCCATCCCATATTTACAAAGTCAAATCCGTCCTATATTTCAACCATAGTATATATATAACTCCTTGTGGGCTACCCCATAAATAATTTAATTTTTAATATTTTATATTATCGCCCTGTGTAACATTAATTCCTCTCCACACTTTATGCAACTTCTTATGGGCTATAAAAGAAATAATTTTTTAATCACACTGTATAAATATAATTCAACTCCAGCATATATTTCAACCATCCTGTATATGATTTGTTTACCTCCACATCATATAACAGTTTTTTAATCACCCTATATAATTATAATTTCACTTTTTTTCCAACATTTTTATACCACCAAACGTCCATTCCACTCTATATTCCAACCATTCTATATATACGGCTGCCTATGGACCACTATCATTCTACTCCGTCCTATATTTCAATCACCATATAAATGCAACTCCTTCTATCACTTTACTTTGTGATTTTGTTTGCTATAACTAAACACCCTGTGTATAAACGCACCAAATAGCAGTTTAGAGTTTGACATGTGTTTTCACTGAATTTTCTATTAGGCCGGGAGAATGTGACAACCAAAAGCACCGTCTTCGCAAAATGGAAAAACTTGCATTTAAATAGGTATTTGCCTGGTATACAAACAAAACGAGCTTGGTACTCATTGATTTAAGAAGCCGAAAATACTATGCCTTACTACCTATATGCTTGACATAGACATAGAAAATTTTTAAATTTGCAATTAAAATTCCAGTGCCTAAAATTACCAACTGTTACGTTGGAATTAAAATATTTATGAGGAAATGTCCATTATGTCATTTCGATGAAATTTTTGATAAGAATTTTGGAATTTTCGGTGATTTTCTGCAAAACTGCAAGTTGCACGTCGCAGAAAAGCATATGAGATCACCTAGGGATCTTCCTTAATAAACTAAACTTTAAAAAACTAAACACATCCATAAGGAGTTTTCGAAAAATCGACCAATATGTTAGGGATATTGGTCGATTTCCATGCACGCATGTGTTCATTCACAAATTTTATCACTTTACCAATAGAATTCTTTTCCCAAATTTAAAGTTTCACCAATCCGGATATATACTCTATTAAACAAGACCACATTTATTCAAAACGGTTCACCACAGGAGAAGAAATCAGGTAACATACATACAAAAAAAGCAAAAAAAAATACCCAACGAATTGATAACCTCCTCATTTTTGGAAGTCGGTTAAAAAGGGATCTAATGTAAAACTGACGAGTGTTGGGTTTTTCAGTAAATACGAGGATAGTACCGAAGTATCTGAAAAAATGAATTGGTTCTATTCATACTCCATCAAGAATAGAAATTATAAGAAAAAAAGTTATAAAACTGAATTTATTATTAATTTATTTTTCATTAGATTAATCACAATGATTCGTTTTCATGTGTTAGTAGGATATATCTACGTAGGTATGTAATCGCAGACCTTTTTCAATTTCATTCACAATTCGATTGCAATAAATGTGAAAGTCCCACTTAAAATTTAAATCACTGCAAATTAATGTCAGTGTTATTGAACATTTCTAATCTCGTTTCGGTTGCTATAACATACTGATCTGGTGAAGGAGAAAGTGAAACCTACCGGTTCGACTTGTATGGCATTTGCATAAGCCTCTACTACAATTGTGAGAATTCAGTTTATCAACCCACATTGTTTTATGCAAAATATTGCTCTCGTTAAACTAACCATTAATTTGTTAATAGTTTAATCATAATACGTATCGTATCCTAAAAGTTTATACATACATAAATATAGTAAATGTAAACATATTCGTCTATATTCATGCTGTAGCCGCTTTGGCATATACTGCAAGTACCTAGAATTATTTTTGATGACAGGACTATCCAGTAAACAAAAACCAATGTAGCAGCACCAGGGGCAGATCCAGGATTGTCTTTGGGGGGCTTGCTCTCGTTTGGGGGGGCTTGATCTCGTTTGGGGGAGCTTGATCTCGTTTGAGGGGAGACTTGACGTCACTGAAGGTTGATTTTAGCACAATAAACACTAAAAAGGCATACTACTCAGATGATTTGGGGGGGGGCATCAGCCCCTTAGCCCCCCTAGATCCCCTAGTGAGCAGCACCAATCCTCAAATATTTGGTCAATGATTGAACCGAATGACATGAAAGTTTTAATCGTATCTTTTCAAAGTTGGCAGTATCGAAAAACAAAAGCGACGTGGTACGTGTCAGTCCTGGGATTTAATGTCCCATGTAATATCATGGCGAATTAATGAAGGACTCACAAAAACATGATCCGTATTAATAGGAGTTAAGCCCTAAAAATCAAGACCCAAAGATGTAAACCACTCTGTCTCAAGGTCCACATGTTTTTCTTTATTTCTGTAAGAAGATGCCTGTCCAGGTATTACAGGCGATCTGGAAACTTGTTTTCATCTTCAGACATGATTCTAGCCCTCCAGGTTTGTTGAGATCAAAAGTATATATACGAGGGCTGCCTTTTATATTTCGGGATTAGAGAACAAAAACAAATATTAATCATCGAAAATCGCTTTATTGTTTTTCAAAATATTTCCCAGGAAGATCTATACACTTTTGTATGCGTTTGAACCAATTGTCGAAGTACTTTTTCCACTCTGATTGAGGTATCTCCAAAACATGCATTCAGAACGTAGAAACTGCTTCTTCAGGTGTCGAAAAACGTTGACCTCTCTGTTTGTTTTTTACGTACGGGAATAAAAAGAAGTCATTTGGTGACAAGTCAGGACTATACGGCGGATGACTCATCAAATCGATGTTTTGAGTGGTCAAAAATGCAGTTGTTTAAGCCGATGTGTGACAGCTCGCATTGTCGTGGTGAAGAGTGATCCGCATTCGGCGGTTGGCTTTTCTCATTTCTTGGAAGACAGCTGGCAAACAAATAGTTGTGTACCACTCAGATTTGACTGTTCTGCATTGTTCTAGTGGTACGGTTGCGACATGTCCAGTTTTTCCGAAAAAACAGGCGATCATTGGCTTGGAAGTGCTTCGTGCGCGAACAACTTTTGTTGGATTCGGCTCATCTTGAAACACCCATACAGTCGATTGCTGTTTTTTTCGGGCTCATACGCGTAAATCCACGATTCATCACCTGTCACTATGTGATAAACGTGTTTTGAAGTACCGCAATCGTATTTTTTGAGCGTTTCTTTCGACCAATCGACACGAGGTTTTTTTTAAACGATTGACAAATTGTGTGGGATCCAACGCGAACAAATTTTTTTGACATTCAAATGTTTATGCAATATTGAATGTATGCTGGTCTCACTAATGTGTAAGGTTGAGTCAATCTCATGATAGGTCATATGACGATCTTGCAATATCAGTTCGCGCACAGCATCGATGGTTTCCGGAACAACAACTGTTTTTGGACGACCTTCACGAAATTCGTCTTGGAGTGAACTACGACCTCGATTGAATTCACCATACCATCGATAAACAGTGGTCCTTGATGGAGTTTCATCGCCAAAAATTAAATTAAGTTCATCCTTGCACTCTTGCTGACTTAATCCATGTCGAAAGTTGTAAAAAATAATCGCACGAAAATGTTCACGATATAATTCCATTTTTTGGCCCAGATGAATCCTTTAAGTTACTGTAAACAACACATAGCGCTCGTATGTCAAAAAGTTCTGAGTACGTATAACCTCAAAAATGTCAAACTTTACGATGGAGCTGTCAGTTGTCAGATTGCAACACTAGGGTTGTCCAATCCTGAAATATAAGAGGCAACCCTCGTAAATGTAGGTATTAACGTAAAAATAGAGAGATTTGCCCTCTGCACTTTCGCAAGTCTACATTCATCGCAGTGAGGTTGCTAGAATGGACATGTAGCCGTGAAAGAATTAATTCTTACTTTAGATGATTTAGCGAATGTAGAGCAGGTACCAAGGAACTTTAACTTGTCCATTTTCATCTAAACAATATTCTGCATGAAAATTGGGGAATAATGAACTTTTTTCCAAGTGAATGGCGTATTTGTTTACATTTGGACAAAAATAACAACGAATTGATGGTTCGAAGAAGCTCTTTGAATCTGTTTACCCTTCATAAAAAAGAGTTTTTGTTGGTACATAGCAATACATGAAGCATGGAATCATCATTATACGCTGGAATCGAAAAAAAACTTCAGGCGATTAGAGAGCTGAGTGGTGAAAGTCGGCCAAAGCATCTGAAGACACAACCGTCAGGCAGACTTTTTTTTAAAGGGCCACACATAAAACAGCGTCTATTGTATTGCGCCCCGATCCCCAAGTGGACGCAGACGATGGCAAAATTGAAAAATTACGATACAAATTGTTTCTACAGCATTATCTTCACCAGAATTGGCCCAAGCTGATCTCAAGAAGATGCTCAATGGAAAGTTGATGACGCTATAGTCGTTATCAAACCCTATTTTGAAACAAATGAAATTCTTTGAAAGTTTAGGAAGCTGACTATGCTGATGAATAAAGACGAGTTTTGCAAAAAACATGTTTTTTTTTACTGTTAACATTTTAAAAAAGTGTTTTTATGTTCATTTTTCTGTTTTTATCTTCGATGTTATTTTGTAGAATACAGAAACTATTGATATTTTGTAGTCCGATGGTTGCTAATGAAAGGGGTTAGTCCGGATTCCTGCAACGAAGATGGTCTGACGGCTCTTCATCAGTGCTGCATTGATGATAACGAATCCATGCTCAGGCTTTTGTTGGAATACGGAGCCAACGTCAATGCAGAGGACAGCGAAAAATGGACGCCCTTGCATGCTGCTGCTACTTGCGGTCATCTTAAACTGATCAAGTAAGTCCTTGGTATCATTTAAGTCTACTAGCATCTTAAAACATTTTAATATGCAACGCAAACGAAAAATAAACTGATTTATTTTGTACAGTGGCATGTTTTTTTTTTGTTTTTTTTTTTTTTATTAATGTTATGTCAATTTTAAAAAGAGAGGACCATTACTAATTTCATTTTTAATTTTCGGGAACTATTGTTGAATACTCAAATTATATTTTATGATCTATGTTCACACATTTTAGTTTTATCGATTTGTTGTTTCCCTATGTAATTTTTATGATCATCTATTCGTGCGTTGAGATGTTTGTCCAATATAAAATGAAATAATATGTTAAGAATTGATTTTATCAATGTAATTTTTTGGAGTTTTGTTTGTTGGTTTTGCTTTCAATATAATTGATTTCAATATAATTCTTGTTTTGAATTATGGTTTGTTATTAAATATACAGGGTGAGTTTTTTTTTTGATGATCAGTATGGGGATCTCAGAAACTAGCGGAGATAGAGCAATGGTTCAATTGGGAGACATTTGCAATTTTACTGGCCCTATTTAATGACACTTTCGGATTTTTGTAAAAAGTCATGGCTTGCTAGATATTTTGAAAATAACGAAATTCTGTCGATTTAGTCAAATCCCTCTAGCTCCTTTGTTTTTGATTTTATAAAAAAAGTGTAAATATCAAAATTGAAGGGAATTGTATCCCGAATATGATTGTCGTGTCCTTGTTTGCGTGACAGCTCTCGTTTTCGAGATATGACACAAACTTATCTTTTTTTAAATGGAAACCATAGTTGGCTATGACCTCAAAAAATCGGACATTTTTACAGCTTTTCAACGATATAATAATTCGTAAAAATAACGGAGTTATGGATGCTTTTCTCTCTTATTTTCACTTTTAACGTAGGTAGCCATAAAAAAGATTGTTTTTACTTTGGCGTTTCCTCATTTGAGAGTAATTCCATTAGTAGTGCTGAACTGACAGTCGATATTGACAAGTTTTGGTTATAAAATGGAATATTCTAACGAAGAAAAACTGAATACGGTGGAATGTTATATCATATGCCATAAAAATTCAGTTCGTGCAGCTGAGGAATACTTTCATATATATTTTAATCGTCGTCAACCTGCTCTATGTACATTTAAGAGGCTTTACGATATTTTACGCAGATATGGATTTTTTACTAAATCACCAAAGGAACGTAATCAAATTAACGATGCAGCACAAATAAATGTTTTGGGATTGGTAAATCAAAATCCATCTACATCAACTCGTGAGACTGCTGTAGAAGCTGGCACATCTCAACGAACTGTAGTTAAGGTACTGAAAGCGCACAAGTTCCACCCGTACAAACTTTCAGTTTCTCAAATTTTGCATGCTGGTGACGAACATCGACGTATTTTGTTTTGTACATGGTTTAGAGACATGTGCTTTAACAATCCACAGTTTCCATTAAAGGTGTTATGGTCAGATGAAACTAGATTTACTAACTGCGGTATGTTCAATAGACACAATGAGCATATCTGGGCTTAAGAAAACCCTTTCCATGTAGAACAAAAACGACCCCAGATAAAATTTGGTTTTGATGTTTGGTTTGGTATCATGGGGTTTACTATTCTGGGGCCTTTTATCTATGATGAATCACTTACTGGAAGCGCTTCTTGCATAATTTGAATTTGAGAACTCGTTTAGAAATTGAGTGGTTCCAACATGATGGAGCACCTGCTCATAACTCGTTAGTAGTAAGACAACTCGTAGATAATATCTATCCAAACTCTTGGATAGGAAGAAATGGCCCACGCGAATGGCCACCCCGGTCTCCCGATTTGGCAGTTATAGACTTCTATTTATGGGGTGCGCTAAAAAACAAAGTATACAAAAGAAAGTATGACCTAAGGTGACCTAAGGGAGGCGGTATTACAAGCAATTGAAGAAATTGATAGGCGGTCTGTGAGGAAAGCGGTAATGTCAATCTTAAAAAGATGCAATTTTTGTCTAAATAACAATGGTGGACTTTTCGAACATAAATTGTAACCATTATTATGTACTTTAATTTCATATGTTTTTAGTAAGTACCTACTTATTTAGTTTTTTTCGTTATATCTGATATACCTAATAAAAAAATGGTTCAATGTTTTTTGGACTAGTTATTAATAAATCAATCTATTTCATGGCTAACCACGTTAAAAGTGAAAATAAGAGAGAAAAGCATCCATAACTCCGTTATTTTTATGAATAACTATATCGAGTATTATATCGTTGAAAAGCTCTCCGATTTTTAGAGGTCATACCGAACTATGGTTTCCATTCAAAAAAAGATAAGTTTGTGTCATATCTCGAAAACGAGAGCTGTCACGCAAACGAGGACATGACAACCATTTTCGGGATACAGTTCCCTTCAATTTTGATATTTACACTTTTTTATAAAACCAAAAACAAAAGCACTAGAGGGATTTGACTAAATCGACAGAATTTCGTTTTTTTCAAAATATCTAGTAAGCCATGACTTTTTACAAAAATCCGAAAGTGTCATTAAATTGAGCCAGTAAAAGTGTAATTCTTTCCCAATTTAACCATTGCTCCCCTAGTTTCCGAGATCCCCATATTGATCATAAAAAAAACTCATCCTGTATAAAATTTTGAAAAATATATTTTATTTGTATTTTTAAATAATATGTCTAACAAATTTAATAATTTATTATTTAAAACTTGACATATCTTCCCCTTTATTTTCCAATCTACAGAGCCTAAAATTCAGGCAGTAGATTATAAAAGGCTTCCCTGACAGTTTATTAGTAAAAAAACTCTAATGTTAATTTTGGGTGCCAAATTAGAAAATCAAATACATATTTTAATAAAAATTAAGCGAATCGTGAAGCAGATAAAATAAAAGTCTATGTGTGGAAAATGTAAGTGTATATTTTTATAAATTTGAAACGTTTCCTTTAAAAGATGCTTATCTGAAACGGGAATATCAGAAAAAGATATTTTTTGATTCACCTACATTGTATCAAATCATGAAGGTGATACGGAACCCTTAGTATACGAGTACAACTCGCACTTAACAAATTATTTTTTTTATTCAACCCACTTTATTACTCCTACTATTTTTAAAATCCCAATGCTGTCCGTTTCTTATCTAGGACACACTGTAAATGATAATAGGGTTTATAGGATAAGGATATGTCAGTTATTAACTTTTGCAACCTGATAAAAGCACTGTGAATCGAAACACGTGTCATTGAACAAAATAAATGAACATTTATTGCCATAGATTGACATCAGATCAACTCAATACTAAACTATTTGGTTTTTGATTTTCAGAATCCTAATTTCCCACGGTGCCAACCTTCTAGCTGTAAACGGGGACGGGAACATGCCATACGACATATGCGAAAACGAGACAGCTTTGGATTACATCGAAAGCGAAATGGCCAAGAGGGGCGTTACGCAACAATTGATAGACGAAACGAGGGCGGCCACGGAACGACAAATGCTGGACGACCTCAAAAAAGCCGCTGCCAACGGAGAAAATTTAGAATACCATGATAATCAAGGAGCCACACCGGTAATTTGATTAATAACAATCATAACAAGTGCCATGTTTGTTTAGTATCTTTGCTTTTTTATTTTTATGCAAACAGATTTTTTTAATTCGAAATACTAATATTAGTTTTCGCTATTATTTACAGTGTCAAGTGAACCTTGAAAAGTAATCGTGCTAATTATATTTATCTTTTTAACCCAATTATTAAAACACGTGCTGAGTTTGAGTTGCGATATTTCGTAATTCAGTTCCTTGGACTTCCATCGTCTTAAAGTGGTTGATCTCACAACTTTTCAATAGCTGTGTATCTGCTATCGTCATCCGTCGTATTTATATTATACCCTTAACCGGTCATGCGTCACCGGTCATGGTCATTGGTCCAATCAGCGTCCTCGTACCTGGAGGTTGGTTGCCGGTGATGCGTAGCGGCAGAGGCCGAAGAAGAGCTCTCCAAATATTTTTAATTTGGACGCTGGGCTCGCTAATTATATTGTCGTTCGAGATTATATATGCTGTCTCTATGAATTTTCTTTTGTACCAGTGCTCTAGCCTGGTCCCAGTTGATATTATGGTGTTCGGTCCATGCGTGATTAGCTAGCCCAGACTTCGTTACCTCCGCCCTTTGATTAGCTGTGCGGTGTTCCTTAATCCTGGTGTCCAGCGATCGCTTTGTCTCTCCAATTTAAAGATTGCCACATTCACACGGTATGCTGTATATACAGTTATTTGGTATTGCTGGTGCGTCGGGCCTCGTTCTTGTTACCATGCTCCTCAAGGTGTCGTTGCTTTTGAAGATCATTCTGATTCCATAGCTGTGTGCAATTCTTCTAAGTTTCTCCGACAAGCCTTTAGTATACGGTAATAGTAGAGTTGCTACCGTGGTGTCCTCTTCCTGCCTAGGTGGTTTATCCAGCTTTTCAAACGCCTTGGTAATGATCGTTTCCAGATATCCATTTGCCGAAAAGTCTTCTCTAAGACTTGTCCTTCTTTGAGGGCTTCTGGTGTGCGGCAAATATTTTTGGCTCTATGGATTAGCGTTTTGATGATACCAGTTTTTGTTGCTGATGGGTAGTTGGAATTGTAGTGAAGGTATAATCCTGTATGCGTAGCCTTCCTGTTGTTTAGATTCCGGTCCTAGTCCTTTGACACTTTACATCAAGGAACGGTAGGCACCCACTCTCTTCCATCTCCATGGTGAATCTAATGGATGGTTGGGATTGGTTCAGGTGCTCCAGGAATGCCTGTAGTTCTGTCTCTTTATGTTGCCAAATAATAAACGTGTCATCGACGTACCTCAACCATAGCTTAGGCTGCTTCTCGAAACTCCTCAATGCATGTTCTTCGAACCATTCCATGTAGATGTTGGCGATAGTTGGTGATAACGGGGAACCCATAGGCAACCCAGCTTCTTGCATGAAGAACCGGTCCTTCTCCTGAAAGCAGCAGTTCTTGAGGCAATATTCAAGCAAATTTCGTCTTCCGTAAGTTTCTTTCTCACAATTTTGAGAGATTCGTCTAGTGGTACGTTCGTGAAAAGGTTTTCAACGTCGAAACTTACTAAGCGATGTTCTGGCTCAAGTTCCATGGATTCGATGATTTCGAGAAAGTGCTTTGAGTCCTTGACGTGCGATGATGTTTTGCCCTCCAAAGGTTGGATGATTGGTAGAAGGAATTTCGATAGCTCTGCTGTTGGTGACTTGCGCGAAGTTGTAATCGGTCTGAGAGGTACTCCAGCCTTTTGTATCTTGGGTAGTCCATAAAAATGTGGTGGTTTGCTGTGATGTGGCGTCAATTTTCCCCTTGTCTCGATTAGAATGTATTCAGAAGTCCAAGGAAACTACGAGGAACGAGTTATATTGTCTACCATCTTCAGACTAACGTCTTAAAGCAGTGTTGCCAACTTAACGATTTTGTCATTAGATTTAGTGAATTTTTCGATAATATGTGGTGAATACAATACCATAAAATTTCTTCTGTCACGTAGTCCATCTTTCATTGTAAAAATCTAAGATAATTTTTGTTGCTCGGTACAAACACCAGGTGGCGAGTAAAACTTTAATGCACACGCCCATTTATACTCGATAAGAGATTCACCGTAGGTGAATATATCGTACAGTTCCGAAAAAATAAATGATGACAACCGACCATAGAAAATTGGGAAGAGCCAAAATAGAGTTACGAGTCTCAGATATTTATTGTGTAACTCCTTTGTTTGTACAGCATTCTTCCAGAACCATGAACTATTAAAAATGTGTTCACAAAAATCCTCTTTGCCATCAACTCACGACATTAATATTTTCCATAGTTTGTATGTTCTTCAGAGTAAATGTAAATTTATCAATTCTTGCCTTTCAAACAAGACCTTGTATAGCTATTAGTGAAATGACGTTTGTTTACTAGTTATATGATGTTTTTAATTTAAAATGGATAGTTTACTCTGTGACGGTCACTATTAATTTAGACCAATCAATAGAGCAAAAATTAACTGATAATGTGTAAAAAATACTATCAGGATACCGACTGTGCCATCACATTAGCATAGATTCCTAGCGACATTTTGCTATGTTTTACACTACTCGCAACTATATTTTTTTACTTTGTTATAAACAATTGAAGCAAGAAAATTACGTTTTTTTTTTCTTAGCATGTTTATAAAATCAAAAATAATAAACTAATCTCAATGGTGTCAACAGGTCAATTGTAAAGCATGGGAATACAAATGAAATGAGCCCAGTTTCGATCAGATTGGATCATTAGTAACAGGGAAAAACAAAAAATACTGAAAAATGCAGCATTTTAAAAAAAAATCATATCTTCGTCAGTTTAGAAGCTGTAGAACTGGGCTTGTAGGAACTGATAGTAATTTACATCTATTTTATGTATGCCAAAACCAAGCGCTACCGGTTAATTAGTTTTTGAACAATTGTGGTATAAAATTTTCTGTTCACTATTTTTGCATTGTGCCCCCATGCGTCATAGACAATCAAATTTCAATTTTGAAAAAAGTTGTTGAAAGTAGAGGTGTCATTCTACAAAGCCTCTATTCTCATTTTTCACTAAAGGTCTGTGAAATATCTGAAAAATGTTAGCAAACATGACAAAAAATGGGCGAGCGTATGAATGTATCCAAGGTGTGGGGGAAACACGGTTGTTGAGGGGAAGCGTATAGTAATATATATTAGAGGGACATACATAGATCGTTTTAATATTTAAAATCCTCGCAAATAAGAATTTTTCTAATGACTGCTCTCTTTCGATGTTCCGTAAACCCAAAATCCACAAATTAAAGCAAAAACGAGAAACCATTTACATATAAATATATTAATAAACAAACAATTCTCATTTGATATAATAAAATCGAACAAATCACTCTGTATAGAAGTTTTTTTAGCGATTAGATTCTTTCACCATCTGTCAGAGTGACAGTTACTATCGATAATAATTATTGTTAGCAGTTCCCCTCAACAACCGTGTTAGCCCCACTACTCGAACACATTCATACGCTCACCAAATTTTGGTCATTTTTGCTAACATTTTTCGTATATTTCATAGATATTTAATGAAAAATGAATATAGAGGCGTTGTAGAATGATACCTCTACTTTCAACAGCTCTATTCTGAATTGATATTTGACGATCCATGTCGCATGGAGACACACTGCAAGAATAGTGGACTAAAAACTTTATTATTCAAAAATTAATAAACCGATAGCGCCTGGTTTTGTCACGCTTAAGGTAGATATCAGTTACTATCTGTTCCCACAAGCCCAGTTCTACTACTTTGATAGTGAAAGAGTTATGATAATATAAAGAAAACCGCTAAATTTTCCAGTATTTTTTGTTTTTCTCTGTTACTAAAGATCTTATCGGATCGATCCTGGGCTCATTTCATTGGTATTTCTATGCTTTACAATTTTTCATTTTATAGACATGCGGCGAAAAAAAACTAAATTTTCTTGTTACAATTGTTTAGAAAAAATTAAAAAACCATAGTTGCGAGTGAAAAAGGTAGCAAAATATCACTACAAATCATTTTTAATGTGATGGCACAGGCAGTATCCTGATAGTATTTTTTGCACGAAAAAATCTCTATTGATTGGTCTAATTGTCAGAAGTTGAGATTGTCTAAAATTAGTTACTTCTTGTTAATTCTGTTAAGATAAAAGAAATTGTTACTTATGAATATTGCACTTACCTTGATTGATCATGTATTATCTTTCAGCTACATATAGCAGCTGCTAATGGTTACACGTCAGTAGTAGAGTATCTTCTCGAGCAAGGGGTCAGAACAGACGTCAAAGACAAAGACGATTGGGAACCAACCCACGCTGCTGCTTGTTGGGGTCATGTAAGAGTTTAGTATACAAGTGATCATTACCTCGAATTTCATTTTAAATATAATTTTAGCTGGAAGTTCTCGAGTTGCTAGCCCAAGCCGGAGCTAATTTAAATGCCAAAAGTAAACACGATGAGACACCATCAGGTGAGTGAGTTAAAGAATAGCTAGATAACGACTCGGAATGAACAACACTCGTAATCGTGTTATTGTTCTTCATAAATATCTACTTTCTTTTCTTATAGATATTTGTGAAGATATAGAAATCAAAGAACGAATTTTGGAACTGAAGACTGAGCAGGAGATAAAGAAACAAGCTGAAGCGAAGAGAAAAGTTAGAAGATCACAGAGCAATACGAGAACACAATCTGTTAGAAGAACTTCGTTGAGGGATAAAGGTCTGACGGCTCGAAGAGATGCAGTTGAAGAAGCTAGACTGCGATTACAGGCAGGAAGCAGTGTAAGTTTTCTTCCATTTTTAAATTGAATGTGATACCGAATCCGGGTTGAATACTATATCATGTTTATGCAGGATGGGTACTTCTATATTACCTGTGCAGGAAGGTGCCACAGGTAAAAATTTATGGGATCAAAATAAGTCAGTTATAATCAAACACGAAGTTATTTACTTAGTTTTCTATCACTGACTGAAATAGATACGTTTAAACGGAACTATAGTGTTGAGACGGATAGATGTCACTGTCAAATGAACAGACAGAAATTAATCAAAGACAAATAATATAAATAATTTGGTCAAGTGCGAGTTGGACTCGCATACTTAGGGTTCCGTACCACCTTCAAGATTCTAATATTCCTGTTTCAGACAAGCAGGGAATGAATGTGTTTTCTTATATTTGCCCTAATATTTTTAGAGGAAGCGTTTTAAATTTATAAAAAATATACACTTTAATTTTCCCCACATGGACTTTTTAGTTTATCTGCTTCAGGATTCGCTTGATTTTTATCAGAATACATATGTATTTAATTCTCTAATTTGGTCCCCAAAAATTAACATTAGAGTTTTATTTCAGATAAATCTTTTATAATATACTTTCTTAGTTTTGAGTCTCTGTGGACTGGAAGATAAAGGGCAAAATAGGTCAAGTTTTAAATTATAAATTATTAAATCTGTTATTCAAATTATTAAAAAATACAAATAAAATGTATTTTTCAAAATTTAAATAGTGTAGTTTCTAAAGTGGGATTTAAGTCGATGTTTAATATTTTTGTTAATATCTTTTCAATAAATGATTTAAAAATATGATATATTTGTTATTCACATAATGAGCCTTTTATCTGATATATTACATGATGCTTTTGAAAATTGTATCTTTATTTTCCATTTAATTGTATAATTTGTCCCTAAAATTACTAGGGGGGTTTTCCAATAATTTATTTTAATTCTATTATTTGGCCCCCAAATAATAGAATTAGGGATTTTTTCATATTTTGCAAATAAACAAACAAATTTAGGTCTTATAGTTTGGGGAATAACGGGGGAATGGGTAATTTTTTTAAAATATTTTTTTAATATATTTTTAAATATTCATTTAAAAAAAATAAAAAATATATTTGTATTCGTCATAATGAGCCCTCTGATTTGATATATTACGGACCCATTAGAAACAATTATAATTTTTTATTTTCCATTTAATTCTATAATTTGCCCCCCAAAATGAATATTAGGGGTTTCTCCTTATTTTTCCAGTAAAGTTAAGGTGAGGGGCTATACTTCAATTTTTTTCAAAATTTTCCAGGTTATGGTTTCGGATATGGGGGGAAGATGGGTAAAATTTTTTATATCTTTGTTAATATCTTTTAATTAATTTATTTTAAAAATATGAAAAAATATATTTGTTTTCGTCATAATCCCTTTCATTTGACATATAACATCATGTGTTAGAAACAATTTTAATTTTATATTTTCCATTTAATTTTATAATTTGCCCCCCAAAATAAATATTAGGGGTTTCTCCTTATTTTTCCAGGAAAGTTCAGGTGAGGGGCTATACCTCCATTTTTTGTGTTCCTCAGAACGAGACCTTTCATTTGATATATTACATGATGCGTTTGAAATTTTTTTTATTTTTAAATTCTTATTTAATTCTATAATTTGCCCCCCAAAATTAATATTAATCGTTTCTCCTTATTTCTCCTGTAAAGTTCGGCAACGTTCTATATTTCCTATTTTTTTCAAAATTTTAGGCTCTGTAGTTTTCGAGATCAGGGGGGAACCGTCGGTTTTTTTAGTTTTTCCCCCAGAAATACCCCTAAAATCAAAATTTTTTCTTTTACGATATGTACTCCTGATCGGGTCACCAAACTATACATTAATAGCAAATTTCAACCTCTTTCGTTCAGTAGTTTAGGAGAAAATTGCTGTGATGTGACAGACGCAGAAATCCTGAGTGATATTATAAGGGTATCCGTATATTGTACGGAACCCTAAAAACAAGCAAATAGACGAAAACATATAAAGCCTTATTTAAAGTATTTGTGTGATAAAAATCGATAGTAAAGGCATCATGTGATTAAAAAATCAAGAAGAATAGTTTTTGGTAAAATTTTTCAAACTCATCATGTTATATATCAAATAAAAGGTCCCATTCTGAGGAACACAAATATTTTTTTAATTAAAAAAAAAAAATTAAAAAGATATTCCCCCCACCCCCTTATCTCCGAAACTATAAAACGTAGTTTTGAAAAAAAAATAGAGATATAGGGTCTGACCTGAAGTTTACTGGAAAAATAAGGGGACACCTCTACTTTTAATTTTGGGGGGCAAATTATAGAATTAAATGGAAAATATAAAATTAAAATTGTTTCTAACCCATCATGTTACATATCAAACGAAAGGGCTCATTATGACGAAAATAAATATATTTTTCCAGATTTTTAAAATAAATTAATTAAAAGATATTAAAAAAATATAAAAAATACACATCCCCCTCTTATCTCCGAAACCATAAGCTGTAAAATTAAAAAAAAATACAGGTATACCGCCTCACCTGAACTTTACTGGAAAAATAAGGAGAAACCCCTAATATTCATTTTGGGGGCAAATTATAGAATTAAATGGAAAATAAAAAATTATAATTGTTTCTATCATATCAAGTAATATATCAAATCAAAGGGCTCATTATGACGAATACTAATATATATTTTTTTATTTTTTATTTTAATAAATATTTTAAAATATATTAAAAAAATTACCCATTCCCCCCTTTATTCCCCAAACTATAAGAACTCATTTTTTTACAGGAAAAATACAAAGAAATCCCTAATATTAATATTGGGGGCCAAATTATAGAATTAAACGGAAAATAAAAAAAAAATTAACGCATCATGCAATACATCAAATGTAAGGGTTTATTATGAGGAATACAAATACATATTTTTCATATTTTTAAAATTAATTGTTTACAAAATATTAACATAAAGATATAAAAAATTCTCATTTCTCGCTTTATTTCCGAAACCATACTACCTAAAATTTTGAAAATAATTAGGAGTACTGGTGCTCACTTGAAATTTATAAGAAAAATTATTAGAAAACCCCCATAGTAATTTTAGAGACAAATTATACAATTAAGTGGAAAATAAAAATTCAATTTTCAAACACATCATATCAGATAAAAGGCTCATTATGTCAATTACAAATATATCATATTTTTAAATCATTTATTTAAAAGATATTAACAAAAATATTAAACATCGACTTAATTCCCACTTTAGAAACTACACTGTTTATATTTTGAAAAATATATTTTATTTGTATTTTTTAATAATTTGAATAATAGATTTAATATTTTATAATTTAAAACTTGACCTATTTTGCCCTTTATCTTCCAATCTACAGAGCCTCAAAATTCAGACAGTGTATTATAAAAGTCTTCCCTGAAAGTTTATTAGTAAAATAAAACTCTAATGTTAATTTTTGGGGGCCAAATTAGAAAATCTAATACATATGTATTCTTATAAAAATCAAGCGAATCCTGAAGCAAATAAAATAAAAAGTCTATGTGTGGAAAATGAAAGTGTATATTTTTTATAAATTTAAAACGCTTCCTTTAAAAGATATTAGGGTAAATATAAGAAAATGCACTCATTCCCTGCTTGTCTGAAACTGGAATATTAGAATCTTGAAGGTGGTACGGAACCCTTAGTATGCGAGTCCAACTCGCACTTGACTGAACTATTTTATAAATTTAAAAGTTTAACAGATTTTTTTTCAATATTATCACAGATGCATAACCAAAAATGTTTGATTTTTATTTTTATTTATTTTTATTTGTACAATGGTGATTATATGTTCAAGTTTTTCTTTATTGTTAGTGAATTTTGTTTGTAAGGATTTTTAAACTCGAACAACCATAGACAACATTAAATCGACTAATCTAGGCTCGACGTATCGAAACTCTTTTAAATTTGTTTTAATTACTTAATTATTTCAATACAAACGGACCTCCGCTTCAATAATTTTATTGGCAACAATTAAACCTAACACAACTAAATCGCGTAAATCATAAGAATTCAGTTTTACATTAATCCTTGTTTCTCAAACGAAAAACCGTTACGATTTACATAAATTCCATTTAAACAAACACACTGTTTGTTACATAACTGGTCACTTTTATATTTTCTCTTCATAAATAAAATATGAAATACCTGCGCACCGCACATTTACCAATAGATCACGATCTAATGAACACACACATTAGATGAAAAGTGAACTGAACTTAATTATCCACGATCGGTGCACATTGGGAATGAGTGTGTATCAGGAGCACCATCGAGAGATATAATTACAAGATATGCTCCTTCACATGGTCGGGGCACGTCTTTCATGTTGTTACTATCGTCGACCAAATTCTTCGTGCGAAATTTGTTTGTTTGTCGAAATAATAGCAAAATCGTACACGATCTGATTCGTGCTTCAGCAGAAATGAAATGTGGTTGTGCGGTTAGGATTCGAGGGTAAAATGAGAAAAAGGACAACCGGTGGTGTGATTTGTTTATCTTACAAAGTAAGTTCTTTGTTTTATTGTAATTCAATTCAAAATGAATGTTTTTCTGTCATATTTTTCCAAATTATCTCATCTGCAACTATTTCATATTTCCATGATATTATTTATAACGGTATAATAATTAATATTTAAAAAAGAACCGACTTCAACTGACTTAAAATAAAAACCGGTTAGAAACCGAATGCAATCAGACACTGTTTTCAGACATATCTTCTTTTTTATCTGATTTA
Organism: Octodonta nipae; assembly: GCA_034190945.1. Classification (NCBI taxonomy): domain Eukaryota; kingdom Metazoa; phylum Arthropoda; class Insecta; order Coleoptera; family Chrysomelidae; genus Octodonta; species Octodonta nipae. The sequence goes on along the minus strand of CM067223.1, from coordinate 87,658,340 downwards.
AGGCACAATTCTATTGAATATTTTAGCGTATTCTTATCTCTGTTTTCCCTCTTTCTTTCTCCCTCTAATTTGTATTCTATTTCTATATTTTCCAAATATTTTGTAATTTTGTTTGTTTGGACCGCTTTCTATAAGTGTAACTCTAATTCACTCTATATTGCATCCACACTTCTGTGTACACCCTGAATAACAATAATTTTACTCCACCCTTATTTCAAACACCTTGTATAAGCAATTACTTATGTTCCACACCATATAACTTTTTTTAACCGCGTGTATAACTGTAATTTTACTCCACCTTATATTTCAACCATCCTGTATATTCAACTGCTTCTAACATTTTTTGAACCACCCTGAAAAACTAATTCAGTTCCACCTTATATTTCAATCATCCTATGTTTGCAACTGCTTATGTACCACCTAATATCACATGTACGCACGCACACACCAACAAGCGTAAACCATATGGAAAAGATTGCCGACATAACAAATTTTCGTTTCGATAAATGAATGGAATATTTTCTGCCATTTTACGCTACTGTAAGCCCCGTAACTTAACTTCGTCTCTAAAAGAAACTGAATTCAAATGAATCAAAATGAAAACCATTACAAATACCCTGTGCGATACACTTTCATGGCAAATCTTGACATTTAAAGTCGATATTTATGATGAAAATTTGACATTTATATTGATGTTTACAGTTTTTTTGCATATATTTTTCCGATTTTCAGAAAAACTATGTTTTACGTTATAGAAAAATATACGGAATCAAGCTGAAATATATTTTTGTGGAATACAATTTAAGACATTTAAATTGATTAAGTCGTTTTAGAGAAAATAGTAAAATTTCATTGAAATTCAATAAAATGTAGTCCTTTAGCTACTTTTTTTCTGGAAAACCGTAAATCTCAAGTACTAGAAAATTATATGGTACTTTTAAAAGTATAATTTATAAAAAAAGATGACAACCTCCTCCTTTTTGGAAGTCGGTTAAAAAAGAACTCCGATTGAAAATTTGTAGTACACTAGATCTAGAATGTGATTCACTGAAATATATTTTGAAAACATAGTTCAAATTCTAGGAAATTATGATAAAAATATTATATTGCTCTTAAATTATCCTGTGTAGATAAATCAACATCGTGTTATGGAAAGATGACAACATATTAGCAATTAATAATCTTAACGAAGCGAATACTGAATATTGAACAAAACAATTATTCCAGAATACTGTTTGTCCTTAAATAAAGTGTTGTTTTTGTATCCGTGAAAACACCATAAATAGGTATTCTAAGAAATTTAAATTCAAAGAAACAAGTTTACTCCCCAAAATTTTATTTTACACACCTTAGTGTCATAGAATGTAGCCAACTTTTACGATAACTTTCTGTACTGGAATATCAAAATTTACTTCTTGGCCTGTATGAATGCAGTCCTTTATCAAATATTTTTTGTGGATATCAATGAAGTCCCGCAACTAATGCTTTTCGGAATTTACGAACATACCAGTTACTAGGATTCGAACCTATATCAATCAAATTGTGAATGTGCTACGCATTTGTCCTCATAATAACAAGTTAGTTGTGTTTTATTTTGTATTCGGTTTGTTGTTTGTTCTCGGCAAATAGTCAACGGGATTCCATTCATATTTCATGTCAAAATGAAAATGTCTTCGGGGAAGTCCCTACATGAATCTTGCTTTGAAAAAGAATAGTTGAAGCGAACTTATTTCTGAAAATTAGAACGCTGCTATTATTGGGTGATTTCCAAAAAGACGAAGGTTAATTATTTGGTCTGATTTTCGTATATTTATGTTACCTGATTTATTTTCTGGTTATAAACCGATTTGAACTTTTTTTTTCTTACCTAAAATCAAACTGTTTGATGGGATCCAAAATCAATGTTTAATAATGTTTAAATGCCTAAGAGTCGAACCCATACAACATGAACTTGCTGCATATCACAGACTCGTGACAATACCACTCAACAAAACCGACTTTGATAATGAAATGGAAAGAATAAAACTTATGGCTGTCAACAATGGATACACCACTCAACTTATAAGTATATCCCACTGACCCCAACCCCATACCTAAATTATACCATACTCTCACATTCAATGGAAAAAAATCTTCCAATTTCTACAGAATAGGAACACACATACACCCTTCTCAACAAACAACAATTTATCTAGACATATAAAAAATAACAAAGATAAAACTGACAAAAACTCTAACTAGGGTGTCTATAGGTTGAACTGCCATATACCTCAAAATACATGAGAAATTTTACATCTTCAACACAAAAGTAAAAAATTATATATTCTTGAATCCCTCGAAATAAAAAAACAAAAATTCTCCGGATCTCTTATATGCTCAAACTGATACTAATCCGTCTCCCTTACTTAATCTCAACATCCATTTCTAAATAATATTATATTATATTATCCAGAACTGTTGTCAACAATGTTTCATAAATGTATTATTATCAGACCTAAACCCGCCCACTTCCTCTGAAGTTCCCCTTCCCTTATTTTTTGTATTTTATCTTAAATTACTAATTATTATGTATGTATTTAGTAGTAACATTTCATTCCTGTTGTATTAATGCCTTATTTTCTTTACAGGTACTAGACAGTGCAGAACCCAGACTTCCAAACCTAAACACCAAGCCATCGATCAACAACAACCACATCACCGACTACGACTCCACCGGACAAAACAACTCCACAAATGTCTCCAACACCGAAATCATCGAGGATCGTCGGGCCCCCGAAGGCAAGGACAACGATTCCATACTCGACAGTCAACTCATGGAAACAAAAGAGAAAACCTACACGACAGACGTCAACGGAAAAGTCACCGTTCACGTGGTGGTCACCATAAACGGGAACGGCACCTTGGCTGACTTGAAGAACCAGAGGAAGCAAATCCGTGATAGCAGCAACGACTTGAACAGTTTCCATTCGCCTGGAGGTAGCATTTTGGAAGCGGAGACCAGTTCCAGTCCTTCGGCGGATATAATTCGATTCACCGGCACCACCACTGACGAAAATGTGGAATACTCAAAACCCAAACGTTGTTGTGTCATACAATAGCGTTGAGTCTGTGGAAAGTAAAGGTTTCGATGTTTTGTAGTGATATTAGTTCTAAACGTCTTTTTATTTAAAGAGAGTCCAGATTTTTTTTTTCGCCCATTGGTACTGGGTTTTTAGACCACAGTACAGAATCTTTACAAATTGCTAATATACAGGGTGTAAATAGTTTTGAGTGCATTTTAGATAGCACACACCAAATCATTTAAAAAAAACATTTTACCACTGTGGTCTATATGCCTTATTAATAGACATACCTAATGAATAACTTCTTCAATTTTTATTCAGTAATTGAGTTATTATAATTTTTTGTTGAGAACTAGATTTGTTTCCACAATTAAAACATTTCTAACATATTTCTGAAATAAGTTTCGTTTTAAATATTAATTTTTGGCAGAAACATTCACGCGAAATTGTGGTAAAAGGATAGGATAAAAAGCTATTTACATATTACGAGGGCTGCCTTTTATATGTCGGGATTAGAGAACAAAAACAAATATTAATCATCGAAAATCGTTTTATTGTTTTTCAAAATATTCCCCATGAAGATCTATACACTTTTGCATGCGTTTGAACCAATTGTCGAAGCACTTTTTCCACTCTGATTGAGGTATCTCCAAAACATGCATTCTGAACGCAACAACCGCTTCTTCAGGTGTCGAAAAACGTTGACCTGTCAGTTTATTTTTTACGTACGGGAATAAAAAGAAGTCATTAGGTGACAAGTCAGGACTATACGGCGGATCACTCATCAAATCGATGTTTTGAGTGTTCAAAAATGCAGTTGTTTGAGCCGATGTGTGAGAGCTCGCATTGTCTTGGTGAAGAGTGATCCGTCTTCGGCAGTTGGTTTTCCTCAATTCTTGGAAGACAACTGGCAAACAAATGAGTGTGTACCACTCAGAATTGACTGTTCTGCGTTGTTCTGTGGTACGGTTGCGACATGTCCAGTTTTTCCGAAAAAACAGGCGATCATTTGCTTGGAAGTGCTTCGTGCGCGAACAACTTTTGGTGGATTCGGCACATCTTGAAACACCCATACAGTCGACTGCTGTTTACTTTCGGGCTCATACGCGTAAATCCACGATTCATCACCTGTCACTATGTCATAAAGTGTTTTGAAGCACCGCCATCGTATTTTTTGAGCTTTTCTTTCGACCAATCGACACGAGCCTTTTTTGAACGATTGACAAATTGTGTGGGATCCAACGCAAACAAATTTTTTTGACATTCAAATGTTTATGCAATATTGAATGTATGCTGGTCCCACTAATGCGTAAGGTTGACTCAATCTCACGATAGGTCACATGACGATCTTACAATATCAGTTCGCGCACAGCATCAATGGTTTCCGGAACAACAACTGTGATTGGACGACCTTCACGAAATTCGTCTTGGAGTGAACTACGACCTCGATTGAATTCACCATACCATGGTCCTTGATGGAGTTTCATCGCCAAAAATTAAATTAAGTTCATCCATGCACTCTTGCTGACTTAATCCACGTCGAAAGTTGTAAAAAATAATCTCACGAAAATGTTCACGATTTAATTCCATTTTTTGGCCAAGATGAATCCTTTAAGTTTCTGAGTACGTATAACCTCAAAAATGTCAAACTTTACGATAGAGCTGTCAGTTGTCAGATTGCAACACTAGGGTTATCCAATCCCGAAATATAAAACGCAGCCCTCGTATTTAGATATAGCTGCATACGGACGAACTTAAAACGATCTGTTTTAACAGGTAAATTATTCAGAAACACATTAGTTTTTAACTAAACCATTTAATCCAGATATTCCGATATAAGTAAACGTTTCACGAAAGCTGCACATTTACTAACTAGCCTTTAGAATGTAAGAAAAAAAAAACAATACAAAAACAGCATAGACGTTATATTGGTTGGCCATTAGCAGATCAGCTATCGTGATGTTGCAATTTGCGAAGTACGTCCGATTTATTTTTAATTATCAAAAAGTGGTTTGTCATTATTCAAACAGTAAATAAATATAATTTTTATACTAATATACTCGTACCTACATTTGAAGCTTCACATGTGTTTTGAATCCAACATTATCTACGTTATAGGGGTTTCGATTTGTTTTCACCAGAACTGTAATTCCTCAAAATATTTGCTCTCATACTGTTTACACCTTGTATGAAACTTCTGAAGGGATATCCTTTTGACTAGTCTAATACCTTTTGTTCGAGAACTTGCATATTCCAAACTTTACAATGTTTATTTAACGGTAATCATAATTACGCGTTTGGTGAGTTTTAAGCCGTTATACGTCAGAATACCGAGGTTATGTTTACTGATTAGCGTAAGCACAAAAAAAAATCGACGAAGGGTCTCCTCGGCCAAATCTATCGTGTTACATGTTTTTTGGGCCGCTGAAAGCAAATCTGCAACTCATTTGGTCCCATCACGTGATAGTTTTTTTTTTCTAATCTCAAAAAATAGCTGAAAAATGGAGAATTCAACAAAATTCCTGCACCCTCCACATCCTTATGATCTCGAACGAGCTCGGCAAACCGTAAATGATAACTCCCAATAGTAAAAACACATAACCTCAAAATTTGATGAGCCCAAAACCCACGAACCCAAAATAAGCAACGAATAAACTGTTTTGACCTAAAACCCCGAAACCTCATAATCTGAAAACACGACAAGGTTTCAATCTGAAATCTCACAACCCTGAAGTTGTATATCACTAAAACCCCAAAATTTCAAAACCCTTATTAATCCCGGCCCTGGTTTTGGGGTTTTAGGGTTATTCAGCTTCGGGGTTTTGAGGCTTAAAATTCAGCCTTGTCGTGTTTCCAGGTTATGGGATTTCGGGGTTTTAGGTTAAAAGTGTTTACCTACTATTCAAAAATGAAGGTTCTATCTAAGTTTATGCCTTGCTTATGTTGGGTTCGTGGGTTTCGGGCTCATCCAGTTTTGAGGTTATTTATTTTTACGGTTGTTGAGCTCTTTCGGTGTTATAATGATGTGGAGTTATAAATTTTAGTTGGAAATTACTACTCCACAGTCGGACAAAAATGTTATTTGATAAACGAGGGTATTTTCTCTAAAAACAAAAGATCCATTGGTAAATCTAAAACAATTTCATACAACAGCTTTATACAATGTTTATTAAGATACGCTATGGAAAGACTACAGTAAGATCACTTTGGAATAACTTAACATTCAATAAGGGTCTAATTAAAATGATACAATCTGAGGTAAAAATAAAACAATTATATTAATATTTGTAACTAGTAAAAAGATTAAATTGAACCAACTGTATGTTAAAAAAGTTGTCTAAGTTTTGAGTTGTTGGGACTCTTCTTGAGGCTCAAATAATATTTATGATCTTGATGACGCTTTTGTCTCAGTGCCAAATCACCGTTTCAGTTATTTACGAGATTTTTTAATTAAATATGAATTTTGCTCAAAAGTATTTATTTTTTGCACTTTTGAAATTTGTTTCTAACACAAACTTAATTGTAATTGAAAACTGTCGGTCTAGAATTTGTGGAGAAGCAACTTCAGAACCATCTGTCTCTGTCAGAAAATTTTCTAATTCAGGTTCACTATCATCACCAAAAGAATTTGTTCCAAGTCCAGATGGGTATTTATTGTCTTCAAAGCGATTCGTTAAATCTCTGAGTTTTCCACATTAATGATTTTAAACACAAGGTTTTATCATATAAAACTTTGTGTTTATACGTCTATGGCACACCAAATGATCCGCAGTTTTCCCAGTAGCGTCAGATTTCTTAAAAATTTCCAAATATAAAACTAGCAACGAATAATTTTGATCCAAGTAGTTAAACCGAACCTACTAGCAGTTATTTTCTCAAAACCAATATAACAAAATAAAAAATGTATGAAATAAATTATATCTGTTTTGGTTGCCATGTTTTACATTATCTGACTTCGTTTGGATAATACACTTCATAAAAATAAATCATCTTCTTTAAAATGATATAAATCATCTTCTTTAAAACTATATAAATCACTTTTTTTAATATCGTTGACAGGCCATAAAATTTAAAAAAAGCTACTAAACAACACCTGCAAATATTTCTAAACAAACTTAACCTAGTTCTGTTCTCAGAATACTCCAATTTTTCTTTGAAAACTATAAAACTTGGAATGTCAAGGGAATCTTTATTGAAGACCCAAATTGTTTCTAACGATTTTTTTTTTCTGTAAAATAGTAGACACAGTGACCGAGTTAAGTTCTTGGAATTACTTTATTATTCTTCAGAACCCATAAAAATCGTAAATTGTGCCAAAGAACACCTGCATTTCTTTCAAAACAAACTTGACACAGATAGATTCTCAGAATTACCGGAGATTTCTTTGAAATTAGTATGAGGCTTGACAATATTTGTTTTTTAATATCAAAATCAAATGTGTAAGTGTGGATTTTCTTTAAGAAGCTTTCGCACATCAGCTTCTGGGCAGTCCTCAGCAATATTCAACGCAGTATTTAAGATCCTAGCATGCCTAAAATGGTTGCAATAAATTCACCTTATCTGTGATTCAATCCATCCACTTCACAGATATTGTGAAACAAAACAGCAAAATCTTGTTTATTAAAGTATCTCTCCCGCTCTTTGGTGTCGTCTTTTTCTACCAAAATATATGTTGAACAAAACAATTCTAACAATAACTTTCCAAATATGTAAAAGCAGGATGTTCAATGCATATTTCTAGTCGATCCAGTAGGCTTGTCAACAACATTCATTCAGTGTCTAATACTGCCAATCCTACGTGTTCTGAAGGAAATCAGTACAGGTGCTTCCGTGGTTCATGAAATTTTATAAAGGTGTGGAAAAAATACTTTGGTACTGCAATATCCCTTGAGATGAAGGTACTTGGTCATTGAAAATGTGTCCAACTATATTAAAAAGCAGAACTATTCAAAAAGGAAACAGTTGAATAACAGATCTGCCAACAACAGCAAAATCTTGTTTTAAAGTATCTCTCCCGCTCTTTGGTGTCGTCTTTTTCTACCAAAATATATGTTGAACAAAACAATTCTAACAATAACTTCCAAATATGTAAAAGCAGGATGTTCAATGCATATTTCTAGTCGATCCAGTAGGCTTGTCAACAACATTCATTCAGTGTCTAATACTGCCAATCCTACGTGTTCTGAAGGAAATCAGTACAGGTGCTTCCGTGGTTCATGAAATTTTATAAAGGCCTGGAAAAAATACTTTGGTACCGCAATATCCCTTGAGATGGAGGTACTTGGTCATTGAAAATGTGTCCAACTATATTAAAAAGCAGAACTATTCAAAAAGGAAACAGTTGAATAACAGATCTGCCAACTTTTCAGCAAGTGTTTTAAATTAACCAGCATGAATAGGTTCTTACTAACATAAAAAATGTCATTTTGTGTAATATTTGTTGTAAAAATGCTACCCAAACGGTACTTAATCTGACCTCAGAGCGCCTGATGTCATTTGTGTTGTAAATAATGTATAAGTTAATTCGACGTGTTAATACATAAGTGGCGTCACGTGACGGTTGGTTTCAGAATTACACTTGTCCGCAAATTAATTATTTGAACTTCTGTATGTGATACGACTGTAAAAGTGGAATTTTACAGTCGTATTAAATAAATAATTTCAATAATATAGTACGCAAGTATTTATTAATCTAAGTATCAATGTAAATATCGAACAACTTTACAAGTGCATTTCTTAAATCACGACAAGTAGACAAATAAAACAATTTAAAAAGCAATTAAACTTAGAAGTATCAAGCCCATATTGTTTACATTAAGATTGCCCACAAATGACGTCACGCCATGTATTTGTTGTTTCAGTTGTGGTGACAAACAAATGATAAATATTGTGACTATTGTAATTTATTTCTTGTTTTAAATTATTTTACAAAATTCATTGAATAATTGTTATACTTCTATGAACATTCAATTTAAGAACATTTCAATTTTTTGTGCTTATTGTACTTTCCCCAATTCAAAACGTTGAAGTGTCGTATTAATTTTTGTTTCGTGTTTAAATCATTTAAGATGCTGGTATTGAAACAGGCACTCAGATATTTGTGTCTTAAACAGGCACACTCCAATTTTCATTTACACTGTTTTCTTTAAAATAGACCCTTGGATAAATCTATAGCATATTTTAAGTTATAGCTTTTAGTTTATTTTTAACACATCGGATTTCATTTTTGTTTAATTTTATTCGTGCAAGGTGCTAGACTTAACCTAACCTTTAATTTGTTACCTTTTCCGATAAAGCCAAGTCTACAGGCTCAATATCAAAAGTGGCTAGAAAGTCGTTCCAACTAATTTCAGCAAGAACGGATCCAGTTTTGTTATTATTTTTTAAATTACGCAAAATTCATCTATTGCCTAAAGTATTTTTGTATTTCAAATGTCACATAAGTCGTTAATTGATTGTTGTCGTCAAAATACTTCTTATTGTTGGTAAGACTTGCTCAAAAGTCATTATTTCTAGAGGCAAAGTTACTTAATTGGCAACACTGTAAAAACTGTTTAACTCAGTTATAATAGTTTAAAAATTATCGTCAATTAATATCACAAAAACCAAACTAGGAGGTTTAAATTTGAGTTTTAATAGCAAATATTTCTTCCTACCATTTGTAAAAAGATTCTAGGATCTGTCTCATACCAAAAATAAGTTTTTCAATTGCCTGTAAAAGAATTTCATACCATTCATTTTGAGCTACCTCTTTTAATTCTCCTAAGGATCTTGGAGGAGGATTACCACTTTTACGTATGTCCCATACGTGTTTAATAGGATTTAGATAGGGGATTCCCTTATGAAGCTAATGCATGATTTCTAATATATCCAGTATAATATAATAGCAAAGCAAAACAAACTAGTAAAAAGTCAGACACTAGTAATTGAGTTAACTCAGTCTGACTTAAGCCCTGTTCATGCTCACTAAAAATATCAACCTGGGCTGATATCTGCTTCTTGTACAATGTATCCAGACAGTGTAGGAGGTTTTTGTAAATGTTTTTTGCAGTTACATTCCTCGTTTGCTTACATATACTCTCCTTAGCAAAATAATCAAGAGGTGTAAGATCGGGTCTTCTCGAAGGCCATTTGATTGTGGCTCGATCTTGTTCAAATCACGTTTATTTTTATAACCTCCAAACTCTTGCAGTTGTGGAACCTAAAAATATGTGACAATACAGTAGTTCACTGTTTACCGAAACTGCTCACCCTCAGTGGTGTACAGAAAAAAAAGGTCCAGTGATATATTTACTAGACATGGCAGCCAACATTATGGTTGTTTCTGTCCCCACCATTGCCATACCAGACATGATCCAGGTAAAGGACCCCACACAAATCTTATGGGTTTGGTTTCCCGGTCAAATTGGCTGCAATTTTGGTATGTTGTACTTCATGAATCCTGATTAAAAGTTACTATAGGCACAAAGTGTAACAAAGGACAGTTTTTGAGATCTCAGGGTCATAATGAACAAAAATATACAATTTTCGGACTATCTAAATTCATATTAACTTGAAAATTCTGTGTAATTAAGTCATAGGTTATGGCATGGAACATTTGATCATGACCCTGCAAGTAACCTTCAACGTAATTTTAAGGTCAAACTGATTTTCAAGCTAAGATTCCGTAATTATTTATAACAATAGGAAAAAGACAGAAAATCCTAAACGAAATAATAACTTAGGAATCAGACGATGTGAAACTCGGGATCCGGAAACTGTGATGCAGTCCGTTGTTGACCTAAATCCGTATTTGGGCCCTCTGTCGACAGTTGTCCCTCACCAACTTCAAGACGTGAGCTTTCTTTCTAGTTAAAAAACTCAATCTTCGTAAAAGCAACAAGTACAACATACCAAAATTGCAGCCAATTTGGTTACTATATCAGGGCCCCATTTTATTTGGTGTTTTTTTAATTACTCAAAAGCTTTACACCTGACAAAGCTGTTTTTTTTTAATAAAATTCTGCAGTAAATTACGAGTTGCATATCTAAACATTTTCAGTTTACAAAATATGCGATAAATATGTCTACTAGTGTTTTTTGTAACCGTTTTCGGATTCTTGAATTCAGGTTTTTTATTGTTCTGTGTTCATTTTTTAACTTTATGTCATCTAGAGATGTTTTGTTCATCCCAGTACTTATTGTTTGTCTGTAAAAACTTTACATTCCAGAAATGTGATAATAGCATAACTATTTAATTTGTTTTTTATTAATTAGTATTAATTTTTGTCAACTATTAAATTGCTCATTTTTAATTGCTATACAGCAAAGACTAAGTCGGTTTTCCTGTCATTAGAACAATATTTTTTATTTTATTTTAGTTACTATTATGTATATTTTTTCAAATTGTACTTAACGATAATATTTTTTGTGATTCTTAATAGAAAACTTCACTTAAGTCAATTGAATTAATAAAGAATTGTTTTTATTTATTTAACACATTTATATAATGTAAAATGTAATATAAAGCGATGTTATTATAAAATATATTTCTGAATAGTTAATCTGAGTCATTTACATTGCAAAATATTTTAGAAAATGTAATACAGAAGGTTATATGTTTCATTTTTTTTATAACGTATACCGTCTTTAAGCATTATAAAAAAGTCCACATCTAGTGGGATTAATAGTGAAAGTGCCTATGAAAAGCAATAAAACATTAACTTGTTCAGAAAATATTCTTATGTTATTGTTGTTCCTATAGGAAATATTTTACCCACATGTTTTTAATGTGAAATTTGTAAAAGAATGTCGTATTAATTTTATAGTTAAATTATATAGTTATTGTGTAAATTGTAAATAATATTCTTGTCCATAAATTATTTTGTTTACATTTATTTTTCAATATACACTTATAAATGGATTCGTATGTTTTTTGTTAATACGTCTCAAACTTAAAAGCATTACAACTACATCCTAAAAAACGTTATTATTTATTTTTCAAAATCGTTCTTTTCTTGTTCTATATAGCCCAGTGTACAGCGAATTATTTTGCTAAACATGGATTTTTATAAGTTCATTAGTTCGTCTTCTTCAAAAGCCACATATTGCCGATTATTGCTTTTTCTTTTTTTGAAAAGTTTGGTTTTGGGGTGAAGGTACTTTAGCACTTGTGTTATTATACAGGGTACTTTTGAAAGTGACTTATTACGTTGGAAAAGAAAAATAAGCATAATAAGCAATATTACCTAATTAGATATCTTCGGTCAACATTAACATAATTTTCTCAAAAGATAATGTATAGATTTTCATAAAATTTGGTGTGTAGATACTTTAGCACTTGTGTTATTATACAGGGTACTTTTGAAAGTTGGAAAAGAGAAATAAGCAAAATAAGGCAATATTACCTAATTAGATTTCTTCGGTCAACATTAACATAATTTTCGCAATAAATAATGTATAGATTTTCATAAAATTTGGTGTGAAGGTACTTTAGCACTTGTGTTATGATACAGGATACTTTTGAAAGTGACTTATTACCTTTGGAAAAGAGAAATAAGCGAAATAAGACAATATTACCTAATTAGATATCTTCGGTCAACATTAACATAATTTTCTCAAAAGATAATGTATAGATTTTCATAAAATTTGGTGTGAAGGTACCTTAGCACTTGCATTATTATACAGGGTACTTTTGAAGGTGAATTATTACGTTGGAAAAGAGAAATAAGTAAAATAAGGCAATATTACCTAATTAGATATATTCGGTCAACATTAACATAATTTTCTCAAAAGATAATGTATAGATTTTCATAAAATTTGGTGTGAAGGTACTTTAGCACTTGTGTTATTATACAGGGTACTTTCGAAAGTGACTTATTACGTTCGAACAGAGAAATAAGCAAAATAAGGCAATATTATCTAATTAGACTTTTTTTGTCAGCATTAACATAATTTTCTCAAAAGATAATTTTTCATAAAATTTGGTGTGAAGGTACTTTAGCACTTGTGTTATTATTCAGGATATTTTTGAAGGTGACTTATTACGTTGGAACAGAGAAATAAGCAAAATAAGGCAATATTACCTAATTAGACTTTTTTTGTCAGCATTAACATAATTTTCGCAATAGATAATGTATAGATTTTCATAAAATTTGGTGTGAAGGTACCTTAGCACTTGCGTAATTAGACAGGATACTTTTGAAGGTGACTTATTACGTTGGAACAGAGAAATAAGCATAATAAGCAATATTACCTAATTAGATATCTTCGGTCAACATTAACATAATTTTCTCAAAAGATAATGTATAGATTTTCATAAAATTTGGTGTGTAGATACTTTAGCACTTGTGTTATTATACAGGGTACTTTTGAAAGTGACTTATTACGTTGGAACAGAGAAATAAGCAAAATAAGGCAATATTACCTAATTAGATATCTTCTGTCAACATTAACATAATTTTCTCAGAAGATAATGTATAGATTTTCATAAAATTTGGTGTGAAGGTACTGTAGCACTTGTGCAATTATCTAGGATACTTTTGAAGGTGACTTATTACGTTGGAAAAGAGAAATAAGCAAAATAAGGCAATATTATCTAATTAGAAATCGTCTGTCAACATTAACATAATTTTCTCAAAAGATAATTTTTCATAAAATTTGGTGTGAAGGTACTGTAGCACTTGTGCAATTATCCAGGATACTTAAATTTACTTAGCGGTATATTCAGGGTACTCTGGGCATCGATTTTTGATCCCTACAAACAGTTTGTTTTTTTGGCAAATTAATTTCTTTTTGTCAGTATATTTAGTACAAACTTCAAATATCTGCTCAAGGATTAATAAAAATATCCAACCAATTGTAATTTTTTTTATTATTTAATAGAGATTAGTAGGAATTTGCGAAAAATAAAACCTTATCAATCTCCATTATCACACGCGCAAGAATTCTAATGACTTTTAAATTGTAACCTCGAACATATTAATGCTGAGTTACTCTGAATTAATCATTCAATCAAGGTGAGTAGCAAGTCGTTTGATTATCAAAAAAGTGGGGAAGTTTGAACATCCTCCATAGTGTTCCGCCACTGCTAGAATGCCAGACCCATACGCTGCCAGGCCAGTAAATTCATTGTCGTCAGTAAGTTCACGTCAATACAGTCGCACGAGTGAAACCAGTGCGCTGTTCACGTTTTAAAGCCGGCTGGAGAAACTGGTTGGTTGAAGTTAACTGTACAATACAATGTGAGTAACAGCGTATGTAATTTCCTTTAGCAAATTGTTAGTGTTCGATTGCATTACATCACTTTTTCAAATACAAATACAGTTTCATTCACGAGAATTAGATTTTACAATTCCTTCTACATCAATAATTTCATGTTTTATAAGTATTTCTAAAACCATTGGTCCTTAATAATAATCGACCAAATTGAACTTATTGGTTGTTAAATTTCATACATAGGACAAGCAACTAGAAACTTAAAACATAGAACAACATCACATAAAGTGACAGTACATTAAAAAATAAACTATTATTAAGTTTATTATTATTATTATTATTAAGTTTCTTTCAATGCATTCCTATTATTCTTCCAATTTTTTGAATAAATTATTTTTTAACACTTCATGATTCTATAAAACACATTTTACACTAATAATTCTAAAACAATATATTTAACTTTAGTATATGTTCAGTCACATATATTAACGATTAATGTAGCATGAGTTTCCCATAAAAATCTATTGAAACGTATGGTGAGTTAGTAATATTACATAGTAAATATACAAAACTAACTGTAATAAATGTCTTCCGGCATACATGGGACAAACAACTAGAAACAGAAAAATAGAATAACATCACATCAAATTGACAATAGATTTTAAATAATTTCCGTACCACCTTCAAAAAATTATAAAAGTACATAAGTATTTAGTTTTCTAATTTGGCCCCCAAAATTTAACATTAGAGTTTTATTTTACTAATAAACTTTCAGGGAAGCCTTTTATAATCTACTGTCTGAATTTTGAGGCTCTATAGATTTCCAATCTAAAGGGCAAAATATTTAAAAATACAAATAAAATATATTTTTCAAAATGCTAATATATTTTAAACAAAAATATGAATATGATATATTTGTAATAAACATAATGAGCCTTTTATTTGATATATTACATGATGCGTTTGAAATTTGAATTTGTTTTCCATTTAATTGTATAATTTGCCCCTAAAATTACTATGGAGGTTTTCTAATATTTTTTTTATAAATTTCAAGTGAGCCCCACTATCCCTAATTATTTTCAAAATTGTAGGTAGTGTGGTTTCGGAAATAAAGCGAAAAATGAGAATTTTTTATATCTTTATGTTAATGTTTTGTAAACAATTAATTTTAAAAATATGAAAAATATATATTTGCATTCCTCATAATGAGCCCCTTCATTTGATCTATTGCATGAAGCGTAAAAAAATATTTTTTATTTTCCGTTTAATTCTGTAATTTGGCCCCGATATTAATATTAGGTAATTCTTCGTATTTTTCCTGTCAACAAAAAAAATTAGTTCTTATAGTTTGGGGAATAAAGGGGGCAATGGGTAATTTTTTTAATATATTTTTTTAAATATATTTTAAAATATTTATTTAAAAAAAAATTAAAAAACATATTTGTATTGGTCATAATGAGCCCTGTAATTTGATATATTACATGATCCGTTGTAAATAAGTTTAATTTTTTATTTTCCATTTAATTGTATAATTTGCCCCCCAAAATGAATATTAGGGGTTTCTCCTTATTTTTCCAGTAAAGTTCAGGTGAGGCGCTATACCTCTATTGTTTTTCAAAATTTTACAGCTCATGGTTACGGAGAAAGGGGGGGGGGGAAATGGGTAATTTTTTTATATTTTTGTTAATATCGTTTAATTACTTTATTTTAAAATTATGAAAAAATTATATTAGTTTTCGTTATAATGAGCCCTTTCATTTGATATATAACATGATGCGTTAGAAAAAATTTTAATTTTATATTTTCTATTTAATTCTGTAATTTGCCTACCAAAATTAAAAGTAGAGGTTTCTCCTTATTTTTCCAGTAAACTTCAGTTCAGACCCTATACCTCTAATTTTTTTCAAAACTTTACGTTGTATAGTTTTGGAGATGTGGGGAATGGGTAAGTTTTGGTATATTTTCGTTAATATCTTTTAAATTATTTTTTTTAATATGAAAAAAATATATTTGTGTTCCTCAGAATGAGACCTTTCATTTGATGTATTACATGATGCGTTTTAAAAAAATTTAATTTTTAAATTTTTATTTAATTCTATAATTTGCCCCCCAAAATTAATATAAATGGTTTCTCCTTATTTTTCCTGTAAATTTCGGGCAACGTTCTATATTTCCTATTTTTTCAAAATTTTGTAGTTCCGGAGATCAGGGGGGGAACGGTCGATTTTTTTAGTTTTTTCCCCCAGAAGTACCCCTAAAATGAAAATTTCTTATTTTGCTATATGTACTCCTGGTCGGGTCACCAAACTATATATTGATACCAAATTTCAACCTCTTCCGTCCAGTAGTTTAGAAGAAAATTGATGTGATGTGACAGAGGCAGAAATCCGGAGTGAGATTATGAGGGTATCCGTATATTGTATATACGGAACTCTAAAAACTATTATTAAAGGTTATTTCAGTGTATTCCTAACTATAATACTTCCAAATATTTGAATAAATTAATTTTTAACACTTTATAATTGCATAATACACTAACAATTCTAAAGCAATATATATATATATATATATATATATATATATATATATATATATGTTTCATATATCAATAATATACCTGAAATACTAAAAATTAAAAAAAAATTAACGTGTAGAAGTTGCCCATTACATATGCGATATTAAATCTTTTTAATAAGACAAAGTATAGAAAACAAATTGTAATAAATGTCGAGCTACATACATACGCCAAACAACGAGAAACATAAAACATAGAATACCATCACAACAAAGAGACAATAAATTAAAAACAATATACCATTATTAAAGTTTATTTCAATGCATTTCAAAATACTATACTTCCAAATATTTGAATAAATAATTTTAAATCGGGCATAATATACAAAACTAATTGTAATGAATTGTCCAGCTGCATATATAGGACAAACAACTAACAACTTAAAACTTAGAATAGCATCACATAAAATTGACACTAGATAAAGAAAATAAACTTTAATAATAGTTAAAGTTTCTTTCTTGTTACGAATTTCGCTGGTTAAGGTGAAATAAATCGCTGATATGCGATATTCAATTTTATAAACATATAAGGTGATTTCCGTTGCCCATAATTTTGGGATTTAATTACAAGTTAAAATTTAGACGTACTAATTATAATTATTATCAAAACAGGATATAATACATACTCATAAAAGTATGTCATTTATCAAGAATGTTAAAAGTGATACAGAAAAGGCAGTTAAAAAAATCAAAATCAGAAAAGCTTGGATATTCATGGGAAAATTTCCCAAGACGTTATTAGATATATGAGCCAACACTGAATAGTTTATTCAACAAAATGTTGAAGCAAAACGAAAACAAAGAAAATTGCAACAGTCACTTCAGACTGAAGGATTAATTCTTTATTTAAACATATATCATTTAATTTTTTCAATAAAAAACCTAGGAAAAACCTTGTGGACTATACGGATACAGTGTCGTTCAAAAGGATATTACCATTATAATTTCATCCTTGATTATTGACAACCAGGAACGTCTGAATTCTATACAAGTACTAGCTATACAATTGCTTTCATTTAATAAAATTAAAGCAGACTTTTTCAGCTTTCGTTTTGTGTTGTGTTCTTCTTTGTGTAATATGGTTGAATCTCGAAATTGTATTTTATGACCAACGTTCCAGGCCTGTTCACAAATTTTTGACTTTTTATATATTTTTTGTGTTCATTTATTCGAACATTTATGGCCCTAGAGATTTCTCCCATATAAAATTTTACTACATTCGCAAGGAATCTTATGAATGCAGTTTTTTGAGATTTGTGTTATGTTATTTGGTTTAGTTTTTGATAAAATTGATTTCAGTATATTTCTTGTTTTGAAAGTTATTTGAATGTGTTATTTATTTGCTAGAGTTGTATTTTGTTATAATTATTTTTAGCTTTTTAGTTATAGGTGGAAGTCGGTTATATATTTTTTAATGTTTTATTTTCATTTAATTAATTGTTCATTTTGTATTGATACTATTAAAAACCTGCTCTGATTTCGACCTTGAAATGTTTGAACTTTTGAAATATACATACAGACTTTCAAGTTTATGAGGTGTTATTCCCAAAGAACTCAGAAAAAATATAAAAAATAAAAACCACACATGCCACAATTATCATTCAGAAAACAACTCTAATTATAGGGATACTCAAAATCAAAAATATACAACATAAACTGTAGACCAGTGTGTGTGTGTGTGTGTGTTGAGTTTAAAGTCAACTATTTTTAACAGAATCTGACAATCGATATTTCTAAATGCCTATTAATAATATTTACATTTGCAGATTAAATTAGAAATATATATTTAACATCCAAATTCATTTTTATCAAAAAAAATCAATGACAATTTAGACAAATGTCACCGTGATACGATTTATGGGTCTAAAAATACGATTTCGGTCAAAGTCAATAGCAAGTCTCGGACCTTGGCCGGGATTGTCGCGCAAATACGCGACGTACTCTGAATAATTTATATCTACTTATCGTCGTGTATAGTTTATTGTTGTTACAAAAGCGGATTTCGCGAAATACGGGTATTTGCTAATTGCACTGACGAACTTACATAATTCATTGTTGCTATTATTCTCTCTCATTAATTAATTTTTATCCGGTATTTCTTCACAGATAACAATTTTATTAATAACTTTGACCTGAGATACTTTCTATAATTCTTAGGATTTACAGTCAGGAGAAATAAGAAAAAAGTCGTCAATGTAAACTTCAATTACGAGGGCTGCCTTGTATATTTCGGGATTGGACAACCCTATCTGGCAACTGACAGCTCTATCGTAAAGTTTGACATTTTTGAGGTTATACGTACTCAGAACGTTTTGACATACAAGCACTATGTGTTGTTTACAGTAACTTAAACGATTCATCTCGGCCAAAAACTGGAATTAAATCGTGAACATTTTAGTGCGATTATTTTTTACAACTTTCGACGTGGATTAAGTCAGCAAGAGTGCATGGATGAACTTAATTTAATTTTTGGCGATGAAACTTCATCAAGGACCACTCGTAGTTCACTCCAAGACGAATTTCGTGAAGGTCGTCCAAAAACAGTTGTTGTTCCGGAAACCATTGATGCTGTGCGCGAACTGATATTACAAGATCGTCATGTGACCTATCGTGAGATTGAGTCAACCTTACACATTAGCGGGATCAGCATACATTCAATATTGCATAAACATTTGAATGTCAAAAAAATTTGTTCGCGTTGAATCTCACATAATTTGTCAAACGTTCAAAAAAAGGCTCGTGTCTATTGGTCGAAAGTAAAGCTCAAAAAATACGATCGCGGTGCTTCCAAACACGTTTATAACATAGTAACAGGTGATGAATCGTGGATTTACGTGTATGAGCCCGAAAGTAAACAGCAGTCGACTGTATGGATGTTTCAAGATGAGCCGAATCCAACAAAAGTTGTTCGCGCACGAAGCACTTTCAAGCAAATGATCGCCTGTTTTTTCGTAAAAACTGGACATGTCGCAACCGTACCACTAGAACAAAGCAGAACAGTCAATTCTGAGTGGTACACAACCATTTGTTTGCCAGTTGTCTTCCAAGAAATGAGGAAAACCAACCGCCGGAGACGGATCACTCTTCACCACGGCAATGCGAGCTCTCACACATCGGCTCAAACAACTGCATTTTTGATCACTCACAACATCGATTTGATGAGTCATCCGCCGTATAGTCCTGACTTGTCACCAAATGACTTCTTTTTATTCCCGTACGTAAAAAACAAACTGAGAGGTCAACGTTTTTCGATACCTGAAGAAGCGTTTGCTGCTTTCAGAATGCATGTTTTGAAGATACCTCTAATTCCGAAATATAAAAGGCAGTCCTCTTATACGTAATCTTTAATTTAAACTGTAACAATCTTTCAGAAAATGCCTACACTTCTTCACCATGTCCGTTTTATTTTTGCAGCGTCTACCAGCTGTTTCAATCAACAGGAGAATCGCCTGTGTTATGTTTGTATATCATCTTTTGATTAAGAACCTGGTCTTTAATCTCTTTGTAATGTCTTAAAACAGAAACCAGAAAACATAGAATTGACATAGAAAAATCACAGTGGCCTGAGTGATTTCATTTTCTTTTTGCAGCGTCTAGCAGCTCTTTCAATCAACAAGAGAATCGTCTGTGTTATGTTTGTGTCTGATCTTTTGAGTAAGAACCTGGTCTTCAATCTCTTTGTAATGTCTTAAAACAGAAACCAGAAAACATATAATTGACATAGAAAAATCACGGTGGTCTGAGTGATTCCGTTTTCTTTTTACAGCGTCTACCAACTCTTTCAATTAACAGGAGAATCGTCTGTGTTATGTTTGTGTATAATCTTTTGAGTAAGAACCTGGTCTTCAATCTCTTTGTAATGTCTTAAAACAGAAACCAGAAAACATATAATTGACATAGAAAAATCACGGTGGTCTGAGTGATTCCGTTTTCTTTTTACAGCGTCTACCAACTCTTTCAATTAACAGGAGAATCGTCTGTGTTATGTTTGTGTATAATCTTTTGAGTAAGAACCTGGTGTTCAATCTCTTTGTAATGTCTTAAAACAGAAATCAGAAACATAGAATTTACATAGAAAAATCACGGTGGCCTGAGTGATTTCGTTTTCTTTTTGCAGCGTTTACTAGCTCTTTCTATCAACAACAGTATCGCCCGTACGTAAAAAACAAACTGAGAGGTCAACGTTTTTCGATACCTGAAGAAGCGGTTGCTGCGTTCAGAATGCATGTTTTGGAGATATCTCTAATTCCGAAATATAAAAGGCAGTCCTCTTATACGAAATCTTTAATTGAAACTGTAACAATATTTCAGAAAATGCCTACACTTCTGCACCATGTGAACATACCGTTTCATAAAGCCACCTTCGGCATGGGATGTTTTTGGGCTTGCGATTCCCTTTTTGGAGCTACCCAAGGAGTCCTTCGAACTCGCGTAGGATATTCAGGAGGAACGATGCTCAATCCCACTTACCGTAACATGTAAGTATTGCCTTCAAATCAATATTCCATAACTGATTCCGTTATTAAAATTTCAGAGGCGATCACACCGAATGCATAGAAATCGATTTCGACCCTGAGGTTATAAACTACAAGGAGCTGTTGAAAATGTTTTGGAACAATCACGAATACGGTTTGACAACGAAAGTTAAAAGACAGGTAAGAGTTTTAGTGTACAAAAAAAGGAAAATACAAAGTAGAAATGCTTTTCAGTATATGTCTCTGATATTGTATCACAATGAAGATCAAAAGCAAGCTGCAGAAGAAGATTATAAAAGGGTAGAAAAGATCAAAAATGTAAAACTTATTACCGAAATTGCTCCAGCCGGCACCTTTTATCCAGCAGAAGAGTAAGTAACTATCGTAATTATTAGTTTCCTTACCACATGCACACCTTACACGAGCCTAGGGACTGACATAACCCTTCGATCACTCAGCCCTCTTTCCATTACGCCCTGGACTTAGTCCTGGACCTCATGTTGATCTGTTACCATCAGGTCTAGCGTTTTTCTCGCATTTGGTTGAAATTAGCTTAAGATTTCTTCTTGGTCTTAAAACCGCCGTAGCGCGAATGATTCTACCAGCTCTTTCAATCAACAGGAGAGTCGCCTCTGTTAGATTTGTGTATGATCTTTTGGGTAAGAATGTCCATGTCTTTGTGACGTCTTAAAACAGAAACCATAAAACATAGAATTGACATAGAAATTAGTAAATGTCTGACCATAACCGTTTTAATTAGTTAGTCCATGACATCATGTTAATCAGTTACCATTAGGTGCAGCGTTTCCTTGCGTTGGTTGAAACTGGCTTGGTATTTCTTGTTGGTCTTGAATTCTTCTTGGTCTTCAACCCATGATGGCCTGAGTGATTCCGTTTTCTTTTTGCAGCGTCTATCAGCTCTTTCTATCAACAGCAGTATCGCCTGTGTTAGATTTGTGCATGATCTTTTGGGCAAGAACCTGGTCTTCAATCTCTTTGTAATGTCTTAAAACAGAAACCAGAAAACATAGAATTGACATCGAAAACTCACGGTGGCCTGAGTGATTTCGTTTTCTTTTTGCAGCGTCGACCAGCTCTTTTAATCAACAGGAGAATCGCCTGTGTTATGTTTGTGTATGATCTTTTGAGTAAGAACCTGGTCTTCATCTCTTTGTTATGTCTTAAAATAGAAACCAGAAAACATAGAATTGAGATAGAAAAATCATAGTGGCCTGAGTGATTTGTAGCGTCTACCAGCTGTTTCAATCAACAGGAGAATCGCCCGTGTTAGATTTGTGTATAATCTTTTGGGTAAGAACCTAGTCCTCATCTCTTTGTTATGTCTTAAAATAGAAACCAGAAAACATAGGATTTACATAGAAAAATGACGGAGCCATGAGTGATACCGTTTTCTTTTTGTAGCGTCTACCAGCTGATTTAATCAACAGGAGAATCGCCTGTGTTAGATTTGTATATGATCTTTTGGGCAAGAACCTGGTCTTCAATCTCTTTGTAATGTCTTAAAAGAGAACCTAGAAAACACAGAATTGAGATAGAAAAATCACGGTGGCTGCATGATTTCCAGCGTCTACCAGATGTTTCAATCAATTTAAAATATTTTAATTTACATCTCAGAATTGTGCCCCTTTTTTATCCGTAGTTTCTTAACCATTGACAACGGGGTCTGATCTAGACCCCGAAACGTTTGGAATATACAGCAATTTTCTTTGAACTGTGGTGTTATTTCCCAAGAAGTACTTAGAAATTGAAAAATATATCTATTATCTCCGCCCGATTTTTGGCTAGCTGTTCTATGCTGTATAGTTGTCTTATATTTTCAGATATTATTTGGACACTGCCATATCTTCTGTCACTTATGAGGATGACTCTATTCTTTCCTTTGATTGCACTGAAACACATCAATCCGCTATTTGGTCCAGAGCTCTTGTGGCTTATAAGTAAAAACCTACGAATATTGATTCTTCTTATTAAAGGAAATCAGCAATGTACTCTCATATTCTACTATGAGTCTAAGGTATGAAGGCATGCATCTAGTATTTCTGTCTATGGAACTGAAGTGATCACCTGAAAGGATCACCAAATGCCTCTCTCAACGATAAGAAGTTGATAAGGGCAGACAATTCATTTTCTCCAATTTTAAGTAGCATGTTTTATTCTGCAATTAAGATTTAAATTGGAGATCTGGTCGTACCCAGATGCTCGCTTCCCTGCCCTTCCTTCTTGTTTTTTTCTGGAGTGGTGAATCTGATACCTTTCTCTGTTTCCCTGGGTCTGATTTAAGCTGCAGTCTTTCTCTAGGCAGTCTATGAATGCACCTGGATTTTCATCTTTGGAGTAGACTATTCCAATTCTGCACTTTCAGTTTACGAGAAACCTGTAGGAGTCTGGTTGCTTCTATATCAACACAGAGGCTCTTCAGTCGCACAAGAACAAGTTCTAACAACTGTATATAATTGAAGTGAATGTTCAAATCTATTGTAAGTTATCGGTTAACTGCTTATTTCTTCCTGATCCTTTGTACTGGAATCCTCCCTAAGTTTTTCCTAACCGTTATTTCGTTTTGAACCTCTTCTTACCTAGCCCGACACTTGTTTATTTTTAGCTACCACCAAAAATTCAGGCTACAAGAACATGGGAAGCAACTAACCAAAGATCTTGGTTTAACTCCAGAGTTGCTACAAACCTCACACCTCGCGGCTCGCCTAAATGGATACGTTCTAGGAGTTGGCAAAAAGGACGATTTCGAAAAAGACATGATAAAATTGGGACTGCCAGACAATCTCGTCAACTATGTGCGAAGATACTATTTGGAGAATAAGGGGGGGAGTCTATATTGCTAAATATAACGAGATGATTTTGTTTATAATGTATTCTTTAATTTTAATTTTGCATACAAAGTGTAAACATTATTTTTAGTATTTCCAAATTTGAAAAAAAAAACGGTATTAGAAACAATGCCAAGTTATCTGTAAGTAATATAGTGAGTGATAGATATATTCAGTGATAATTTTATTAGTATAAATTCAATATAGTTGCCAATGTTATTTTTATATTTAATAAAGAACTTTACTTATGTAGTTTTTTCTTGCAAATATCAAGTAGTTTTTCAGAAGTTTTTTTAGTAAAAAATCTAAATAACAATGTAAACAAATGTATACAGGGTGTTTCTAAAATAGGATTCCAAACATCTGGGGTGTATATAACTCATTAACCCAAGCTAATTCCTTTTTCAAACTTTTGGGATTCGTAATTCCGTTTCTCGTCACCAAAATCCCCTTCCGAAAAAAGAATTGTTGCCTAAGGGTGCGTTTTAGGACACATGTTAATAGGAACTTGGCTTATTTTAATGGGTTCTATACACATCAGAAGTTTGGAACCCTACTTTAGAAACACCCTGTATAACCATTACTTTCACAAATCAGTAATAGCCGAGAAACGTTTTTTCAAAATCTAGAGAAGATGTATTAATGTCCAAAAAGATAATTTATATGAAGAATAGATAGATCCACAGTAGAAATCATGTGGTTAAAGAATTTGTACCCTATACAGGGTGAGTCCCAATTTAACCATTGCTCTATCTCCGCTAGTTTCTGAGATCCCCATACTGATCATCAAAAAAACTCACCCTGTATAGTTATCATACAGATTGGAATTCGACAAAAAATTCAATCAATCAATCATCAACAACTTCTTCTAAGAGTTAAAAATAACTATTTGGTATAAAGTCGACATTATGAATCGAAGCGTTTTTGTATTTTAACAAAATAACCTCAAAAAAGGGCCAAGATTTTTGCTTTTACACGAACTCTAACTAAAGCTGAATGATTTTTTTAAGATCGATCTGTTACTGTACTCTCAGTTAAGTATATGTGTCTATATTAACCTAGAGAGTAATAAACATATATACTATTAAAAGGGTTTCTTTGGCTCGAAATTTTCTACCTAGAAGATCAACTCAGTTACAATAGACATACAGTAAAATTTTCTTATATAAGACTGATCCCATTATAAATTCAATACTTAACGGACAAACTTTTATTGCCTTTAAATGCCCATGTTTCGAAAATGTTGTCTCTATTAGTGAAAGATTATTTTCTACAGCAGGTATTATCATGACAAAAACACGTACATTATTGAAAGATTTAAAAGATAAAATAAAGAGTTTATAAAATCAATATGTTTATGTACTTGTTAAAATCAAATATAACCTCGAAATTACAAAAATATTAATATCTTAGTTTTCAAAAATTTAAAGCATAAATTATAGAGCGGTCCTTATTTGTATTAGATAGCTTTGAGAGTTCCACGGTTCCACTGACCGGTTGATACATATTCACATTTTTAAAACAATGCAAAACCAATTTCATGACATTTAAACGAAAAGAGAGATAAGTTGGTACATCCCGATCGGACGATCATAGTTAATACGATGTGTTTTCCAAAATATCTCTTTATATGATTTAAATCGCAGCGTTAATATCGATCGTAAGCCCAATTAAAAATAAAGACGAAAGCTATTATTTTAACGAAGATTAATTTTCCAGTTCTTATTGCAACAAAGGTATTCTAATTCTATACAGCTTCTCAGTTGGCGGCGTTACAATTTTCATAAACTAGGCGAAAAAATATTTAAAAAAATTCATATATTGCCTACAATTTTGCTCTATTGACTGGTGTATAATGAATATTCTTCAACCATTTGTATAACCCACTAGAGTCATCTAAGTATTTACAATTTTCGCGTCAATCAATGTCACGTGAGGATCCTAGGTGATTGAAATATTTCTTTCATTTCTGTTTTGGTGCAAGTTTAGGTTATCGGCCGTCAAATCCGAAGGTTAAATGAATCCGATAATAATATTCAATGTTTACAATGTTCAACAGTTCAGTTCAAAGTTGAATCGAATGCTTTCAATAAAATGGCATCTTTAATAAGAAAAATTATTTGTGCGTCCAAAGCACCTGGTCCTTTGGCAGGGGTTCCTTACAAGTAAGTAGAAAAAAATATTCAAGTGTCTGTAAAAAGTTTTGTAAAGGTGGGATCTAAATATCAGCGGAAAAAGTTCTTTAGTTAACATTAAAGTCTTTCGTTTACATTTTTTTCTTTTTTTGAAAAGTCTTCCCTCATAATGTTACGCACCTCCAAAGGTACCGAACAAAAATGCTTTCTCTTGCTCCTTCATTTATATTATGCAAAGGATCTTGTTTGAAACGTGAAGAATTTTTGTAAGGTGTTGCAAAAATCACCCTCTAAGCCTAAGGTATTTTTATTTTAGAACTTTTTTCGATATTTTTTCCCATAAAAAAAATATTCGTAAAAAGTCATTCACTAAATTTTTGGTCAGTTCAAGTTTATTCTAAAAAAATAAGGGTTACGAGAAAAAAGCTGGTATAACATTTTAGTAAAGAATAATAAACCCAAACCCAATAGGTTTTTACAAGATTTATGAGTTTGGAACTAGGAATAAAGGTGAACAAAATGGTGAATAAATTAAATTATTTTTTTTTTAATTTAACCGACTTCAAGATATAATAACAATAATATAATAATAATTAAATATTATACGTACTATAAAACTGGTTGAAGTTGGTGCCAAGTCTTTTTTTCTATATATTATTAATAAGAGTGTTTTCCATATGGTTCCAACTTAAGTGGACACACTATAGAGAGTGTTTTTTTTCTGATGATCGCTATGAGGATCTCGGAAACTAGCGGAGATACAGCAATGGTTAAATTGGGAAAGATTTGCAGTTTTACTGGTCCAATTTAATGACACTTTCGGATTTTTGTAAAAAGTCATGGCTTAGTAAATTTTTTGAAAAAACGAATAGCTGTCGATTTAGTCAAATCCCTCTAGCTCCTTTGTTTTTTATTTTATAAAAGAGTGTAAATATTAAAATTGAAAAGAATTGTATCCCGAATATGATTGTCATGTCCTCGTTTGCGTGACAGCTCTCGTTTTCGAGATATGACACTTATCTTCTTTTGAATGGAAACCATAATTGGCTATGACCTCAATAAATCGGACATTTTTAGAGCTTTTCAACGATATAATATTCGATATAATTATTCATAAAAATAATAGAGTTATGCATGCTTTTCTCTCTTATCTTCACTTTTAACGTAGGTAGCCATGAAAAAGATTGTTTTCACTTTGACGTTTCCTCATTTGAGAGTAATTCCATTAGTAGTGCTGAACTGACAATCGATACTGACAAGTTTTCGTGATAAAATGGAATATTCTAACGAAGAAAAAGTGAATATGGTGGGATGTTATATCATCTTCCATAAAAATTCAGTTCGAGCAGCTGAGGAATACTTCCATAGATATTTTAATCGTCGTCAACCTGCTCTATGTACATTTAAGAGTCTTTACGATAGTTTACGCAGATATGGATCTTTTACTAAACCACCAAATGAACGTAATTAAATTAACGAAGCAGCACAAATATATGTTTTGGCAATGGTAAATCAAAATCCATCTACATCAACTCGTGAGATTGTGGCAGAAGCTGGCACATCGCAACGAACTGTAGTTAAGGTACTGAAAGCGCACAAGTTCCACCCGTACAAACTTTCAGTTTCTCAAACTTTGCATGCTGGTGACGAACATCGACGTATTTTGTTTTGTACATGGTTTAGAGACATGTGCCTTGACAATCCACAGTTTCCATTAAAGGTGTTATGGTCAGATGAAACTAGATTTACTAACTACGGTATGTTCAATAGACACAATGAGCATATCTGGGCTAAAGAAAACCCTTTCCATGTAGAACAAAGACGACCCCAGATAAAATTTGGTTTTAATGTTTGGTGTGGTATCATGGGGTCTACTATTCTGGGGCCTTTTATCTATGACGAATCACTTACTGAGGAGCGCTATTTGCATTTCTTGCAATACACTTTTCAAGACTTGTTGAATAAATTCGAATTTGAGAACTCGTTTAGAAATTGAGTGGTTCCAACATGATGGAGCACCTGCTCATAACTCGTTATGATAATATGATAACTATATCGAGTATTATATCGTTGAAAAGCTCTAAAAATGTCCGATTTTTTTGAGGTCATAGCTAACTATGCTTTCCATTCAAAAAAAAAATAAGTTTGTACCATATCTCGAAAACGAGAGCTGTCACGCAAACGAGGACATATCATATTTGGGATACAATTCCCTTCAATTTTGATATTTACACTTTTTTTATAAAATCAAAAACAAAAGAGCTAGAGAGATTTGACTAAATTGACAGAATTTCGTTTTTTCAAAATATCTAGTAAGCCATGACTTTTTACAAAAATCCGAAAGTGTCATTAAATTCGGCCAGTAAAACTAAAAATCTTTCCCAATTTAACCATTGCTCTATCTCCGCTAGTTTCCGAAATCCCCATACTGATCATCAAAAAAAACTCACCCTGTATATGCAAACAAATTGTGGTTAATTAAAATATATTTCTAACCTATTTTCATTTAATACCGCTTTCGCCAAATTCTATTCTGAAAAACTGTGTGTGCGATATCGTTGAAAAACTATAGGACCAATCTAGAAGTATATTCTTTAAAATAAAAAGAGAATGATCCAAATTGGTTAATAAATGGCAAAATTCCGAGGTAAGATACATAAAAAATACATTTTAATTGAGAACCTTCTCCTTTATTGAAGTCGGTTAAAATATAAAACGCTGTAGAATATTGATAAAGCAAGCTACAAAATATGTTAATATTGAGTCTTCGCCGCCGTTTCAATACAAGCAGTGAGGCCTTGAAATACGCCAGTTTCTTGCATCAAATTCTGCCGTAATACAGTGTCGCAATTAATCGATTTCTTCAAATGGGATTGAATTAATCGAAAATTTTAGACATTCTTATTTGCAAAAATCCAAAGGATAAAATTCAGGGAAGCGAGCTGGCCACTTTACAGATCCTTTTCGATCTATACATCAACCAAGTGACTTCCTTCATTTATGTTAAAATGGGGTGGAACACAATCATGTTAAAACCATGTTGCCTAATTTAAATTGCAACGTCTTCAAGAAGACCAAGTATTCTTTGATAAGATGACTACATGAATCACCTCTAATTGTGGAATTCCTAACATAGTCACTTGACAAATTCGTCGGTAATTAAAAACTTTCTTCAGTTAATAAAAAGCGAATCGAATCAGTCTAATGTGTTCTATTAAATCCTGCACATTTCCTGGTATCTTTATATGGCTACACAAGAAATCCATTGGTGGCCACTTTATTGGATAACGTCTACCAATCCGTCTTCTATTTAAGGTGGTTTCCTTTTTACTTGGTGGTGGTGCCCCATACACTTAGAAAGGAGTATTTAAAAGTTGCAAATTGTTGAGATCTGGAAACGCTTGAATTAGGTTTACACATAACTTATAAACTGGAAATACATTAATAGAAAAATAAATTTTGAGGTCCTCATCAGTCCATGTATCTTCAAAAAAACTCTAACTGCGGATTATCAGGGAAACAACCAAATCTACTCAGGATTGTTCTTTTTAAGAGGCATCAATTTTTGAATTATCTACTAACTATCCATCTATCTACTAACCAATCTTCGTTTTTTGAAAAATTCTGTTTTGTCGAGATTGCCAGAATATATTATTCCAAATTTCTGCAAAAGTATTCCTTTCAGCGTAAAGGATATTCATCGTATATTTATTTTGTTATTTTGCGTAATTTCAGCCAGGCAATCGTCTTTAACGACATCGTATTCGTATCCGGTGTACTCGGACTGAACAAAGACACCAATAAATTAGTTGAAGGTGGTGCAGCAGCCCAAGCCAAGAAGGCGTTGGAAAACATCGGACATATTCTAGAAGCATCTGGATCTTCGTATGAAAACGTCATTAGAAACACGATTTTAATGAAGGATCTGAAAGACTACGGAGCTGTTAATGATGTTTATCGGCAATGTAAGTTTCATTTATATGCTTATCTGTCTTTGTTTCTAATTTTGACTAAATACCTTTATATTTTTCTGAATAGTAGCTTATTGTTTTTACAATTTTATTTTTTATACAAGGAGTTACTTGAATTGAAGCTAAATTTAAAATTATTCATACGAGTGCTGCCTTTTATATTTCGGGATTGGACAACCCTATTGTTGCAATCGTGAACATTTTCGTGCGATTATTTTTTACAACTTTCGACGTGGATTAAGTCAGCAAGAGTGCATGGATGAACTTAATTTAATTTTTGGCGATGAAACTCCATCAAGGACCACTGTTTATCGATGGTATGGTGAATTCAATCGAGGTCGTAATTCACTCCAAGACGAATTTCGTGAAGGCCGTCCAAAAACAGTTGTTGTTCCGGAAACCATTGATGCTGTGCGCGAACTGATATTGCAAGATCGTCATGTGACCTATAGTGAGATTGAGTCAACCTTACACATTAGTGGAACCAGCATCATTCAATATTGCACAAACATTTGAATGTCAAAAAAATTTGTGCGCGTTGGATCCCACACAATTTGTCAATCGTTCAAAAAAAGGCTCGTGTCGATTGGTCGAAAGAAAAGCTCAAAAAATACGATCGCGGAGCTGACAGGTGAGGAATCGTGGATTTACGCGTATGAGCCCGAAACTAAACAGCAGTCGACCGTATGGGTGTTTCAAGATGAGTCGAATCCAACAAAAGTTGTTCGCGCACGAAGCACTTCCAAGCAAAAGATCTCCTGTTTTTTCGGAAAAACTGGACATGTCGTAACCGTACCACTAGAACAACGCAGAACAGTCAATTCTGAGTGGTACACATCCATTTGTTTGCCAGTTGTCTTCCAAGAAATGAGGAAAACCAACCGCCGAAGACGGATCACTCTTCACCACGATAATGCGAGCTCTCACACATCGGCTCAAACAACTGCATTTTTGACCACTTAAAACATCGATTTCATGAGTCATCCGCCGTATAGTTCTGACTTGTCACCAAATGACTTCTTTTTATTCCCGTACGTAAAAAACAAACTGAGAAGTCAACGTTTTTCGACACCTGAAGAAGCGGTTGCTGCGTTCAGAATGCATGTTTTGGAATCAATCAGAGTGGAAGAAGTGCTTCGACAATTGGTTCAAACGCATGCAAAAGAGTATAGATCTTCATAGGGAAAATTTGAAAAACAATAAAGCGATTTTCGATGATTAATCTTTTGTTTTTGTTCTCTAATCCCGAAATATAAAAGGCAGCCCTCGTATTTGATGTATTTATAACTAAATTTATTTCTCAGTTTTCAGTAAAGACTTTCCAGCAAGATCTTGTTTCCAAGTTGCTGGGTTACCTTTAGATGCAGCAGTTGAAATAGAAGTAATAGCAGCTGTCGGTAAGGTCAAATCTACGTACTGCAAACTATAGTTATAATTTCTAGTTATTTTTGGATCACTGTAATAAACTATCTGATTGACAACAAACGTGTTTTGATGTCCCTATTTTGACTCTTCTCGTACACCAAACTTATTTGTTCTTAAATTTTCGACGTTTCGGCAGATAACATCTGTTCTCATCAAATCTTTTCTAATCACTTTAAAAGGACCTATAGTTTTGGCGATATTTACAATTTATTGCCTAAAATTAAATGTTTTGATATTCTCTCCTCAATACGTAATATAGGTGTTTAATGCATTTGTCGTGTTTCATGTAGCCACCCTGTATGTCGTGACAATCTCCTTCAAACCGTTTACGTAAAAAAATGTATTATAACAACAAACTCTGCCCCGGATGAAGGTGCATCTATCCATCAGCTAACACAATTATAACTGCAAAATGTAAAAGGTGTATATATGAAACCATAGAATCCTTTTACCTATTCTAGAAGCAGATCAGAGTCTAAGCTAGAATCGGCAATAGTCGCGTCATCTATTTTATAATGGCTCAGTTTCGTGATAACTGAATACATATTATCAAGCCCGAAGCCAGCCGGGGGGGGTGATGTCAAGGGGGGTTCAACTCAAAATATATTAACACGCTGGCGTTACAAATTTAGATATATAATCCAACTGGGCAAACACCACCATTGAATCGGCATAACTGGCGTCATCTAGTTACTAGTGGCTTAGTCTCAAATTAAATTAACACGCAGGCGTCACGAACATAGAAATATAATCCCACTGCGCAAACTCCTGCTTTGAAAAGGCATAGCTGGCGTCATCTAGTTAGTAGTAGCTTAGTCTCAAAATATATTAACACGCTGGCGTTACAAATTTAGATATATAATCCAACTGGGCAAACTCCACCATTGAATCGGCATAACTGGCGTCATCTAGTTACTAGTGGCTTAGTCTCAAATTAAATTAACACGCAGGCGTCACGAACATAGAAATATAATCCAACTACGCAAACTCCAGCTTTGAATCGGCATACCTAGCGTCATCTAGTTAGTAGTAGCTTAGTCTCAAAAAATATTAACACGCTGGCTTTACAAATTTAGATATATAAACCAACTGCGCAAACTCCACCATTGAATCGGCATAACTGGCGTCATCTAGTTACTAGTGGCTTAGTCTCAAATTAAATTAACACGCAGGCGTCACGAACATAGAAATATAATCCAACTACGCAAACTCCAGCTTTGAATCGGCATACCTAGCGTCATCTAGTTAGTAGTAGCTTAGTCTCAAAAAATATTAACACGCTGGCGTTACAAATTTAGATATATAATCCAACTGGGCAAACTCCACCATTGAATCGGCATAACTGGCGTCATCTAGTTACTAGTGGCTTAGTCTCAAATTAAATTAACACGCAGGCGTCACGAACATAGAAATATAATCCAACTACGCAAACTCCAGCTTTGAATCGGCATACCTAGCGTCATCTAGTTAGTAGTAGCTTAGTCTCAAAAAATATTAACACGCTGGCGTTACAAATTTAGATATATAATCCAACTGCGCAAACTCCACCATTGAATCGGCATAACTGGCGTCATCTAGTTACTAGTGGCTTAGTCTCAAATTAAATTAACACGCAGGCGTCACGAACATAGAAATATAATCCAACTACGCAAACTCTAGCTTTGAATCGGCATACCTAGCGTCATCTAGTTAGTAGTAGCTTAGTCTCAAAAAATATTAACACGCTGGCTTTACAAATTTAGATATATAAACCAACTGCGCAAACTCCACCATTGAATCGGCATAACTGGCGTCATCTAGTTACTAGTGGCTTAGTCTCAAATTAAATTAACACGCAGGCGTCACGAACATAGAAATATAATCCCACTGCGCAAACTCCTGCTTTGATTCGGCACACCTAGCGTCATCTAGTTAGTAGTAGCTTAGTCTCAAAAAATATTAACACGCTGGCGTTACAAATTTAGATATATAATCCAACTGCGCAAACTCCACCATTGAATTGGCATACCTTGCGTCATCTAGTTACTAGTAGCTTAGTCTCAAAATATATTAACACGCTGGCGTTAAAAATTTAGATATATAATCTAACTGCGCAAACTCCACCATTGAATCGGCATATCTGGCGTCATCTAGTTACTAGTGGCTTAGTCTCAAAATAAAATAACACGCAGGCGTCACGAACATAGAAATATAATCCCACTGCGCAAACTCCTGCTTTGATTCGGCATACCTAGCGTCATCTAGTTAGTAGTAGCTTAGTCTCAAAATATATTAACAGGCTGGCGTTACAAATTTAGATATATAATCCAACTGCGCAAACTCCACCATTGAAACGGCATAACTGGCGTCATCTAGTTACTAGTGGCTTAGTCTCAAATTAAATTAACACGCAGGCGTCACGAACATAGAAATATAATCCCACTGCGCAAACTCCTGTTTAGAAAAGGCATAGCTGGCGTCATCTAGTTAGTAGTAGCTTAGTCTCAAAATATATTTACACGCTGGCGTTACAAATTTAGATATATAATCCAACTGCGCAAACTCCACCATTGATACCTTGCGTCATCTAGTTAGTAGTGGCTTAGTCTCAAAATAAAATAACACGCAGGCGTCACGAACATAGAAATATAATCCCACTGCGCAAACTCCTGCTTTGAAAGGCATAGCTGGCGTCATCTAGTTAGTAGTAGCTTAGTCTCAAAATATATTAACAGGCTGGCGTTACAAATTTAGATATATAATCCAACTGCGCAAACTCCACCATTGAAACGGCATAACTGGCGTCATCTAGTTACTAGTGGCTTAGTCTCAAATTAAATTAACACGCAGGCGTCACGAACATAGAAATATAATCCCACTGCGCAAACTCCTGTTTAGAAAAGGCATCTAGTTAGTTAGTCATCTAGTTAGTAGTAGCTTAGCCTCAAAATATATTAACAGGCTGGCGTTACAAATTTAGATATATAATGCAACTGCGCAAACTCCACCATTGAATCGGCATAGCTGGCGTCATCTAGTTACTAGTGGCTGAGTTTCAAAATAAAATAACAAGCAGGCTTCACGAATTTAGAAATATAATCCCACTACGCAAACTCCAGCTTTGAATCGGCATACCTAGCGTCATCTAGTTAGTAGTAGCTTAGTCTCAAAATATATTAACAAGCTGGCGTTACAAATTTAGATATATAATCCAACTGCGCAAACTCCACCATTGATACCTTGCGTCATCTAGTTAGTAGTGGCTTAGTCTCAAAATAAAATAACACGCAGGCGTCACGAACATAGAAATATAATCCCACTGCGCAAACTCCTGCTTTGAAAAGGCATACCTAGCGTCATCTAGTTAGTAGTAGCTTAGTCTCAAAAAATATTAACACGCTGGCGTTACAAATTTAGATATATAATCCAACTGCGCAAACTCCACCATTGAATTGGCATACCTTGCGTCATCTAGTTACTAGTAGCTTAGTCTCAAAATATATTAACAAGCTGGCGTTACAAATTTAGATATATAATCCAACTGGACAAACTCCACCATTGAATCGGCATAGCTGGCGTCATCTAGTTAGTAGTAGCTTAGTCTCAAAATATATTAACAAGCTGGCGTTACAAATTTAGATATATAATCCAACTGGGCAAACTCCACCATTGAATCGGCATAGCTGGCGTCATCTAGTTAGTAGTAGCTTAGTCTCAAAATATATTAACACGCTGGCGTTACAAATTTAGATATATAATCCAACTGCGCAAACTCCACCATTGAATCGGCATAACTGGCGTCATCTAGTTACTAGTGGCTGAGTCTCAAAATAAAATAACACGCAGGCTTCACGAATTTAGAAATATAATCCAACTACGCAAACTCCAGCTTTGAATCGGCATACCTAGCGTCATCTGGTTAGTAGTAGCTTAGTCTCAAAATATATTAACACGCTGGCGTTACAAATTTAGATATATAATCCAACTGGGCAAACTCCACCATTGAATCGGCATAACTGGCGTCATCAAGTTACTAGTGGCTTAGTTTCAAAATAAAATAACACGCAGGCGTCACGAATTTAGAAATATAAACCCACTGCGCAAACTCCTGCTTTGAAAAGGCATACCTAGCGTCATCTGGTTAGTAGTAGCTTAGTCTCAAAATATATTAACACGCTGGCGTTACAAATTTAGATATATAATCCAACTGCGCAAACTCCACCATTGAATCGGCATAACTGGCGTCATCTAGTTACTAGTGGCTGAGTCTCAAAATAAAATAACACGCAGGCTTCACGAATTTAGAAATATAATCCAACTACGCAAACACCAGCTTTGAATCGGCATACCTAGCGTCATCTGGTTAGTAGTAGCTTAGTCTCAAAATATATTAACACGCTGGCGTTACAATCTTAGATACATAATCCAACTGCGCAAACTCCACCATTGAACCGGCATAGCTGGCGTCATCTAGTTAGTAGTAGCTTAGTCTCAAAATATATTAACACGCTGGCGTTACAAATTTAGATATATAATCCAACTGGGCAAACTCCACCATTGAATTGGCATACCTTGCGTCATCTAGTTACTAGTGGCTTAGTCTCAAAATAAAATAACACGCAGGCGTCACGAACATAGAAATATAATCCCACTGCGCAAACTCCTGCTTTGAAAAGGCATAGCTGGCGTCATCTAGTTAGTAGTAGCTTAGTCTCAAAATATATTAACAGGCTGGCGTTACAAATTTAGATATATAATCCAACTGCGCAAACTCCACCATTGAATCGGCATAACTGGCGTCATCTAGTTACTAGTGGCTGAGTCTCAAAATAAAATAACACGCAGGCTTCACGAATTTAGAAATATAATCCAACTACGCAAACTCCTGCTTAGAAAAGGCATAGCTGGCGTCATCTAGTTAATAGTAGCTTAGTCTCAAAATATATTAACAGGCTGGCGATACAAATTTAGATATATAATCCAACTGCGTTAACTCCACCATTGAATCGGCATAGCTGGCGTCATCTAGTTACTAGTGGCTGAGTCTCAAAATAAAATAACACGCAGGCTTCACGAATTTAGAAATATAATCCCACTACGCAAACTCCAGCTTTGAATCGGCATACCTAGCGTCATCTAGTTAGTAGTAGCTTAGTCTCAAAATATATTAACAGGCTGGCGTTACAAATTTAGATATATAATCCAACTGCGCAAACTCCAGCTTTGAATCGGCATACCTAGCGTCATCTAGTTAGTAGTGGCTTAGTCTCAAAATAAAATAACACGCAGGCGTCACGAACATAGAAATATAATCCCACTGCGCAAACTCCTGCTTTGAAAGGCATAGCTGGCGTC
The DNA here is from genome assembly GCA_034190945.1 of Octodonta nipae. Lineage (NCBI taxonomy): Eukaryota > Metazoa > Arthropoda > Insecta > Coleoptera > Chrysomelidae > Octodonta > Octodonta nipae. The sequence goes on along the minus strand of CM067223.1, from coordinate 87,621,322 downwards.
ATCTAGTTAGTAGTAGCTTAGTCTCAAAATATATTAACAGGCTGGCGTTACAAATTTAGATATATAATCCAACTGCGCAAACTCCACCATTGAATCGGCATAACTGGCGTCATCTAGTTACTAGTGGCTGAGTCTCAAAATAAAATAACACGCAGGCTTCACGAATTTAGAAATATAATCCAACTACGCAAACTCCACCTTTGAATCGGCATAACTGGCGTCATCTAGTTACTAGTGGCTGAGTCTCAAAATAAAATAACACGCAGGCTTCACGAATTTAGAAATATAATCCAACTACGCAAACTCCAGCTTTGAATCGGCATACCTAGCGTCATCTGGTTAGTAGTAGCTTAGTCTCAAAATATATTAACACGCTGGCGTTACAAATTTAGATATATAATCCAACTGGGCAAACTCCACCATTGAATCGGCATAACTGGCGTCATCAAGTTACTAGTGGCTTAGTTTCAAAATAAAATAACACGCAGGCGTCACGAACATAGAAATATAATCCCACTGCGCAAACTCCTGCTTTGAAAGGCATAGCTGGCGTCATCTAGTTAGTAGTAGCTTAGTCTCAAAATATATTAACAGGCTGGCGTTACAAATTTAGATATATAATCCAACTGCGCAAACTCCACCATTGAATCGGCATAACTGGCGTCATCTAGTTACTAGTGGCTGAGTCTCAAAATAAAATAACACGCAGGCTTCACGAATTTAGAAATATAATCCAACTACGCAAACTCCAGCTTTGAATCGGCATACCTAGCGTCATCTGGTTAGTAGTAGCTTAGTCTCAAAATATATTAACACGCTGGCGTTACAAATTTAGATATATAATCCAACTGGGCAAACTCCACCATTGAATCGGCATAACTGGCGTCATCAAGTTACTAGTGGCTTAGTTTCAAAATAAAATAATACGCAGGCGTCACGAATTTAGAAATATAAACCCACTGCGCAAACTCCTGCTTTGAAAAGGCATAGCTGGCGTCATCTAGTTAGTAGTAGCTTAGTCTCAAAATATATTAACACGCTGGCGTTAAAAATTTAGATATATAATCCAACTGCGCAAACTCCACTATTGAATAGGCATAACTGGCGTCATCTAGTTACTAGTGGCTGAGTCTCAAAATAAAATAACACGCAGGCTTCACGAATTTAGAAATATAATCCAACTACGCAAACACCAGCATTGAATCGGCATACCTAGCGTCATCTGGTTAGTAGTAGCTTAGTCTCAAAATATATTAACACGCTGGCGTTACAATCTTAGATACATAATCCAACTGCGCAAACTCCACCATTGAACCGGCATAGCTGGCGTCATCTAGTTAGTAGTAGCTTAGTCTCAAAATATATTAACACGCTGGCGTTACAAATTTAGATATATAATCCAACTGGGCAAACTCCACCATTGAATTGGCATACCTTGCGTCATCTAGTTACTAGTGGCTTACTCTCAAAATAAAATAACACGCAGGCGTCACGAACATAGAAATATAATCCCACTGCGCAAACTCCTGCTTTGAAAAGGCATAGCTGGCGTCATCTAGTTAGTAGTAGCTTAGTCTCAAAATATATTAACAGGCTGGCGTTACAAATTTAGATATATAATCCAACTGCGCAAACTCCACCATTGAATCGGCATAACTGGCGTCATCTAGTTACTAGTGGCTGAGTCTCAAAATAAAATAACACGCAGGCTTCAAGAATTTAGAAATATAATCCAACTACGCAAACTCCAGCTTTGAATCGGCATACCTAGCGTCATCTGGTTAGTAGTAGCTTAGTCTCAAAATATATTAACACGCTGGCGTTACAATCTTAGATACATAATCCAACTGCGCAAACTCCACCATTGAATCGGCATAGCTGGTGTCATCTAGTTAGTAGTAGCTTAGTCTCAAAATATATTAACACGCTGGCGTTACAATCTTAGATACATAATCCAACTGCGCAAACTCCACCATTGAATCGGCATAGCTGGCGTCATCTAGTTAGTAGTAGCTTAGTCTCAAAATATATTAACAGGCTGGCGTTACAAATTTATATATATAATCCAACTGCGCAAACTCCACCATTGAATCGGCATAACTGGCGTCATCTAGTTACTAGTGGCTGAGTCTCAAAATAAAATAACACACACGAATTTAGAAATATAATCCAACTACGCAAACTCCAGCTTTGAATCGGCATACCTAGCGTCATCTGGTTAGTAGTAGCTTAGTCTCAAAATATATTAACACGCTGGCGTTACAAATTTAGATATATAATCCAACTGCGCAAACTCCAGCTTTGAATCGGCATACCTAGCGTCATCTAGTTAGTAGTGGCTTAGTCTCAAAATAAAATAACACGCAGGCGTCACGAACATAGAAATATAATCCCACTGCGCAAACTCCTTCTTTGAAAGGCATAGCTGGCGTCATCTAGTTAGTAGTAGCTTAGTCTCAAAATATATTAACAGGCTGGCGTTACAAATTTAGATATATAATCCAACTGCGCAAACTCCACCATTGAATCGGCATAACTGGCGTCATCTAGTTACTAGTGGCTGAGTCTCAAAATAAAATAACACGCAGGCTTCACAGGCTGGCGTTACAAATTTAGATATATAATCCAACTGCGCAAACTCCACCATTGAATCGGCATAACTGGCGTCATCTAGTTACTAGTGGCTGAGTCTCAAAATAAAATAACACGCAGGCTTCACAGGCTGGCGTTACAAATTTAGATATATAATCCAACTGCGCAAACTCCACCATTGAATCGGCATAACTGGCGTCATCTAGTTACTAGTGGCTGAGTCTCATAATAAAATAACACGCAGGCTTCACGAATTTAGAAATATAATCCCACTACGCAAACTCCAGCTTTGAATCGGCATACCTAACGTCATCTAGTTAGTAGTAGCTTAGTCTCAAAATATATTAACAGGCTGGCGTTACAAATTTAGATATATAATCCAACTGCGCAAACTCTAGCTTTGAATCGGCATACGTAGCGTCATCTAGTTAGTAGTGGCTTAGTCTCAAAATAAAATAACACGCAGGCGTCACGAACATAGAAATATAATCCCACTGCGCAAACTCCTGCTTAGAAAATTCATAGCTGGCGTCATCTAGTTAGTAGTAGCTTAGCCTCAAAATATATTAACAGGCTGGCGTTACAAATTTAGATATATAATCCAACTGCGCAAACTCCACCATTGAATCGGCATAACTGGCGTCATCTAGTTACTAGTGGCTTAGTCTCAAAATAAAATAACACGCAGGCGTCACGAACATAGAAATATAATCCCACTGCGCAAACTCCTGCTTTGAAAAGGCATAGCTTGCGTCATCTAGTTAGTAGTAGCTTAGTCTCAAAATATATTAACAGGCTGGCGTTACAAATTTAGATATATAATCCAACTGCGCAAACTCCACCATTGAATCGGCATAACTGGCGTCATCTAGTTACTAGTGGCTGAGTCTCAAAATAAAATAACACGCAGGCTTCACGAATTTAGAAATATAATCCAACTACGCAAACTCCAGCTTTGAATCGGCATACCTAGCGTCATCTGGTTAGTAGTAGCTTAGTCTCAAAATATATTAACACGCTGGCGTTACAAATTTAGATATATAATCCAACTGCGCAAACTCCACCATTGAATCGGCATAACTGGCGTCATCTAGTTACTAGTGGCTTAGTCTCAAAATAAAATAACACGCAGGCGTCACGAACATAGAAATATAATCCCACTGCGCAAACTCCTGCTTTGAAAAGGCATAGCTTGCGTCATCTAGTTAGTAGTAGCTTAGTCTCAAAATATATTAACAGGCTGGCGTTACAAATTTAGATATATAATCCAACTGCGCAAACTCCACCATTGAATCGGCATAACTGGCGTCATCTAGTTACTAGTGGCTGAGTCTCAAAATAAAATAACACGCAGGCTTCACGAATTTAGAAATATAATCCAACTACGCAAACTCCAGCTTTGAATCGGCATACCTAGCGTCATCTGGTTAGTAGTAGCTTAGTCTCAAAATATATTAACACGCTGGCGTTACAAATTTAGATATATAATCTAACTGCGCAAACTCCACCATTGAATCGGCATAACTGGCGTCATCTAGTTACTAGTGGCTTAGTCTCAAAATAAAATAACACGCAGGCGTCACGAACATAGAAATATAATCCCACTTCGCAAACTCCTGCTTTGAAAAGGCATAGCTGGCGTCATCTAGTTAGTAGTAGCTTAGTCTCAAAATATATTAACAAGCTGGCGTTACAAATTTAGATATATAATCCAACTGGGCAAACTCCACCATTGAATCGGCATAACTGGCGTCATCAAGTTACTAGTGGCTTAGTTTCAAAATAAAATAATACGCAGGCGTCACGAACATAGAAATATAATCCAACTACGCAAACTCCAGCTATGAATCGGCATACCTAGCGTCATCTAGTTAGTAGTAGCTTAGTCTCAAAATATATTAACACGCTGGCCTTACAAATTTAGATATATAATCCAACTGCGCAAACTCCACCATTGAATCGGCATAACTGGCGTCATCAAGTTACTAGTGGCTTAGTCTCAAAATAAAATAACACGCAGGCGTCACGAATTTAGAAATAAAAACCCACTGCGCAAACTCCTGCTTTGAAAAGGCATAGCTGGCGTCATCTAGTTAGTAGTAGCTTAGTCTCAAAATATATTAACACGCTGGCGTTACAAATTTAGATATATAATCCAACTGCGCAAACTCCACCATTGAATCGGCATAACTGGCGTCATCAAGTTACTAGTGGCTTAGTTTCAAAATAAAATAATACGCAGGCGTCACGAATTTAGAAATATAAACCCACTGCGCAAACTCCTGCTTTGAAAAGGCATAGCTGGCGTCATCTAGTTAGTAGTAGCTTAGTCTCAAAATATATTAACAAGCTGGCGTTACAAATTTAGATATATAATCCAACTGGGCAAACTCCACCATTGAATCGGCATAACTGGCGTCATCAAGTTACTAGTGGCTTAGTTTCAAAATAAAATAATACGCAGGCGTCACGAACATAGAAATATAATCCAACTACGCAAACTCCAGCTATGAATCGGCATACCTAGCGTCATCTAGTTAGTAGTAGCTTAGTCTCAAAATATATTAACACGCTGGCCTTACAAATTTAGATATATAATCCAACTGCGCAAACTCCACCATTGAATCGGCATAACTGGCGTCATCTAGTTACTAGTGGCTTAGTTTCAAAATAAAATAATACGCAGGCGTCACGAATTTAGAAATATAAACCCACTGCGCAAACTCCTGCTTTGAAAAGGCATAGCTGGCGTCATCTAGTTAGTAGTAGCTTAGTCTCAAAATATATTAACACGCTGGCGTTACAAATTTAGATATATAATCCAACTGCGCAAACTCCACCATTGAATCGGCATAACTGGCGTCATCAAGTTACTAGTGGCTTAGTTTCAAAATAAAATAATACGCAGGCGTCACGAATTTAGAAATATAAACCCACTGCGCAAACTCCTGCTTTGAAAAGGCATAGCTGGCGTCATCTAGTTAGTAGTAGCTTAGTCTCAAAATATATTAACACGCTGGCCTTACAAATTTAGATATATAATCCAACTGCGCAAACTCCACCATTGAATCGGCATAACTGGCGTCATCTAGTTACTAGTGGCTTAGTCTCAAAATAAAATAACACGCAGGCTTCACGAATTTGGAATATAATCCAACTACGCAAACTCCAGCTTTGAATCGGCATACCTACCGTCATCTAGTTAGTAGTAGCTTAGTCTCAAAATATATTAACCTTAGAGCATTTACTTTCTAGAGATAGCCTGCAGTGCACAAATGGCGTGGTAAGACTAAGGAGAGAGAGGGCAATAGAGAGGGCAAGAGGCTATTTCACTCGGTTGGGAGCTGCTTCCAATGAAATAGGTTCAGCATGTTGTTCATTGGCTGCTTCCACCCACTAAGTGAAATAGCCTCTTACTGTCTCTATTGCCCTCTCTTTCTAGCATTGCCACGATTTTATGCTTGACTGGCTATATCTAGTTGGTAAATGATCTAAGATATTAATACGCTGGCGTTACAAAATTAGATATATAATCCAACTGCGAAAACTCCACCATTGAATCGGCATAACTGGCGTCATCTAGTTACTAGTGGCTTAGTCTCAAAATAAAATAACACGCAGGCGTCACGAACATAGAAATATAATCCCACTGCGCAAACTCCTGCTTTGAAAAGGCATAGCTGGCGTCATCTAGTTAGTAGTAGCTTAGTCTCAAAATATATTAACACGCTGGCGTTAAAAATTTAGATATATAATCCAACTGCGCAAACTCCACCATTGAATCGACATAACTGGCGTTATCTAGTTACTAGTGGCTTAGTCTCAAAATAAAATAACACGCAGGCGTCACGAACATAGAAATATAATCCCACTGCGCAAACTCCAGCTTTGAATCGGCATACCTAGCGTCATCTAGTTAGTAGTAGTTTAGTCTCAAAATATAGTAACACGCTGGCGTAAAAAATTTAGATATATAATCCAACTGCGCAAACTCCACCATTGAATCGACATAACTGGCGTCATCTAGTTAGTAGTGGCTTAGTCTCAAAATAAAATAACACGCAGGCGTCACGAACATAGAAATATAATCCCACTGCGCAAACTCCTGCTTTGAAAAGGCATAGCTGGCGTCATCTAGTTAGTAGTAGCTTAGTCTCAAAATATATTAACACGCTGGCCTTACAAATTTAGATATATAATCCAACTGCGCAAACTCCACCATTGAATCGGCATAACTGGCGTCATCTAGTTACTAGTGGCTTAGTCTCAAAATAAAATAACACGCAGGCTTCACGAATTTGGAATATAATCCAACTACGCAAACTCCAGCTTTGAATCGGCATACCTACCGTCATCTAGTTAGTAGTAGCTTAGTCTCAAAATATATTAACCTTAGAGCATTTACTTTCTAGAGATAGCCTGCAGTGCACAAATGGCGTGGTAAGACTAAGGAGAGAGAGGGCAATAGAGAGGGCAAGAGGCTATTTCACTCGGTTGGGAGCTGCTTCCAATGAAATAGGTTCAGCATGTTGTTCATTGGCTGCTTCCACCCACTAAGTGAAATAGCCTCTTACTGTCTCTATTGCCCTCTCTTTCTAGCATTGCCACGATTTTATGCTTGACTGGCTATATCTAGTTGGTAAATGATCTAAGATATTAATACGCTGGCGTTACAAAATTAGATATATAATCCAACTGCGAAAACTCCACCATTGAATCGGCATAACTGGCGTCATCTAGTTACTAGTGGCTTAGTCTCAAAATAAAATAACACGCAGGCGTCACGAACATAGAAATATAATCCCACTGCGCAAACTCCTGCTTTGAAAAGGCATAGCTGGCGTCATCTAGTTAGTAGTAGCTTAGTCTCAAAATATATTAACACGCTGGCGTTAAAAATTTAGATATATAATCCAACTGCGCAAACTCCACCATTGAATCGACATAACTGGCGTTATCTAGTTACTAGTGGCTTAGTCTCAAAATAAAATAACACGCAGGCGTCACGAACATAGAAATATAATCCCACTGCGCAAACTCCAGCTTTGAATCGGCATACCTAGCGTCATCTAGTTAGTAGTAGCTTAGTCTCAAAATATATTAACACGCCGGCGTTACAAATTTAGATATATAATCCAACTGCGCAAACTCCACCATTGAATCGGCATAACTGGCGTCATCTAGTTACTAGTGGCTGAAACACAAAATAAAATAACACGCAGGCTTCACGAATTTAGAAATATAATCCAACTACGCAAACTCCAGCTTTGAATCGGCATACCTAGCGTCATCTGGTTAGTAGTAGCTTAGTCTCAAAATATATTAACACGCTGGCGTTACAAATTTAGATATATAATCCAACTGCGCAAACTCCACCATTGAATCGGCATAACTGGCGTTATGTAGTTATTAGTGGCTTAGTCTCATAATAAAATAATACGCAGGCCTCGCGTCATCTTGTTACTAGTGGCTTAGTCTCAAAATATTTTAACACGCAGGCGTCATGAATTTACAAATATAATCCAACTGCGTAAACTCCACCATTGAATCGGCAAAACTTGTGTCATCTATTTACTAGTGGCTTAATTTCGTGATAAATTAACACGCATGCGTCACGTAGTTAAAAATAATATCCAACTGCGAACATTCCACCATTGAATCGTAATAACTTTCGTCATCTAGTTACTAGTGGCTTAGTTTCAAGATAAATTAACATGCAAACTTTAAATTAAAAAATTTAAAAACATAAACCAATTGCGCATACTCTAGCATTAAATCGGCATAACTAGCGTCACCTATTTACTAAGCGCTTAGTTTCGGAATTATTTAACAGGCAGCCTCCACGAATTTAGAAATATATAAGTAAACCTCAAATAATAAAAATATTAAGTGTACAATTTCCTAGAAATCTTTTCAGAATGAATTTTTGGACCAGCAAGACATTTCGATATTTTGCTAAGAACTTAATACCCAGGCTCCGTGAATTTAAAATTGACATAACTAGTTTCGAAGAATATGTAGTAAGCAAATTACATGATTTTAGAAATTCAGTCGTCATGGTAATCTATCTACTAGTGATTATTCAAAAATCATACAGATAGTACTGGTATAATATTAGATATTTTGTATAACCGGAAAAAACTATATAGACGTTTACAAGACAGAAACCAGATAATGACCGAAGAATGCAAACAAATCTTAACGGTCGATAATGACGCCCTCACGGGCTATTTTGATGAACCCTAAGCTTCTATGACGAATACAGAGGACGCTCAAAAAATAAGAACCACCTTCTCTTTCTGTTTCCACACCCTGGGCTTATTTACGTGATAATTCAATGCGTATATTGAGTTAGCTTCACAAAACCAGAAATTTAATGACGCAGTTTCAAATTCACATTATATTTGTTCTAATTTTCGCGGGTATTAAAAATATCAGGGTCTCGGGAATTCTTCCTCGTAGTTGATAATTAATCCCCGCAGATATCAATTGTAAAATGTTGACGTTTCTGGAGAGTCAGATTTGAACTTATCAGCATAATTATCTTATCCGTCTGTTCACGCTGATCTTGATGATTGAAGTCAGCCTCTAATGCTGCAAGGATATGCACTTTTTATACAGCAATAAAAACACACTTTTCTTCAAAATAATATATTTAGTCTAAAATTTTACAAACTTAATCAAATCTTCTATGAACAAACCGAGATAATGTGACGAAATACGATCTGTGGTAAAATAGCCATCAAAAGTTTTTGGCACTAATAAAAGAACAATAATGTTGATTCAATCAGAAACGATTAATACATGATAAGTAAACTTCATCAGACCGTAATTTTCAAGTTATGCTTTTCGATATACCGCTTTCGGGCTTCCGCGATTAGCTTTTCTTTCCGTTCTTGAAAGGATTTGCTTCTTTCTGAAGCTGATTTCGGGAAGGCTGGGATCGCTTCCTTAGACGAGCTACTACTTGAAGTGTCTGATCTAGAGGTTGACGGGTTGGATGTAGTGGCGGCGGGCTGACTTCGACTTGGTGAAGGAACTACTTCTGGGACGAAGTTTATCCGTCCTTCGAGGATATTGGTAATCGTATTGTCAACGCTTCTTGTAATACCTGTGTATATAAAAAACGTTTAATCACTGCAATTAAAAGAACAAAGATTCCAATAAAAGGCTAATAGTATATTTCCAATAAAATTGATATTTCTACAAAAAAAGTTTGAAAATTTGCATAAGTAATTTTTTTAATTCTTGTTTCTCTATTTTTAGAGCAATATACAGGGTGTAAACGGTTTGAGTGCAAAGATTTTGAGGATCAATACTTCAGGTCAAAACAATTCAAAAGCTTTATAACATTTTCAGAAATAAACTATAGTTTTGCCAAAAAAATGAAAAAGTTAGAAGTTCTGTAGCCTTTATTACAGTGCATAATAGATTATTTCCGGCTTCAAAATGATTGTAAAGCTAAATATGTAAATACTCAATAACGTATACACCTTTAATAACTGTATTAACAAAGAAAATTATTATTTAAACTCTAAATATTCTGTTATAATTTGCCCTACGTTTCTCCGATCAGATGTGGCAACATATATTCAGTGCTACAGCTGGCCGCTGTCATGAATGCTTTTTTGCTGCCCGGTTCTTTTAAGAAAGTGAAAGTGATTTTTGCGTGACATTCGACATAGCGTAAGTTATTTGATTTTAATTTTAAAATATAAATTGGAAAAATAAATAAAATCTGTTGTGAATTGTTAGTTCGAGTGTATTATTTTGTGACAAACAGTGACAATTATACAATTAGGTAAAGACCTGACATGCTATTAATTTGTGGGGAAAGCAAATGTAATAACAAGAATTTTGAATATTTACTATAAATAATCCGTTTGCTCGCCAGAGCTCTATCATAATGACATCCTGCAGGTCAAAGGTTTTTATTTGTCTAAGGTAAGTAATATTAATTTCTTAGTAACAATTATTTCTCGAAGAATTTAACACATAAAAGAACTACATATAAGAAATGTTTTGTTTAATATACTTTGTATCGCATTATTTTTGTATCATAATGTAAACAACTTTGTATCCTCCCTTCTTCAACTTGATGCATAAAATAAATCGCCAAATATAAATATTCATTTCAATACATAGATATTAAAAGGGTACATTTTTGAAAATAATATTTCATAAAATTTTATGTACCTAAATAAATCTACTGGCACTCGAAACTATGAAACTATTTAATACAAAAAAAATAACAGGTGTTCATTTTTTGTGGTGACTCATTACTTTATTATTCACGCTACAAGCAAATCTGAGTTTTAGCGCGACGTTGCCACATTGACAATAATTTACTTAACATGTATTTCTAATTTTCTTGCTTATTAAGGCCTTTAGACCATAGTGTTATAAGAGTTTTTTGTTTTGTTTGGTGGGTACTATCTGCACCTAAAATATATGCAGTCAAACTATTTACACCCTGTATACTTCGTATAACTTTATTTACTTTGACATATTTTATATAAGTACTGGTCATTTTGAATAAAAAATGAAAAAATAACGTCGTGACCCCTTTTTCAATTGACTGTGGTTGTCTAACCAGTTTTGTGTGTAATAGGATTTTAAGAGATCATGACACTTCAAAATAAAACGTTTTTTTTAAATGTAGGGATCACTATCTGTGTTGAAGGCTTTAGTCAAATTTTTCTAAATAAAAACTTATAATAAAATACAAGGTGCCAATAGTTTTGAGTGCATATATTTTAGACGGAGATAGTATACAAAAAAAAACTCTTAATAACTAATACCCTCGCATTCGAACTGACAATCCACAACCGATTTTTTTTTGCAATTCATTATTTAAAATGAAAATCAAATCACGATATTTACATTGAATATCACGCAAATCACTATCACTTAGATATAAATTTTCAAACAGTTCTAGTTTAATGAGACAGATTATAGTCGCAAGATGTAAAGACCGACATCTAGGATTTTCGGGGAATGAACCTCGAAGATAGTACAGATTATAGTGTTGATTTGTTTAGAAAAAAATAGTGACTTACACAAATCATTATAGATTGCATTTACAGGTACATGGGGCAAAACTTCCTTGACTTGCAAGCTCATCCTTTGCAAATCAGGATTGAGTGTCCTCCTTGGTCTAGCGTGTTGCCTTTGCCTCTGCTCCATCAACTGTTTCTTCTCCCATTCTTTCAAGTCCTGTGAAGTGAAGTCTGTAAGCTCCACCTGAAAGATGAAAGATATCATTGATGAGGATAAGAGCAGAGAGTTGCTTCCCAAGAATCTTACCTTCAAAGCTGAAGCGATATTCTGCCTAGTGATTTCTGCAAATTCCTCATGTGAAATTGATTTCTTCTCAAGTGAAGCCAGGAACTTCAATTTGAAATTTGTAACAGGACAAAACATGAAGTAAAACAAGTCACTAAAATAACTTGCCCCCAAAGCTGACACAGCTATGTCAAAGATCGGCCTTTCAATCTTTATACAAACAGGTTGAACTTTCTCTGTGAGTTCGAATGGATATGTTTTGAATTTTATCAGTGCCACTCCATTAGTGGTCGTACCTTCTGGAGTGAAGTGCAAAGGTGTCTTCTTCTCAGCTAGAAATTGGGACACATTTTTTTTTAAAGCTTCAGTGTTCGTAATTCTACCAAAATTACATGAATTGTTTTTCAGCAATTTGTCAAAAGCATTCTGATGATGGGGCTAAAATGAAATTAATAATTAATTCATAAACGTGAACTTTAACTTTATACTTACTGAGTTTGTTCCTACTATTTGAGATACTGCCAAGTGATCAAATATTGAAACATTATTGCTAACAAATATTTCGACATTTTCATCGACTTTTGAGTGTTCCACGCTAACGGATATTCCTAATCCTACTGTTGCAATTTTGTTGCAAAATTTTCGTGTGATAGGTGATTCTGGTAAAACATATTGCATAAAAAATAGGAAACTTAACACAATACTTCTTAGTAAAACTAGTAGTAATCCTAAAGGTGCATATATAACACAAATTATTAAATTGCTATCGCTCTCCGGGAATCTGAAATACAAAAGTTGACATATTTTTTTTATAAACTATTCACTGAAAATTATATTGTACCTATTATTTCGAAACAGATGTTTGATCTCAATATTTGTCATGTTTAATATTTTGCTTCGTTGTTCGAATGAAAACTTTGGTTTCGAGTAATCCGATTAAGCCATTTTGTAACTACTGCATTTTCAAAGATTTTTGGAAATTAACAAATTGTTTGACAAATATATATCTCATTCCCAAAATTTTAACCATATGATCTGTGGTTTTAACTGCTGACAACTAATGTCAATTCACAAAACACTAATAACCACAGACAACTCAGACGTTCTAGCCATAGATAATGGATAGAGAGAGTTCCAATCATTTGACAGAAAATTCAATATGGAGGTATAGGCCTAACTATTTTCGCACTATTCACTTTTTAACGAAAAAATGTATGAAATGAATTGTTAAAGGAAAATTTTCAACACCAAGACCTCGACATCTGTCGTGAAGCGTAGGAAGAATGAGTTTTTGGACAATAGATAAGGAGGGTCTCTTTGCTTATAAAAAGCATCCAGAATATTTAACATAGCATCGCAAAAGCCCCTATATTCTAAATACAATTAGGGTCAAAAGCCCCTATATTCTAAATACAATTGAAGTTACATATTAAAATCAATCCTAAAATGTCAGTAGCGCAACGATGGCCGTTATAATTATGATAGCATTCCTCAATCATATCGCACTTTGAAACAACAACTATTTAATTAAAGATTATGGAATAATTTGGAATCTAAGGCGTTCATCACATAAACATGCTCTAAGTTTCATCATTTACCACGACCACCATTTCAATATGAACATACTTTAGATCATTCTCTATGAATATCTATCCTAGTTCTATGTGGCAAGTAAATGGGTGAGTTCAGCAGATACAAACTGTTGTGAACGTTTGCTAACGTTTCATGTTTTGTGCTGCAAACGTTCACAACAGTTTGTATCTGCTGAACTCACCCAATGTTGTTAGGTTAAATCTTTCAAATATTGTTCTGTGTCATTTTTTTGACCTTTGCACAAAGAAGTATGAAATAGCGCTTTAAACAATACAAATACAAAGGCATATTTGGCCTAAATTTTATTTACGTAGTAGTGAAAATTTTCCACAATAATTGTTAACGAATATATTAGAATGGAAGACACCTCCCCAGATCATGGGAACCAATACGAAGAAGATTACAATTCCCATCAAGGATGCGGACCATCGAGCCCTTTACTACATGAAAAAAGTATCCTGAGACGAAAACTGCACTTTTTTTTCATGAACCCCATCGAAAAATGGCAAACCAAGAAGAGGTTCCCATACAAATTCTTCGTTCAAGTTATTAAAATATTCCTTGTAACCATTCAATTGTGTTTGTTTGCACATCATCGGTACAATCATGTGAACTATACGTGGGACAACAGAGTGACTTTTTCACACTTATTTCTAAAGGGCTGGGACGCCACTAGGGAAATAAACGCGTATCCGCCAGCCATAGGGCCTTTGGCAGTGTACAAAGTTGATGAATTTTATGCAACACTAGATTATGCATATAAAGCATATATTAACATAAAAAATGCCATAGGACCATATTCATACGCAAATGAGAATAATACAATGACTGATATGGTGCTGTGCCTTTACCAGTATAAAGAAGCAATGATTTTTGGATTTAACGAGTCTTATGTATTTAACAGTGATATTGTCGAGAACTGTTTAAACATATCGGAACCACCTAAAGAGCTTCTAAATTCAAAACAGTATTTATCAAATCACAGTATGGACATTGATTTTGCTGCTGTCGTTAGGGCTGAATTACTTTTTTCATTAAAAACAGTGAATTTAAAAGCAGCAGGAAGAATAAGCACCCCCAATTGTTACTTGTTCAACATCAGGATTATTTTTGACAATGGAGATCATGATGGTCAAATGATTTTGTCTCTAGAGGCTGACCCAGTTCAATTAAATTGTAAAGGTGATGTTATCGTTGATGAAATACAAGCACTCATTCACAGTTTGCTTAATTTTTTGGTTATCATAACTTGTGTGGTGTCGTTAATTTTGTGCATTCGGGCTGTTTGGAGGGCACAGTTGTTGAAAGTTACCACAAATAATTTTTTTCTAAGTTATTTTAATCAAGAGTTGACTCGGCAGGACAAACTGAAATTTTTGAGTATGTGGTACATTATGATAATAATTAATGATATTTTAATAATAATCGGGTCAACTATCAAGGAACTTATTGAACATTCTGACTTTGCCAGTGACCATTGGAACATTTGTAGCTTATTTTTAGGTATTGGCAACATGTTAATATGGTTTGGCGTTCTGAGATATTTAGGCTTTTTCAAAACTTATAATGTCGTGATTTTAATACTGCAAAATGCCACTCCAAAAATGATAAGGTTTTTATTATGTGCTCTACTTATTTATGCAGGTTTCACATTCAGTGGCTGGTTGATTTTGGGTCCTTATCATTTTAAATTTCGATCTCTATCTACAACTTCCGAATGTTTATTTTCGCTTGTTAATGGTGATGATATGTTTGCCACGTTTTCAGTTATGTCAACAAAATCTTCAGTTTTATGGTGGTTCAGTAGAGTTTATTTGTATTCGTTTATAAGTTTGTACATATATGTTATATTAAGTTTGTTCATTTCTGTGATCAATGATGCTTACGAAACTATAAAATTGTATTACAAAGAAGGATTTCCAAAAACTAGTCTAGAATGTTTCATTAGTGATACGACAAACGAAGATCTCTCAGATGGAGTTTGTCCAACTAGTTCTGACAAGAGTCTTAGGGTGCTAATAAAAGACTTGTGTTGTTGTAAGCCACTTTATAGATCATATGATGCCATGTCACAAACTAGCCTGAGATCATAGATATATATTTTTTTGTTTAAAACTACATAGCTAAGGTGTAAGCGAGATTATTTACAGTTTATTGACAGTTATGACAAGATTTATTTTTATATTGTGTTTAAAATGAATTTTAATTAAATATGTTGGTAGTACCATTCCAATAACAAGTTCTCAGTTTCTTCTTTAAAATAAATGTTTCAAATCTTTTCTACTAATGGTGGTGAAAGCAAATGTCAATTAAATTGATACAACTCAAAAATTGAAATGTTGACATAGGCAGCTTATTTAGAGATTAGATATAAAAGCCAAATCAAGATGTTTGATTATTTCCAGTATTATCTGAATCAATATATAAGGATTTCCATTTATCTTGTTCTCTCACTTGATTTTCCTGTATCATTTCTCATCACTTGATGAAAATGTTCAAAAACTTCTACATATTTGTTTAATTGACATTTGAAAACATTGATATATGCCTGGGCAGTGTCAATACCAAGTTTTTATAATGGAGAGTAGTTTGGTAGAAATTAAAACAAATTCTTATGCATTCTGTACCTACTTATGAGCTGTCAATTATTAGGAAAAGGTCAACAATGGAGTGTAGGTGGTTTTAATTTACTACACTAATCTTAATTCTAGTATTGATCCAGTTTATTTTGTTTTAAATGCTCTGAGGTCAGTTAAAAAATAATTTATGTCAGAGTTCCTAAAACTGTCAGCCCCTTTTTTTTAATTTGTCACTATATTATATGTTCTTTTCAAGGTGACGATTTGTCATTCTGCCAATGCTTTTATGTTTTGCCCTACTTTTTGATGTTTCTTGTATCAACTTCATCTGGTGATTAATTGTCTTTAATATTCAGCTTCAGTCATATATTCTGATTGGTATTTTTGGAAAACATAATTTTTTAAATATGTTAAGTAATTACTATAAAAGTTATGTCTAATTTCTTAAAGTAAGTAAAATTTTATACTCAACTCAAAACTTTATTTTTAACTGTTAAAAAGTGTTTAAAGGATATTAGTATTTTATCATATTTCATTTTGGAAGTTCCACTATGTAACTATGATATTTATAAAGTAAAAAGACCATTATCTACCTACTTTATATTATGTATTGTTTAAATTATTACTCCCCTAATTAGATTTCACAGTTTGTGTCAACTCTTTTGCTAGTATTTTCTGCCTCGCTTAAACTCATGCTCATTTTGAATAAGATCCTTTTCTCCATTCTAATGATAGCTGAAGATAAATACAAGCATGCCAACATACTGTACAAATATATGGTTGTCATTTGATTACCTTACATTAAAATTCATATCAACAGTATTCACTTTTTTATTTATATAGTATGGTTTTATACCTTTTATCAATCAACGAATTGTAGTTGATAAAACGATACCGCATTCTTAAAATCTCAACTTTAGACATGTCAGTGTAATAGTTTATACTTTATTCAGTGTTGTAATTGTGATAATTATAATTACTTATTGTTAAATATGTATGTAATATTTGTCTATATTTTTATTAAAATATTGTTGCTATATATTTGTCTTATTGATTTGGTAGTTAAAAGATAAGATGAAATTGTTAAGTAATGTTTTTTGTAGTTTTACTTTTAAAGGCTGATTATGTTTTTATTAATATCGTTGAAAAGCGTAATGTGAATGAAATGAAATCAACAAAACATTAAAGTTGTCTATAAAATTAATAAATCATGATCATCAATGAAAAGTAACAAAAGTGAAACCAATACACTCATTTCATCTGAAGTATATAAGTTAACCTACAATGACTGCCTCAAAAATTATATGGGACAAACAGTTAGATGCTTTAAAAAGAGAGTCAATAAACACATGTTACTTAAAAAAGGAAGCTGGCTGGGTAATTACGCTATTTTTTCATTTCTTTTTCATAGGTATAACTTGGTTCTGATTGGTAGTGTTTTTTAGATAATTTTGTACAATATAGGTCTTATTTTATTATCATATTTATGGCTTCATTTGAATATTGAATTAACAGATGGGCCAGAAGTCTCTACGCAATCTCGAGACATAAAAATTATAATCGGTCATTTATTATGGGTTTAATAAATAGTTTGTGAAGCACAAAATACAATTGTATTTAATTACAACAACCATTAAATAATATAAAACATCGAAAACTACAATATATACGTCCACAGAATCACAATGAGATCACAATAGCTATAGGTAAAAACATCGAATATCAACTATAATAATTATAAAGCTAATTCTTTAACTCCATCTGAATTTCCGTCATCGTCTTGCCTTTCGTCTCAGGTACAACGAAATAAATAAACAGCACACCAACGGCAGAAGCGCCACTGAACACGTAGAACGTAGTATCTTGACCTACAACTCCAATAATTTGCAGATAAAATTTCGTCAGAATGAACGCCAAAAACCAATTGATAGTTCCCGCTGTGGAACTGCTGATGCTCTTTATCTCAGTCGGGAATATTTCTGATGAAATCACCCACGGGATCGGTCCTAGCCCCAGAGAGTATGCAACCATGAATACGCACAACGCTATTATTGGTAGATAACCCAATTCTCTGATGACGTCTACGTTGATGTGCGTACGAGATTTCAAAGTGAAATATAACGCGAGCAAGAACGTCGTCAAGGCAATGAACAGAGCAGAAATGAACAAGAGGAACCTCCTTCCTAATTTATCGATCACCAAAGACGATGCGAACGTAGCAATAACCTGTACGGCCCCAACCAGGATGGAAGCGTCTTTGGGATCCAACTTCACCCCTGCAGCTTTGAATATCTCGGTGGTGTAAAGTATGATGGCGTTGATTCCGCTGAACTGTTGCAAGAACATCAACATCGAAGATATGAAGAATGCTTTGAGCACGTGTCGTTGTTGGAATGTTTCTTTCAATGATATCGTCACTTGGGAGGTCTCTTTGATGGAACCTTCGATTTCTATGAGTTCGGCAACGACGTTGTAATGTTGGCCACGTAGTTTGAGTAGCGCTTCCTTCGCCTCGGCATCCCGCTTTGTTTTTAGCAAATAAGTCGGTGATTCGGGCTGGAAAGCGAACAGTATTACGAATACGAACGGAAAACATGCGCAGAGTATGGTGAAATTAACTGGTGTGAGATATTTCCCAAACAAATACGCGAAAAATATCCCTGCGGTTACCATCAGCTGGAAATAACTTCCCAACGTGCCTCTTAGGCTTTTGTGGGCTATCTCGCTTGTGTAAAGTGGTGCTGCTATGCAGCAAGCACCCGAGGCCATGCCAGTTATGAGACGGCCGAAATACAGCATCAGAACGTTATTGGCGAATATTATTAAAACCCACCCTATTGTAAAGGGTATCAAGAGACTCAGCAAGGTTTTCTTGCGTCCGATAAGATCGCAAATGAAACCTGTTGGGATGCACATAGCCATGCCTCCTAAGGTAACGAAGGATCCTATCCATCCGATTTGATTGTTATCCAATGAGATTCCTTTGAATTTTCCTGTTTCTAAGTCGTCTAAGATGGGAGACGTCCATCCGAGAACAGCACCAGCGCTAAGGGCAGAAAGCGTAGCTGTAATAAAGAAGGATGTAGTGATTATTTTAATTTCGTTTGATTTAAAATATAAATTCAGAAAGTTCTTTCTGATTTCTTAAAGCAAAATGGTCCAAAAACAAATGTATTGGACAGGGACACTGTTGGTTGTTTCTATTGCATTGCCGTTGGTAGTATTTAAAAGATTTTAAAACAAAGACAATAACTCGGTTATCCAACGAGATACGGAAATTTTGATAGAATCCTTTTTTGTAGCATTTTTTATGCTCTACAATTATTCTTTGAACTCTCCATTGTTTTTATGTGTAGATACAACCAAGTGAGCGGCTCGCTCTATGCTGGGCACGGACTCACCTACTTTGCGGCCCGCTAGAGATCGTAATTTTTACAAAAAAAGTAAACAAATAAAAAATAGTTTTGTGGTCTGAATACGCTCTACAAGTTTCATCTCGGTGGTTTTTCGATATTTATCACCAGAAAAAAGATAATAGCAAAAACAAATTTCACTTTCTATATTTTTGATATTCGTGTAATAGATTTCATGTATGTGATCCACAATTAGTTGCTTTATTTATTTATATTATATAACATTAATTCTTTGAACCACCTTCGGTGTTTTTTTTTTAACATGACTTTTCGGCCTGCTGGAGGTCATAATTTTTGCCCAAAAAAGTAAAGCAATTTAAAACAAAATTGTAGGTCTGAATATGCTCTACAAGTTTCATCTTGGTGGTTTTTTCAATATTTATCACCAAAAAAAAAGATAATAACAAAAAACAAATTTCTTGTACTAAATTTTTGTGTTTTTGAATTGATATATTGATAACAATGCATGATATATGTATAGCACATAAATTGTAAAGCATAAAAAACGCTACAAAAAGTATTGTATCAAAATTTTCATATCTCGTCAGATAGCCCAGTTATTGTCAAAAAAACAATTTTACCGCTTTTTTTCTAGATGGCGATAAACCCACATCTTGGTCAATGATTTCATTAAGCTTTTCTAGGCATCCCCACGTCATATAAAAAATTTAGCTTTGTAGGTACATTTGTGTTTCCAAACATATATAATGACTGGATTAATAGAAGAACATGTTTAGGAAATGGTGGGTAAAATGCTTGGAAATTTATCCCAGCCCCAGAGATTTTGGAGGTTCTAAGACACAAAATACAAGTAGCTTGAGATATTAATCCTCAAGAAGAAATAGACTACCTTGTTCAACCAATGCCAAAATTTGTTGGAGAGTGTGTAGATACATTTTTAAAACTCATTGGAATTTTTTTATCCACATTTTAGTACTACTATAGCATATATGTTTTTCCAAAACAATATTAAATTTAAACATCTCCTTGTGTGTGTTTTGATTTCTTTGTCAGTGAGTATATTTATTGTGAATTTTGATGTGGAAATAAAGATTATTTTCTCAAGTAGATTAATAGATCTGAATCCACACAAAATTTCTAACAATATTGTGAATTTTCAAAATTCAATTTCAAAACTAATTTTCTTAATACTCTATATATATATACTCTGAATTATCTGTGCAATAAATTTTAATAAGGTAGAGAACAAAATATGTTATCTATATGTCAAATATATTTGTGGAATGTGAAACTAATTATAACCAAAGCTTTGTTAGACAATTATGAATAATATACTTTATAGATACAAAAAACTATAATGAAAAAAAAACTAACATACATGAATTCTTAAACTGAACCTACCTGCAAATGCTGCAAAATACTGCCTGAATTTCTCAGGGGCCGTAACATATCCTGCTTGGTTTTCCTAAAAAAAATTATGGAGTGACCCAATTTTTAGTCTTTCTTGGATTGACTCAAATAGAACGACTTTATAATTAATTAAAAAATATAATAATAATTACTAACCCCAGATCCATATCCGGATTCAAAAGTTCCTTGAGAACTAACATTTTCGATTAAAGAATACCTATCTTGGTTCATTGTCTTTTATCAGGTAACAATGTAAATATAAATAAATAAATTTAAGTCAACCAGCTGATTACAAATCTGTCAAACTACTCTTTCTTTCTTCTTCTTCTCTATATTAATAGTTGCTGATAGTTCGTAAATCATAGATTTTAACTTATAATTAATATTGTATAAATGCTGATTGGATCCGCCATTTTTTGCACTAATTTCCGGTTTACTATAGCAACGGGAGAACAGATGTGCAGGGCACAGTCCCACCGTTTGTGTTATATTCTTATAAGAACAGAACAGAAAAGAATTGTAACGGAAGAACACCCGGTCAGCAAGCAACCGGCCAGCGTCGCTAGTCAGAACATTCTCACAGGTAAAAAAGAGGCATGGATTACGTACTAACTCCATATATCGGCACCCACAGCCCGGTTACAACTCGGCGCCGGCGATTTTACCCCAGTCCTCCTACAACAGTGCGTTTAATAACTTGGTTATCCTCCATTACGAATTATCATATATTATATGATTCTACCACAAGTGCTAGATAGCGACTGAGGGCAAACCAAGAAAGCCCGGCGACCAACAAGTGTGCGACGATGAACCCGGATTCTCTTCTATTCTATAAGACCAGAACGGAAACTATAGGTATGTGCCCGGCCTTAGTGTTTGTCGCTTTGTTGCCAGATTTGATGATTTACAATAAATCTCACGATATCTGTATAATTTTATCGCTTTGGTATTCTTGGTTAAATTTTATTAAATTTTAGCCGTAAGAATACAAATCATCTAAATTGTAAACTGTTGACAACAGTATTCAATAGTTGTCAGAAGATGGCAGCATTAACCTGATTTTAGTTGATAAATTGCATATTAGAAAGAATTGAGAGTTGCTGTTTGCGTCGGGGGATAGTCGGGGAATTTTAAAATGAAACTAACTGCCCTAATTAGGTTTCAGAAATTTTTTTATAACTCTATCAATATTTTATTTTTTTAAGACAAAATTGGTAGGTACATTAAAATGTTTATTACTTATTATTTTTATTCTCTAAGTAATTAGTTCTAATCTCAACTTTTAATACCAATGACTGATCTCTTGAATGAAATTTTTCGATAAGTCGAATGCGTAAAATATATTAATTTTTTAGGAATTTTCTCTTCAAGAGATCTGGCAACCCTGCATGCTTTTTACAAA
The DNA here is from genome assembly GCA_034190945.1 of Octodonta nipae. Lineage (NCBI taxonomy): Eukaryota > Metazoa > Arthropoda > Insecta > Coleoptera > Chrysomelidae > Octodonta > Octodonta nipae. The sequence continues at coordinate 87,599,087 of CM067223.1, read as the reverse complement.
TCTGCACCGGTTTGTACAGTTGCATAACACACAGGGCGTCGTGTTATCGATTTTAACGTTGTTTCTTATTTTTATTTTTCTTTGGGAATAACACCACATAAACTTGAAAGTCTGTATATTTCAAAAGTCCAAACGTTTCAAGGTCTAAATCAGACCCTGTTTTCAATGGTATTAAAAAATTAAAGATAAATTAAAAAATTAAGAGGATTCGCAATGACAAATATCGTAATCACAATTTGACATTTTTATCGAAATCACGGGCGAGGCTCGGAGTCCAGGTACTAAATAATTAATTATTAAGAGATAATATAATTTCTATTTCTATCAAAATCGATAAGATTGTTTTAACATTTTGTATGCCCTTTCCTAATTGATTTTGCCCCATCCTGAAGAAAAACGGACTACGCCCATGGTTTAAATTTATTCTCCTCCTGGCCAGGACGCAAAAAGTGATGCGAATCAGCCATTTCTATACAGAAATGTGGTTTAAAATAAATGTAATCATGAAAAATTGCTTGCGAGATTATTTATTTCGAAACATCGTCACAGATTTAGATTTTATGATATCAAGTGTATTGGAGTTAATATGCATAATGCCAGTAATGTGTAAAAAAAGATAGGTGTCTAGTGTCTACCGGTAACATATCTTTCCCAATTAAATTGTAAAATTGAGCAAAAAAAAAGATTTATTGTCTGTCTGATTTGTGATAAATGACATTTTTTACCATTGCCGAAACCTTTTTTTGCTCATAGTTCGTTATACAGCTGAGTAAAAAATTAACAAGTGTTGTAGGTAGAAGTAAGTTATTTATATTTTTCTAGTAACAAGTTTTTGAATTATGCATCAAACTTTTCAATAAATATTGTTCTAAGGATTATTTCCCAAAAACACGTGATTCTGGATGAAAATAATGTCATTTTTATGTGATTAAATATAAAAAAATATGTATTAAATTGACAGTCTATTGCATTATGTTGAGTATTTATATTAATTGTGATTTCAGGATTTAATTTACTTTTTTTAGACCCAAGAGAAAATTAATCTAATCTTAAAATTGAACATAATAGTTTTAATTCTTATTTATTTTAGGTTAGCGAACTTTCCCAAATTTCCCAAATTTATCTAACAGATAATTGTTATATAGTATTGATAAGAACGTTTTTGGTGAAGAATGTTTCTTTACAGTTTAGTGTCGAAACTGTGAAATAACAGTAAACAACAGTTTTCAAGAAAAAATGAAGTAACAAGATTGTCTGATTTTGTTAATTGAATTAACATATTTTTTAGCTACAATACCATTTTTATAATTTTTAAGAAACTAAAAGTATACACAATTTTAAAATACCACTTTCATTGAATTTTTTTAATCAAGGGGGTAAATCATAAATTCAAAATCATTCAGTTACAAAATTCGGTGTATGGTTTTGCCCAAATGCGAAGTTCCGTGGTTCGTTTAAGAGTTGTTTGATATACGGATAATGATTTTGATATTTGTAGTTATGACAGTGCGAGCTCCGATGACTACTATGTTATAAGGAGGCTCTAAACTCCATATTGTGGTATAATTACAGAGCGTCGAGCTTACTTATCCTTATATCTTGTATCATTTGCTGTTGATGTTTGTTAAATCCCACAGAGAAGTAAATGCTTTAATTTAATAAGTGATTCAATATTCAAAATTTGATCTGAATCTAGAAGACAATGTCCCGCGTTCCTCGAAATTTCCTTGGACTTCCATCGTCTTGAAAGTTGGGTTGATACAATTTAAGCCCAAATATTCTCGGTCGGATTTTGATAGGCAGTCCGGAAGAAATGTATTTCTCTATTAATTGAGTAATTTTATTAACCTGTAACTTTTCAGACGATTAGTTGGTTTATTTTATCTAATTAGTCAACAAATTATTACAAAGTGAATGGATAATACAATATTTATTATTCTCATTTCTAAAACATTTGCTCAGAACTGACTTCTGTCTGAAAATTACGCAAAATGAAATATAACGCTGCAACATTATTATTATATTTTGTATGTCACAAAGTTTGTTGTTAATAAAATACAATTGGAAACAATACTCTTTCTTTCCTTACCAAAATTATAAACTTCATGTTTTATTATTTTACAGATACAGAAGTGAATTTAATTACAATAATGAATCTTAATACAATGATGGATTTGTTTTCAATGATGAATCTGTTTGCTGTGATGAATCAAGTATATTGGAAATGCCTACTACGAAAAATCTTTTGAATTATCTCGTGGAATATTACAGAAATATTTCATAAATTATTTCGAAACAGTTTTTGTCGTGAGAATGCGAAATTTAACATAATTTATAATATTTCAAATCATGAAATATTATAATATTTTTAAATATTTCACTAAAATATATATAAAATATTTGTATTCTTTTGAAATATTGTATGTAGCTTTACATAAATTCTTCATAAAATATTATAAGAGTATTTTATGAAATATTTCAAAAATGATTTTGTCAGCGACATAGTTAGATTTTTAAGAAACGTTTTAAAATATTTCAAATCAATATTTTGCTAATAATATTATATATCTTGAAATAAATGTTTGTTTTATTGTAATTTCCAAAATTTACCTGTTCACTAATTTTAATAAAATTAAAGATTTTTATTGTTTATATGTAAAAAAGTTTGTTGTTATTAAAATTCAATTTTAAAAAGATTTTTTTCTTACTAAAATGATAAACTTCATGTTTTATTCTTTTACAGGTACAGCAGGGAATCTAATTACAATAATGAATCTTAATACAATGATGAATTTGTTAACATTGATGAATCTGATTACTGTGATGTATCAAATATATTGGAAAGGCCTACTACGAAATATTGGATGAATCATTTCAATAGAGTTTTTGTCGTAATAATATTTTTAACTATTTCACTAAAATATATACAAAATATCTGTATTCTTTTGAAATATATCATGTAGCGTTTCAGAAATATTTCATAAAATATAAGAGTATTTCATGAAATATTTTGATATATTTGAAATCAATATTTTGCTAATATTATACATCTTGAAATAAATGATTGTGTTGTTGTAGTTTCATTCATTTACCTGGTCACTATTTTAATAATATTTAAAAAAATTTATTGTTTATATGTCACAAAATTTGTTGTTATTAAAATACAATTTCAAACCGATTTTTCCTTACCAAAATGATAAACTTAATGTTTTATTCTTTTACAGATATAGCAGTAAATCTAATTACAATAATTAATCTTAATACAATGGTGGATTTGTTAACATTGATGAATCTGATTACTGTGATTTATCAAATATATTGGAGAGGCCTACTACGAAATATTTCATGAATTATTTCAAGAGAGTTTTTGTCGTAATAATATTTTTAACTATTTCACTAAAATATATACAAAATATCTTTATTCTTTCGAAATATATCATGTAGCGTTACACAAATAGGTACTTCATAAAATATAAGTATTTCATGAAATATTTCAAATCCATATTTTGCTAATAATATTATACATCTTGAAATAAATGATTGTGTTGTTGTAGTTTCATTCATTTACCTGGTCACTATTTTAATAATATTTAAATTTTTTTATTGTTTATATGTCACAAAGTTTGTTGTTATTAAAATACAATTTCAAACCGATTTTTCCTTACCAAAATGATAAACTTCATGTTTTATTCTTTTACAGATACAGCGGTGAATCTAATTACAATGATGAATGTGAATACAGTGATGGATCTGATTACAATGATGAATGTGATTACTTTGATGAATCTGTACACAGTGATGAATCTGAAGAAACCTTGCTGACGAATCTTCCGGATCTACGTGAAAGTCAAAGTCAAATTCCAGATGCCATCGAAATAAAACCATCAACCAACAAGAAGACTGTTAAGGAGCTCATTTCAGAAAATATAAACAACAACAAAGGGAAAGAACTTGTAATCGTGATTCCCATAATGAAAAAAACTACAGCTCAAAATACAATATTAGACCTAAATCACAATAGGTGTGTTGTGAACTCAAAAAATCAAGAGCTATACCTCTGCTCATTTTGCAAATTTCAAACCAAATGGATGGTTTGCTTAAAACGACACAATTGTATGAATGAAAACAAAACAGAAGCTACTGATTCTTTCATGTTCTCGAGTTTTGGTCAATGTGCTATTTGCAACAATAAATTTACTAATAGATCAGGTTTGGTTAAACATTTAAACACCGTCCATGGAGAAAAATACCGAAAAAAGTTACACAAATGTAGCATTTGTAACTATCAAACATACGATTCGTACTGTCTCAAGAGGCATTCTTTTGTTCATAAAACACCAACGGACATTGCACTACACAAGTGCCCACATTGCCCTTTCGAAGCAATGGTAAAGTACCATCTACAAACACATATGATCTGTCATTTGCAACTCGAAGAAACCAAAACATTCGAGTGCAGTCAGTGTGGTTACCGAACCAAAAGACGATCAAATCTACTTAACCACTTATGGACACATCGCAATGATCGTTTTAGACCGATCATCAAATGCCAAAAGTGTCCATATGAGAATAGTTCGAGATGGTTAGTTAAGAAACATTTTATAACAAGCCATGTAGAATCAGCTGATACGTATCAATGTTATCACTGTTCCTTTCAAACACCCTTTAAAGGGTCTCTGAGATCACACGTGATGCATCACCTTCTGAAACCCGAAAAGAAATCTATCAGTAAACCCCAAAAGAGGTTGCCATTATTAAAACAATCGGTAGCTAAGGAAATTTATAAATGCCAATCTTGTACTTTCGAGGCCAAATCTGTTAGAGTTTTAAGCAAACATAACAGATTTGTACATAAAGAACAGCAGAAACGTGAATGAACCTTTGAATGAAGCTTTGTTTTGTATTGTTTTAAGTTTAAGGGAAAAACTATTGTATTATTTTTGTAAAAGGTTAGAAGTTATTCAGTTTTGTAAAGCGGGTAAATCAATCAATAAGGTTGAAGAAAATGTTACTTTAAATTATTTAGAAAAATTATTTATTTTCTGTATATTTTATGTTAAGTTTGTTATTTATCATGGAATAAAATTTATTTTGGGGGCAACATTGACCTGATTTCATTTAGCGTAAATATAAAATAAACTACATTAAACAATTAATATAACAAGTATTTTGAGATTTGAGTTCCTAGCTAGGAACCATCATAAGATGCGCTACTCTCAAAGGAACGAATTCTCGAAAAATTATTGGTGTACATCACACATCTAACTGATATTATTAGATGTTTCAACACAAATTTAGCACAGACGTCTAGAAGTTTCATGAATAATTTATATTTATAAAAGAACCGACTTCATTTGACTTAAAATAAAAACTGTCTAGAAACTGTGTGCAACCAATCACTATTTTCAGACAGCGTAACTTTAATTCACTCTATATTGCATCCAGACTGTATATGCTTCTGTTTATTGGTCACCCCTATATAACTTATTTGTCTAACATTTTCTGCATCACCCTGTGCAACTATAATTCAACTCCACACAATACTTCAGCGGTCCTGATATCTTTAAAAGCACCCTGTGTAAATATAAATCCTCTCCACACTATTGACTGTTACTATTTTTCTATTGTTTAAATTATTTCCGTAAACCTATCATTTTACTTCACCCCATATGTCTATATGTTTATGCAACTGCTCATGGTCTACCCCAAATAACAAAATTTACATTTTTGAATAATTATATTAAATCCCGTTATTTAATTCAAATATCCTAACTGCTTATTCTTATATAACAAATTTTTGATACACCCTTAATAACAATAATTTCATTCCACCATTATTTCAAACTACTTGTTCTACACTATAGAACTTAACCGCCCTGTTTAATTGTAATTATACTTCACCTTATAATTCAACTGCTTCTAACATTTTTTGAAGCCTTCTGTATAACTGTAATTATACACCGTCCTATAACGCAAATATCAACTCTTTATAACTATAGTTTTGCTCCACTCTTATTTCAACCACCTTGTATACGCAACTACTTATATGTCACCCAATACAATATTTTTTCAACCACTCTGTATACTAATTTAATTCCAACTTATATTTCAACCATCCTATGTATGCAACTGCTTATGTACCACCCAATATCACATGCACGCACGCACACAGCTACAACGGTATACCATATAGAAAGGTCGCCGGCAAAACAAATTTTCTATTCGATAAACTAATATAATATTTTCTGACATTTCACGTGACTATAAGCCCCGTAACTTAACTTCGTCTCTAAATGTACCTGATTTCAAATGAATCAAAATGAAGACCATTGCAACGATATACTTTCATGACGTATCTTGAGATTTAAACTAGATATTTAGATGAAAATTTGACATTTAAATTGATGTTTACAGTTTTTTGCACATATTTTTCCGATGTTCAGAAAAATGGCACGTTTTACGTTATAGAAAAATATATGGAATCAAGCTGGAACATATCTTTGTAGAATACAATTTATAATATTCAAATTGCTTGAGCCGTTTTAGAGAAAACAGTGAAGATTCATTGAAATTCACTGAAATGTAGTCCTTTATTTACTTTTTCCTGATAGAACTATAATAACAGTTTTAGAGTATACAACAATAAACAAATATTATTCCGTTATTGTTTCAATATGGCAAAACAAATATTTATTAATTCCATTTCAAATATCAATAAACTTTTTGTTGGCCTATATATTTTTTAAACCAAACACCTCGTGACGCCACTCATCGCTTAATTGGTCAATTTGTCCAGATTAATGTCTTCCCACGGTCTTTCCTTTACTAATATCTATGGCTTTTATTTGCATTTAACCTAGTTTTGTCTCCAATTCACAATATTCATCACAACACTGTTCTCAAAAATATGTTAATGTGATTGAATTGTTAAAAAAACTCTAATTGTAAGCAATTGTGAGGAACGTTTTAAAAATCTTATAGCCATTATTTTTATGCTTTTTTTCTAGATATATTTTAACGGGGTTCCTGTTTTCTAAGTGAAAAAAAAATGGAAATAACAACTTTATTTAAAGCCTGTGTGAAAACAGTACGGGTAACCAATAAATCTTTAGGCATAAATGAACATAAACCCAATATTCATAAATCGCGTAAGGACAATAATCTAGAGAAAGCAAAAGTAATAGCTCGAAAAATTGGGGAATTGAACACTGTACTGCAAGGAAACAAAGCAGCATATCTAAATGTCCTTAACTACTTATCAACTAATAAAACCATGACAGAAATAGATCGTCAACAAATTGATAATTTAGCAGAAAGCATTATAACACAGTGCAAGGATTTGATAAACAAGTACAAAAAAGAAATTGTAAATGTTGTCAAGGGCAAACAGAAAGAGGAGCATTACAAACATATTGTGGATTCATTAGAGAGATATTTGAAAGATGTTTCAAAACTTTACACAGAAGCAAAAGCAATTCATGTGAAACGAGTGTTAGAAACACACAAGTTATCAAAACTAGAAAACATTAAAAGCACAAAATCACCTAATAAAACCGAGCAAACAAATAAAACAAAACGTCCAACTTCAGAGCTGCCTCCTTCTACTTCAACAGTGGACTATGACAATGAATTATTGGCTGAAGACATGCAAATGTTCGAAGCTGAAAATGAACACCTGTACAATGAATTGAACAGTCTATCAGACGAAGTTAGGCAAATGGAAAGCAAAGTTGTACACATATCTGAACTTCAGGAGTTGTTCACAGAAAAAGTGTTGCAACAAGAAAAGGATATTGAACAGATTGCCACTACAGTTGTTGGTTCTACTGAACATATGAAAGATGCCAATGAGCAGATTCGGCAGGCTATTCAGAGGAATGCTGGGTTAAGGGTTTGGGTGCTGTTTTTTCTGTTGGTTATGTCATTTTCTTTGTTGTTTCTGGATTGGTATAATGATTAGATGTATTTATTTTTGTTATTATTTTAATGGAGAGTTTTATATATAAATATGAATAAACTTTGTTATAGAAAACTGAGAGCTTTTTATTTTTGTTTTCAGAGATCTACAGTAATGGTGATTTTTTTACAAATGTTTAAAATTTTTCAATAAAATCAGGTGTAGGTATCTATGGAAGTATTGTGATAGGATACTATTGCTCTAATATTTTTGGCAAAATAGGACTTCTTGATATTTGCTAGTTGTTTGAACAATTGCTTATATTTTTTTGTTTCAATGTAGTTAATTTTTCTTCTTATAACTAGTATATATTGCTTAAAAATAAACAAAATTGATGCTGGATTCAAACAAGCTAATGATAATGCAAAACTATAAATAGTTTTAAAAACTGCACTTTGTATTGTTTTTTAACAAATGACTCTTGCAATAAGTCCAAATATAATAATAATATAAAGTCTCAGTTTATAGACTTTTCTGTACCAATTGTTCCAAATTTCATAAATTTAACTGTTGTGCGTTAATTAATGTCGAATTTTATAGGACTACAGCAATTTAATTGTATTAAAGTTACAACAAAACAATGCATTGTTGTTATTTCAATATTAGAACAGATAAATATGATTAATTCAAATATCCCAATTTTTGCGGACAAGTGTATTCTTTTCACCCAACCGAGGCGTGGTGCCACCCATTAATTTATAGTTGTTTAGTCTATTGGTGTAAGTATGATCAATGGTTGACCTTAACCTCTGTTATAAACACAGATCATACAAAGAGAAGTTATAAAAGGCAAAAGAATGAGAATAAAGACACAGATCATACAAAGAGTGAATAAACCCTGTTTTCCAATTAGCGCACAGCGCACAATTGAGCACAGTGCTAGCACTGAGTGTTCCAATTACAGCACTAGCTCGCACAAATGAGCACAAGAAATAATTGTGCCTTTGGGATGTTTTATGTAGGTTTACCAAGTAAACATAAAACTTTATCATAAAACATGAAGTATGTTCCAAATAACGCCCGAAAATTACCGTACAGGGCGACACAAAAACACTTTGAGTTCTAATAATTGGAAAACAGCCATTACTGAATTATTCTGTAAATAATGGCTGTTTTCCAGTTAGCAGAGCACAAGTGATTTTGTGCCGCACAGTGCGGCAATTTTTAGGACGTTAATTGGAACATGGTTGTTTTAAAACCAACCGGTAGAGTACACTGATCACCATAAGGTTAAAAGTGTATTACTCGTAGGTTATCAATTGAAGTTTATGTGTACGTAAATTATTTACAGAATAATTCAGTAATGGCTGTTTTCCAATTATTAGAACTCAAAGTGTTTTTGTGTCGCCCTGTACGGTAATTTTCGGGCGTTATTTGGAACATACTTCATGTTTTATGATAAAGTTTTATGTTTACTTGGTAAACCTACATAAAACATCCCAAACGCACAGTTATTTCTTGTGCTCATTTGTGCGAGCCAGTGCTGTAATTGGAACACTCAGTGCTAGCACTGTGCCGCACTGTGCTCAATTGTGCGCTAATTGGAAAACAGGGAATTTACGTACACATAAACGTCAATTGATAACCTATGAGTAATACACTTTTAACCTTATGGTGATCAGTGTACTCTACCGGTTGGTTTTAAAACAACCATGTTCCAACTTAGAGCATTTACTTTCTAGAGATAGCCGGCAGTGCACAAATGTCGTGGTGAGACTAAGGAGAGAGAGAGCAATAGAGAGGGCAAGAGGCTATTTCACTCGGTTGGCAGCTGCTTCCAATAAAGCTTGTTGTTCATTGGCTGCGTCCACCGACCATCCACCCAGTAAGTGAAATAGCCTCTTACTGTCTCTATTGCCCTCTCTTTCTAGCGTTGCCATGATTTTATGCTTGACAGGCTATATCTAGATGGTAAATGATCTAAGTGTTCCAATTAACGTCCTAAAAATTGCCGCACTGTGCGGCACAAAATCACTTGTGCTCTGCTAACTGGAAAACAGCCAAAGAGACCACAGGGCACAGATCAATAGTAGGATCTGTGCAATAGATCATACAATAGAGAAAAAGCTTAGATCATTTACCATCTAGATATAGCCTGTCAAGCATATAATCGTGGCAAAGCTAGAAAGAGAGGGCAATAGAGACAGTAAGAGGCTATTTCACTTAGTGGGTGGAAGCAGGCAATGAACAACATGCTGAACGTATTTCATTGGACGCAGCTCCCAACCGAGTGAAATAGCCTCTTGCCCTCTCTATTGCCCTCTCTCTCTCTCTTTAGTCTTACCACGACATTTGTGCACTGCAGGCTATCTCTAGAAAGTAAATGCTCTAAGAGAAAAAGAGACAACATAACCTCACAAACAATTTCATAATATTCCCTATTTTAAAAAATAAAGTTTATTTAGTTTTGTTAAAATGTCCACAAGATGGTCAGCTAAACTTTATTATTTTGCTAATAAAGTTGTAAAATATTATTTTTTTTAGGTATCCGGTTTATCAGAAAGGAGGTCCACAATTAAGAGTTTTTCTACCAAATTTCTGGATGAAAGTAATTAGACCAACAGAAATACAACCTCCGAATGTCGTTCAGTTCAGCTGCTCAATGGAAATGACCAAATATGACATTCAAAACTATTTAGAAAAGATTTACAAAATACAATGTGTAGATATTAGAACAAGAATTTGCATGCCAAGAACTAGAAAAGATCCTGTCAAGGGCTATGTTATTAAAGATGAAGACATGAAGTATGCCTATGTGACCCTTGTAAGTGTGTGTTATTATTAAGAAAATTATGGGATATAAATCCGTAAATCGTAGTGGCCTCTTATTGTTTTTATGAGAATTTCTAAACAAAAATTCTATGGTAGGAGATTCTGCAATAAAATTCATCAACTTGATGTTTAAATAATAGTTGTCCCAATTTGAGCATTTTCAGTAATTTTGATAATTTTTCCATTTCACTTTTAGCCCAAAGATCAAGTATTCACATTTCCAGAAATTTATACAGATGACAAAAAGGAGGAAGATTTAGAGCATGATAAAACCTTGAAAGAGATTAAAAAGGGCTATAAAACTTTTTTGAAAGCTAATAAGGACAGGACAGGCATGCCAGGATGGTTTACAATATAGTTACATCCATAGCATTGAAAAATGAAACTTTGTAATTTGTTGTAATATATTTAAATGTTAAGAAATAATTTAAGTCACTTGCTCCCCCTAAACAAGTTTATTTGTTTTATATAGTGAGGATGTGTGGGTTGGAACAAATTTGTTTAAAATTCAGGTGTTGGTTTTTTGGAAAAACGCTCAGACAAGTTTTTTTTTACTGCCATTTTTGTAATGATAAACTCATTTATATAGGATGGGCCAGAAATGTTTTTTTTTATTGATACTCTACAATGTCCAATACCAAAAATTCACAGTTATTAAAAAAAAAATACATTTATTTCAAAATTGAAGAAAAAAAAACATCAACATGTCAAATTAAATGTTCAAATTGTTGACCATTAACTTCCTTACAATAAAAAAGACAATATTCAAATTATCATAACACTTCATTTAGCGTTTGTGGCAGGATTCGTAGTATTTCGGCCTTAATTCTGTTCTTCAATTCCTCGATATGTTCCGGCTTATTGAAGTAGACTTTCGATTTCACGTAACCCCAAAGATAAAAATCTAACGGGCTTAGATCTGGAGATCTTGCTGGCCATTCAATATTACCTCTCCTTCCAATCCCTGGGAAAATATTGTGAAGATTATCTCGCAATCTGTTGAAACCATATCGAGTCTGCCAGTATATTGGGGTTTTCAGTTCACCATTCAGGTAAAGTTCTGTTAAATAGGGCATTATGTCATTTTGTATTAAAAAAGAACCCACAAGTGTTAAAAATTCCATCATTAAAAAAAGAAAATACCGCCAACAATCATAATAACCAGGCGTAAATAAATAGGTTCAAACCAAAACACACCTTATGTTTACCGTTGTTTTCTTAACTTTTGAAAGAAATGTAATTTTTTTAATAACTGTTAATTTTCGGTATGAGACATTGTACATGAAAAACACTTAGAATTCTAAAAAAACAACACCTGAATTTTAAAGGAATTTGTTCCAACCCACGCGTCTTCACTCTATATCTTTGGATAACTGAAAAAAGTTGTTTAAGTTTCATTTTAAGTAATTTCAAAATAGGAGTAGGTTATCAATACAGCAAAATCTTTTTCATGTATACTCATTGATTACATATATTCGACACATTAAAAAAATGGAAAAATAATTTAAAAAAAAGTGGTTAAGTGTGAGTTGGACTCGTTTACTTAGGGTTCCATATCATCTTTGAGACTTGTTGTAATGTAGGTAAATCATAATATATATTACTTTAATTTTGCAGTTTCATATAAATAGGGAATGAGTGGATTTTCTTTTACTCTCCTCAATATCTTTTAACTTATAATTTATAATAAATATACATTTTTATTCCTCACGACCCTTTTCATTCAATCTGCTATATGATGAGCTTGATTTTTTTAATGTAGAATAAATAGCTTGTTCATTTTTAAAGAATATTTAAATATAATATATTTTGAAGTACAGCTCACATAAAAAAAAAACACCAGTTTATATCAAAACTTGACAAAAATGATAATTATTAATGTACTATATATGTGCAAGTGTACACACTAAAGAACTCATGTTGTGAACAATTAAATACAAGTAGAATTTCAAAACATTTTATTATTTGTCTTTTACAATTTTGGTTTTAAAAATTCAAATACAATGTAATTTTGAGGCTTTAATTAAATTGATTTGTAACAACATTACAATAGATGAATAAGCATGACTATACATTACAAAAAATCTTTATTAAATTTAGTAAGAAATAATCACTACATTCAGTGAAACCTCTTCAAGTAACTATAAAAAGTGATGAGAGTTTCTGCCTTTACTTGGTGAAAATTCATTTTAATTTTATATTAAAATAAACACACTTAAGTAATTTGTACTTATATCTATTTGCTATTGACAATATTGTTTCACCAGGTTACTGGCTTCTTCCGAATACAAAGTAGAACTAAAAGCGAAATGCCTAAAACTATTACAAAGAAATATAGGAATGCAATTACAGAGCTATAAAGGGGATTATTGAAATTATTGGATATTGAAGAAGGTAGGAGGGAAACATTAATTGCAAAAAAATCACTTTTAGAAACCATATTTTTAATGTGTGTGAATTTGTCAAGTTCAATTTTTGCTCTTATATGATATTCTTGGGCTTCTCTAAAGTTTAAGTTACTAGCAGTTTGTTCTATAGAACTGAAGCTCAAGAATTTCACATAACTTTTTGCAATTAAAGCCTTAAAAAATGACACTAGTATAAAAATTTTACCTGCAGATAAAGGCAATGCCACAGTAATTTTAAATAAAAATTCAGAACGTAATCACACAAGTTAATTACCATTGAAAAGGAGGTCTGCTTTAGACCTTGAAACGTTTGAACGATTTGAAATATACAGACTTTCAAGTTTATGTGGTATTATTCTCAAAAAAACTCTGAAAAAATCAAATCTCTGTGTGTTACAAAAACCTAACGCTTCGAGGTATATATAAAATTACATTGCCAGTTGATATGTTTATTGAGAGTTGCAAAAATTCTTAGGTTAAATATATACATTGAAACGTTTGGTTTTTTAAATATACAGCGTTTTTCTTCACAATAAACTTCAAAGATAAATAAAACAATTCAACACAAAGAACACAGAAATGCTGCTTTTATAATTCTTTCCTTGGGAAGAAATATCATCTGGAAAGATCATCTGTTGGGCCTTAGATCATCTGTTGGTCCTTGAATTTGCCGACTTCCATTTTCATACTTGTAGCTTAGTTGTTCTTTCTTCCATATTGCTAAATTGGATGTTTCTTAATATTCAGATTGAGAAAACGTTCAAATATTTGTGATTTTTTCATTTTTCCGTCCATGGTTAATCGGAAGTACTAGCAGTGTTTTGTTTTCCATTTCATGTCGAATTTCTTTAAACAGTTTGAAGTTAGTGGTAGAATTGGTAGCTGTCATTAAAATCACAAACAACACCCCCTTCTTATTTGCAAGGAAAGTTTCAAATAACTGAAGTTGGTGGTTGATTCCATTCTCGCTCAAGGCTATCCTTCTCGAATGGTCTATATCCTTAGTACAGGGCTGATGATCCATGTTGATCCAGGGATATCTTCAGGTTGTTACACGTCATAAGTCGTACAACAAATGGACATAAGACAACAGAATGTGGACTGATAAGGGACAGAAACTGATGTCCTTGTTGACAAAATAAATTTACAACCCAAAACAACTTACTCCGAAATTTCAGTCAAACGATGTTCACCTCTCCTACAAATGTTGCAACATTAGCTTGCCATGCTCAAAGAACCCATCAGGGGATATCTGGCGTTGTATTGGAACCATGCCACAAGCGCCTAGAGATCAGGAAAGCGTCACGTTGCATATCTGAAGGACAAAGCTCTGCATCGCCCTTGTGAAACTTCAGAAAGTCATTCTGAGAATGCAAACTTATAATAGCAACGTAGACACGGGACGTGGACTACTGCGTTAAACCTTAATCATCTTGTTAGTGGAAAATAACAAGATTCATATGCTTCCATAAAGAACTGCAAGCACTAGTTCGACAGGAAAATGCAAGCTTCGACTAGCACAACCCTGTTGAAAAAAAATCCCATAGATTCCAATAAAAAAAAGTGTATGGGAATCTAGTGTGCTTTTGTCGCTGTCATTCCACATTAATACCCATAAGTTTCCAAGAGAAACAAAAGACCGCTAATTTATCGGAATCTATCTGCGAGTCCAATATAGGGGGTTTTCTTTATTGAAATTAATGGAATTTTAATGTACGCCGTAATCATATGGGTTCTGTATGCACGTAACCTGTGGGATCCTATCTGTTTCTATTGTAGTCTGTTTAGAATTACGGTGCTTACGCGTATTTTCTAAGAGAAACAAAAGATCGCTAATTTATCGGAATCTATCTGCCAGTCTAATATAGCGAGTTTTGTTTATTGGAATTAATGGGATTTTAATGTACCCCGTAATCGTATGGATTTTTGTACGCACGTTACCTGTGGGATCGTATCTGTTTCTATTGCCATTGACAACGGGGTCGGACCTAGACCCCGAAACGTTTGGAAATATACAGTAATTTCGTGAATTATGGTATCATTTCCCCAAAAACTGCTTAAACTTTAATTGTTAAAACTCAACCTTAAAACGAAATTTTAGGGAATCGACTGGAATATCATGATTAAACACTGTTTCAGATTCAATGTTATCTATCTGGATATTAGAAGGATTTTATTGGTGTATCCACCTAAAAATAATTCTATGTCTATCTGTAAATAACAAATAAATGCACGACAACTTTATATAAATTAGACGGTAAATGAAGTGAGGTTTTAAAAGAGGACTTTCATTAAGTGAAACTCAAAATTATTAGTATACTTCATTTGAGCATAAATTTATAGGTATTTTTATTCAATTATTCTTTTCTTTTAATATTATTTTTGGGTTAATCTGCATCTAACTTGCCATCCTCGGGGCCGCGGCTGGACTGCGACATTCTTTACTATAAAATATTAAGTAAATATGAAATTACACGATATTTGTGGTTTTTAGTACTTGTCAATACCGAATGTAAATTTTAGATTCATTAGAAATTAAAATATGTTGCCTTCGTTACGTGTACTAATCATCCATAAAGTATTTACACAATTCTCATTTTAAACCAATTATATAAAACTGGTCACTATATGAACAAGCCTAACATTAAAGGTATACAGAACATAAATTTGAACTAAATTAGATTTGTATTTATGATCAAGCCGTAGCCAGTGGAATTTTGGATCTCAAGATTCAATTTTAACGAATTAATCATCTTTTTCATAAGAATAAATTTTATATGTATAAAATTTTATATATCCTGTAAATACATGAACAAAAATATTAATTTTGCAGTCCTAATCACCCCATCACCAACCAAAAAAATTATCCAGCCTCCCCTCCCTAAAAAATTACCCAGCTCACCCGAATAAATTTTCTGGCTACGGCATTGATTATGATTTAAACAATACTTACTTGAAAGAATGAAAAGTCACAAACACTTGTGTTCACAATACATCCTTAGAGTCTTTACAGATCACACAGTATACTGGAGAGATCGTCATGAAAAATTCGCAGTAAACTAATGATCACCCACCATACTTAACAGCTCAACCAACAAATGAACAATGAACCCACAGATCATACATATAGGGAAAATGAACCACCAATAAACTCAATACACAACACATACACAATGAATATCAACGGCCACAGCTCAACTGCTAAAAAACTGTATTTTATTGGCCTAAATCCCAATTAAGCGATGAAGGGAACCCAATCACAAAATAGAATCTCTTATGCGAAAAAATGTATTGAAATATCTACAGGTACAGAAAAGGCCAACAAGGGGCTATTAATGTGACAAAGGAATTCAAAACTGCCAACTATTAGTATTAGGTAGAGATCGTTTTTCCTTGGATTCTCGCATAAAAGACAGTTGAAAACATACATTTTCCTTGCACATTTTCTCATAAAAACTACTGCTTACACCATTTATTTAATTGGAGTTTACCACTAAATTCTTAATAATTTGTCGTATTAATCTAAACTTTTAGCTTAGAATCTCTATTTATATGCACTTTATATGAATATTTCGTTAAATTTAATACAATTTTAGTGTATATTTCATATATATCTACAGATAAAACCATATGCATTTAATTGTACTTATATGCTGAATTTCTCTTCTAGAACCATATTCTTTTTCATGATTTTATAGGTCCAGTTTATAAGAACGTACAGATTATGACATAATTTTAATTATAATCCTATATATTAATTTTATTTTTATCAAACCATTCCCATAGAAACCTATAGAGTATCATGGCAAATTGCTTGTATGGTTTGGCTGTTAGATCCCTATGACGTGATACTTGTATGGGATTGTAAGAACTTTTAATGTGTGTTTGTCGCTGCATTTCCAAAAGTATTCCATAAAGATTATGGCAACTTTGATGTATGGTTTGGCTGATAAATTCTCATAGAACTCGATAGTTGTAAGGGATTTTATGAATTTTTAGTGTGATTTTGTCGCTGCAGTTCCAATAGTATTCCCATAGATAAACTATTTCATTGTTATCATAGCTTCCTATAAAAACATACAAACAAAAATGTATGCTATTGGTGTTTGCAGTTAGATTATATGTTTCGAATTTATATGGAATCTCCCATTAGTTTCTACATAGTTTAATATAGCTGTTGCAAATAGGAAACATTAAACTTACTGATTATAGAAAAACCATTAGAAACATGTTTTATTTTGTATTAGGAAATACGCATAAGCGCCATAATTTTAATGGTCTACAATAGAAACAGATACATTCCCACAGGTTACCTACTTATAGAATCCATATGATTGTGGCATACGTTAAAATCCCATTAATTTCAATAATGAAAACTCGCTTTATTTTATATGCCACATTTCATTGCCAGATAGACTACACACAAACTAATGCAGATTCTGTGGGTATGTAAGGAACTATATGGGATTTTTTCAATAAGGAAACCTCGTAGACCCCCTTGGGATATATGGCGTTGAATTGGAACTATGCCATAAGCGCTGGTGAGGTCTCAGAAGTGTCCCCTCACACTTCCGTCAAACGTGGCGAAGAGTTCTCCTTAGGGCGAATATAGGGAGTGGAAACTATTGTTCCCAACAGGGCCTTATCCATGGGAATGTATCATTCTTTGAAAAAGCTAATAGAGCGCAGAAAATGTAAAGAACTTATCGTTCTTAGCAACAATTCAGTGGATGATAGGGACGAAAATCCCAGTGAAAAAGTTTATGGAAATCCCAAGCAAAACTATCTTCGCCGGCTTGCCAAATAATGCAACTTCAGCTTACTCAGACCTAGTAGACCCCCTCATTGGGATATCTGGCGTTGCATTGGAACTATGCCACAAGCGCCCTAAGATTGAGAAGCTTTTTGGTACATCTCTGACAAAAGTGGCTCAGAATTGTTCACTTTGGAATCCCGAATTTCGTTGTCCACATTCTATTGGACAACTTAAATGTGGTGATCGTGAAAAAATAGCACAGGAATTTTTGGCAGATAGATTCCGATAAATTAGCAGTCTTTTGTTTCTCTTGGAAACGTATGGTTATTAACGTGGAATGACAGCGACAAAAGCACACTAGATTCCCATACACATTTTTTTTATTGGAATCTATGGGATTTTTTAACAGGGAAGAACATATCGTTCTTAACAACAATTCAGTGGATGATAGGGACGAAAATCCCAGTGAAAAAGTTTATGGAGATCCCAAGCAAAACTATCTTCGCCGGCTTGCCAAAGTATGCAACTTCAGCTTACTCAGACCTCGTAGACCCCCTCCTTGGGATATCTGGCGTTGAATTGGAACTATGCCACAAGCGCCTTAAGATTGAGAAGCTTTTTGGTACATATCTGACAAAAGTGGCTCAGAATTGTTCACTTTGGAATTCCGAATTTCGTTGTCCACATTCTATTGGACAACTTAAATGTGATGATGGTGAAAAAATAGCACAGGAATTTTCTACATTGTATGAATACAAAATAATTGAAATATAGCACTCCATAATGAATACGGAAGTAAAATTTGCATCACCCTTGTGAAACTTCAGAAAGTGATTCTGAGAATGCAAACTTATAATAGCAACGTAGACACGGGACGTCGACTACTGAATTAAGTCTTAATCATCTTGTTAGAGGAAAATAACAAGATTCATATGCATCCATAAAGAACTGCATGCACTAGTTCGACAGGAAAATGCAAGCTTCGACTAGCACAAACCTCGTAGACCCCCTCGTTGGGATATATGGCGTTGAATTGGAACTATGCCACAAGCGCCGGTGAGATCTGAAAAGTTTCCCCTCACACTTCCGTCAAACGTCGTGAAGAGTTCTCCTTAGGGCGCATATAGGGAGTGGAAACTATTGTTCCCAACAGTTTTATCCAAGGGAATGTAGCTTTTTTGGAAAAAGCTAATGGAACGCAGAAAATGCGAACCCTATTGAAAAAATCCCATATAGTCCCTTACATACCCACAGAATATGCATTAGTTTGTGTGTAGTCTATCTGGCAAGAAAATGTGGCATATAAAAGTAATTTTTGGACATATCGGAACTTATCTGCAAGTCCAATAAAGCGAGTTTTCATTATTGAAATTAATGGGATTTTAACGTATGCCGCAATCATATGGATTCTATAAGTAGGTAACCTGTGGGAATGTATCTGTTTCTATTGTAGACCATTAAAATTATGGCGTATTTCCTAATACAAAATAAAACATGTTTCTAATGGTTTTTCCATAATCAGTAAGTTTAATGTTTCCTATTTGCAACAGCTATATTAAACTATGTAGAAACTAATGGGATATTCTATATAAATTCGAAACATATAATCTAACTGCAAACACCAATAGCATACATTTTTGTTTGTATGTTTTTATAGGAAGCTACGATAACAATGAAATAGTTTATCTATGGGAATACTATTGGAACTGCAGCGACAAAAGCACACTAAAAATTCATAAAATCCCTTACAACTATCGAATTCTATGAGAATTTATCAGCCAAACCATACATCAAAGTTGTCATAATCTTTATGGAATACTTTTGGAAATGTAGCGACAAACCCACATTAAAAATTCTTAAAATCCAATACAAGTATCAAGTCATAGGGATCTAACAGCCAAACCATACAAGCAATTTGTCATGATATTCTATAGGTTTCTATGGGAATGGTTTGATAAAAATAAAATTAATATATAGGATTATAATTAAAATTATGTCATAATCTGTACGTCCTTATAAACTGGACCTATAAAATCATGAAAAAGAATATGGTTCTAGAAGAGAAATTGAGCATTTAAGTACAATTAAATGCATATGTCTTTATCTGTAGATACATATGAAATATACACTAAAAAATAAATGAAATTTAACGGAATATAAATCGAGATTCTAAGCTAAAAGTTTAGATTACAACAAATTATTAAGAATTTTGCGGTAAACTCCAATTAAATAAATGGTGTAAGCAGTAGTTTTTATGAGAAAATGTGCAAGGAAAATGTATGTTTTCAACTGTCTTTTATGCGAGAATCCAACGAAAAACGATCTCTACCTAATACTAATAGTTGGCAGTTTTGAATTCCTTTGTCACATTAATAGCCCCTTGTTGGCCTTTTCTGTACCTGTAAATATTTCAATACATTTTTTCGCATAAGAGATTCTGTTTTGTGATTGGGTTCCCTTCATCGCTTAATTGGGATTTAGGCCAATAAAATTTGTTTTTTTCGCAGTTGAGCTGTGGCCGGTGATATTCATTGTGTATGTTTGTGTATTGAGTTTATTGGTGGTTCAAAATGTATGATCTGTGAGTTGATTGTTCATTTGTTGGTTGAGCTGTTAAGTATGGTGGGTAATCATTAGTTTACTACGAATTTTTCAAGACGTTCTCTCTAGTATACTGTCCTGTGTTTGATCTGTGGTATACTTTGTGATTTGTAAAGACTCTGAGGATTTATTGTGAACACAAGTGTTTGTTACTTTTCATTCTTTCAAATAAGTATTGTTTAAGTCATAATCAATGCCGTAACCAGAAAATTTATTCGTGGTGGGTTGGGTAATTTTTTCGGGGGGGGGCTGGATCATTTTTTGGTTGGTGATGGGGTGATTATGACTGCAAAATTAATATTTTGTGTTCATGTATTTACAGGGTATATAAAATTATATAAATATAAATTTTATTCTTATGAAAAAGATGATTAATTGGTTAAAATTGAATCTTGAGACCCAAAATTCCACTGGCTACGGCCTTGGTCATAAATACAAATCTAATTTATTTCAAATTTATGTTCTGTATACCTTTAATGTTAGGCTTGTTCATATAGTGACCAGTTTTATATAATTGGTTTAAAATGATAATTGTGTAAATACTTTATGGAGGATTAGTACACGTAACGAAGGCAACATATTTTAATTTCTAATGAATCTAAAATTTACATTCGGTATTGACAAATACTAAAAACCACAAATATAGTGTAATTTCATATTTACTTAATATTTTATAGTAAAGAATGTCGCAGTCCAGTCGCAGCCCCGAGGATGGCAAGTGAGATCCCGATTAACCCAAAAATAATATTAAAACAAAAGAATAATTGAATAAACATACCTATAAATTTATGCTCAAATAAAGTATACTAATAATTTTGAGTTTCACTTAATGAAAGTCCTCTTTTAAAACCTCACTTAATTTCAATTTACCGTAATTTATATAAAGTTGTGATGCATTTATTTGTTATTTGCAGATAAAGACAGGGAATTATTTTTAGGTGGATACACCAATAAAATCCTTCTAATATCCAGATAAATAACATTGAACCTGAAACAGTGTTTAATCTTGATATTCCAGTCGATTCCCTATGATTTCATTTTAAGGTTGAGTTTTAACAATTAAAGTTTAAGCACTTTTTGGGAAGTGATACCATAATTCACGAAATTACTATATATTTCCAAACGTTTCGGGGTCTAGGTCCGACCCCGTTGTCAATGGCAATATAAACAGATACGATCCCTCAGGTTAACGTGCATACAAAAATCCATACGATTACGGGGTACATTAAAATCCCATTAATTCCAATAAACAAAACTCGCGAGGTGGACTGGCAGATAGATTCCGATAAATTAGCGGTCTTTTGTTTCTCTTAGGAACTGCGCATAAGCACCGTAATTCTAAAAAGACTACAATAGGAACAGATATGATTCCACAGATTACGTGCATACAGAATCCATACTATTACGGCGTACATTAAAATCCCATTAATTTCAATAAAGAAAACTCGCTATATTGGACTCCCAGATAGATTCCGATAAATTAGCGGTTATGATTCTCTTAGGAAATACGCATAAGAACCGTAATTCTACACAGACTACAATGGAAACATATACGATCCCACAGGTTACGTGCATACAAAAATCCATACGATTACTGTGTACATTAAAATCCCATTAAGTTCAACAAAGAAAACTCGCTATATTGGACTCGCAGATAGATTCCGATAAATTAGCGGTCTTATGATTCTCTTAGGCAATACGCATAAGAACCGTAATTCTACACCGACTACAATGGAAACATATACGATCCCATAGATTTCGTGCATACAGAAATCGATGAGATTACGATGTACTTAAAATCCCATTAATTCCAATAAATTAACGGTCTTTTGTTTCTCTTGGAAACTTATGAGTATTAATGTGGAATGACAGCGACAAAAGCACACTAGATTCCCATACACTTTTTTTTATTGGAATCTATGGGATTTTTTCAACAGGGAAGAACCTATCGTTCTTAACAATTCAGTGGATGATAGGGACGAAAATCCTACTGAAAAAATTTATGGAGATCCCAAGCAAAACTATCTTCGCCGGCTTGCCAAAGTATGCAACTTCAGCTTACTCAGACCTAGTAGACCCCCTCTTTGGGATATCTGGCGTTGAATTGGAACTATGCCACAAGCGCCTTAAGATTGAGAAGCTTTTTGGTACATCTCTGACAAAAGTGGCTCAGAATCGTTCACTTTGGAATTCCGAATTTCGTTGTCCATATTCTATTAGACAACTTAAATGTGGTGATGGTGAAAAAATAGCACAGGAATTTTCTACATTGAAGGAATACAAAATAACTGAAATATAGTACTCCATAATGAATACGGAGGTAAAAATCCTAACTGAAAAGCATATACTGTCCATTTAGAGTATGTACTTATACTGTAACAGGGTAGCTTCTGTTTCTTGAGTTCTGAAAATAAAATCGACATATACAATAATCTGTCACTACGAATTTTTACTGTGACATAAATAATTAAAATGTCCAAAATTTCAAACTGTATTTTAGCTATTGAACATTATATGTTTGGCTTCTCAAATGAATAATTTTTCGTAATGTGTTTGATTCATAAACATATGTTTGCATCTTTATATGGGAAATTAAGATTTTTAATTAAAATGAAAACCAGCCACTTGTATTATTAACACAAAGAAAACAAAATTACAATATAAAGGTTATGTAGGTTAAATAATTTAAAAAAATTAGTAGTGAGTTAGACTTGAAAATCTAAACGAAACTCAATGTATAGAAATTGTTAAGACTTAAAAATCAAAGCCTACATATAAACAGAAATAAAACCTCACACTTATTATGCTTAATCAATTTTTTAAATATGTTGAACTTACCTGAATTCTTCAAAAAAAATATTGAAGAGCACCGATTTTTCAGAATTTCTGCCTGCATGATCTCCAAAATTTTCTTCAGTGATCTGAAACAAGTGAGAAAAAAATACTGTTTACAAACTGCTTTTGGCAGCTTTGGCAATAAATACGCAGAATAATCCAAAAGAACAAAATAACAAGATAATGATATTTGTTAAAAAATATTCCATTTATTATCGAATAAAATGCTTTCAATATTTATATATAAAATAAATACGCAAAGACGGTTTTGTTAATAACTACTGACGGCCTTCCGTGCTGAATGCTTAAATTTATTTATAATATTGGTTTATTCATTAAATAAAATAAAACAATCATAATTTACGTCCACACTGTCAGTGCCAAACAGTGCCAGATTGTTAGTCTGAAGCTAGTAGACACTGTAACTCGTTCCTCGAAGTTTCCTTGGACTTCCATCGTCTTGAAGTGATTGAGCTCACAATGTTTCAATAGCTTTGGATCTGCTATAGTGAGATTTAAGATAAATACTTAGATCTGACATCATGGCATTAATTTTAATGTTTACGGCGTTCGTCGTTGTAGCAAATGTGATCCCAATCCGACATTTCATATTTTTAGCCGTTAGGTTAAGGTAACTTTTCAATTCAATGTAAAAATTATCAATGTATTATTTTCAAAATTTCAATTTCAATACACTTTGAAAAATTGTCAACAAATAAAAATAATTTGGTCAAATGCGAGTTGGACTCGCATACTAAGGGTTCCGTACCACCTTCAAGATTCTAATATTCCAATTTCAGACAAGCAGGGAATGAGTGCATTTTCTTAAATTTGCCTTTTAAATTCATAAAAAAATAGACACTTTCATTTTCCACACATAGACTTTTTGTTTTATCTGCTTCTGGATTCGCTTGTTTTTTATAAGAATAAATATGTATTTAATTTTTTAATTTGGCCCCCAAATATCAACATTAGAGTTTTATTTTACTAATAAACTTTCAGGGAAGCCTTTTATAATCTACTGTCTGAATTTTGAGGCTGTGTAGATTGGAAGATAAAGGGCAAAATAGGTCAAGTTTTAAATTATAAACTATTAAATCTGTTATTCAAATTATTTAAAAATACAAATAAAATATGTTTTTCAAAATTTAAATAGTGTAGTTTCTAAAGTGGGAATTAAGTCGATGTTTAATATTTTTGTTAACATCTTTTAAACAAATGATTTAAATATATGATATATTTGTAATTCAAATAATGAACCTTTTATCTGATATATTACATGATGCGTTTGAAAATTCAATATTTATTTTCCATTTAATTGTATAATTTGTCCCTAAAATTACTATAGAGGTTTTCTAATAATTTTTCTTATAAATTTCAAGTGAGCACCAGTCCCCCTAATTATTTTCAAAGTTTTAGCTAGTATGGTTTCGAAAATAAAGCGAGAAATGATAATTTTTTTTATATCTTTATGTTAATATCTTACAATTAAATTTAAAAATATGAAAAATATAGATTAGTATTCTTCATAATGAGCCTTTTCATGATATAATACAGAAATAGTCATCGCTAACTTTGTGTTCAAGTTAAGTTGATGAAATTATACTGAATCTAAACCTATCTTGCGGTTTTTAAGATGAACTAATAATTAAGTACTTATGTATTGCATTTATTTATACTACATCTTCATAGTTACTTATGAATTGGTTTTTTGGATTTTCTTCTTAGACATTCAAATTGTAATTGTGAAATATCTGAATAACCGCAAAGAATTTTGGAAAAACTAAAGTTTAAAAATAATATATTTAATATTAATTTATTATTTGATATACTGTTAACATTTTTAAATTCATTTTTTAAAGATAATTATTAATACATGTTTCAATATATCTATGTATAAGCGGAAAATGTATTTCAATTATTTTTAGGAAAGTAATATACCCGCAGATACTGTTTTCTGTCTTTATATTGTAGCTTATAGATATTTTATTTGACATTACTTGGCCCCAGTCCAGCAAAATCCAGCCTCTTATTACAGGGTGGATCACTTTTATTTAAAATGTTCATGTGTATTTTACTATATATATATATATATATATATATATATATATATATATATATATATATAAATACGCAAATGCAAAAGAGTTCGGTACCATTTTCTTCTTTTTTGTCAACCGATTTTCGTAGGTATTTTAATTGGTAATTAACGGCCCCTTATTAATAAAAAACAGAACAAGCAGCTAAAATTTTTCGTTAATAATGATTATTAGCACTATCTATTCCATAATAGCTGACTAGCACTATCAAATTTTCCACCACTAGAGGAATGGAAATGCTGTGGAACCTTTGGTGTGTCACAAATGTAAAAACACAGTTTTGCACTCTCACACCAAACCTTTACTTAAACACTCAACGCCGTTTCAACAACTCCAAGTTGTCATCATCAAGGAGTAAACCAAACCAGTTTAAATAATTGGTTTGGTTGAATTCTTTTGCATATATTTATTTACACTCTCTATACTATTGTTTTTACAATGACATCAAGAATACTTTTAAGTTAACGTGTGTCAAGATAAATCAAATATAACTAATAAAATTGATGTATTTTTTTTTCACTTAAATTTATTTACTATTGACAATTGTTTCACCAGGTTACTGGCTTCTTCAGAATACAACGTAAGACTAACAGTTAAATGCCTTAAACTATTACAAAGAACTATGGTGATACAATTACAGAGGTATTTAGAGGATTATTGAAGCAGGTAGGAGGGGATTATCACTATTAAGAAAGTACAATGGATAAATTATGGCTGTAAGGAGTTTATTTAATTGAAAAGATTAAGTAATGGGGATGAATTGGTTTCGGTTTGATCATTCAAGAGGTATGGTGAATTATTGATTTTGTTAATTTCTAATGACTCTAAAAGATATATTTTTTTTACTTTTATGTTGTAAATGTAATACTTCCAATGTATTCGGAGGTACATGATTTTCATTCAATAAATGGTCGGCAAAAGTTGACTTATTATAATTGTGGCACTCAAAAGCTTTGGTATGTTCGTCCCATCTTGTCTTGAATGATCTTCCCGTATGACCGAGGTAGAAACTAGGGCAACTACCACATGTCAACTTATAGACACCCAAGTTGTTATTTTTGTTGATTTTATCTTTATTGTTTCTTATATGATTTCCTAAGTTGTTAAAAGCTGTATGAATGTTTGTATTTAATAAAAATTGGGCTATTTTTTGAGAAGGGGAACCGATGAATGTGATACTTTTATATAGTTTGGAGTCGATATTAGGGGTAGTAGGATATACTTCATTTAAAGCCTTTTTATTTAATTTTTTAGTTAACATGTTGTCGATAATTTGAGGGTTATAACCATTATTGACAGCTACATTTTATTCTGTGTAGTTCTGTATCAAAGTGAGTTTTTGATAGTGGGATAGTAACCAATCTGTGCAACATACTATGGTATGCTGCAAGTTCGTGTTGGTAAGGATGGTGTGAACTATTGTGGATTGTAAGGTCCACGTGTGAAGGTTTATGATAAATGGAAAATGTATGTTTGTTGTTATGTCTATTGATGGTTAAGTCAAGGAAATTTAATGCATTGTTGGTCTCACTTTCTAGGGTGAATTTTATGTTAAGATGGATTTGATTTATATAGTTATGGAGTAACTGTAATTGTCTGTAAGTACCAGTAAAACAAGCAAAAATGTCGTCAACATATCGATACCAATATAGGATTTTACTGTTCAGATTGTGTTTGAAAATGAGTGATTCTATGTTGTTCATAAATATTTCGGCCAAAAGAGGGCTTAATGGGTTACCCATAATTAAACCTTGTTTACAAGTGTGAATGTTATTGTTGAATTGAAAATAATTTTGGTTAAACAATTGTCAATAGTAAATAAATTTAAGTGAAAATTACATCTGTGTATTTATTTTAATATAATATTAAAATGAATTTTCATCAAGTAAAGACTGAAACTATCATCACTAATAAAATTATAAATAATGAAACAAAAACCTACAGTACAGCGTAAATGAATGGAATTATTGCATTTATTTGTAAACCACTAGTGTATATGGACTTTCTCTGTCCCTTTAATTGCTATTAAAATACAGGAAATTTAATCATATTTCAGGATAATATATATGACTGACAACTTGCTTTCACTTTTTTTACTCGTGAAACTGATGTAAGAATAAAAATGTCTTTCTAAATTATATAAGTAAGATAATATAATTAACACATATCAGTAAAAAAATATTAATTATTCACAGTGAACTACAAAACAAATACCAATATTCGTTTCTGCCTAATTAAAAGATCTCTACCACAAGGATAAAAGAAACACACTAATAAATTTTTGTATACTGTTACGAGAATTCATCCGACAGCTGGTGCAATCGGCCCTCAACCAATTCATGGAAGGGACATTATTCCGATAAATTCGTGGAACCCGAAATGTTTGTCTCCCAACCGGCGGACCGCTGCCGTTACTGGGAATTCCTTTAAAGCTTCCAGAACGTGATGGAATTTCCCGATGGTTCGTGGACGTACCAGATAATTCCAAGATAAATGTATAAATATAAAGCAGCTGGCGATAGGCATTCAGTTTTCGTCGGTCGTTTGTACAGTGAAGATAAAATGTAAATAGTAGTTTCTGTGAATATAAATTTGTGTAAAAGTAGTGGAAATAAATTAGAGTGAGTTAGACTGTGTATTTAAATAAATCCAAGAACTGAACTGAACCCGAGTGTGAAAATAAAAACATTACAGTGGTGTCAGGTGTGAGGTGAATTTGTGGAACTTTAGAAGTGGAAAATAAATAGACTGACAATGTTATAAACGTGAGTTTGGACCAATTTAAAGTGACGGACTTAAAAAAAGAACTTGAGGAAAGGGATTTAGAAATTAGTGAGAAGAAAAGTGAATTAATACAACGGCTACGAGATGCCCTAATAAATGAAGGTAATGATCCTGATACTTATTTGTTTGAAGTTTCTGGTACTGGGGACATGAGCATGCTATTAAAACAAATGGAAGAAAATTCTAAAAAATTGAAAGAGGCCTTAGAAGATAAACTACAAACATTACAAGATAATTCTCAGATCATGAAAGAGGCGTTAGAAGACAAATTGCAAGAAAATACTAAAACCTTGGAAGACAAATTACTAGAAAATTCTAAAAACTTGAAAGAGGTTTTAGAAGATAAATTAGCAGAAAATTCTAAATCCCTAGAAGAAAATTTGAAAAACATGGTACAGAAAAACTCAGAAATGCTGGAAGAGAAAATATTCGAGAATCAGGCTCGGATGGAAGAGCTAAGGGAAACAATGGTCGAAGAGTCAGCCAAAAGTGAAACGCGGATAGAAGAGCTAAAGCAGAAAATGTTTGAAGAGTCAGACAAAAACGAAACGCGGATAGAAGAGCTAAAGCATATAATGGAGGGTGAGATCAGCAAAATAAAAGAACAGGTAGTCACTATACAAAGGGGAGAAAATCAATCAAAAACCGTAAGCAAAAACAGTAGTGGATTCAAAAATTGGCCTCGAAGGGACAAGACACAAAATGAAACCTCCCCAGTTTGATGGAAAATCATCATGGACTAATTATCGTCGCCAATTCGAGGCTGCCGCTAAGCTAAACGGAGGGTCGGCAGAGGAGAAAGCAATAGCATTAACTCTTGCCTTAAGAGGGGACGCTACAGATATTTTACAAACCTTGAATGCCTCTGAGCAAGAAGACTACGAACAACTGGTCAAACATTTGGAACTGAGGTATGGACAAACCCATTTGGAGCCCGTTTATCACTCCCAACTGAAAAATCGCTACCAGAAATCGAATGAATCCCTTCAAGAGTTTGAAGCTGATATTGCCTGTTTCGTGCCATGGAGATTGTGCCAGTAAGAGTAGTGCACCTGAATCATTACTCGGTTATGCTAAAGAAAGGAACAACATTGGGCCATTATTCAACAGTTTCCTCTGTAGTCAGAAGCACACAGCATGCAGAAGTGCCATCAGGTAAACCATCTGAGGAACTGGAAGGACTCATCACCGATTCGTCTAAGAATTTGAAACCACACCAGAAAGCAAAATTGAGGGACATCGTTAGAAACTTCCAAGGATATCTTCGATGTAGGCAATGGGAAAAGAGGACGAACTGATCTGGTAAAACATAAAATTAATACTGGGGACGCTCAACCTATTCGACAGTCGGCGAGAAGACTACCCCTTGCTAAAAGAGAAGAAGCCGACAGGATAGTCCGCGAGATCGAGGAAGAAGGTGTTATTGAATACCGGGGACGCTCAGCCTATTCAACAGTCGGCGAAGAGACTACCCCTAGCCAAAAGATAGGAAGCCGATAGAATAGTCCACGAAATGGAGGAAGAAGGTATTATTGAACCATCCAATAGCCCTTGGGCTTCTCCAGTTGTCTTGGTTAAAAAGAAAGATGGTTCGACCCGATTTTGCGTGGTCTATCGGCAATTGAACCACGCTACAAAGAAAGACAGCTATCCCCTTCCAAGAATAGACGATACCCTAGATACGTTGGCTGGATCGAAGATGTTTTCTACCCTGGACTTGGAGAGCGGGTATTGGCAGGTGGAACTTGCTAAAGAAGACCCAGAAAAGACTGCTTTTACCATCGGCTCAGGACTTTATCAATTCACGGTGATGCCGTTTGGACTGTGTAATGCTCCAGCAACGTTTGAAAGATTGATAGAAACAGTGTTAAAAAGGCTTTCATGGAAAACGTGCCTGGTGTATCTTGACGACATTATCGTGGTTGGAAAATCTTTTGAAGACCACGTGAGGAACCTGGAGGAGGTATTTCGGCGACTTCGAAGTTCCGGACTAAAGTTAAGCCCGAAGAAGTGTCAGCTGTTCCAAGAAGAGGTGCAATATCTTGGACATGTAGTTTCCGCACAGGGAGTAGCTGTTGACAAGCAGAAAATCAAAGCCGTCCAGGAATGGCCGATACCTAAAAATATCCACCAGTTAAGAAGTTTCCTGGGGTTATGCAAGTACTATCGTCGGTACGTCGCCGGATTTGCTAACATCGGAACATCGGCAAGCCACTTACTAGACTGACAGAAGGGAAGGTGCAGTACCAATGGGACGAGGAATGTCAACGATCATTCGATACATTAAAAAGAGCTTTGACGAGTGCTCCCATATTAAGTTATCCTTTGCCAGATGGAAACTTCGTATTGGATACCGACGCAAGCAATGTCGGAATTGGTGCTGTGCTTTCGCAGATCCAGGAGGGCCAGGAGAGAGTGATCGGATATTTCAGCAAGACCTTGAGCAAGCCTGAACGGAATTACTGCGTTACTCGCAGAGAACTCCTGGCTGTGGTAAAGGGGGTAGAACATTTCTACAAGTACCTCTATGGTAAAAGATTCCTCCTGAGGACTGATCATGCAGCACTGAAGTGGCTTCTGCAGTTTAAAAATCCTGAAGGACAGGTGGCAAGATGGATTGAGCGGTTGCAAGAATTCGACTTCGAGACTGAACATCGAGCTGGAACAAGCCATAAGAATGCTGATGCTCTATCGAGAAGACCATGCCCTGATGACTGCAAACATTGCCAGCGAGCTGAAGAAAAAGGGGCTGTTCTCTGTAGAACTACCGCCATCAATGACCATTGGCAATCTGCGGAGATCCAAAAAGACCAGAAATTAGATCCAGATTTGAAAGAGGTTATCCGGTGGAAGGAAGAAGATCGCAAACCTACGTGGCAGGAGATTTCTCGATACTCACCAACCATAAAGTCGTACTGGGCTCAGTGGAACTCCCTCATCCTGGAAAATGGACTTCTCAAGCGCGTCCTGGAAACTCCAGAGGAAGGAAACGACAGAAAACAGATTGTAGTTCCCAGAAATAGGAGACCAGAGGTTTTACGAGAACTACATGATGGTACAACTGGAGGACATTTGGGAGTAACGAAAACCCTGGGGAAGTTAAGAGAACGCTTCTATTGGGTAAATTGCCAAGTGGATGTCAAGGACTGGTGCCGGAAATGTACTGTTTGTGCAGCAAGTAATGGCCCTCAGAAGCGTCCAAAAGCTCCCATGAAGCAATATAACGTTGGCAGTCCATTCGAAAGAATAGCCATTGATGTTGCCGGTCCATTTCCTGAATCCGACTCTGGAAACAAGTACATTGTGGTGGTGATGGACTATTTTAGTAAATGGGCCGAAGCGTATGCCTTGCCGAATCAAGAAGCCTTGACCGTTGCTGATGTCCTTGTCAAGGAATGGATCAGTCGTTTTGGTGTTCCCTTGGAGTTGCACTCAGACCAAGGTAGAAACTTCGAGTCTACTCTTTTCCAAGACGTCTGCAAACTCTTGAAAATCAATAAAACACGGACGACGGCATTACACCCGCAATCCGATGGAATGGTAGAACGGATGAATAGAACCATTAACCGCCATTTGTCAAAGGTAGTCTCTGACCACCAAAGAGACTGGGACCAGTATCTGCACTTGTTTCTAATGGCATATCGTTCGTCTGTGCACGAGTCCACGGGTCAGACCCCGGCCAGTATTATCATGGGACGAGAATTAAGACTACCATGCGATTTGAAGTTTGGATGTCCCCCAGGAGAAGAGATCGCAGGTGAAGACTTTGTCAGCCAGCTACGTCAAAAGATGAACGACATCCATGAACGAGTCCGGTTAAACATCGAGAATGCCAGTGCCCGAATGAAGGAAGCCTACGACATCAAAGCCGAGAGCGGAGAATTCCAAGTTGATGATCTTGTTTGGTTGTATAACCCGCAACGTCGTCGTGGATATTCGCCCAAGCTACAGAGATGTTGGGAGGGGCCGTACCAAATTGTGAAGAAAATCAACGATGTTGTCTACAGAATAAAGAAGCTGCCTCGGGGAAAACCAAAGGTCGTACATTTCAACAGGTTAGCCCCTTATGCCGGAAGTCATGACAGCGAAGATGACCAAGCCCAAGTCCGCAGCTTCCAACCACCCGATGACGAGATGACCTTCGAACAGTTTATGGCACTGTACTCCAATGGGCAGAAGGTGCAGCACGACGTGACCACAGAGGAACCCCGAGACCTGTTTGAGGTGCCCATAGAATATGCCCTGGCTCATTGTGTGGCTCGAGATCTCCGGATGTCCAGAGGAATAGCCAAGGTGTTTGCCAAGAAGTACGGCCAGTTCCAGAAGCTACGGGAACAAGATCCAGTGGTAGGGAAGGTCCTTCATCTCGAAGATAAACAACCAGTCGGTACCAGAGACATCTTTTATTTGGTAACGAAAACATTCTCGCAGGACAAGCCAACATACAGCGATCTTTGGAAGACTCTGGTAGAATTGAGGAATGTGATGATGGAGAAAAATTTGATGAAATTGGCGGTCCCAAAGATAGCCTGCGGGTTGGATGGACTGAATTGGAGGGTGGTGAGAAGTATGATGGAAACAATCTTTCGATTCAGTGGCGTCGACATCCTGGTATGCTGTCTTAGTACTCGCAGCCCAGATTCGAAGACCGTTGACTGTTATTTCCACCAAACTTCTCGTTGTCGAAATGGAGAGTCCTGCAAATATCGTCATACCAGGAAGGATTCTGGGACATTCCGGGACGAAATGACCTTAAGGAGGGGGCAATGTTACGAGAATTCATCCGACAGCTGGTGCAATCGGCCCTCAACCAATTCATGGAAGGGACATTATTCCGATAAATTCGTGGAACCCGAAATGTTTGTCTCCCAACCGGCGGACCGCTGCCGTTACTGGGAATTCCTTTAAAGCTTCCAGAACGTGATGGAATTTCCCGATGGTTCGTGGACGTACCAGATAATTCCAAGATAAATGTATAAATATAAAGCAGCTGGCGATAGGCATTCAGTTTTCGTCGGTCGTTTGTACAGTGAAGATAAAATGTAAATAGTAGTTTCTGTGAATATAAATTTGTGTAAAAGTAGTGGAAATAAATTAGAGTGAGTTAGACTGTGTATTTAAATAAATCCAAGAACTGAACTGAACCCGAGTGTGAAAATAAAAACATTACAATACTTATGAATCAGAAAATTATAATTATGATAAATTTGATAGTATTTTACCGCCGACATTATATACTAAAGACTAAGTTCTCAGTTCGTGAATAACAGACATATACCCAAAATGTCAGTACCGTGGCATGTCTGATATTTGTTTTTCAAACTAAATGTAAAAATTTCTAGAGTTGTATAATTCATCTAATTGTGCTGCAATTATACCCCAATATTGATTGGTAGAAAGGAATAATAGATTTAACTAGTGTTAAACTTTGTTTTATTCTAAGACTATTATAAATTGTTATTTTAATTCTACGTTAATAAATTTTAAAGATTGTTAAAATCAAGAAAGGAAATACCGCAAATGTCTCTGTATGATTATCAAAGTCCTATAATTTATCATTTGTTTAATTATTTTAAGAATATGGATTTATTAGGCAAGTATTTTGAATATTTTATTTTGGTGGTCGTGACATTTCAAATTTTTGTTCTAGTTTCTTTTCTATTGACGTTGTAGTAGAACTACAACTTAACTTTGAGCATAATAAAGGACCAATAGCACCCAGAACACAAGCATTTTTGGTTTAAAAAATCTTGATTTGAAAAAATATGAGAATCACCCATTCAGCTTTGTAGAATTTTACATAAACTCAGAAAACTATTAAACTTCATGTACACCCAATCAGTTGGAATCATAAATTGTCCAAAAGTTAAGTCGTCTATTAGAAATTTATAAATTTTGTTATTCAAAAAATATTATGAATAAATTATGATGTGTGTACCTAATTATATCTAACACTTACCTGCAAATTCAATGCAGTTATAGCAAACACAATTTATAGAAGGCAGGTTTTCAAGTAAGTTCTTATTCTATTCTTCAAAGATTTAGAAAATTACCTGCAATAATCGTGAAAAATTTTGTCTTAAACTGATCAGTCGAAGAAAACTAAAAAATCAGTACAATGAAAAAAAATGATTATTGTGGATATATTACGAAATTTAATCCATGAAATCTGTTATCAAATAGGTTAAAAATACAGTACAGGTTCCAAATTGTTGAAACAATTAATATTTTGATCAGTTATTTTGGGAAGCATTTTTTAGTCAAAAAATCAAAATGGAACCTCAATAGTTTTTACTACGTTATACTTTTTTGCTCGATTCATAGTAAATTTAAAGTTACCCACATGAAATATCACTTGTATTCGATCAATATTGAATTAATGCTGAAGACTTACCGGTACTTGTTATTAATCCATTCAAAATGCTAATTTTATTCAACAAATATTGAAGATACAAAATCACTGCTTGAAAGTATGACGAAAAAGAATGTTTTCATTTCATAGCCCACCAATTTTTTTATTCTATCCGACAAAAAAATTACGATTTACATAGTCGTACCATGTCGATAAAGGAGTACGCTCTTTCTTACATAAAATATTGATTCGATAAAAATACTAGAAAACATTGAATTATAAGCGTATTTTTCCATAATAATTCTACAGATGTTTGAAAATTAGTTTGTCATAAAATGGGAGCAATGTAAAATAATACGCCCTTGAAAGAAATTACATTTCCGAGAAAACCTTCAAAGCCATGAAGGTATGATTCTGATGAATTAAATACGTAGGTATGATCATAAAATTGAAACTATTTGACGAATTTGAAATATTTAAATTTTTTAAACTATAACTATAAACGATTGAAAAATACACATTTGTGACAGTTTTTTTCAAACAACTCAATAAGGAATTATCCATTCGGCTAGATGAACCTATCATTTAGTAGTTATTGAAATTAAGTATCAAAGAAGCTTACTTTTGACATTAAAACGTTTCATTCTGTTGCTGAAAAGTTTCTAAAACTGCCAAAATTGCGATTTTTGCAATTTTAAACACCCCGAATAATTAGATAAGTATTAGAAATTTGTTAATAACAGTTTTTATGTGTTATATTATGTACATTCTTCAAGAAAAGCTAATCAAACACCTATGAAATTTATTTTGTAATTGAAAATATCATATTCCCTGAAATAAAAGTTGTCATATTATAGCCGGCCGTTTAATAGATGCACCGTGTCGATAAAGAAGTAAGCTGTTTCTTGATTAAAATATTAAGTCGATGAAGTTATTATTTTGCTATGGGGAATACGATTCTATAAGTTAATTATGTCAAAGTGTTCGTATATGTCTCGATATTGAATTTCAGCCACAGATTTTAAAAATTATTGAACTTAGATGTGCATGAATTTCCCCCCAAAAAAAATAAATGTATTCATACACATAATTGTAACTGCCATAGAATGGAAATAAAAATCGGTAGAATGTGTAAACGGTAAGTGTTTTATATGGGTGATTCTTAAGGTGGCACTTCACTTGGCTTTAGCGTATTTTTGTTTTGTATTGATATATTCGTCCGTCCAAATATTTCATGTATTCGCAAATATTCCATCCACACATATCGCAAAACACTCAAAAATGCCAAAAATGTTTGAAAACTAGTGAACACTACAGTCATGGATCCGTTGACAGAAACAGGAGCTTATTTTTACCATGCTTCTTGTTATCATTACATGAAATATCTACATAACTACGAAGTTATTAAAAAACCAAGGCAAAGATTCCCTCTTTTTCCGCAATGGGCACGGTTGTTCCATATTATTTTTAAAATCTATCCATGTCTGCTATGTTTGGAGTCCGAAATGCAAGCATGCATTTGGTAGGAGCAACTTCAAAAACTTCATAACATTTTGGTTCGATCACTTCATTTTGCCACAAACACAACTTGTCATGATAAACAGCAATAATTGATCACGATTGAAGCACAGCGTCCAACTATTTGAACCAAGTGTGGGCAGTTAAAGCAAATATATGGCTTGTTTGACTCCTTTGATGTGCAGTGAAAACCGACAAGTGGACGGTAACGCGTATTTGTTCACAGCGGTATTCGACTTATTTGTTCAAATAAAGCAAAAATAGCGAATAGCCTCTCCACACTTTGCCGTTTTTGGACAAATATAGCAAATATACGCTACACCAAGTGAAGTGCCGCCTTTAGATAACTGTGATTTTTTATGTCTAGTACTTTATTTGTTATTCAGCATGATTTTTTGAACAGAAAATTATAAATATGCTAAATTTGATATTATTTTACTGTCGACATTGTATATTAAAGCATGGATCAAGAATAATTTGCAGAAATATACCCAAAATGTCAGTACGTTGGCGTCTGATTTTCGTTAAACAAATTTTTTCACGATTTTTGCAGGTGACTGTCTAAATTTTTGAAGACTGGAATAACTCACTTGAAAATAATGGATATGCGTTCTTTAAACTGCATTTTGTATAACTGCATTGAATTTGCAGGTAAGTGTTAGATATATGGGTGATTCTTAGCTAGCTGTGATTTTTTATGTTTAGTAGTATTATTCAACATGATTTTTTTTGATCAGAAAATTATAAATATGATAAACTTGATAGTATTTTACCGTCGATATTGTATATTAAAGCTTACGTATTCATAGATCATGAATAACTTACAGAAATATACCCAAAATGTCAGTACCATGGCATGTTTTTCAAACTAAATGTAAAAATTTCTATAGAGTCTTATAATCTAAAGTTTAGCTTTTATAACTAAAATCTCTCGTATATTCATCAAATAATGCTGCAATTATACCCTAATATTGATTGGTAGAAAGGAATAATGGAATCAACTAATGTTAAACTTTGCTTTAATCTAAGACCATTATAAAAACAATTATTTTATTTCTACTGTTAATAAATTTTAAAGATTGTTAAAATCAAGAAAGAAAATACCGTAAATGTCTCTGTATGATTATCAAAGTCGTATAAGTTATCATTTGTTTAATTATTTTAAGAATTTAAAGAGATTTACTAGGCAGGTATTTTGAATATTTCATTTTAGTGTCAGTACAGTGGCAGTGAGATTTCAAATTTTTGTTCTAGGTTGTTTTCTATTACAGTTGTAGTAGAAGTACGTTACAGGCTTAATTTTGAGTATAATAAAAGACAAATAGTACCCGGAACACAAATTTTAAAGCATTTTTGATTTAAAAAAATGTTGATTTTTAAAAATCAGTGATCTAAGAATTATCACCCCTATATAAATGATCACTCTTAGGATGGATGATAAAATAACGGTTCGCCTCTGGTTACACCTCAAGCGTCTGCTGGTGTATATTGTTGTTTATGTATTAATTTTGAGTGCTTGAATTTATTGCAACTCATTTATATGAATATTTGATGAAGTATTTCAATTTTTTATATCCTGTCCATTCTTTATGATTTCTATATGCGGACAGAAGCGTATGCCACTACAAACTAGATGGCAAATCATCGAAATACATTAAATGATCACTGTTTTATTAACCGACTTCCAAAAAGGAGGATTTATGTATGTTCAATGATTATTCAATAACAGCTTTGGCAATTTTGATGATTTAAACTGCATTGTATTAAGGAATATTGCGGAAAGGTACCATATAATTTTCTATAACGTGAGATTTACGGTTTTCTAGAAAATCAGAAAAAACGGACTACATTTCAATGAATGTCACTGAATCGTTGGTGTTTTCTTCAAAACAGCTAAATCAATTTGAATATTTTAAGTTGTATTCTACAAAAATATATTCCAGCTTAATTCCGTATATTTTTCTATAACGTAAAACATACCGTTTTTATTAAAATCGAAAATATATGTGCAAAAAAAATCTTAAAAATAAATGGCATATTGGGTTGTACATAAGCAGTTGCATATATTGTTGAAATATCAAGTCGAATAGAATCAGGGTGGTTCAAAAATATAGTACAGGATTGCATATAAGTAGCGTATACAAAGTGAGTGAAATAAGAGTAAATTAAAACTATAGTCATACAAAGTGGATCAAAAAACGCTAAAAACTGTTAAATAAGCATATGCAGTAAGGATATTTGAGTTATAGGCGGAGTATAATTACAGTTATACAGGAGGGTTCAAAAAATGTTAGAAGCAGTTGAATATAGAGGATGGTTGAAATATAAGATGTAGTTGAATTGTAGTTATACAGGGTAGTTGAAAATGTTATATAATGTGGACATAAGTAGTTGTTTGTACAAAGTGGTTGAAGTAAGGGTGGAGTAAAAACATTGTTATTGAGGGTGTATCAAAAACTATATAATTATAGATAAATTTGGTCATTTTCTTCAAGTTGCTACACGATTTCCATCTAAAATTTTACGATGGCGCAATTATTTTCTTCAAATTTATTGTAGTTTTCAAGCAAAATGCAAATACCTCTTTTTGGGTGTTTTATGGGTATTTCACCTCCTACTTCACGTTGGCGGCAAAAACTAATTGCGATTCGTAATTAGTACGGTGAAAAACATAAATGTACTTTATTAGTTTGTTACCACCTAATTTTGCAGATTCAGGCAAAATTTCAATGGACTATTAGTTAAATCATGCGTTATTTTCATGTGCATTTCCCGAGCCGCCCATACCGCCAATCAAAAAAACAAATACATAGGAATTTTATAACATATTAATAAGAAACTTCATAAGTATCATGATATATTAGAGTTCCTGGACTATTTGATATCCACGAAACTAAACTTCCACAAGTTTTTGCATTTCCTGGACTATTACTAACACCTGCATCTTAATAATATTTATAACAACATAAATATAGATGACCCAATGAACTTGACCCTATTTAATTCTTGGAATTGTGCTTTTTTATTAGGAAGTGATAAAATGTTAAAATCGAATACCTGCGTTTTGAAATGGAAATAATTTGGTCAAGTGCAAGTTGGAATCGCATATCAAGGGCGTACCACCTTTGAGATTTAATACAATGTAGGTAAATCAAAGTTTGCATTTTTCTAATATTCCAGTTTCAGACAAGAAGGGAATGAGTGGGTTTTCTTATATTTTTTAAACTAAGCGTTTGAAATTCGAACATTTAATCTGATGTGATGCGCTTGATTTTTATAAAAATATTTATTTAATTTTCTAGTTTCACTCCCAAAAGTATTTTCTCTTTATTTTATCAATAAACTTTCTGAATTTTACGCACAAAAATTTTGGAAGGTAAAGGGTCAAATTTTAAATAATAATGTATTAAATCTTTTGAACAAATTATTTTAAAAATACAAATAAAATATATTTGTATTTTCATGACAATTCCTTTCATTTGATACATTATATTACGGGTGCAATTTAACAAACAAAATTTTATTTTCCAATTAAATTTATAAATTAACGTTAGAATTTGTGTTTCACTTTTCTTGTAAATTTTGAGTGAGACTCTATATTCTCAATTTTTTCCAAAGATTAGGCTCAGAAGTTCGCAGAAATACAAAGTAATAGACCAATTTTCTATCTTTTTTAACAAATTATTTTAGAAATATTTCATACTTGTATTATACTATTACATGACGCGCTTGAAGTATTTTATTTTTTTATTTTTCATTTTTTTATTTTTCATTTAATTCTGTAATTTGTCCCTAAACTTAATATCAAGGTTTTCTATTTGTTTCCTATAAAGTGAGGCCCTATATTTCTAATGTTTATTTAAATTTAGTTCCTATAGTTTCTGAAATAAAGAGGGGAGCTTTTTTATATTATTGATCATATATTTTAAACAAATTGTTTTTAAAATATGAAAACAATATTTTATATTCCTCATAATCAGTCCTTTCATTTGATATAGTACATGATGCGTTTCAAAAAAGTTAAATTTTTTAATTTCCATTTATTCTATATTTAGCCCCTGAAAATTAATATTAAGGTTTTACCCCTTATTTTTCCTGTAAAGTTCAAGTGACGCCCTATTCCCCTATTTTATTCAAAATCTTGTCTTGTAGTTTCAGAAATAAAGTTTATTTTTGTTAATATCGTTCAAAAAATTATAAAAATGTGTAAAAATATATTTGTATTCCTCATAATGAGCGCTCTTTGATTTGATATAATGGCATCACACTCCCTCTAAGGCACGCTATGAGTGCCTTTAGGGAAAAATTCACTAAATCCCAGATATCCTAGATATCAAAAGGGTTTAGCTCTGTGGGAGCCCTTGCCAGGTTTTCAGGCCAGTGGTTGGAGTCGTGGCGGCAGTTTCCCATGAATTTCCTGACCGTCCGCGCTGTTCCTAACAGGACGGCTTTTTGCATTTGTTTGTAAGATGTTCATCCAGACCGAGGTATTTTAAATTGTTTAATAGATGTTTTGGGACTAGTCCTGTCGTTGACATAACAATTGGTATAGTTCTTGTGTTGTTCATGTCCCACTGAGTATTTATTTGAAATTCCAAATCTCTATATTTGGTTATTTTCTCAGCTTGTTTGATATTTATATTATTCTTGGTAGGAATTGCGATGTCAATTAAAGTTGTTTTCCGAGAGACTTTATCTACCAAAACTATATCTGGTCTATTGTGAGCAACAGTCCGATCGGTCAGTATCGTGCGGTCCCAGTACAGCTTGTAGTTGTTATTTTCTAAAAAAGAGTCTGGTTTGTATTTATAGTATGGTAATCTTAGCGACTGTGATAATTCAAGTTTCAGTGCTAGTTCCTGGTGAAGTATTTTTGCCGCAGCATCGTGTCGTTCTTTGTATTCAGTTGCAGCGAACGTTTGACAACCTCCTGCGATATGCTGGATAGATTCAGATGTTTGGCAACCGTACCTGCATCTGTCGTTGTTAATAGAAGAGTCTTTAAAGATGTACTTTAGATAGGTCTTAGTTGGAATTACTTGATCTTGGATTGCCAATATAAAGCCTTCCGTTTCAGGAAACATATGACCAGAGATCAACCGTAGTTCGACGCTGCACTGTCGACATAATCTTCGTTGACGTCATTTTTATGTCTTCCATGAAGGGACTTTCCATTTCAGCAGTTTTTGATCTGTGGTCTGGGGCTGTAATTGGACTTGTTGTTGTGCCCACAGATCAAACACAAGGAATGGCCGACGCCGACAACACGTGCAAGAAACATCGTGGCAGACAACATGCAAACACGCCTGCGCAACAAGGCTTGACGATCGATAATGACGGTTGTGATGGCGCCCTCATGATGAATTTTGTTGAAACTTAAACTCATGTACAATTCGTAGAGGGCGCTCAAAAAGCGAACCGAATTCCCTATATGAGTTTCCACCCCCTGGTTGTGCCAGTCGCAGTAGTGTTGAGTCATCAACCTGGCACATGACTCTGGGTAGATCAGAAAATTCTGCGAGCTGTTGTTTCGTAGCTGCCATCAACTTTAATAATAATGATATAATTAATTAATATAATTATTTTTCCGATAAAGTTCAGGTGAGGCTCTATATCACTTTTCAAAATTTTGGATCTTATAGTTCGCAGTAATGGGTCGAATTTTGTACATTTTTTAAATAAGTTTTGACATATTATTTTAATAGTTTGGAAAAATATAATTGTATTCTTCATAATGAGCCCTTTGATTTTTTATAAATTTTTTTTTCGCCTTATCGAAAAAATCTTGGGAAAAATTAAACACAGTTCAATGGAATGCTCTATATTGCTTCTTTAATTGAATCGATTACTATGACAAAAATTTGCTTAAATTGAATTAACCTTATATACAACCAAATAGCTAACTAAATATACATCGAGTCAAAAATTTGTATCTTAATTTAATATTTTAATAATCTTATAATAAAATTAATTAACTGTTTGCACACTACAACTGCTGTAAGCACTACTCGTATCGTCATTGTCACTTAGGTGTAACTTCTCAGTTAACTCGGCGCATTCATCTAAAACAAAGAAAAAATGTAATCAGCATATCGAGAACTGAACCCACGTTGGGCGCCAATTCCAAGTTTAAAATCCTAATTCTTCAAATCTTACGAGCCATTACCTTGAAATAGGACACATCAAGATTAAAGTTAAAGGCTAACAATATTTGTAATATGCAAATTATCGAGATGAAAACGACATAGGCCTTTTTCATTTTACTTTATATACACGGAATCCAAAATCATGTGATGATTATAGAATTATCAGCTTCATGAGCCATCTCGAAAAGCGTTCTTAATAGTAATTTTTCAGCGAATACACCGTAAATGTGAGTCCCTCACATAATTTGGACACAGTGATAAATAGAAGAGAAGTTGTAAAAGTAGATCAGTTAACAGATGAAACTGCAATAAGAGGAGGTTTGTGTGGTCTCCCCTTTGCTCTTTAATTTGGTATTTGTACCAAACTTACTAGACTGACATCCTGTATACCTTTTTTTTTGCTAAAATATTTAATGTCAAAGCATTTTGTGGGTGCTATACAGGGTGAGTTTTTTTTATGATCAGTATGGGGATCTCGTGAACTAGCGGAGATAGAGCAATGGTTAAATTGGGAAAGATTTGCAGTTTTACTGGCCCAATTTAATAACACTTTCGGATTTTTGTAAAAAGTCATGGCTTACTAGATATTTTGAAAAAACGAAATTCTGTCGATTTAGGCATATCTCTGTAGCTCATTTGTTTTTGATTTTATAAAAAAATGTAAATATCAAAATTGTAAGGAATTGTATCCCGAATATGATTGTCATGTCCTCGTTTGCATGACAGCTCTCGTTTTCGAGATATGACACAAACTTATCTTTTTTTGAATGGAAACCATGGTTTTGGCTACGACCTCAAAAAATCGGACATTATTAGAACTTTTCAACGATATAATACTCGATATAGTTATTCATAAAAATAACGAAGTTATGGATGCTTTTCTCTCTTATTTTCACTTTTAATGTAGTTAGCCATGAAATAGATTGATTTATTAATAACTATTCCAAAAAACATTGAACGATTTTTTTGTCAGGTGTATCAGATATACCGAAAAAACTAAGTAAGTAGGTACTTACTAAAAACTTAAGAAATTAAAGTACATAATAATGGTTACAAAAATTGCATCTTTTTAAGAATGACATTACCGCTTTCCTCACAGACCGCCTATCAATTTCTTCAATTGCTTGTAATACCGCCTCCCTCAGGTCACCAACTGTCTCATACTTTCTTTTGTATACTTTGTTTTTTAGCGCACCCCATAAATAGAAGTCTATAACTCCCAAATCGGGAGATTGGGGTGGCCATTCGCGTGGGCCACTTCTTCCTATCCAAGAGTTTGGATAGATATTATCTAAGTGTTGTCTTACTAATAACGAGTTATGAGCAGGTGCTCCATCATGTTGGAACCACTCAATTTCTAAAGAGTTCTCAAATTCAAATTATGCAACATGTCTTGAAAAGTGTATTGCAAGAAATGCAAGTAGAGCTCCCCAGTAAGTGATTCGTCATAGATAAAAGACCCCAGAACAGTAGCCCCAATGATACCACACCAAACATTAAAACCACATTTTATCTGGGGTCTTTTTTGTTCTACATGGAAAGGGTTTTCTTTAGCCCAGATATGGTCATTGTGTCTATTGAACATACCGCAGTTAGTAAATCTAGTTTCATCTGACCATAACACCTTTAATGGAAACTGTGGATTGTTAAGGCACATGTCTCTAAACCATGTACAACACAAAATACGTCGATGTTCGTCACCAGCATGCAAAATTTGAGAAACTGAAAGTTTGTACGGGTGGAACTTGTACGCTTTCAGTACCTTAATTACAGTTCGTTGAGATGTGCCAGCTTCTGCCGCAATATCACGAGTTGATGTAGATGGATTTTGATTTACCATTGCCAAAACATTTATTTGTGCTGCTTCGTTAATTTGATTACGTTCCTTTGGTGGTTTAGTAAAAGATCCATATCTGCGTAAACTATCGTAAAGAGTCTTAAATGTACATAGAGCAGGTTGACGACGAATAAAATATCTATGAAAGTAAAACCTTTTTCATGGCTACCTACGTTAA
Organism: Octodonta nipae; assembly: GCA_034190945.1. Lineage (NCBI taxonomy): Eukaryota > Metazoa > Arthropoda > Insecta > Coleoptera > Chrysomelidae > Octodonta > Octodonta nipae. Next base: position 87,554,844 of record CM067223.1, on the reverse strand, counting down.
AAGTGAAAATAAGAGAGAAAATCATCCATAACTCCGTTAGTTTTATGAATAATATATCGAGTATTATATCGTTGAAAGGCTCTAAAAATATCCGATTTTTTGAGTTCATAGCCAACTATGGTTTCTATTCAAAAAAAGATAAGTTTGTGTCATATCCCGAAAACGAGAGCTGTCACGCAAACGAGGACATGACAATCATATTCGGGATACAATTCCCTTCAATTTTGATATCTACACTTTTTTTATAAAATCAAAAACAAAGGAGCTAGAGGGATTTGACTAAATCGACAGAATTTCGTGTTTTCAAAATACCTAGTAAGCCATGACTTTTTATATAAATCCGAAAGTGTCATTAAATTGGGCCAGTAAAACTGGCATTGCTCTATCTCCGCTAGTTTCCGAGATCCCCATAGTGATCATAAAAAAAACTCACCATGTATAATAATTTTAAAAAATGTTTCTATAAATACTCCAGATTGGCTCAACAGAACTTTTACGTTAAATAATTAATATTCTCTGTTTGTGTCCAGGTATTTCGACTACATTAGACATTAAAATTGATAAAGTTGCTTTACCTGAATCGTACTCAGATTGTGGCACCCTCGGTGACAATTTACATCCCCTGTTCAAGTAACCTTTCAATTTGTCTTTTGCTGCTAATATCAGGCCAAGAAAAGGCGGTGAAGGATTCATAGGTCGAGACAAGTATTCTGGGTGATACTGTACAGCTACGTAGTACGTATGACCCTTCAATTCTAAAATTTCCATTCTTTGTTCATCGGTATCTACACCTGAAATAAAAAAAAATGTTCACAATGTTTGAATGTTAAAACAATGATCAAACACCTTGTTAAACATACTTTGTTTTTAAGAATGTACGAGAACCTTTAAAAAAAATTTATGAGGTTTGGTTTTCCAGTTTTTCTTGAAATCATAAATTTTGAAGGTCGTGAATAATCAAAATAGCTGAACGACGCATATTTTTTAGAATAAATAAATATAGAAAACCACGTTATTATAATTATGAGCAGAGACAGACATTAGACGAATTTACAATGTCCCAAATCGAAAACGTATTCTGGCGCGAATTAAAAAGTGAAACTCTCGGAAAAAAAGGATTATCAAATCTTAGTTTTCATAATCTCGACTGTATAACAAAAAAAAGTTTGAAAGTATCGAAACTGCTATAAAAACGGAGGCATGAAATTATTAGTCATTAATTTTATCTGCGTGACTATGTAATGTGGTATTTGAGCTACTGAAGATATTTATCTATATATAAATAGGCAAAGACAAAATGATTAGGTACCGTTTTATCCTCTGTCTCTCAAACCGATTTTCTTCAGTTTTGTTTTGTTTAGTAGCTACTAACAACCTTCAGTACAGAATGCTAGTATTAATTTATAATATTGGTTCATTCATTAAATAAAATATAATAAAAATTCATTATTTACATCCATAATGTTAACGCCAAACAACTAAATGTACCGCCGCCGCCAGACTCAAAACATTGAGTAATTATATATAGAGAGACCAATGCTGTTATATACTTAGAGCATGTACTTCTGGAAGTTGCATGCAAGCGATGGCTGTTTTCCAGTTAGCAGAGCACAAGTGATTTTGTGCGCACAGTGCGGCAATTTTTAGGACGTTAATTGGAACATGGTTGTCAATTGACGTTTATGTGTACGTAAATTATTTACAGAATAATTCAGTAATGGCTGTTTTCCAATTATTAGAACTCAAAGTGTTTTTGTGTCGCCCTGTACCGTAATTTTCGGGCGTTAATTGGAACATACTTCATATGATAAAGTTTTATGTTTACTTGGTAAACCTACATAAAACATCCCAAAGGCACAGTTATTTCTTGTGCTCATTTGTGCGAGCTAGTGCTGTAATTGGAACACTCAGTGCTAGCACTGTGCTCAATTGTGCGCTAATTGGAAAACAGGGGATGTTATTGTTCAGTGGTAAAGCAATCGTTGTATATTATAATTATACAGGGCGATTCCAGATATGTTAGAAATCATTTTTTTGTGGGTGGCACATAAGCAGTTGCATATATAGGGTGTTTAAAATATAGGGTAGAGTGCAATTATAACTAATAAAATAATTTTATGGGGAAGCCCAATAGCGGTTGAATTTGCAGGGTTCTTGGAATAGAAGGTGCAGTAGAATTACAATTATACAGGGTGGTGCAAAAAATATTATACAGAGATGCATATACAGGGTAGCAGAAATAGATATGCAAAATTTCCTAACCCATAAGCAGTTGTATATATAGTGAAGATGAAATATAGGGTGAGAGGAATTATAGTTATACAGGATGATGATAAAAAATGTTAGAAAAGGAAATGATTTATAGAGTAGCCCACGAAGAGTTCCATATATATGTTGATTGAAATATAGGTCAGAGTAGAATTATAGTTACAGTAGATAGTTAAAAATTTCATAAACAAAAAGAGTAAATACGGTGGCTCATAGGCAGTGGCATATACAGAATGGTTTACAATGTTCAAAAATGTTAAAAAATATTATGCGAGGTGCATGAGCAGTTGCATATACAGGGTGGTGTAAATATATAATGAGATGGAATTATTATAATGAGGATTTTAATAAATGTTAGAGAATTGAGTGCAATTATAGCTATACAGGGAGGTTAGAAAAAATAAATATGTAAGGTAGCCCATTAGCGGTTGAATTGTTGCCATATTAAATTAAGAATTTGAACACAAATAAGGTTCTATGAATTATATCTGAAAAAAACTTGAATTTCGTTACTTATTTGTAGAAGCGAGATGTAAGACCGACATCTAGGATTTTCGAGGAAACTATCACACAGAGATTCTGAATTTAGATCCGTTGTGTAATTGCTATTCTCCCTAAAGTTCTAGGATAGTATGTCACGATAAAATTTTCAGATTACTTAACCTGCCAGAGATATTGACACAATTTTGGTCGAATTTCGACCACTGGGCGACAGCTAGTATATTTTAATAGCCAAAGACAAAACGATTAGGTACAATTTTTTCCTCTGTCTCTCAACCGATTTTCTTCATTTTTATTTTGTTTAGTAGCTACTGACGACCTTCAGTGCAGAATGCTAATATTAATTTATAATATTGGTTCATTCATTAAATAAAATACAATAAAAATTCATTATTTACGTCCATACTGTCAACGCCAAACAACTGACCGCCAGACGGTCAAAACTCAAAACATTGAGTAATTATACATGGATCGTTCGAACCTGTTATATTCTTAGAGCATGTACTTCTGGAACTGGCATACAAGCGTTGTTAGTGTTTCATGGTAAAATAGTCAATGTAGTAGATCACTATTGATTTTTCGGACGCATTGCAGTAACTTCCACATTAAATATTCTGTTTTTAATGTGAATTTAATTATTTCATTAATATATTATTATTATTTTGTCTATTCATTGGGTTTTCTCTCCTCCAAATTTTTTCCTGTAACAGATAAGTATTTAAAAATTGTATATGTAGAACAAAGTGTAGTATGGCAATTTCGTAAAATTGCCCGGATTACTGGCTGTCTGTACAGAGATTCTTCCTCACAGTTTTTCTGAGAGAAAGAGATGTCTATAAAATGATCAACCAGTATTACTGTATATAAGTAATGTATTGTATATTGTGTAATACTTATCTGTGTATGGAGACGTTTCAACTCCGAGTCTGGAGTCGTTGTCAATCGTTTAGTGTTGTTTTCGAGGTTTTTTTTCTAAAAAATTTTCGCTTTGATATATTATTATCACAACCTTCCCGAAGGTGTTGTGTAAAAAAATGTCAGGTAGCGGACAATAGAGGATGTATTAAATATTTAAGTTCTTCTAGGGTTGTTGATCCTCTCTTTTCTTTAATATTCCTGAACTTGATTGAAATCGCAAGTGACGAAAATTTTTAGGTTGCAAAGAACAATCTTCCAATTATTTTGTCTATTCATGGGTTTTCTCTCCTCCAAATTTTTTCCTGTAACAGATAAGTATTTAAAAAATTGTATATGTAGAACAAAGTGTAGTAAGGCAATTTCGTAAAATTGCCCGGATTACTGGTTGTCTGTACAGAGATTCTTCCTCACAGTTTTTCTGAGAGAAAGAGATGTCTATAAAATGATCAACCAGTATTCCTGTATATAAGTAATGTATTGTATATTGTGTAATACTTATCTGTGTATGGAGACGTTTCAACTCCGAGTCTGGAGTCGTTGTCAATCGTTTAGTGTTGTTTTCGAGGCTTTTTTCTAAAAAATTTTTCGCTTTGATTTTGAATTTATTGTTTGTCAAAAATTTTTTGACAAACAATAAATTCAAAATCAAAGCGAAAAATTTTTTAGAAAAAAGCCTCGAAAACAACACTAAACGATTGACAACTACTCCAGACTCGGAGTTGAAACGTCTCCATACACAGATAAGTATTACACAATATACAATACATTACTTATATACAGGAATACTGGTTGATCATTTTATAGACATCTCTTTCTCTCAGAAAAACTGTGAGGAAGAATCTCTGTACAGACAACCAGTAATCCGGGCAATTTTACGAAATTGCCTTACTACACTTTGTTCTACATATACAATTTTTTAAATACTTATCTGTTACAGGAAAAAATTTGGAGGAGAGAAAACCCATGAATAGACAAAATAATTCAAGACCTCCTCAACAATCTTTTCGAAATCTTCCAATTATTATATCGAATATTTTGCAAGGAGCGGTTCCAGCCAAAAATTTAGGAGGTCATTCATTTGTCAAAAATATTTTGAATACCGATAATTGATTACATTTTTATTTTCTTTTTATTTCAATAGATTTGTCAATATGAGTGAACAATTTTGGTCTTTACATTTAATTCTCCGATTTCTCCACTACTCTGTTTCTTATAAAAATATACTTTTTACAATTTTATGAAATAGGGTCGAATTTCGGCCACTGGGCAACCACTAACTAGTATAAATAAAATATCGGATGAGGGGTGTTAGTTATCCGGGATATTGTAAATTCCTCTAATTTATATTGACGTTCGCATTACCGCAGTTATTTGACAGATATTTTTCTTACCTACAAACTGCAATCCGTGGCTTTCAAGCTGACTGATATAATCGGGATTAACCTCATACCTGTGCCTATGTCTTTCGTCAATACTAGATTTATTACCATAAAGTCGATCTAAAAATCAACAAAACATTTTATAGTTTCTTCTAAGATCTTCCGTTTACAAAACTTACATATAACACTGTTCTTAGCTGATTCCTTGAAAACCGTTGTACGTCTACCCAGTCTCATGGTTCCACCCATTTCTCCTGTATTGTGTTCGGGCATGTCTATGACAACGGGATGCTTGGTGTCTTCGGTTATTTCGAAAGAATTCGCGTCCTCCATTTTGAGAACGTTTCGGGCAAATTCGATCACGGCCGTTTGGAAACCTAAACAGATTCCCAGGAAGGGTTTGTCGTTCATTCTGCACCATTTGCAGGCTTCTATTTTGCCCTCGACACCACGTCTGCCGAATCCACCAGGAACGATAACGCAACTGGAAAAATCAAACACTATTTAGTTGGTATCAGAAGTGATAAAAAATTGAAAAATGCTGATTAAAGGTCAGAGGAACAATGAGCAGTCTGGAAATGGAAACAGGAGAGTTACTTCAGAAGTTATATTCACTGACAAATAAATCACAACACCCAGAAGGACATGTTTAAATTTAATATTGTTTTGGTAAAACATAAATGACATTAGTAAGGAGTTTCAAAAATTTTGTAAAGTTTGGTGAATGTTTTTTTATGTAAACTTTTTTTGCGTTCTTGAGAAGAAAGCCCCTCATACAAAAATTTAAAACATACTAACAATTCAAATGACTACAAAATTTATTGTGACTTATTGTATATGCTATTGTCATCATTCACCTGATGACGATAGCAGATACACAGCTATTGAAACGTTGTGAGATCAACCACTTCAAGACGATGGAAGTCCAAGGAAACTTCGAGGAATGAAAATCTTTAACTACACGTTAATTACCAATTAACACTTATTATGTCTACCAACTTCAGACTAACATCGATACAAGCTATGATATTGAAAAAAAAAATAAGGGACCACTTTGGAATATCCCGGAACAATATCTTTTCAATTTCTCCCATGTTCCGAATAGAAATATTTCCATATTTTTCATACCAGCGACTCCACCAAAGCATACTGTATAAGAAAGTCGGTAAACGTTTTCATAACTTTCCAAGAAACGGTACAAGCCATGTTAATCATAAAACATTTTTAAAAAAATATATAACTTCCACCTATAACTAAGAACCTAAAAATAATTATAACAAAATACAACTCAAGCAAATAAATAACACATTCAGTGTTGTTAGGTACCTACCCATTAACATTAAAAGGTGCTCATTCTGTAAAAATTAATTACCTACCAATCTAGTATATTTTTGAAATCGGTGCCAAGCAAATCTAAAATCCTTCATTGCATACTAATCTACTACTTCATCAAACTTGATTGTTGCTTGGCACCGACTTAAAAAATATACTAAATTGGTAGGTAATTAATTTGTACAGAATGAGAACCTTTTAATGTTTACATTTTTTACTTCCTGGGTAGGTACCTAACAACATTGAATGTGTTATTTATTTGCTAGAGTTGTACTTTGTTATAATTATTTTTAGCTTTTTAGTTATAGGTGGAAGTCGGTTACATATTTTTTAAAAAATGTTTTATTTTCAACTTTTTAGTTTTTTTGAACCCAGGTAGTTTTCATTCTTTATTTTTTATTTTGTATGTATAACCTTAATAGATAGGACCAGGCAACATTGAAAGCCTCAACATTACACAGTGATACATTTTCATTTAAATTGACTGGTAAATGTTTATGAACAAAATGTACTAGTACGCGTTGACTTAATAAGCCCAAAATATATTTATGCCTTATGGATTACGCTATGTAAACTTTTTTCAACTTTTTTGGACAATTCTGTGTAACTATAGATAATTCTATTCCACTCTATGTACCAACTATGCTGTACATACGACTGCCCACGGACAAGCATAAATTTGTTAGCTGCCTTCTGTAAACTATGGGACGGAGTAGAATCCATCCCATATTTACGGAGTCAAATCCGTCCTATATTTCAACCATAGTATATAACTCCTTGTGAACTACCCCATATATTATTTCCATTTTTAACATTTCATATTATCGCCCTGTGTAACATTAATTCCTCTCCACACTTTATGCAACTTCTTATGGGCTATAAAATAAATAGTTTTTATAACACTGTATAAATGTAATTCAACTTCAGCATATATTTCAACCATCCTATATATGATTTGTTTATGTCCATATCATATAACAGTTTTTTAATCACCCTATATAATTTTAATTTCACATATTTTCCAACATTTTTATACCACCAAACGTCCACTCCACCCTATATTTCAACCATCCTGTGTATACGGCTAAACGGCCTTACCTATATTTCAATCATCATATAAATGCAACTTCTTCTATCACTTTACTTTGTGATTTTGTTTGCTATAACTAAACATCCTGTGTATAAACGTACCAAATAGCAGTTAAGAATTTCACATGTGACGAATTTTCTATTAGGCCGGGAGAATGTGACAACCAAAAGCACCGTTTTTACAAAATGGAAAAATTTTCATTTAAATAGGTATTTGCCTGGTATACATACAAAACGAGCTTGGTACTCATTTATTTAAGGAGCCGAAAATACTATGCTTTACTAACTATATGCTTGAGCAGTTCATAGAAAATTTTCAAATTCGCAATTAAAACTTCCAGTGCTTAAAATTCCCGCACTATTACGTTGGAATTAAAATATTTATGAGGAAATGTCCGTTATGTCATTTCGATGTAATTTTTGATAATAATTTTGGAATTTTCGTCGATTTTCTGCAAAACTGCAAGTTGCACGTCGCAGAAAAGTATATGAGATCACCTAGAGATCTTCCTCAATAGATTAAACGTTAAAAAAACTATACATATCCATAAGGAGTTATCGAAAAATTGACTAAAATATTAGGTATATTGGTCGATTTCCATGCACGCATGTGTTCATTCACAAATTTTATCACTTTACCAATAGAATTCTTCTTCCAAATTTGAAGTTTCACCAATCCGGATATATACTCTATTAAACAAGACCATAGTCATTCAAAACGGTGCACCACACGAGAAGAAATCAGGTAACATACATACAAAAAAAAGTAAAAAAAATTAAGCGACGAATTGACAAACTCCTCCTTTTTGGAAGTCGGTTAAAAAACGGTCGTAATTCCTTGAGCCATTTGCCAGTAATCACTGAACAAACATAAGAAAAACATAGACACAGTTGAACTGAGAAGTCGGTTAAAAAAAAACAGAAATTACTTCAACAAATTTACTTACTCAGAGGTACACAAATTACCCCAAGCCTGATGGTAAGACGCCGGATCGTCAGTTTGCATCGAGGTTTCCAAATTTGAAGCTTCAATGAAGTTGATGTTGACTTTGTATCCCAACTTGTTGCCAGCGTGATTCAAAGCTTTAGTTATAGACGTGTAAGAGTCTTCTAATCGCGTATACTTCCCCACTATAGCGACGTTCACTTCGTACTTCAAATGGTATATTCGATCTCTCAGCTCTATCCACGGTTTCATGTACTTTTTCATCGGCGGCAATGGGGTGATGCCTAAACCTAATCGTTCGCAGAGGTACGCTGCCATTCCGTGGTTTTCCATGAATACCGGCACTTCGTATACTGATTTCAAGTCTGGGATACTGATGATCTGTAAAGAAATTGATGTTTTACAAGGGCCGCCTTTTATATTTCGGGATTAGAGAACAAAAACAAATATTAATCATCGAAAATCGCTTTATTGTTTTTCAAAATATTCCCCATGAAGATCTATACACTTTTGCATGCGTTTGAACCAATTGTCGAAACACTTTTTCCACTGTGATTGAGGTATCTCCAAAACATGCATTCTGAACGCAGCAACCGCTCCTTCAGGTGTCGAAAAACGTTGACCTCTCAGTTTGTTTTTTACGTACGGGAATAAAACGAAGTCATTTGGTGACAAGTCAGGACTATACTTACTATACGGCGGATGACTCATCAAATCGATGTTTTGAGTGGTCAAAAATGCAGTTGTTTGAGCCGATGTGTGAGACCGCGCATTGTCGTGGTGAAGAGTGATCCGTCTTCGGCGGTTGGTTTTCCTCATTTCTTGGAAGACAACTGGCAACCAAATGGTTGTGTACCACTCAGAACTGACTGTTCTGCGTTGTTCTAGTGGTATGGTTGCGACATGTCCAGTTTTTCCGAAAAAACAGACTATCATTTGTTTGGAAGTGCTTCGTGCGCGAACAACTTTTGTTGGATTCGGCTCATCTTGAAACACCCATACAGTCGACTGCTGTTTACTTTCGGGCTGAATCCACGATTCATCACCTCTTACTATGTCATAAACGTGTTTTGAAGCACCGCGATCGTATTTTTTGAGCTTTTCTTTCGACCAATCGACACCTTTTTTTGAACGATTCACAAATTGTGTGGGATCCAACGCGAACAAATTTTTTTGACATTTAAATGTTTATGCAATATTGAATGTATGCTGGTCCCACTAATGTGTAAGGTTGACTCAATCTCACGATAGGTCACATGACGATCTTGCAATATCAGTTCGCGCACAGCATCAATGGTTTCCGGAACAACAACTGTTTTTGGACGACCTTCACGAAATTCGTCTTGGAGTGAACTACGACCTCGATTGAATTCACCATACCATCGATAAACAGTGGTCCTTGATGGAGTTTTATCGCCAAAAGTTAAATTAAGTTCATCCATGCACTCTTGCTGACTTTAATCCACGTCGAAAGTTGTAAAAAATAATCGCACGAAAATGTTCAAGATTTAATTTCATTTTTTGGCCGGGATGAATCCTTTAAGTTACTGTAAACAACACATAGCGCTCGTATGTCAAAACGTTCTGACTACGTATAACCTCAAAAATGTCAAACATTACGATAGAGCTGTCAGTTGACAGATTGCAACACTAGGGTTGTCCAATCTCGAAATTAAAAAGCAGCCCTCGTAGTAAGCATAATTTGGACCTGCGACAAAATTAGGGAAATAATTGTAAATCAATACTATTTATTTGTCACTGAGAAACATTGTAATTTACTGCTAAAAATGTATTATTACAATCTAGAATAGCCAGTTCGGTCACCGGAACTAACACCAATAGAGTTTTTACTGTGGGGTTACTTCAAATCAAGGTTTACGCTCTATACTACACCGCATGATTGAAACAATCAAAATATGTCATTACCAGGTACTATAACGTAAGGAATCTGATATTGAAATAATCAAAAAAATGTTATTATCAATAAAGAAAGACATTCCAACATAGGGTGTGCTTTAACCTACCTGTTCGGGAGCCACATGGCAGAAATTCGAAATTTTGTCTTTGACGCTTTGGCCGATAGTTTTTTCAGATCTACACACGATAATATCAGGCGATAAACCCAATCCACGCAATTCTCGTACGGAAGACTGGGTTGGTTTAGTTTTATGCTCACCCGTAGTTCTTGGCTGAAAAATAAAACAATATGACAGAAAAAATGTAACTCTTGTGTTAATTTCAATATAGATTTTTTTTTTGATGGAAAACCAAAAACGTTTCAAAGGCAAAAAAAAGTCAGAATAGACTGAAACGTTTTGGTTTTCCATAAAAAAATAGAAATTGTGTTATATAAATCAAAAGTAATTTCATATATTTAACTACTTAACAGCTTACCCAGTGCTTGTCATTTGTAATTTTAAATTGAATCATTCTTGCTCAATGAGATAATGAAAAACAGATAAAACCTAATACTTAAAAAAGTTATATAATTTTTTTGACAGTGTTATACATTTTACATTGGGGAAACATCTTGCTGTTGAAATGCAAGAATAAATGAACATAAAAATTACTTAAAGCAACGACCATTTGAAACATTTGAAAGTCTGCCTTAATGAAGTGATTACATTGCATGACATTTATTGATGTTAGTTGCTTCTGGTTGGAATGTGGTCTAAGATTATATTATCTCTGGGTGATAATATACTGTAATAAAATAAAAGAAAAAAAAGTGTTGTATTCTAAATATCATCTTACAATTCAACTTGTCTAATAGAAAATATAGCAAAAATTATGCTTGAGTGAAGAAATACTCATATATAAAAAGATAAGCAGTACAATATAAAGTATGTTGTTTGAAGATCAATAATACTTTACGATAAGAGAATTATTTATTAAATAATTTTATAAATATGCATATTGTAATTTTATCTTCCAAATTTACACAAAAAACTGGTCTATTATATGTTTTTTTTTTGGGTGAAAATCTGTATACTTTTATGAGCTTTAAGAAATGATTTAAAATTATTAAAATGTTTCTTACCTGTGGAATCAAAGAGACGTGTGCGACACAGAAATTACCTTTTCCAACTCGAAATTGGAACTGCCTAAAAGCTTCCACAAATGCCATACTTTCTATGTCACCTATGATACCACCAAGTTCAATGATGCACACCTCTGGTATTTTGTTACTGTCTGATACACGTTTTTGTGCTACTTTCTCAACCCATTCTTGAATCGCATCCGTTATATGTGGCACCACTGAAATAATATTATTTAGTGCAAACACCTACTACCAGTTGTTTTCTGAATTTTTTTTTTCAATTTTACTTTATAAATTTATATCCATTGAAAACGAAATCCGACAGGATTTTGAAACGTTTGGTTTTAAAATATACACAAGTTTGAACTCTGATGTGGTATTATTCCCAAGAAAATCTAAAATAAACCTACTACCAGGTTTAGAAAAAAAATCTTGTTTGTGTTTTTATCCTTTGCATAAATTACTGTGTTGTTAAAAAATATTAAACGATGGCATAAGTTCTTTGCTGTTAAATTTTATGTAAAGTAACACTCTCTATAAACAAAATTTATATTTTTGTGCCAAAAGAATAAAATAAAAACAGATTATTTTTTGTATTAGGTATTTTTTTGGAACTTTCATAGTTTCAAATTTTTTGCATTTGTTACAAATTAAAAAAAAATAATGTCATTATTTAGGAATTGAGAACACCTTTGCTACTGATAACTTTTGAGGCTGGAAAGTTTTGCAAGGAATATAGCTTACCTTGTACAGTTTTTCCAAGGTAATCTCCCCGTCTCTCTCGATCGATGACATGTTGGTATATTTTTCCTGTTGTTATGTTGTTCTGACGATGCAAGGTTATATTTAAAAACCTTTCATAATTCCCTAAATCTAAATCTACTTCACCTCCATCATCTAGAACATATACTTCACCTGCAACAGAAATAATTATATAGACTTGGATTATATGGAATTGGTTATGGTATAGTCACTGACAAAGAAAAGACAACATCCAGAAGTTCTTTAACTTTAATATTATTTTGGTAAAACATAGGAGGCTATAAGTAAGGAGTAAAAATGTAAAATTTGAATAAAAAATACCAAATTTTTTTTTAAATAAACTTTGTTTATAATGTTTTCTCCCACCGCTGTTATCTACACACTCCCCAAAAGGTCTTGGCAGTAGCGGCAGTTATGTCGATTAACCGTACAATTTAAAACAAAATGTAGCCTTGTCTGAAGACACCACGTTTCTTATAAAATTATTATCACGGTTACAAATATCCATCATCGTTTCACAAAACTGCAAACGTCTGTCAAAATCGTCTTCGGAGAGTTCTTGAACGAGGCGAATTTTGTATGGATGATATTTTTCTCGCCTTAATATCCTTCCTACTGAACGACGGCTAATTCCATGCATATTGGCGAGGTCGGTAGTGGATAAGTGAGGATTTTTTTCCAAAGATATAGCAACATTTTGAGCTACATCTTCATTACTTGCACTTTTTAACAGTCCACTTTTTGGTAAATTGCTAACTGTTCCACTTGTGTCGTACCTTCGCAAAGTTTTCGTCACTACTGAACGGGATATTTGTGTATTCGGATGAACAATGTTAAAAACGTTACAAACTTCTTGATGCGTCCTTTTCCTCTCCCCATACCCAATCATCATTAATATTTCTATTCTTTCTCTTTCACTTAATTCGGCCATTTTACGATCAAATTAAAACAATACAATCTTTTTACATTCAAATAAAAAAAAACTAATAACTTATTTTGACAACTACTCTCACTTCTGCAATAAATTTCATGGACTACTAAACTTGATTCAGATTTAATTTGCGCCTGATTTAAACAAACGCACGTGTATTCGACTATGGAACAAGCAGTGCTGTTGGCTGTGACGGTATAATGCCACCGATTGGCCAATAGAAATACAAATCCTTACCGAGCGGTTTGTTTATATGGGGCGTAAATGAAATCTGAACCGAGTTTAGCTACCATCGAATTTTTCCTTTCCTTAGTTACTTTGAAGTAAACAATATCAAACCCAATATTTTTGCATTCGCAATAAAATGTTTCATCAGAAACTAAAATACTTTACAGGGTGCTTCATTGCAAATTTTAAAACCGACATTACTTCCGGTAAAACAGGAAGTTCAAAATTGTAAAAAAATTTGGAAACAAATAGGCAATCTACTGTAGTATCCACCTTCCAAATTTCATTTTGATATCTCTAATAATTTCAGAGATATTTACTTGGTTCCACACATTTGCCCATCACTGTATATCTATACATACATAGATAGTCATAGCTTTCCATATACAATTTTTACAAATGTAAGTAGTGAATAGTAGTGATATATGGTATCTGAGGAATATGAAGAGATAGATTGATAGAAATAGATAATTGGGTAAATAAGAGATCATTGCTCTTGAGAAAGAGACATTCAAAACTTTTCCATCTTCAATGACTCCGCGTTTGGATCGCCTAAATCATCCTAAGTAACGTAATACCTGAGTTATGGTATCAATCCAAACGCTGGGTCAACCTGAAGACAACTTCACAACTTCACACAAGGTTCTGTATGTTTTAATAGTGTTTACACTAGTAGTAAAAAACTTAATTTTCTATGGAGGTGATGATAGTGAGTTACTTGTATTTGTGAAAGTTTTAAATGACTAGTCATGTAAGTATGTCAATAATTTGTGGATGATTTATTAGGTATTTCTTTACTTCTTTTTTATATTGTTTATAGGATTTTATAGAGCGTTTAAATTTGCTGGTAGCATGTAGCCTTGGATCATAATATAAGGACTTTTTTGTTATATTCTTTTTTATTAGCTCACTTTTCATGTTTAAATTTGTAACTGACCTTATTCTGTCTGTCACTTGTGTTTTGTCTTGATCATAGAAAAGTCCGAGTAGACAGTGGTTTGTATAGATATTTTGGATGGTTAAAATATTTGTCTGCTTATAAAGCAGTTCTGTTGAAAATTCTTGACAGTTCTTAAAAATTATTTTCACAAGTAAATTTTGAGTCGTTTGTAATTTGTTAAAAACTATTAATTACAAGAGTTAAAAATCCATGATTTATTTGTAAGAATACAGGTGAAAAAATCTAACTCATAGATTTCTAAAGAATTGTAATATGCTTTGTACTGAACTAGAAAAATTTAATACTAGTAATAAAACATTAAAAAAGTTAAAACGAGGATGTTTCGAAATGTATCTTCTACATTATGTTACATTTTAGTTTATATTTCAGATCATTTAAATAGACTTAGCAACAAATAATTCTTCACCTCAAACAGGAACTATATACTCAGTAATGTAAATATACAGTGGTTAGTTAGAAGTTGATATTACAGGGTGTATTTCCAGCAAAAATTATATATGAACAGAGTTAAATATTTATCATTCTAATTCAATAGACAGGTCTGTAGTCAGACAATTTGCATACCCTCGCTTTCTCCAATTAAATTAGTCACCTCATAGAGCCTGTCAACAGAATTTTGTCTAGGTGTAACATTGTAACAAAATGTTAAACATCTTAACACTGCTAACACATATATGTGACGTCTAATCCAACAATAAGATGAATAAAATTGCATGATTATAACAAACAACTACATGCAGACATACCTTAATTCTACAGCTAACAACTGAACAAAACAATAAACTGTACATACCGTGTTCATATGGAGAAAAAGTTCCAGCATCAATGTTAATATATGGATCTATTTTTATTGAAGTTACTTCAATTCCACAACATTTCAATATAGCTCCAAATGAACTAGAGATGACTCCTTTTCCAACACCACTGATGACACCCCCGGTAACAAGTATATATTTCATGATTTAGGAAAAAATATATATTTGAATTATGAAAGGTTTTGATCGAGATATCCTAACCTCAAATTAGGATCGATCAGCAACACGTGTGATACCACGAGGCTAGAACAGTGCACGTAGTGTATAGATTAATTTATTCTTGTCGATAACGGATTTTAATATTTAGTTAAACGATCAATGAGTTCACGTTCGAATTGGTTGTAGATAACAGGTTTGGTTTAAGCCTTATCCCGCCAAATATAAACCACAGTTTTTGACATAATCAAGGTTAAATGGAGATTAGTTAAGTCATAATGACGTAAAACTGATTATTTTTGGTACGAACGTAAATTGTTTATTCTTTTTAGTTACAGCGTAATTTATAAAAGGTGTTAAAACATTTACAAGTTATTTTCCACCAGTAATGGGTAAATAGTTATGGAAAAGAAAGTTTGATAAACAGTTTTAAATTTCATAAATGTATAGAAATACTTCTACTGGCGCACTGCAGGGTTGATCAAATGTCTTTGTTTATGAAAACTATAAAATCTCCACCAGTGTAATTCAACCTGATTAAAATCGTTCAAATACATCTGAGTCGTGATACAAATATGGTGGACCAGGTATAAATTTATGAAAAATATGTTTTATCTTGATCCTTCTTGGAGCATTCCTAGTATCTCTATGGTTTTTTGCACGATTCTTGTGTTTTGTGCTGTTGCATTAATTCTAACCTCAAATTGAATCAGCTGGTGTGAATGATTTGAACAATTAAATCTAAATTTAAATGTTAAAAATAACGTAATAAAGAATATATTTAAAAAAAACATTATATTAAGAGTACAGTGAATAATACAACTGTGATGGATTTGATACATTCGAAAATTGCTTCGATTATAATTTTAGGCATTTCAAGTACCTTGGTCGGGCTTCTACCACGCTGGTTAGGTGGTACGCGAAGAGAACAATGGCCAATGTTTCTGTCTACGTTATTCTGCTTCGGTGGCGGAGTTCTTATTTCAGTTTCTCTCGTTCATATTTTGCCAGAAGCAAGAGACGATAGTCTAGAAGGCTTGAAAGACTACATTGAAATAATTTTTTGTTTAGGATTTTTTCTGTTGTATTTTGTAGAAGAAACGGCACATTTCTGTTACGGTAGAAGCCATGAATTTGACGAGTCACACGTTCATGAGGATGTGACTACAACAACTAGAAGACTTTCACTTTGCTCAACAGCCAGTTATGGTACGATGGAGAAAGCTCCCTTATTACAAGAGAAGAAACTCAACAGATGTGCCAGTTCTGCAGGTTCCAGTCAAGATTGCAAGGACACTGTCATTTGTCATGATTTGAGCTATGAATTATGTCACATCAATCATCAACAGCCTTGTAATGTTCTTCAGACTGCCAACATTGGGTTATTTACAGCATTGTCCCTTCATTCTATTATTGAGGGCTTTGTTGTTGGTTTGGAACAAGAATCGAATAGGGTAAGAGAAATTTAATTAATACTTAATGCATTATAGACCTTATAAAGTTCCAGACAATAATTTTCTTTAAGCTGATAGAGCTGTAACGCGGTAACTCATAATATAGGGTTGCGCCTCATAATTTAGGAGTCATTCCATTTAACACTAATACACTCATTAATTATTTAAATAACTCCTCCAAGTTCAATAAGAAATTTATTTATATAATCAGGGCTATATTAGTTGCATTTTAGAGAAGATGAATTTTCTTGTCAAAATAATTTTAAAGATTTTATTTTGTAAATCATAGCTCAACAAAAGATAATAGGGCTGATTACAAATTGCATTCAAATGCATAGATGACTTAATATAATAATAGATCAACAAAACAACTTTCACATAAGCTGAAATTTGAGGTAGTTATTGAAAATTGGGCACATTTTATACAGTGGGACCCTGAGTTCATTTATTATGGATATAGAGTATTCTAATTTACGTTTCACACCATATTATGACGACTATATAAAATAATCTGATATAGTTTTGAATTAAAATGATACTCTTTTTTGTTTGACATTTTATGGTATAATGTTACAAAGTACTCAATACTTTTTTGGGTGAAAAGTATTACACAACACTCATTAGCATTAAGCAATATCTTCTTTTCTCACCAATGATGTACATTGTCAAAGCCATTGTGAAATTCAGAGCAATTTTCCACAACATCTATTGGTAAATGAAATTTACCAAAAAGTGTTAATGAAATGTACCAATTTTAAAAACATAATTAGAGTTTAAGAAATGTCTCCTCAATAATTATTTTTTAATAAATACTGACATTTAAAAGTGGATATTTATTTGGCACTTTATTGATTCCTTTGGTTTATTGAATTTATTTTGCCAATTTTCTGAAAAATGTTTTATGTTATAAAAAATATATATAGAATCTCACTATATTAATACAATACAGTTTACACTATCCAAATCAATTAACTATTTCAGAGAAATTAGCTAAGATTTCCTATGAATAGACCAGGGGCCTGTTTCATAATCAACTTGTAACTTATAGTTTTGTAACTTGTAGAATAATTCAGAATAATTAATTAATTTAGAACTTGTAAAATTTTACAACGTGCACCTTGTTGTTCTACAATTTACAAGTTGATTACAAAACAGGCCTCAGGGCTGAAGCCTTTAATTATGGTAAAAAGTGAAAAAAATAATAGTAGGATGAAACACATTGTGGACAAGGAAAAGATTACAACAATAATAAAAGGAAAATAATTTACTGGCGATCTGAGGTCGGGAAGTGCAAGGGTGTGGGTTTTTAAGGATAAAAATCGATTTATCTTGATTTTTGGCAAAACTACAAGTCCTACAACTTTTGTATTTATACTTTTATCTCATAACCTCAAAACTTTTATTTTTTATCTGATACACATTGTAATTTTCTGATTTATAATATTTATTTTTTCACCTTATTTTGACTTAATATAGAAAAAGCACCCTAATTTTCAATCAAAAATTCTCATGTCAAAATATTTTTAAAAAAGTTGGTGGGCTTGTTGTTCGTTGAAATCTCTACTTTCTGATGGTGTTTTTCAAGAAATTTCTCGAAGTCTATGCTTTTGCTCCGAACGAAAGTTCAGGATACTCCCTTTTTTATTATTTATTATTATCCGACTTGACCATACAATGTAGTGCCAGCACACTCCCTCTAAGGTAAGCAGAGCGTACCTTTAGGGGAAAATTCACTAAACCCCAGATATACTACATATCAAAAGGGTTTAGCTCTGTGGGAGCCATGTTATCAGGTCCGTGGTTGGCGTCGTGGCTGCAGTTTCCCATGAATTTTCGGACCGTCCGGGCTGTTCCTAACAGGACGGCTTTTTGCATCAGTTGGTAAAGATGTTCGTCCAGACTGAGGTATTTCAAATTGTTTAATAGATGTTTTGGGAGAACTCCTGTTGTTGACATAACAATTGGTACAGTTCGTGTGTTGTTCATGTCCCACTGTGTCTTTATTTGAAATTTTAAATCCCTGTATTTGGCTATTTTTTCAGCCTGCTTAATATTTATATTGTTGTTGTTGTTAGGGATTGCTATGTCAATTAAGGTTGTTTTCCTAGAGATTTTATCTACGAAAACTATATCTGGCCTATTGTGAGCAATAGTCCGATCGGTCAGTATCGTGTGGTCCCAGTACACCTTGTAGTTGTTATTTTCTAAAATAGATTCTGGTTTGTATATATAGTAGGGTGTTCTTACCGACTGTGATAGCTCAAGTTTCAGCGCTAGTTCCGGGTGCAGTATTTTTGCCACAGCATCGTGTCGTTATTTATTATTATGCTTTACTTTTGTGGGAATGATTAATTTAGAAGGTTTTTTAATTCTTTCCGTTGGCGGCTTAAAAATGAATTTTATAACTACATATCATTAACTTTATAAACTTATTTGGTTTGTTAATTATAGTAGTATATTTCGACTTGCAGTTTTTTTGTTTATCAATGTAACATGGGAATCTTACGTTTTTCGAGTAATTAAAGTAAATTTTAATAAACAGCCCAAAATTGTACTTAATGATTTAAAAAAAAATGGATTCCGGTTTTTTTTCGTGAAAAAAAAATTTATTTGTAAAAGATTAAACAAAAAACTTGTTTTTATTTGATTTTTTCACATCAATTTTCAGGTTATGTCAAAAAAGTGTAAATACAAAAGTTGTATTGTCTTCCTTGCCCAATGAGTTCCATCCTACTATTTTTTTTGTTTCAAAAATTACCCTGGTCGAGAATTAAAACAGTAAGTCTTAAATTATAGACATTTATATGAGACTAATTCACGAAATTCCTTAACATCGTTAACATTATCCTAATCTATGATTTTGTTTTTCATTCAATCTTTTTTCAAGTCAGTTATAAAGTTCTGACTTTGTCGAATCTCAAAATATGAAAGGCAACCCTTATATTGATCAAAATTGTTCAGTTTGGTATATTATCAAAAATATTTTTCTTTATGTGTTTACATTCAGCTTAAAAAATTTTCAGGTTCTACTTCTATTGGGAGCAATTTTATCCCATAAACTAGTGGTTGGATTCTGCTTGGGTTTAGAATTGACTTCAAATCACTTAATCAGTTTCTGGAGGCATTGCTTGTTTATAAGTATGTTTGCATTTTGCTCAGTGGCTGGTATAGGCATAGGAATGTTGATTACGAACATACCAAGTCAAATACAAGATGTTCTGTTACCAATCTTGCAGGTATAGTACTATACACTTGAATATTTACATTTCTTTTAATTGAAAAAACCTAAATATTAACTTTATTGAGTATTGTACTTTTGTTGTAGGGCTTGGCAGGTGGCACACTTTTGTATGTAGCTTTAAGCGAAATTTTACCCAGAGAAAGGGCAAAGTGGCATAAGAGGAGCGGCAAAAGAGTAGCTGGAATTTTACAATTTTTGTCTGTTACGTTTGGTTTTACAATTATGACGATTCTCAGTAAATATTTGACTGATTAGAACAAAAAAAAAAACACAAAGATAAATTTACCAAAGGAATCTCAAATTTCCAAAGAAAATATATTTTGACATAACTACTTTGTGATGTAGTTATAATAACAAATAAGTACAAATGTGAATATTATATTTAAGTGTTTCAAATTTATTTTTACATTAAATTTTTTTATATTGACAAAAAAACTGTTTTATTGATTCATATTGTGAAGTAGAAGT
Source organism: Octodonta nipae (assembly GCA_034190945.1). NCBI lineage: Eukaryota > Metazoa > Arthropoda > Insecta > Coleoptera > Chrysomelidae > Octodonta > Octodonta nipae. Next base: position 87,534,355 of record CM067223.1, on the reverse strand, counting down.
TATCACCTTGTCAATTTTACGTTTTCAATTAAATTTGCAATCATTTATGCTAATTTTAATGTACCTATAATTTCCTTGTAGTGACAACAATCATATAATATCTATATATAAATAGGCAAAGACAAAATGATTAGGTACCATTTTCTCCTCTGTCTCTCAACTGATTTTCTTCATTTTTGTTTTGTTTAGTAGCTACTGACGACCTTCAGTGCAGAATGCTAATATTAATTTATAATATTGGTTTATTCATTAAATAAAATATAATAAAAATTTATTATTTACGTCCATACTGTCAACGGCAAACAACTGGCAGTGCCGCTTATTTGAACTGTGGTGCCGCCGTCGGCAGAGTAATTATATATAAAGGGAGCGATCGTTAGATATATTCTTAGAGCATGTACTTCTGGAAGTGGCATGCAAGCGTTGTTATTGTTTAGTGGTAAAATAGTCAATGTAGTAAATCAGTTCATTTTTCGGACGCGTTGCAGTAAGTTTTATCTTAAATATTCTGCTTTTAATGTCAATTTAATTATTTGATTAATATATTATTATCACAACCTTCCTGAAGGTGTTGTGTACAAAATTGTCAGACAGCGGACAATAGAGAATGTATTAAATATTCAAGTTCTCCTAGGGTTGTTGGTCCTCTTTTCTTTAATATTCCTGAACTTGATTGAAATCGCAAATGACGAAAACTTTTAGGTTGCAAAGAACAATCTTTCAATTATTATATCAAATATTTTGCCAGGAGCAGTTCTGGCCAAAAATTTGAGGGGTCATTCATTTGTCAAAAATATTTCGAATACCGATATTTGATTACATTTTTATTTTCTTTTTATTTCAATAGATTTGTCAATATGAGTGAACAATTTTGGTCTTTACATCTACTTCTCCGATTTCTCCACAACTCTGTTACTTATAAAAATATATTTTTTACAATTTCATCAAAATAGGGTCGAATTTCGACCACTGGGCAACCACTATTAATAAAGAAAAAGTTTGCTTAAATAAATATATAGAATGTTACATTGTTGGCATGCCCACAGAAATTACTATACCAGATGAGACAAAACAAGTTTATTATATGATCTCTCAAATATCTGGTATATCCCGATTACAAGATCGTGGTTAATACGGTTTGTTCTGCAAAATATCTCCACAATTAAGGTTAACATCATAAACCTTCATTTTGACGAAAATTAATGTTCCAGTTTTCTCTATAACAAAGCTATCAATTTTGAAAAACATTACCGGTTTTTCCGGCTTTGCTTGGTGAAAATGTTCCAATCAGAATTTATAAATACTCATTTTGAAGGCTTTTTGATTCTATATAACGTTTCCAATGACCGCAATATGATTCCTTCACTTTTTAGACATATTTACGTGTTAATTCTGAAAAACATGTCATCTTGAATAAAGAATTACAGAAGTGATAGTGAAACGCAATTTTTGGTAAAGTTGACTGAAAAAACGCCTTTAATTTTGCTCTATTGACTGGTGTATAAATTTAAATGCCAAAAAGTTTCAGCACGTTATATTGGGACACCCTGTAGTACAATATTGGTATAAATGAACTTTTCCACTAAAAATAGGATGGGAAAAACAGGAAGAACATACGCAAAAAATATATACACTTACAGTTAATATGTAAATATATATTTAAGAATAAAATATTATGGTATTATTTAGATTTATATATGCCATTTAGCTTTTTTTACATGTTATTTACAAACGTCATTATCAAAAACTAATCTTCCAGTGCGGTGTAGGGTGTTTACACGAAAATTCAGACACATCAATGCTTGTTAAAGTTACACTACAGAATGTGACACTGAGAAAAAATGAACATTTAATTCTACACACTACATTATATCTAACGCAGCCTATCGTTTTAGTTCATAGATGGCGTTCAGTAGGAGTTATGGCAATTGTTTTGGTAAATTTCGATTCATTTTATACTCCTGACAAAGCGTTCGATGCTTATAAAGTACATACTTTTAGTTAGCAACATCGTTTAACTTTTTTTTTGGGTGGAACATAAAAATCTTGTGATCGTCATTAAGAGGTAAATATTTTAGAACATTGCCTAGTTGCACTTTTACTAAACTGCTAAAAGACACATAGAAATAGCTAATATAAAAATATAAACGATACACTGAAAACAAAAGACAACACTGAACATAGAAAAGACTAAACAAACTAATATTCTATTAAAAACAAAAAGGTGCTGTCAAACAGATATATATAACAAAGAAGTGGAAAATAAGAAAATTTGAGAACTACCCACTACGCAAGTGCGAAAAATTGCTGAAAATAAAAAACATGAAATGCAGAACAATCAAATTAACGTAACTTGACAATTATAACAGACAGATGACGCATGTGTGTATCTATTAAAGACTTTTTTCAACTGTCTAAAGACCTCCATTTTCAATAAATCTATTGTTTTTGTAGAAATTGAACATCAATTAAGACAATTGTAGCAGTTTGCTCCTTTTTTCCAATCCTGTATCAAAAATAAGTCTTTTACAATTTTAACATTTCACTTTGAATATAAAAGACGTATAATTTAAGAAAAAATTATATATCCAAATAATGTATGAAAGATATTTGAAGGCCAAACTGTAAATCGTCTATCTTGTTGATAGTGGATTATTTTTTTATGGCACTCAAAAAAGAGTGACCTTAAAAAGCGAAGTCTGGTCGATGTCTTCAGAAGCAGAGAAACAGCTCAGACTATTACATGGCAAACAAACTGTGTGGCGTCACATTTCGTCACTGTCGTTATATTGCAATTCACTTATCTGTACACTAACATAACAAGCTACACTTAAAAACCAAAATAACAGATGTTCACTGAATTTTGAGATCTTTACAGTGATTTGAAATAAATAATTGTGCTGGATGATGTGAAATGTTATAAATAACTATATTATAAATTTTAGGACCTTCCTCAAAATATAAACAGCATACTGAAAAAAATACACATAGGAAAGATTCAAGTAACCCATATTCATTAATAACAAAAAATAAAGAAAACCAATTTAATTTTATAATGTAATAAATTAACGAAATGATTATTGTTGAATAGACCACGAGAAAATAAGAAAAATTTAAACACTATCCACTAAGCAAGAGCGAAATTTCCAGAAAATAAAAAAGATTGAAATCCAAAGTAAATAAACATAGTTTGACAATTATGCCGACAGATGGCGCACAGTGGTGTTAGGAGTTGGTGTTCAAGGACCCCCCCCGCTGACTACGGCCTTATTTATGTTCAAATCAGTCAAGGGACCTGAATTTTAAATGAATCTCCAATATCCTAGAATTTTAAATGAATCTCCTATTTCTGATTATTTTTCATACATATATCGGAAATATTACTTTACTTGATTTTTAACATAATTAAAAATAATATCTAAAAATCACAGTCAAACTGTAAAATAGGTTAGGCCCATGTCTGCAACTGTATATAGCAATCATCGATAGCGTGTCTCACATTTAGTCACTGTCATTTTATTTCATTTCACTCATTTCGACGTCTTAAGACAAAAACAGATGAATTAAAAAATATCTAGTGATTTAAAAAAAGTTGATTATAAATGTTAAACTCATTAAGTCATATCTTTGATAGATGCATGAAAAAAAAAAGCTAAATGTTGTTGATGGAGTCCTTTAGACTGATTTGAAAAAAATATATATGTGCCAGATGCACCACTGTGAGGTAAACCTTAAATGAATCCGGGAATATCAGAAGTTAGATGACAAATCTTGTTGAAATAATGACCGTTTACACTTCAGGCAACATTCATATATAACGAATTTTAAAGAGAACACTTTCTTCTATAACACAACTGTATTCTATAAAATATGTGATGGTCTCTGCTTTATTCATCTTAAACATATTATTTAAAGCTTTCATTTATTCTCGCACGCCCTTATACTTTGAAAGTTATATATAATTTACGTCAATATATAGAAATACATACATACATAGAGCGTTAGGATTGTGTTAAACAAAAAATCCTACAGACAGTTTGGGTGGTTACAATCAAAAACATATAAAGCTGTGACTTGATAAACAACAAAATGCTGCTATTTTATTTATAGTAAGGACACTAAGATCTAAAAATGTTCAATCTAATTGAACCCTTTAAAGCCCATATGGACGTTCGATTTTTCAGGAGTGATTTCTATTCATAACAAACTTACAGCGGTGCTTCTAAAGAGAAGAAATTCCACATGGATGGAATTTAGCATATATGTCTCACATACTTAATAAAAAGGAAACAAAAACTATTAGGAAATACAAGAATCTTTTTCGCAATAATAATGAAAAACAATTGGACAAAGAATGGTTTGGGCAATAATTTATCAGAAAACCGGCCATAGAAAAAAAAAAAAACAAAGAAAAAACATAGAAACTCACATTACCCTTGATCAGTTTAGAAAAAGTGTATAAGTGCACCTATGAGACTATGAGAAGGATCATAGGAGAAGAGAGCCAAAAGCACAAATAAAAATATAAAATGAATTAACCAAAACAATTGCTATAAGGTTCATAAGCCACATTATCACCAACATTTCTTAATAAGTATATAGAACGAGCCCTAAGAAAATGGTAAAAAATGTGATGTTGGTAAGAACAAGAAGACATTATATGAAAGCTAACAGAAGAAATGAATTGTGAAGACCTCATAAAAAAAAAAGAATTTTTCAAAGCATAGACCAAATATTACATTATACAGAGTGGAAGTATGGCCAACGTTAACTCAATATGAACAGTTGAATTAGATTTTATGAGGAGTTTACAAATTACCAAATAAGAGAAAATAAGAACTCAGGAAATATGGCACTAGTTGAAAATAAAATGTTTAACAAAAAAAATAATGGAATTCAACACCAAAATGACAATGTCATAATCAAAAAATACCACAACACAAGTGCCCAAAAGGATGGGAACCCCCGGAATACAAGACATCAGATTAGGTGACTGAAAACTAAAAGTGTTGTTGAAGTTTGTAATTATATCTGGAAATTGTTATATAATCAATATAAGAAAAATTGCGTTGTGCCCTCTATACTTTCCTTCAGCTTAGATTAGTCATCGCATGATACTGGCCTTCGGTAATCTTAAAGGGCTCTTGGAGAATACAAAATAATCCCATTTAATGCAAATAAAGATTTTTGCATTCCAAATATAGACTCGGCCAGCCTAGGTACTAACAAACAGCAGAAGCAGCTTCAATCTCATTACCATGTGGTATTATGCCATCCTACTTAGATCGGGTCCAAGATTCAAATGATGTTGAAGAAGAACAAGACACTCCAAAGCAAGTGAGACAGTTCATAATCAAGTGACTCCGATTCGAAACACCGAGACATAGCATTTGATTCGGGTGATTTTATTACTGATAATTCTTCTTCTGAAGAAAACTTACATGTTGAAAGAGCGAAACTGACAGATTTAACACATAAGGATGTTAATTTAGATACCTCAACCACTGGCATTCATAAAGTGTTAAGTAATCTGTCTGTAGTGAGCTCAGTTCTAACTGGTGCTATAACTTCTTCAGTTAAATCGGAAGATGCTGATGGAAATGACTGTAGACTCAGTCAATTCGACATCATTAATTCTAATGAAATCTGATATCCATGGAGATATACCGACAAAATAGTTCAGCTTCAAATGCCTGAAAACAATCAGAGAGCACTTTAAAATAAACAGATTTTGTTATGTCAACCAAATTTATACTGCATATTACAAAAAACAAGTGAAATCTAACATAAAACATAACGAAAGAAATACTAAAACTAATGAGTTGAAATAACAATTGAAGGTGCCAAAAACATTACAAACATGAAAACAATTGAAGAAATAAACATACTTTTTTGAACCACTTGCTGTAAATTGAGATAAGTAGAAAGCACTTGGGTTTGTTGACTTAGTTTTAAATTTGTAAATTGCTGAGTTTTTTTTACACACTGTAATATAAATGGTTACGAAGTTGGTTTTTCTTCAAGCTTGTTGTCAATTTGTCATGCAGAGGTAGTTGCAATCTGCTAGCCTTACAATGATTAGAAGAAACAGAGAGCATAAAAAATATATGTAACCAAAAAAATACACTGCACTATCGTCATTTTTAAAAATTAGCATTTAAAATAGAAATTTTTGAATTGGAAAAGTAAACAGAACACTAACCCACAGGATTTTTTGTTTATAATCTCGCCAAAATATCTTCGCAGGATTTTTCGCTTAAATTGTCATCGTTAAATATTATTAAATGCAAGTTTCCCCTAACGCTCGAGTATATATTCAACAGCTTTTTATTTTCACATCTTGCACGTGGCGTTCAAAATTCGGACAAAGAAAAACAGAACGCAGAGAAACAAACAAAAAATAAAATAAAAATAATACAAGCGATCAGTCAAAAAACACAATCAGTCAAAACAATCACAAAATTATAAAAATTAAAAATATAAATGTAATACATTGTTAGACAAGTATATAGACCGACCATTTTACAGATTTATAAGATAAATACATTTTTTTGAATTACTGGTATATGAAAATTAAACTCTTAAATTCAACGGGAACGTTCTATTTCTTCTTGTTGGTTATGTTCCTCTGCGGTGTCGACGGGCGACCGGAGTTGACGCCTTGGTACTGGTATTTAGCTTTCTTTTCTGACGGTTTCAAAATCTACAGGAAAGAAAAACACATCAATAACAGCCTTATGAGAAAGCAGTTATGTTTAAACAGTTAAAAAAAATTTCCATACAAAACATGAATCACAAACTTTTAAAATCAGCTATAGTTTTGTAAAAAAAATCGCACCCATTTTTTATAGCCACAAACCGAGAATTTTATATACTAAACAATTTATATGGTTTTACTCGTCACCTTAACAGCGACAAACTACTTTTTTGATGATTAAAGATAAATAAATGAATAGATATTGCAACATCGCAATAATTGAGATGCTTCTTACCAACGAATATAACGTCTGAGTTCTTTTTTTTGCATTGTTTGTTTTGTCCACATTCTAAAGCACAGTTTGTAATTGTGCAGTTTTCCTGTAAGGTTTATTTATAGTGGTAAATACTAGATTTTACAAAAAAAATGTTTAAATTGTGGAGTTTGGTGTAGTTTTTGTGTTGAAAATAATAACAAAAAAAATTGAATTTAATAACCGACATGTTTCTAGATAATTTAGCGTTTAACATAGTTCCTTTTAGGTTGCTTTGTATCGAGTTATTTTTAAATAATATGTAAATAGGTTTCATCATTCTCTTCAATAACTTAATTTCGCGATTATTTTAAAATATATACATGTATTCATATTTTCCTAGCCGACCTTATTTATTTATAATTGACTTAATGTGGATTTTCTTGGTTATTGGGGGCTACAGACTATAGAGGTATGGTATGAGTTTATTTAGTGTACACTATCTCCACCTAAAATATGTGTATTCAAACTATTTTCATTCTGTATAGAGGGTGGTGGTAAATAAAACCGACAAATTAAAACAGCCAACGTTAGAGATGACTTCAAGCCAAATTTACATAAATTGTTTTATTAAAAAATCCTTGCTAAGGCATGTACAGCTCTTCAACATTGATTTTTTATAATCTCACCCACTGCTGTCAATATTAGATTTAAACAGAAGACTTACTCTTTATAGAACTTTCACTGCACTGGATCAGGTACAAATTCAATTTTATTTATCGACTTTCACCTTACAATAAATCGAAATGAACAAATTCTAATTTTATGTCATACACTAAGCAGTTGAAATGTTTAATTCTGCCATGTTATGTTGGCTGCATCAATATGTTACAAGGCAAGCAAGTGATGTCGGTTGCATAGTTCTAAATTTTATAACTGTTACATCATTACAAGTTATGTTGGTTGCATAAATATGTTACGAGGGCTGCCTTTTATATTTCTGGATTAGAGAACAAAAAGAAGTATTAATCATCGAAAATCGCTTTATTGTTTTTCAAAATATTCCCCATGAAGATCTATACACTTTTGCATGCGTTTGAACCAATTGTCGAAGCACTTTTTCTACTCTGATTGAGGTATCTCCAAAACATGCATTCTAAACGCAGCAACCGCTTCTTCAGGTGTCGAAAAACGTTGCCCTCTCAGTTTGTTTTTTACGTACGGGAATAAAAAGAAGTCATTTGGTGACAAGTCAGGACTATACGGCGGATGACTCATCAAATCGATGTTTTGAGTGGTCAAAAATGCAGTTGTTTGAGCCGATGTGTGAGAGCTCAGAATGTCGTGGTGAAGTGATCCGTCTTCGGCGGTTGGTTTTTCTCATTTCTTGGAAGAGAACTGGCAAACAAATGGTTGTGTACCACTCAGAATTGACTGTTCTGCGTTGTTCTAGTGGTACGATTGCGACATGTCCAGTTTTTCCGAAAAAAAAAAAAAAACAGGCGATCATTTGCTTGGAAGTCGAAACAACTTTTGTTGGATTCGGCTCATTTTGAAACACCCATACAGTCGATTGCTGTTTACTTTCGGGCTCATACGCGTAAATCCACGATTCATCACCTATCACTGTCATAAACGTGTTTTGAAGCACCGCGATCGTATTTTTTGAGCTTTTCTTTCGACCAATCAACACGAGCCTTTTTTTGAACGATTGACAAATTGTGTGGGATCCAACGCGAACAATTTTTTTGACATTCAAATGTTTATGCAATATTGAATGTATGCTGGTCTCACTAATGTGTAAGGTTGACTCAATCTCACGATAGGTCACATGACGATCTTGCAATATCAGTTCGCGCACAGCATCAATGGTTTCCGGAACAACAACTGTTTTTGGACGACCTTCACGAAATTCGTCTTGGAGTGAACTACGACCTCGGTTGAATTCACCATACCATCGATAAACAGTGGTCCTTGATGGAGTTTCATCGCCAAAAATTAAATTAAGTTCATCCATGCACTCTTGCTGACTTAATCAACGTCGAAAGTTGTAAAAAAATAATCGCACGAAAATGTTCACGATTTAATTCCATTTTTTGGCCGCTCTGAGTACGTATAACTTCAAAAATGTCAAACTTTACGATAGAGCTGTCAGTTGCAACACTAGGGTTGTCCAATCCCGAAATATAAAAGGCAGACCTCGTACAGCTCTTCAACATTGCTTTTTTATAATCTCACCTACTGCTGTCAATATTAGATTCAAACAGAAGACTTACTCTTTATAGAACTTTCACTGCACTGGACCAGGGAAAAATTCAATTTTATTTATCGACTTTCACGTTACAATAAATCGTAATTCTAATTTTATGTTATACACTAAACAGTTGAAATATGTTTAATTCTGCCATGTTATGTTGGCTGCATCAATATGTTACAAGGCAAGTGATGTTGGTTGCATAGTTTAACAATTTATAACTGTTACATCATTACAAGTTATGTTGGTTGCATAAATATGTTACAAGCCATGTGATGTTGGTTGCATAGTTTTACAATTTATCAAGTCGTGCCTAAAGAAGTTTTACCACTAAAGGAAACAAAAAACATCTTACCTGAAAGGAACACATGAGTGTCTCGTCTACGCTCATCATTCCCCCGGCGTTATCGAACTCTCCACAATAATTCGGTGCCGAAAACAACGTGACTAGCTGTCGTTTGGCGAAGAACTCGTATCCGTCTTCGACGACCTGATGAGCGCGACAGATCAAATCCAAATCGTGTCTGTTCAAAAATTTACTGACGACATCAGCCCCGAACGTGAACGACACACCGCGGTCGTTTTCGCCCCATCCTTGAACGTCTTTGTCGGGATCGGACCACAGAAGGTCGCACAGTAAACCTGCGAAATGGAAAATTTATTACCAAAATAATTTGGAGACGACAAAACGTAAATTTTTAATTCTCCACTACAAATGAAAATGAATGTGGATATTTCTGTTTACTCGAATTAATTTTATAAATAACAGACTCATTTTGCAAAAAAATTACTGCCAACTGTTTCCACCATGATTTTAAAGGTAATCAGTAGACAACTGAAACATATAATTCAACACCACATGCCAAAATCAACCATAATGTGAGCTTTAGGCATTGAGTAAATATATGCTTTAGGTTATACAGGGTGAGTTTTTTTTTGATAAACAGTATGGGGATATCGGAAACTAGCGGAGATAGAGCAATGGTTAAATTCGGAAAGATTTGCAGTTTTACTGGCCCAATTTAATGACACTTACGGATTTTTGTAAAAAGTCATGGCTTACTAGATATTTTGAAAAAAACGAAATTCTGTTGATTTAGTCAAATCGCTCAGCTCCTTTGTTTTCGATTTTTTAAAAAAAGTATCAAAATTGAAGGGAATTGTATCCCGAATATGGCTGACATTTACCGCTTTCCTCACAGACCGCCTATCAATTTCTTCAATTGCTTGTAATACCGCCTCCCTTAGGTCACCAACTGTCTCATACTTTCTTTTGTATACTTTGTTTTTTAGCACACCCCATAAATAGAAGTCTATACCTGCCAAATCGGCAGACCGGGGTGGCCATTCGCGTGGGCCATTTCTTCCTATCCAAGAGTTTGGATAGATATTATCTAAGTGTTGTCTTACTAATAACGAGTTATGAGCAGGTGCTCCATCATGTTGGAACCATTCAAAACGAGTTCTCAAATTCAAATTATGCAACATGTCTTGAAAAGTGTATTGCAAGAAATGCAAGTAGCGCTCCCCAGTAAGTGATTCATCATAGATAAAAGACCCCAGAACAGTAGACCCTATGATACCACACCAAACATTAAAACCAAATTTTATCTGGGGTCGTCTTTGTTCTACATGGAAAGGTATCTTTACCCCAGATATGCTCTTTGCGTCTATTGAACATACTGCAGTTAGGAAATCTAGTTTCATCTGACCATAACACCTTTAATGGAAACTGTGGATTGTCAAGGCACATGTCTCTAAACCATGTACAAAACAAAATACGTCGATGTTCGTCACCAGCATGCTAAGTTTGAGAAACTGAAAGTTTGTACAGGTGGAACTTGTGCGCTTTCAGTACCTTAACTACAGTTCGTTGAGATGTGCTAGCTTCTGCCGCAATTTCACGAGTTGATGTAGATAGATTTTGATTTACCATTGCCAAAACATTTATTTGTGCTGCTACGTTAATTTGATTATATTCCTTTGGTGGTCTTAAATGTACATAGAGCAGGTTGACGACGATTAAAATATCTATCAAAGTATTCCTCAGCTGCACGAACTGAATTTTTATGGCATATGATATAACATTCCACCATATTCAGTTTTTCTTCCTTAGAATATTCCATTTTATCACGAAAACTTGTCAATATCGACTATCAGTTCAGCACTACTAATGGAATTACTGTCAAATGAGGAAACGTCAAAGTGAAAACAATCTTTTTCATGGCTACCTACATTAAAAGTGAAAATAAGAGAGAAAAGCATCCATAACTCCGTTATTTTTATGAGTAACTATATCGAGTATTATATCGTTGAAAAGCTCTAAAAATGTCCGATTTTTTGAGGTTATAGCCAACTGTGGTTTCCATTAAAAAAAGATAAGTTTGTGTCATATCTCGAAAATGAGAGCTGTCACGCAAACGAGGACATGACAATCATATTCGGGATACAATTCCCTTCAATTTTGATATTTACACTTTTTTTATAAAATCAAAAACAAAGGAGCTAGAGGGATTTGACTAAATCGACAGAATTTCGTTTTTTCAAAATATACTAGCCATGAGTTTTTACAAAAATCCGAAAGTGTCATTAAATTGGGGCAGTAAAACTGCAAATCTTTCCAATTTAACCATCAAAAAAAAATCACTCTATATTATAAACATGACAATTCTAGAGATAGGCCACCCAAATTCGTGTAATGCTATGTTGTTGGTTGCATAGTATATACATCATACATTTCCAAATCAAAAGTCGGTCATTTGAAATTATTAAATAGATTATTCGCTAAGCCAGGGGTAGCCGACCCCTGACCTAGAAGACGCTCTCAGACGCTCTGGATAAAAAATGATTGTTAGGGATAACAAAAGTTTACATATAAAAAATCTATTTGAAGGTTTACATACCTGTATCTGGTACATCGGTCGGCCTCATGATACGCCTTATCTGTTCCATGCCTTGCAAGTCGGGACTCAAGCCGCCGTGGCAGCAGAAAATCTTCTCGTCGATGATGGCCGATATCGGTAAGCAGTTGAAGCAATCTGTAAACGTTTTCCACAGTTTGATGTTGAATCGCCTTTTGCATTCGTCGTAGAAGCCGTATATTCTGTTGATCGATGCGCATTCATGATTGCCTCTCAACAAGAAAAAGTTCTCGGGATATTTGATTTTGTATGCGAGCAAAAGGCAAATGGTTTCCAGCGACTGTTTGCCACGGTCAACGTAGTCTCCTAGGAATAGATAGTTGGCCTCGGGTGGGAAGCCGCCGTATTCGAATAGACGCAGCAAGTCTGTGTATTGACCGTGTATGTCACCTAGAATCGACAAAATTACTTTATTGTTGAAATAGTTAAGAAAGTCAGTAACGTAAAGGTTGTAATATACTGTTGCAGAGACATAGCGAGGATTCTATTCATTGAGTGATCGTAAGACATACATGTCAACGTTGTAGTAAGCATACCAACCGCTAATTGGTTCTTTAATAACCTATTTGGCCAGACTAATGATACCAAACACAGATTTATCTTTCATCCATGTTAAACCCCTCATTTAAATAATCCTCAAAATTAAGTACCTATTAATTACACCATTGGTTCAATATAAATATGACTTATTCACGACATACCCAGTTAGTTTAGTTATTGCCAAAAATATGTAAAATATAGTCACTGACAAAGAAATTTATTTTTTTATATTAATTGAGTAGTTGAATTTTTATTCCTGCGGTTAGCGATTGCTCTAAATGAAAAACCGCCTCCCGTAAATTAATAATTCGACCTCTTTCAAATTCACTTAGCTGGCTATACATTCGACGTACAAGTGCTCTAGGTATGGGGGTACCGAGGGAGGCCAGAGGGCAAAAAAAGATTGCAACATCAATTGATAAAAAAAGTTTACATGAAAAAAACACCAAACTTTAGCAAATTTTAATTATTTACTCCTTACTATATCATCTATGTTTTACCAAAACAATATCTATATATAAATAGACAAAGACAAAACGATTAGATACCATTTTCTCCTCTGTCTCTCAACCGATTTTCTTTATTTTCGTTTTGTTTAGTAGCTACTGACGACCTTCAGTGCAGGATGCTAACATTAATTTATAATATTGGTTCATTCATTAAATAAAATATAAGAAAAATTCATTTTTTACGTCCATAATGTTAACACCAAACAACTGAATGTACCGCCACCGCCAGACTCAAAACATTGAGTAATTATATATAGAGGGACCATTGCTGTTATATACTTAGAGCATGTACTTCTGGAAGTGGCATGCAAGCGTTGTTATTGTTTAGTGGTAAAGTAATCGTTGTATATTATAATTATACAGGGCGATTCCAGATATGTTAGAAATCATTTTTTCGTGGGCGACACATAAGCAGTTGCATATATAGGGTGTTTAAAATATAGAGTAGAGTGCAATTATAACTAATAAAATAATTATATAGGGAAGCCCATTAGCGTTTGAATTTACAGGGTTCTTGGAATAGACGGTGCGCAGAATTACAGTTATACAGGGTGGTGCAAAAAATATTATATAGAGATGCATATACAGGGTGGCGGAAATGGAAATGCAACATTTCGTAACCCATAAGCAGTTGTATGTATAGGGAAGATTAAATATAGGGTGGGAGGAATTATAGATACACAGGATGATGATAAAAAATGTTAGAAAAGGAAATGATTTATAGAGTAGCCCACGAAAAGTTCCATATATATGATGATTGAAATATAGGTCGGAGTAGTATTATAGTTACAGAAAATAGTAAAAAATTCATAAACAAAAAGAGTAAATACAGTGGCTCATAGGCAGTGGCATTATACAGAATGGTTTACCAGGTGGTTCAAAAATGTTAAAAAATATTATGTGTGGTCCATGAGCAGTTGCATATGTAGGGTGGTGGAAATGTATAATGAGATGGAATTATTATAATGAGGATTTTAATAAATGTTAGAGAATTGAGTGCAATTATAGCTATGCAGGGAGGTTAGAAAAAATAAATATGTAGGGCAGCCCATTAGCAGTTGAATTGTTGTCATATTAAATTAAAAATTACGAATTTGAACACAAATAAAGTCCTATGAATTATATCTGAAAAAAAAACTTGAATTTCGTTACTTATTTGTAGAAGCGAGATGTAAAACCGACATGTAGGATTTTCGAGAGAATTAGCACACAGAGGTTCCGAATATGGAGCAGTTCCGTGTAATTGCTGTTCTCCCTAATGTCCTAGGATAGAATGTCACGATAAAATTTCCAGGTTACTTAACCTGCCAGCCAGAGATATTGACACAATTGGTCGAATTTCGACCACTGGGCGACAGCTATAGTTAAATTTAAAAATCTCCTTCTGGATATTGTAATTTCTTTGCCAGAGAGTATATATATATCAAAATGAGATGAACAGTGTTTGAAAACGTAAATTTGTAAAAATTACAATTGTACTTATTATCAGCTTATTACCAATACCAAATATTTTATACAGGGGGCTCTAAAACTCAGATTTAGCTTGTATAATCAAGGCGTTAACACCCTGTATATCTGCCTCAGAAATATGTAGGAGTCAACACATTTTGGAATTACTAATACATACCACAAATCTTTAATGGTGCTTCCAACTCTAATAGAATAGGCTGCTGAAGGAAAATTTCTCTCGATTTCAAGCATAGCCCTCTCACTTCAGCTTCTGTCATGTGTACTGATTTTCCTGGTCGGCATCCTCTAACTGTAAAAAAGGGTATCATTATCATGTATTTTCTATGTCCTCTATGACTTCAAACAAATTCTCATCAAATATAGAATTCATATGCTGAAAATGTACTGCAGAAAATTTAACTAAGATACCATAAATACCTAACTGATTTCTTTGTTAAAAAATTGTCAGTAATTAAAAATCAAAACTGAATCTGAACATGATTCTTTAATAAAGTGATGAAAAACATGCTATAACAGACATGGTGATCAGTATTTACAGTTTGAGATAAAAACAGTGACCTGTAAACAATTTTAGAACCAATATTGCAAAAACTTGTCGATTGCAAAATTTTTTAGTTTAGGCCAGTTACTAACAATCACTACATTATTGTTAAAAAATACTGATTTTGAAATTAATGTATCTTCAACAGTATTAATTATTAAACACATATATGACATATTTTGGAATCATCTTGAAATATACAATAAAAATAAAAACAATCTGTCAGAGGATTTTTGTTATTTGTTTAGATAAACAATAATTTATTCCATATTTTACTGTGTATAAAAACTAATATAACTTAATACTAAAACTCTCTAATTACTAATGAATTTTTTACTTGCATCAGTCCATAAATAAATATTGTTTATGCAAAATATAAGACTTGACTTATAGATTTCCTTAATGATGACAAAATATATTCAAAATGCAATATGGATTATTACAAAACTCATATATGACAAGCTGAATAAAAATCATATTATTGTAATCTTCTTAGACCTTTTACATTTTTACACAGTTGATCAGAAACTGTTCTTAGATAAATATGAGATCAGGGCTATCACATATACATATACAATAAAAGGGAATGAGTAAAAATAAATGAAGTTGAGTTCTTGGCTATTGAAGAATATAAACTACAGCACATATAGGGGTCATTATAAGTCAGTTATTAATAAATCTAACAGTTTAAAAAATTATCTGTGATTGAGTCAAATGTCAATCAAAATCACTGATTCATTAATTATTTAAACTATTAGAATTAGTAGCAACTAACTCCTATGAACAAACCTAAAATCATTTGCTGATAATAAACCAGTAATTTTAAGGATGTTCAAAAGCATTGTAGAGCAGATAAACAAGATCACGCTATACTTTAACATAAACGCAGCACCAACCCTGAAAGTATAAATTGTCAAATTTCACAGTCTCCTATTTGACCGTTTTTTCTTTTTCATATGAACGTGTAAAATTTAAACTATCTGTTGAGGAGTTTTTTTGTAACTTAATTAACATTTTTTTAAATGTAATATCACATGTTTATCCAATACAGACATCATTATCCCATAAGAGCCCATGTACAAAGTGGTGATTTTAAAAATCATGTTCTCAAAACCTACAGGGCCAATCAAGCCCAAATTTTAACAGAAGATAGATATTACACTATATATTCATTTGAAATAGTTTTTAAAGTTTTCCTAAGATTTATGTTTTTCTTTCAAACATCCTTAAGTAATAAATCATCACAAAGTGTGTAGAATAAAAGAGTAGATATCTAAATATGTTGTGTCTCTTAAACATAAATTAGACTGCATTTATGACTTTTGCTGCCTATATTGATAGTGTACCAATTGAAGTAATAATTATGAACGAAATTTGAGAAGAATAGTCATGAATATGTGGGAGATGTTTTTGATCTCAACATGACAAAAAAACTTTATATTCTTTTTTGAAAAACTCCAAAAGCTAAAATTAAGTATTAAATTATTACTAACAATAAAATACTTAATAATAAACTGATATGTGTAATAAAATAATGACAATACAGTGATGAAGATTCTGAACAAAAAAAATTAGGAAAAAAATATATAAAAACTAAGTTAAATACCTGATAAAAGAATAATTTAAATAAAAATAATGAGTTATGTAAATGCATAGAATATTACCTTATATTCTGTATTTTAATGAACAAGTTACTTTGAGTATTACTTAATAATTTATGTAATTATTAAGAAGCTATTTTTGGAGAAAATAAATAAGTAACTAATGGAATACATTATATTTCTGATCTGGATTGAAGAAATTGATCAGACACTGTCATTTACAGCAATATTTTCCGATATAAGTAAAATAGACGTCATTTATGCATAAAAGAACTTTCTCCTACACCCTGTATGTAATTATTAAAGTAATAGACAGGGTACTGAAAATTTACATTAGGTTGTATCAGAATTCGTAGTATCATTAAATATTTGTAACGGGTTCTCAGAAATTGGATTCTAATTAGACCAAAAAAAATGTTATATCAATATTGCGTTTATGACCCTTGTAGGATTGTAAAAGACAATAACTACACAAAGTACGGAGTCTGCATTGATGCAAATTATGGAAAATCTTACCTTCTAATAATCTCTGTATTAAACTGTCTACATTTAATTCTGGCTCTGCCATTTCTCTTTTCTGATATCGCAAAAAAGATTCTTCCTAATAAACACTGATTGCAGACAATTAACTGTCATTTGTTATCATTTGTCAAGACGTTTTCGTGTGGGTGGGTTCGGAAATGTTACTTTTGTTAGCGGCGATCGCACTTTGTATCGGCGATATACCTCGTTCACGATAAATAGGCGGTAAAAAAAATGTTTGTTCTCTTGCTTATAATTATTTATTAAACACAGTTTACGGCTCTATTTATTTAAAAAGATCAACAAAGATGTAAACTATTCTCACCACAGCAAAATTGTTGTATAAAAACTTTGACAATGAACAATAATGACAGCACTAAAACATAACCTTGAATTTCGAATAGGTTAGTTATTTAAATGTGAAAATTTTCAGTTTTTATATGTAAATGCTTACAAATTGAATGGGATACGAAGACCTAATACTAAGCCATTTTGAAAGTCGAAAAGAATAGGAACAATTTTAATTGCTGGTACATTCCAAGATTTTATAAATGTGCGTAAACATCTATTTTTTCTATTCATATGTAGAGAAATTTTACTATTTTAATTTGAAATTTATTGAATTTAATGGCAAAATTTATAAGATTGTCAATGTCAGTAGTATATACTAAAACTGCAAAAATTAAGTTGTACAAAGTTCTAAAAATCCCACTAAAATATTCAATGGAGTGAAGCAATCTTTTTTTGAATTGCACACTCGAATCTGTCATATTTTGATCACTATAAGGATTAAATATACATGATTTATTGGTTTGTCATATTGATTCTGATAAACAATTTTATCTTGAGTTTATCTTACCATAATTAATCTCTTAAAGTATATTTCTGCCCACTTTTCACACTACACCCAAATTGCACATGGAGAGGACATAATAAAGGGACATAATAGCTTAATAATAATTGTTTGACTACCACAGATCTTACAGTAAACTGAAGACGAAACTAGGTAGTTAGGCATCAACAAACTTTTTTATATACATGCCTCAACTTTTAAATTATAAATTCTACATTGATAGATAGGCAAATTCTTTGAGATTTTTTCAGTTACTGTGCCTATCAAATTTTCAATTGATTCATTAATTTTGTTTTTTAACCACTGGTTGATTTGACACCACTCTGCTTTTCTCAGAAAACTCTGTGAACAAGTTTTATAATTGTGTTAAGGAAATTTTCTGTATAATACAACAATTAGTGGATTGGACATAATAGGCAATATTAAAAACAGTTTTTTTTTAGATTATTCCCTTACCACCAAGCACATATCAAGTAAGTGCTAAGCCCCTCTGGCTGCGCAATTTTGGCTGGAAGTTTATAAAATGACTTTTGAATATATTTGATATCATTTGATTTACTTATATAACTTGAATTGTTAAGATTATATGGACACTAGACACTCAAATCTTACTATGTCAGGTTGTTATTGAAATGGTATTTATTAAACATTTTGCCCCTGCTGAGAGGTTGAAGGACATTGATTTTAAAGTGACAAAAAGAAATCTTACACTTAAGGGTCTAGAGAAGAGTATATTCTATAGGTTCTAAAAATAAATCAATTATGTAGAATGTAATATCTCAGAAAATGTCTGTGTCTAAAACATAGACAAGCTACCCCATCTTTAAACAGTACCTATTTAAAGTCAATAATGACTAATTTAGGTGTTAATTGCTTCATTTTCATGTTTTTCTAGTTCTATTTGTAAACATTTTACCTCTGTTCTTCTCTATGTGTCTAGTATATACTCTGAGACAAATTCTTCAAATAATGGATCATTTCCTCATACCATATGATTTTAATCTTTCATGTTACAGTTTTCAGCATTTAGATAATGAACAGTATTGGCGAAACATGTAATAATTTAAAAAAAGAATATGACGCCTGTTTCAATACTTGGTTCTCAGAACACTTTTTGAAAGGAAATACCAATGACTCTATGTGCTCACCATTGTTCAAAGTATATCAACAGTGTGTGAAGGTATGTCAGAATATTTTCAAAAATTCTTTGCAACACTATGTATGGTATGTTTTCAGAAAGCAATGGAGGATCAGAAAATTGACGTTACAGAAGTTACCAAAAACGTACTAGGCACAGATCAAGAAAAGAAACATAATTTATGATATTCACTTGAAAATTTTAAGTAATATATATCTGTAAAAAATCAAATTTAGTAGCAATAAAATAATTGTTAGATTAGAATAGTTGTAAACTTGATTTAAAAAAGTTGGTTATTTTATGTAAAATATTACCAAATCAGCACTACAACTTGTGTATGTATAAATAAAATACACAAAATTTGTGATCATTTATTTATTAAAAATAAATGCGGATGAAGCAATTTGTTAAATCGCTTAGATACCTCTGATATATGCCATGTATAATCTGCGGTACTACAAGGATCGATTCTGGGCCCTTTACTATCCGTCTGACCTACATACTTGTGGTGTGAACACATTGTACATGACGAATTGTTCTAGTATACTGCCTATCTAAACAGTTTCCTATAAAATTAACCCTACTAAAAGGGCCTTTATTTGTTCCACATAATCTACAGTAGAAGCTTAAATTAGAAAAAAACCGTACAGTTACTATTTTATAAAATTACCAGCATGTCCAAACCTGTATATCTGAGAGAGCAACTAATTTGGAGAGGATTTGGTAGTGTTAAGAGCTTTTTGACACACTATGGACCGATTTTGGTCTATTACTGTTACAGAACAAACACAAAAAACACGTAAAATACTTTTAATTTACAAAAAAATGTATTACAAAAATTCATGTACTATACAACTTACAGCTACAAGGAAGCTGCTCAACCTCGAATCTCAACAGAAATGTCTTTATAATACTTTTTATCTATGCTGCTGTCTTGACTACAATTAGAAGTAAAAATAAATTACTGTTTAGTTATTAGGCCCCAGCTATAGACACTTGCACAGTAACTGTGGGTGATTTGAGTTGTGCCTTGACTTTACAAGCACTTGAAACACTAAAAAATGTCCTGAACTAAAAATAATTTGAATGAATTAATATTTTTCTGTACTACACTAAAAGTAATCACATAAGACATACCAAAGTAAATGACTAGTTTTCTTTTGAATGTATAATTTTAAACCTCACTTTTGATATCCCTTTTTCAAAGGAATATCAAAAACAATTGGCAAGTTCTTGGGTATATAGTTGATATCACAAGTAGAAGCGTTGATATAAATAATTGCACCGTCAGAAGTCACACCATAACCTGAAATTGACAAAACTATATTCAGGATTTGGTTTATTTTGAATGAATAATTTTATACCTTCGTGAATGTGTCCAAAAACGTGATATTTCGGTTTGATTCGTTGTTGAACTGAAGATAACAATTCTACACAACCTGCTCTGACCCCGGAACAAACTAAATCCCCATGTCCGACAGGTGGGGTGTGCGTTATTAGAACGTCTATGTCATCTGGTATGAGATTCCATTTGTTCAGACATTCTTCTCCTCTCCGCAAGTTGAAAGCCCAGTTTCCAAATTCTGGCTGCCTACATTTAATTTGTTTAGTCAATTATTGATACCACAGACTTTTATTAGAAAAACGCTCAAAAATTCATTGCAAGCTTTTTGAATCATAGGACATACTAGGTAAAACTAAATGATGTATTCAGCAAACATCCACTTGTTGAAACTGGTGTTCCACAGGGAATAGTACTTGGACTATTGTTGACACTACATATTAGTGATCTTCTAGATTCAATGCCCAAAGGCTTTAATTATTTTATTATTAGGCATTATATTTGGTAATAAGTAGATTTGGAATAATTTCTTTTAAATAAAACCAGTTAATTTATTCGTTTTTTACAAGATGTTAAGAATAATGTCCACAGAGAATCCTGTATTTTGCTATTTTAAATAGTTATCATTTAATCAGTGGAGCAAGAGCCTATATCAATAATTAACTTCAAAGATTAGAAAAATGTGTCATAAAATAGTTTATAAAAATCAGTTAAAACATAAACTTTAAAATTTTGAAAAAAAAAAAAAATCTATCAGTGTCATGAAAAATTTTTATCACCATTCTGTAAAAAGATCCCAATAAACAAATAATGGAATGGTCAACAAACATTAAACAAGCTTTCTGGTTATCTTCCAAGCAAAAAATGTAACTTATTCAAGAAATTTGTTATATAAAGTACATAATTTTGCTACACATACATTGGAGTACCACAAGGAACAGTTACAGGGCCCCAATTCTTTATTTTATTCATCAATGAAAGAGACACTGGTTGCTATGGCTTTAGTTACTTCTCATGATATATAAAATGGAATACAAATTAAAAATTACTAGGTAAATTAATGATGCCTAATATTTTGAATTTAGACTAGACTATGGAAATTATGATGTATTACCAATAAATGTTGATAAATAATAGAAAAATTAGTGGAACAGAGTAATGGTAAATACAAAGTTATTGATTTTCACTGTAATTTTAGGTGGGGTAAACACAATTCCAAACCTACTTTTTTAAACCCATATTTTAGTAATATTATTTGATAATAACATAGTCTATTAAATGTTTTTGAAAGTAGTTTAGTAAATTGTATAGTTTACTGTAATTCAATCAATGGTGTTTGTTGTCAAGATTAAAGATTCACATCATCTATCTTAAGAACCCTCAGTTCGTAACACTGCTCAATTGAAATTATGTTTAAAGGGTAAACCTATAAATTCTTAATATATAAAGTTAGAGAAAGCTTGATTTTCTTACAGAATATAACTATTACAGAGAACTTACCAAGGTGATCCCCACAATTTTATTCCATAAAGTTCGATTCCACTATCCTCTAAATATACACAATTGCTAATAAAATTTCTAATGTTTTCTGTGTTCACTGCATCACCAATGTTGTCTTTTGTCTTTCCATAGTTTGGAACTTCATCAACCTCATGAGCATTTTGTCTTGCAGCAAGCTTACTCTTAAATTCCTCCCCAAACTGTTTATCGAAACTAAGTTCATGATTGCCAGCTATTACAATTTTATGTGTATGGGGTAGCGTACCTAATACATAAATTAAGACTAAAATTAAAACTCATTACATGTTTGTTTGAATACCTAGCCAGTTGTTGAATTGAATGACTTCATCTTTTTGACCACATTTTGTAAAATCACCGGCATGGATAAAGACATCGCCATCAGGAACATCGAAAATTAGGTTTCTAATCAAAGAATGGGTATCGCTCATACAGACAAATCGAACTTTATCAGGTTCTACTGGTTTCGACGGAATTTTCACGTTGAGTTTAAATACTTTTTGGGTTTTCGATAGTTCTTTCCAAGCTGTGGTCGGATTGTCCGTTAACGGATTTACTTTTATTTCTTGTGTCATTTCGTTTTAATTATTTCCAACTTTTTTTTCATTGATAATTCATATGGATTTTAAATTTTTCGTGAAATCTTAGGTTAGATTCCCCATTAATTGAGGTTAGAAGTTAGATCATAGACTATATAGTGTAGATGGACCACTTTACAAGCGATGGGTGGCACCTAGTGACGGTTGGTTTAGGAATTAATTTTGTCCGTCAGATGTTACTTAATATTCAGTTGGTAATCCAATTAATAAATATTTGTTACAATATAAATATAACAACAATGCAATATTGAATTACGGTTGTATTACTATAAAACTGCATAGTTATAGCAACTATACTACTTGATTAACGGATATTTTTAAACTATTTTTCGAACAAGAGTAATCCAAACAACCGATACGTGATGCCACCCATCCTTTAACAGACCGAATTGGTCAAATTAGTTATGCGAACTTGCATTTATTTATTTAGTCTTGGTAGCTCAACTGCTAATTTGATGCAAATTTTAGATAGAGAAATAACTATTCTCAAATATGACAAGCTATCTTTAGGCTGCACCTGAGTTAAGTTGACTTAAACGTCATAAATCAAACTTTTATTTTGAAATTTACATTTTCATTACATATTTTAAAGTCATTGACAACGAAGTCAGAATCGACTTTGAAACATTTGGTATTTTCTTTCAATATACAGCTTTTTTAATTAAATTGTGGTGTTATTCTCAAGAAAACTTAAAAATAATCAAGAACATGCCACAAATAACTTTTAGACGACAATTTTTTTTGTGGATTCTAATATTTCTAAGACCACAAGTCACGAAAATTGCTGTATATTCCAAACGATTCGGGGTCTAGGTTACACCCCGTTGTCAATGGTTAAGAAACTATGAATAAAAAAGGCACCATTCTAAAATGTAAAATTAGAATTGTGCCTTTTTTATTCATAGTTTCTTAACCATTGACAACGGGTCTGACCTAGACCCCGAAACATTTGGAATATACAGCAATTTTCGTGACTTGTGGTGTTATTTCCCAAAAAGTACTTAAACAATGACAATTAGTTTCAGAACAAAAACTCCAAATTATGTATAAATACTTTATATTTATTTTATAATACAATATGTATACAATTTTTTAATACAATTTTAAACCATCAGCTGGTCAGAGATTGGATCAGTGTGAAGGACACTTCTTGCTAGAGCTTCACCCAATCAAAAACCTAGTGTCATCAATATTCTTTAGTAAAAAATATAAACTTTTACAATTGATAGAATTAAAAGCAACTTTTAGTCATAAAAAATTGCTTAAAATACTCTTTTTCTTGCAAATTGCAAAAATACTTTTGGGTCAACCAAATACGCAAAACACTTATGTTTAACCAGGAGACTTAGATCGGTGCTTTTCGCGATGACTCGGCGTAGACTTACGACTATGCTCCGCTTGAGGTCGGTGTGGACTTGGAGTCCTACCGTCTACCCTCTCTTTGCTTCTTTCGCTAGTTTTCTCCTGTTCATTCGATCTCGATCGGCGTTTAGATTTTGATCTAGACTTAGATCTAGATTTCCTTTTAGACCTAGTCCGCGATCGCGATTGAGACCTGTACCTGCTTCTAGAACGCGACCTGCTTCTGGAATGTGATCGATTGCGTGAACGAGACCGGGTTCTAGAACGAGATCGGCTACGCGAGCTGCTATACGACCTGCTATAACTGCGGTGTCTGTTTCTAGAACGCGATCGGCTGTATTCGCCTCGATTTTCCTCGTCGAGAAACTTGTGGAAATAATTTCGACATGCTCTTTCTAGATCTTGCAAAGGAAGCCCCTTATCGTTGAACTGCCTGTTTGATTTCCAGTGTTGATTGAAGGAACCTCTTCTTCCGTGAGAAGAACCTACAAAATATAGCATAGAAAATTAGTTGATTTTTGGAACAGACGTTTCGAAAGATCAGTTGTTGCATCTCCTGGTTTATATCTAAACAGTTTTTGGGAAGAACTACCACAGTATAACAAAATAAAGAATAATAACACGAATTCATTATAAATAAATACAATCAATGACTTATTAACAAAATAGTGCACAAATATGGTGACCAGATTTCTTGTAAATAAGACTTTAATATACTGAATATTTATAATACTTTAAGGAGTACTTTTCATTAAACTTCAGAAAGAATATGCTCAATAAAGGTCAGGAGTACTAAGAGGTCCAGAATTGAACCCTGAGGAACACCTAATTCTATTTAAAACAAAATAGCAATTAAACCAGGCCAAAAATTTACCTTATACTCCAAATGACTTTAATAAAGGAGCTAGAATACCTTGGAAAAGTCTAGGTCTATGGAATGGATCTGTGCACTCTGGTTAAATAAACATATTAAAAAAATTGCCTGCCGAGACATCAGCTAAGAAAATGTTTTATAGAGTTTACTAGATAGTTAATCTCAAAAATTTTACCTCTGAACGGTCTAGGGCCGGTTGGGTATCTGCCATAAGGTCTTCTGCGGGCACCAAATCCTCTGATATTACCAACATATCCTGGATGATAGGCAGGTCCTGGGAATCCCGGAGCGAAAGGGTACGGCAATCCTACCCAATGAGGGTCGTAAAGTAGTTCAGGATATTTTTCCAAAACAGGCGTTGGTGGACCATCTCCTGCAAAGAAAAATATTGTGCTGTTATTTCACAAGTACTGTGAGGGTCTCAAAAAAAGGAAATTACGATTAGGTACCATTTTCTCCTCTGTCTGTCAACCGATTTTCTTGATTTTTGTTTTGTTTAGTAGCCACAACCTTTAGTGCAGAATGCTAATATTAATTTATAATATTGGTTCATTCATTAAATAAAATATAATAAAAATTCATTATTTACGTCCATAATGTCAACGCCAAACAACTGACAGTGCCGAGGCCGTTAGACGGTCAAAAACTCGGAACATTGAGTAATTATATATGAAGGAAGCGATCTTTAGATGCTGTTATATTCTTAGAGCATGTACTTCTGGAAGTGGCATGCAAGCGTTGTTATTGTTTAGTGGTAAAATAGTCAATGTAGTAGATCAGTCTTGATTTTTCGGACGCGTTGCAGTAACTTTCATATTAAATATTCTGTTTTTAATTTGAATTTAATTATTTGATTAATATATTATTATCACAACATTCCCGAAGGTGTTGTGTAAAAAACTGTCAGACAGCGGACAATAGAGAATATATTAAATATTTAAGTTCTCCTAGGGTTGTTGGTCCTCTCTTTTCTTTAATATTCCTGAACTTGATTGAAACCGCAAATGACGAAAACTTTTAAGTTGCAAAATACAATCTTCCAATTATTATATTGAATATTTTGCCATGAGCGGTTCCAGCCAAAATTTGATTACAAAATCCAGCCGATATGTGATTACATTTTTATTTTCTTTTTATTTCAAGAGATTTGTCAATATGAGTGAACAATTTTGTTCATTACATCTACTTCTCCGATTTCTCCACAACTCTGTTTCTTATAAAAATATACTTTTTACAATTTCATGAAATAGGGTCGAATTTCGACCAATGGGCAACCACTAGTTATATTTTAATCGGCGACGCTTGTTTCTATAACATTGTTATAAGGAAAAACTAAAACTATATGATTTTAATTTACTTGAAACAAACTTAATTCAGATTTGATTCACTTTATATTTTTTCACATGTATGGAATTTTTGAAAATACCATGACATACATGTTTTTTTAAAGAAATAAGAATTTATAAGTTTTCAAACTGCTAAATATATTGGAATTTACTTGACGCTCTCTGACGGTGATTCCTTACAAAAGTGAGTCACTAACAGAATCAGTATTCTTGTCAGCCATTTTGTGTCATGTTGTCACTTTTCCTCTATGTTTTTAAAATGTAAATACAGACAAATTTTTGTAAGGTGTGGGTGAAAATTTTATAAAATTGTAAAATTCTTTCACTTACTTTCAGAAGATTCATCTAACGATAATTCCGTGTCCGAACTAGATGCTGAGTTCGCTCGTTTGGACCGCGAATCTTTGGAAAGTATTGCCTTAAGCATTTCTCTACCTTTCAAAGCATGTTTCAACTTTTCAGCTTGGTTGTACACCTCTCGTTCGCTGGTATTTTTCAGTTTGCGAAGTTCATCAGCTGATTCTGGATCTGAGTTGTCTTGTTTTGCATATTCCGGATTTTTATCCTGAAATAAATAATTAATAATGATATCATTATATGAATGTTAGCAAATGGTCCAGGGAACCACTAATCAATTGTTTTTGCTTCTCTTGTCAATTTTATGCTATTTCAATGTAGAGTAAATTAAATAAGACATAAAATTTGTATAAAGTTTGTCAACATCACCTTTATTCTTTTGTAAAGTTCCTCAACTAAACGAATGGCTTCAAGTTTTCTCTGTACTTTCAGCAATTTCTTTTCTTCCTTAGCAATCTTACTGTTGATTTCTTCTGTGCTACCAATTTCAAGTTTTTGGAGGATTTTTGCTTTTCGTTTTTCTTCCCTTACTTTTCTTCTAAGAAGCTTTTGTTGCTTGGCATCTAATTGTTTCTGTCTAAAAGAATGTTTATAAAGCATTATGAAAATAACAATGATATTTTAAGTACTTATGTCAAAATTTTTGAAAATATACAACTAACTGAACAATTTTTTCCTTTCTGCAAAGAGGGGTAAATAATATTAAAGTATTTTTTGTGATTATTCAAAAACAATAAGGGCTACAAAAACGTCTTGTATATAAATTTGTAAATTAAATTTTTAACAAATATGATATTTGACTTTTTTAACTGACTTCAAAAAGGAGGGGGTTAATAATTTGTCCCAATCTTTAATTTATGTTCATGAATTATTCAAAAATGACCCCTCAAATTTTTGGCTGGATTCGGCAAAATATTCGATATAATAATTGGAAGATTGTTCTTTACAACCTAAAAGTTTTCGCATTTGCGGTTTCAATCAAGTTCAAGAATATTAAAGAAAAGAGAGGGCCAACAACTAGAAGAACTTAAATATTTAATACATTCTCTATTGTCCGCTGTCTGACAATTTTTTACACAACACCTTCGGGAAGGTTGAGATAATATATTAATCAGATAATTAAATTCACATTAAAAACAGAATATTTAATATGAAAGTTACTGCAACGCGCCTGAAAAATCAATACTGATTTACTACATTGACTATTTTACCACTAAACAATAACAACGCTTGCATGCCACTTTCAGAAGTACATGCTCTAAGAATATATCTAACGATCGCTCCCTTCATATATAATTACTCAATGTTTTGAGTTTTGACCGTCTGGCGGCGGCGGCATTGTCACTTGTTTGGCGTTGACAGTATGGACGTAAATAATGAATGTTTATTATATTTTATTTAATGAATGAACCTATATTATAAATTAATATTAGCATTCTGCACTGAAGGTCGTCAGTAGCCACTAAACAAAATAAAAATGAAGAAAATCGGTTGAGAGACAGAGGAGAAAATGGTACCTAATCGTTTTGTGTTTGCCTATTTATATATAGATTCAAAGTAACTAATATTATAAAATACATGTACTTTCTTTAAAATATTAAGTTAAATGCCTATTTGATGGAAATACAATTTGTTTCTAAAAAAGAACTGAGTTCAACTAAATAGAAATAAAAACAATTATCCATTTTAGAGTAATTGATGACTATACATAACAAAACATTCAGATGAAATAAACTTGTAAAAGTTGTCGAAACTTACTTTTCTAGTGATTCTTTTTGTTTTTTCTCCTCCAATTCACTTTTTTCCTTTTCTTCTTTCTTCCTTACTTTTGAAACCAGTCTCTCCCTCACAATTTCTCTTCTTTTAATAGATGCATCACTCAAATGTTTGCTTTTATCAAAATCCACCTTAATACTAACTTCTTCAGCAACATTTGCGTCTTTATGTACCAGTTTTTTATTATACAAAGCATCCATTGCCATCTTGAAACCGATGTAATCTTTAAACTGTACATAAGCTTCAAAGAAGTCTGTATTCTCTAGAGAACAATTTTTAACTCCCGAAATTTGATCATTCATCTTTTTCCTGAACAAATCAGAAATTGGAATGTCAACATGTCTAATAGAGCCAAACTTTTCGAAAATCCTTTGAAAAAGTTTTTCTGAGGGTAATGCTTCTTTGTTTGAAACATGATGGGAAGTGAACCACTTTGTTGGCAGATTTGCTAAGTGTAACGTATCTGGTCTTTCACCTGCTTTCATTTCGTTCATGTCTTTGGCATTTTGGAAGAACTCGTCCCATACTTTTGGGGTAGGAAAATCAGATTTCCACACCCCTGCGCGAATTCTCAATAACTCGTTAAAATCTTTGAGTTTAATAGATTTATTATCCAATTTCGTTAACACTCTATCTAGTTTTGATTTCATTTCTATCTCACCTTCAAATGTCACAAATTCAATTGTAGTTTTAGTCACTTTTAAAGTCGTGAATTCCTCTGGTCTGATGAGATCACGTAACTTATCCATAATCTCCCAGTAAGAAATACTTTTCCCGACTTTTTTGGATTTCGATAAGCGTATGGAAATGCTCACTCTGGCTATTGGTTTTAAATATAAATCCAGTGGAAGATACAAAGGTGTCAAATCTGAAGTGTTGGAACATATCTGAAAAACATTCATAATAGGAGCGTTTCTCTCGACAATTTTAAACTAGAAAATTGTTTTTGTCAGGAGAAACCTCTAATTATGTTTGTTGAATTTTTTTAAACACCAAAAACTCCTTCAACTTCACTATTCACTAGAAATTCTAAAAAAATTTCTGACACAGATATATTTTTGACATTTATCACAAAACACGTTACATTGTCGCACCTTTATAGTGAACGGCATATATCATACTTAGAGCATATACTTCCTAAGATATACCATTATAATCTGGAATAATAATGTTTACAATATGTATCAAATAATGCAAGTATTTCTTATTCCACTATTAAGCTGAAAATGCTTTTTCATATTAAATTGCTATTGAAATACTCTTTTCATGACTTATATGATTTGTGGTGCCGTTTGTTGTATTGTGTTCTGGTTATTTGACATTTCACATGCTAGAATTTCCCTCGTTTACAACCACATTTTTGATTTATACTTTTTCCGATTTTCTTGTCTGCTAACAGAGAATTAACATTTGCAATTTTTAAATTCCAATTTTCACAAAATCAACAATGTTTTGGGGTGAGTATGAAAGTTTCTTAAGTACTACTTGATTAACACGTGTTTTTAAACTTTTTTTTTTCTAATGAGATTTTTTAAATTTGCTACTAAACTTATAACAACGGGATACGTATGCATGGTTTTACATTTCAGTTTGAAGCGTGTATAGAATATGAAATATATAAATGCAAATTATTAATTTTCTTTTTCGTCAATTATCTAATTCCCTATGGAACATTATAAAATATTTTATACAATTATTTAATTGCATTAAAATCGTCAAGAAAATTGTATTTGTTGAAACTACATAGGGATTATAGGGTTTACAAGTTTTTTTATTTTGAGCTAGTTTTTCAGGGCATGAATCCCTGTTATAGAAAATAATGAAATGTACCTCTAGAATCGATGATGTGATTGTTGTATGTTAAGAAAAAAATTCTCATTGTTAATAAATAACATGAAATAAAAATTCCATGTTGTAAAGCTACAAGAACATGAACCTCTTGGCAATTTAGACTCTCAGTGAGACTTCACTATTAGTAAAACCTATTTTTTGTGCCTGTTTTAGAAATGCTTGTCTTTATGAGTTACATTGTTATGGAACAAAAACCCAGTTTACAAACTGTAACTATTAAACTCTAATTTTACTGTTAATTTAGCAGGTTAAGGACTGTCTAAAATAAAAATATTTATGCTAGTAATTTTACATAATAGAGAATTATTAAATTTTGAATATGAAACTTTTATGAGTACGAAATTTTCCATCACCAGTGAACACAAAACTAGATATGCAACTAGGTAGAATTATGCAAAATTACCAAAGCCCCACTAAATCTCTAACTGACAACTTCATTCATATAAATGTTGAATTTTGTAAGACAAAAAAATATGTCTTTTAGTACATTTTACTGCATCCAATTCTGTCATTCTTCCTTTTGTTAGATCTACTTGTTAACTAACTCCCAAGAAGGAAGAGATTAACAATTAATAGACCTTTTCATATTCAAACATTTTTTGTTAGCATGTGTCAACTTTTGTTATTTTTTTTGAACAGTTTTCAAACAATTGGCATATAAATACAGACAGGTTTTTGTGTCGCTCTGTGTGACATACATCTTGTTTTATGATAAAGTTTTATGTTTACTCAGTAAACGTACATAAAACATCCCAAAGGCTTAGTCTGGGCAGATTTATTTCTTCTGCCCATTTGCGTGAGCCAGTGTTGTAATTGGAACACTTAGTGCTTAGCACTGTCCCGCACTGTGTGCAATAGTACGGTAATTGGAATACAGCCACAATGTATTTTTGTCTGAAAAAAATAACAAATTGATGCATGTCCACCAAAAATTTTCAAATATGAAAAAGCCTATTCTTTTTAATTGACTTCCAAAAAGGAGGAGATTATCAATTCATATGCAACTTTTCCTTTTATGTATGTCCAGTGATTATTCAAAAACAGCTTGGGCAATTTTGATGATTTAAACTGCATTATATTAAAGAACATTACAGAACGGTCCCATATAATTGCCTATAACATGAGATTTATGGTTTTCTAGGAAATCAGAAAAGCAAGTAAATAAAGGACTAGATTTCAGCAATTTTCAATGAATCTTCACTGTTTTCTCTAAAACTGCTCACACAATTTGAATATTGTAAATTGTATTATACAAAGATATGTTCCAGCTTGATTCCGTACATTTTTCTATAAAGTAAAACATTCCAATTTTCTGAAAATCGGAAAAATATATGTACAAAAACTGTAAACATCATTGTATATGTCAAATTTTCATAATGAATATCTAGTTTAAATGTCTAGATATGCCATAAAAGTATGTCATACAGGGTGTTTGTAATGATTTTCATTGTGATGCTTTTGAACTCAGTTTATTTTAAAAACGAAGTTAAGTTACAGTCGCGTGAAATTGCAGAAAATGTTCCATTAGCTTATTAAAACGAAAATTTGTTATTCTGGGGATCTCTTCTGTGTAGAATGCGGTTGAAGGTGTGCGCGTGCGAACATGTAATATTAGGTGGTACATAAGCAGTTGTATACATAGGATGATTGAAATATAAGTTGGAATTGAATTAGTTATACAGGGTGGTTCTAAAAATATTGTATTGGGTAGCACAAATGTAAGAGTGGAGCTAAACTATAGTTATAGAGAGTGGATATTTGCGTTATATAACAGAATAATTACAATTATACAAAAAAGGCTTTAAAAATTGTCAGAAGCAGTTGAGTATACAGGATGGTTGAAATATAAAATGGAGTATAATTACAGTTATACAGGGCGGTTTAAAAAAGTTATATAGTTTGGAATATAAGTAGTTGCTTAAACAAGGTGTTTGAAGTAAGGGTGGGGTAAAATTATTATTATTGAGGGTGTATCAACAATTTATTTTATAAGCATAAGCAGTTGGAATATTTGAATTAAAGGACATAGTTCAGGGTATAATTATAGACATGGGATAAAACAAATTTAGAAGCAGTTGTATATATGGGGTGATTGAAATAAATGGTATAGTAAATATATAGTCATAAAATGTGGTTCAAAAAAGTGAATTTTGTTATATAGGATAGACCATGAGCAGTTGAATAAATGGAATACTAGACATACGAGGGCTGCCTTTTATATTTCGGGATTAGTGAACAAAAACAAATATTAATCATCGAAAATCGCTTTATTGTTTTTCAAAATATTCCCCATGAAGATCTATACACTTTTGCATGCGTTTGAACCAATTGTCGAAGCACTTTTTCCACTCTGATTGAGGTATCTCCAAAACATGCATTCTGAACGCAACCGATTCTTCAGGTGTCGAAAAACGTTGACCTCTCAGTTTGTTTTTTACGTACGGGAATAAAAAGAAGTCATTTGGTGACAAGTCAGGACTATGCGGCGAATGACTCATCAAATCATGTTTTGAGTGGTCAAAAATGCAGTTGTTTGAGCCGATGTGTGAGAGCTCGCATTGTCCTGGTGAAGAGTGATCCGTCTTCGGCGGTAGGTTTTCCTCATTTCTTGGAAGACAACTGGCAAACAAATGGTTGTGTACCACTCACTGCGTTGTTATAGTGGTACGGTTGCGACATGTCAAGTTTTTCCGAAAAAACTGGCGATCATTTGCTTGGAAGTGCTTCGTGCGCGAACAACTTTTGTTGGATTCGGCTCATCTTGAAACACCCATACAGTCCACTGCAGTTTACTTTCGGGCTCATACGCGTAAATCCACGATTCATCACCTGTCACTATGTCATAAACGTGTTTTGAAGCACCGCGATCGTATTTTTTGAGCTTTTCTTTCGACCAATCGACACGACCCTTTTTTTGAACGATTGACAAATTGTGTGGGATCCAACGTGAATAATTTTTTTTGACATTCAAATGTTTATGCAATATTGAAGGTATGCTGGTCCCACTAATGTGTAAGGTTGACTCAATCTCACGATATGTCACATGACGATCTTGCAATATCAGTTTGCGCACAGCATCAATGGTTTCCGGAACAACAACTGTTTTTGGACGACCTTCACGAAATTCATCATGGAGTGAACTACGACCTCGATTGAATTCACCATACCATCGATAAACAGTGGTCCTTGATGGAGTTTCATCGCCAAAAATTAAATTAAGTTCATCCATGCACTCTTGCTGACTTAATCCACGTCTAAAGTTGTAAAAAATAATCGCACGAAAATGTTCACGATTTAATTCCATTTTTTGGCCGAGATGAATCCTTTAAGTTACTATAAACAACACATAGCGCTCGTATGTCAAAACGTTGTACTATAACCACAAAAATGTCAAACTTTATGATAGAGCTGGCAGTTGTCAGATTGCAACACTAGGGTTGTCCAATCCCGAAATGTAAAAGGCAGCCCTCGTACTAGGTCTTTAACTTAACCCCATAGAAAAAGTCAATAATGGTCAAATCTGGTGATTTGGCAGGCCATATGGAAAGACCTTTACCAGCTCTAAAAAAAAATTAAACAACTTGCACATTTATTTGACCCTCCAGGAAGTAGGGTCCCACAATTTGACCAATAATCATCGTTCCTTATACATTTAATAATAACCTTGATTGACTGTGATCTAATCATACAGGGTTTTCATTTGGATAATAATTAATATTTAAATAACATGATATATTTGGTTTGTCCCTGATGTTTGGTACACCCTGTACATTTGGAATAAGGATAAATAGGATATCTAGCTCCAGTAGGGTGTTAGAGAGTGAACTGGCTTGCTAAGAATTTTATCTCATATATTCTTGAGATTCAACTTTAGTTATATACAATACATTTTGTTCTTTTTCTTCAGGTTTGATAATGGAACCGCAAAGGCGGTACACGCAAAGGGTAAGAAAAGCCTTCCACATCTCCATGGCATCACTCGATATATCAACATCATCTGATGAGCCAGCACAAGTCATGTGCGGAATTGATGGTAGAAATTATTTGTTGTGCACATTGAGGAAGCCGGACGTCTTGCAGTGTCCTTTGGATCTCAATTTTAACGTAAGTCTAGTTGTACCAATACATCATTTTTTGTTGATGCTTTTTTTTAACAAAAAAAAATCGTTAACAATTTAGTTTTTTAACTTTTACAGGAGATCTAACCATGAAACTGTGTTTGCTACTATTAGCACTGTTGTAAAGAAATGAAAAACCTACAAAATGAGATACTATACTCTCAACTTCATTGATTGGTTCCTTAGATTAATCAAACTTTTAACTAAAATTACAAAAAAATAATCATTTGTAGTTTTTTTCTATTTTTGAGCTAAAACATTCTTATTAACTGAAAAGATAAATTTCTCAGGCCAAATTTATGTTCTAAAAATAAATACCTTGGCCCAAGTAGTTTTTGCAAAATCTCACTCAAACCTATGGAAGACCTTTTTTTTAAAGGGCAATATTCCCTCACTGGTGAACCCTATCATTATGAATAATGAAGTGTAGTAAAGTAGAAGAGTTGATTCATATCAGTTTTCCAAAATGTAATGTATAAATACATATAATTATTGAAAATATTTAGCCATTCAGAACTAACTCTTTCAGGAACCGATTTTTTGCATTTTTTTATTAAAAAACAAAATAGCATCAATGTTGATGTGTGTTTTGTTCTACTATTAATTTTGACCTGGGCTAAAAAGCCCTAAAAAAAGTCCTCATAATTGCTTATAGG
Organism: Octodonta nipae; assembly: GCA_034190945.1. Lineage (NCBI taxonomy): Eukaryota > Metazoa > Arthropoda > Insecta > Coleoptera > Chrysomelidae > Octodonta > Octodonta nipae. The sequence goes on along the minus strand of CM067223.1, from coordinate 87,499,257 downwards.
TTGCCCCAAATACTTAATGTTTGTTAACTTTACTAAGTAGAAACGTCAGAAATACTAAATATGTTATTTTATTTATCAATTTTATAAGTTAAATGAATGATTTAGTCATTCTTCAAACAACAACAGATTTTTAATCAGGCCATAGAATGAAGTCTAATGGCACCAAATCAGGTGATTTGGCTGACCACTCTACAGGTGTTCTTCACCCAATACATTTATCGGGAACCATAGGCAGATCGGTAAACAGTGGGGGAGCTTGTTGTTGAAAATCTACTTGAACCATATGTAGGGAATTACCATGATGATGTAGTATTTGGAATATTTAATACCTCAGGTACTTGGCTGGCAACAGTATTTTAGTAGTTTGTTTGCTATTTGTGTTTCTTCTATTTTCCTTTAGTCATTGTTCAAACAGATTTTTTAATCAGTCCATAGAATGAAATCTAATGGCACCAAATCAGGTGATTTGGCTGACCACTCTACAGGTGTTCTTCACCTACATTTATCAGGAACCACAGGCAGATCGGTAAATAGTGAGGGGAGCTTGTTGTTGAAAATCTACTTGAACCATATGTAGGGAATTACCTTGATGATGTAGTATTTGGAATATTTAATACCTGAACAGTATTTTAGTAGTTTGTTTGCTATTTGTGTTTCTTTTACTTTCCTTTAGTCATTGTTCAAACAGATTTTTAATCAGTCCATAGAATGACGTCTAATGGCACCAAATCAGGTGATTTGGCTGACCACTCTACAGGTGTTCTTCACCCTATATATTTATCGGGAACCATAGGCAGATCGGTAAACAGTGGGGGGGGGGAGCTTATTGTTGAAAATCTACTTAAACCATATGTAGGGAATTACCTTGATAAAGAATTTGGAATATTTAATACCGTGGCTACTTTGCTCAGAACAATATTTTAATAGTTTGTTTGCTATTTGTGTTTCTTCTACTTATGGTAATTCTCATACCTTCCTTAGTTGTGATTGTTAGTGTTTCTGGTTCTCTTGGTAGGGGGTGCTCGCCTAAATAGAATCATTTCAAGTAATCTATCCAGGTGTTTGTTTCTATATGTTTTACTTTTATTATTTCTCTCATAATCTGTAGTAAACATGCGAAGAAATCTCTAATATTAAATTTGGAGGAAAATTAAAGAGATAAATGCAAAAAAATAACTTTTTTTAAACGCATCATGCAATACATCAAAAAGGGCTCATTATGAGGTATATATATATATATTATATGTTCTGAGAGGCTTCCGCAGTCATTATTATGAATTAAGCTAGGTTCCGGGTGAGAACCGCGTCTGAATTTATTAAATACTCGACGTTTCGACTCCTGTTTTGGAGCCATTATCAAGAGAGAAAAAATGAAAAGGAGTTTCAGAGTCTAGATCGAACTCGGGGCCTCAACCTGCCTACTCCCCAAGAGTCAAAATTTTTTGGCATTTCAACTAACAAAATTTTAAGAATATTCTTATAGATGTTTTTCTCTTACACATCCTCGACTAACGTCGATATTTTTTAAGAAGCACCGCCAATGGTTTTTTGTTATTCGGACAAGCTTCTTGTTTAACTGCAAATTCCCTTCTAATTTACTCAAACTAATTAATATTTCAGATCGGAACTGACATATCGTTTGCAGCCAACGGTCAGTGTCACGTGCATTTGACAGGCTACTTGATTGAAGATTTTCCAGATTCCGGCGAAGAGTACTCTGAAGAAGAAACCGAAGAAGAACAAGAAGTAGAAGTAGAGAAGCCTGTAAAAAGGAAAAAGGGATCCGCGAGAGATTCGACATTAACCAACGGCCGTAAGTTCAAACATTTCAGTACAAATTTTTAACTTTCTCTACTAAATTTCGACGATTTTAGCTCCATCGAAGAAACGGAAAGCAACCAACGTGGCCGATGAAGAAGAAGAAGAAGACGATAACTCAGATGACAGCGATGACGTCAACGTAGAAGATCTTTTTCAGAAATCTTTCGATGAAGACGACGTGAACGACGATACTTACATGGAAGAGGAAGAGAGCGATGAAGCTGATGAAGAAGAAGAAGACGACGATGAAGAGGTTGAAGAGGAAGAAGATTTGTCGTCGATGAGCGGTTCAGAGGGAGGAGGGAACGGTGATGTGGAAGAGGAAGAAGAGGATGAAGAGCCCGCGAATGTAGGTAAAAAAGCGAAGAAGGCTCCCAAATTGAACGGCGTTGCTCCGAAAGAGCAAAGCACTCCAGTAAATAAGAAAGAGAAGAAAAAGAAGCAGGCTGAAGAGAAGAAAACAAAAGATGATAAAACGCCGAACAAGGAAGGTAAATCACCCCACAAAGAGCAGCAATCTGCCAAGAAGAAAACCCTTCAAGGTGGGGTGATTATTCACGATCTGAAAGAGGGGCAGGGGCCAATTGCCAAACCCGGAAAATTTGTAACTGTAAGTATTGTTTGTATCTCAAACATAAGTCTAATTCAAGCCTTCTTGAATATGGACATAAACTTTCTTCTTTTTGCACCTTTTGTCTCGCTTGGGTCTTAGATCTATATAGGTCTTTCAGTTCGGTTTATATCGTTCGATCATCGCATTAGGTAGTGTCCTACACATGCTCGATGGGGTTTAAATATGGAGAACCGGGGGCCACAACAAAACAGTAACGCCTGCTTCTTGGAGAAAGTTTAAAAATTTGGCGCAGTCAGTTGTCGTCCATAGTAAACAAATGCCTCAAATTTTTCCAAAGTTGTATCGAAATGTTTTAGTCAATTTTTGATGAAGTCGTGATGGGCGTCGAAAGATTGGAACCTGTTTGACTAATTTGGTCTTGCTTGTCCGAACGATAGCCTGGTAGCTTGATTTTGAAAAGAAAGTAGATTTTTATTATATACTAATTCTGGACACTATACGGCTTCACAGTATTCCATTAAACGGCTAATGTATTTTTTATATAGGCTTCTGGAAGTTTGAATAGGCATTTTTCCAAAATTCTTATTAAGTAAGAAGGGTTTGCTATTTAATTTTTTTGTAACACATGTTCTGATCAGCTCAAATTCTTAGTGATTATCATGCCAAGATCATATGATTGTATTTTGTTTAATATACAGGGCTTTCAATATTATTCACTAGCCACCCAAAATAACTTAAAATAGCATTAAAAGAAAAAGACAAAAAAAACACGTTAATTTATTAACCGACTTCCAAAAAGGAGGAGGTTATCAATTCGTCGCGTATTTTTTTTTGCTTTTTTTGTATGTATGTTACCTGATTTCTTCTCCGGTAGTGAACCGTTTTGAATGAATATGGTCTTGTTTAATAGAGTATATATCCGGTTTGGTGAAACTTCAAATTTTGAAAAAGAATTCTATTGGTAAAGTGATGAAACATATGATGAACATATTGGTCGATTTTTCGAAAACTCCTTATGGAGGTGTATGTTTTTTAACGTTTAATCTATTAAGGAAGATCCCTAGGTGATTTCATATACTTTTCTGCGACGTGCAATTTGCAGTTTTGCAGATAATCGCAAAAAATTCCACAATTCTTATCAAAAATTTCATCGAAATGACATAACGGACATTTTCTCATAAATATTTTAATTCCAACGTAATAGTGCGGTAATTTTAGGCACTTAAAGTTTTAATTGGGAATTTGAAAATTTTCTATATACATCTCAAGCATATAGGTAGTAAAGCATAATATTCTCGGCTCCTTAAATCAATGAGTACCAAGCTCGTTTTGTTTGTATACCAGGCAAATACCTATTTAAATGCAAATTTTTCCATTTTGAGAAGACGGTGCTTCAGTGACAACACCTGTCAAACTCTAAACTGCTATTTGGTGCGTTTCTACACAGGGTGTTTAGTTATAGCAAACAAAATCACAAAGTAAAGTGATAGAAGGAGTTTCATTTATATGAAGATTGAAATATAGGACGGACTAGAATGATAGCGGTCCCTAGGTAGCTGTATATACAGGGTGGTTGGAATATAGGGTGGACTGGACGTTTGATGGTATAAAAATGTTTGAAAAAATGTAAAATTAAAAGTATATAGGGTGATTAAAAAACTGTTATATGATGTGAACATAAGCAAATCATATACAGGATGGTTGAAATATATGCTGGAGTTGAATTATATTTATACAGTGTGATTAAAAAATTATTTCTTTTATAGCCCATAAGAAGTTGCATAAAGTGTGGAGAGGAATTAATGTTAACAGGGCGATAATATAAAATGTTAAAAATGAAATAATTTATGGGGTAGCCCACAAGGAGTTATATACTATGGTTGAAATATAGGACGGATTTGACCCGTAAATATGGGATGGATTCTACTCCGTCCTAAAGTTTACAGAAGGCAGCTAACAAATTTATGCTTGTCCGTGGGCAGTCGTATGTACAGGATGGTTGGTACATAGATTGGAGTGGAATTATCTATAGTTATACAGGGTTGTCAAAAAAAGTTGAAAAAAGGTTACATGGCATAGTCCATAAGGCATAAATATATTTTGGGCTTATTAAGTCAACGCGTACTAGTACATTTTGTTTGTAAAGATTTACCTGTCAATTTAAATGAGAAAGTATCATTGTGTAATGTTGAGGCTTTCGATTTTACCTGGTTCTGTCTATTAAGGTTATACATACAAAATAAAAAGTAAAAAATGAAAACTACCTGAGTTCAAAAAAACTAAAAAGTTGAAAACATTAAGAAAATATATAACCGACTTCTACCTATAACTAAAAAGCTAAAAATAATTATAACAAAACACAACTCTAGCAAATAAATAACACATTTAATGTTGTTAGATACCATTCTGTACAAATTAATTACCTACCAATCTAGTATATTTTTGAAGTCAGTGCCAAGCAACAAGTTTGATGAATTAGTAGATAAGTACGCAATGAACTTCAAAAACTTCAAAAATATACTAGATTGGTAGGTAATTAGTTTGTACAGAATGAGCACATTTTAATGTTTACATTTTTTAGTTCCTGGGTAGGTACCTAACAACATTAAATGTGTTATTTATTTGCTAGAGTTGTATTTTGTTATAATTATTTTTAGCTTTTTAGTTATAGGTTGGAGTCGGTTATATATATTTTTTAATGTTTTATATTACAAACACTGAGGTTCAATTAATACCAACTTTTTATATAGCTAACACTCAGAAACTAGAAACTTATAGAGTCAAATGACACTCTTACTCTTCTATCGTCATTTGGGTAATTCTGAAACATTGAGTCTGTTATTCTCATTGTTTCTTGACTTGACATCTTTCGATTGTTATCTAGAGGCAGGCCCGTTTGCTAAAAAAATACCTTAGAAGTTTGCGTTTTCACTGCAGAAATTTCAACATTTAATAATAATTTTCAGGTTTATTATGAAGGTAGACTGAAGCAGAATAATAAAATGTTTGATTCGACAACCAAAGGTAGCGGATTCAGCTTTAGATTAGGTGGCGGTGAAGTGATAAAGGGATGGGACATAGGTGTAGCTGGCATGAGGCTTGGTGGTAAAAGGAAGATTATATGTCCTCCAGCAATGGCGTAAGTATAACTAATCAACCCCCCCTCTCTCTCTGGTGTAGGGTAACATCTTAATACGAGGGCTGCCTTTTATATTTCGGGATTGGACAACCCTAGTGTTGCAATCTGACAACTGACAGCTCTATCGTAAAGTTTGACATTTTTGAGGTTATACGTACTCAGAACGTTTTTACAGTAACTTAAAGGATTCATCTCGGCCAAAAAATGGAATTAAATCGTGAACTTAATTTAATTTTTGGCGATGAAACTCCATCAAGGACCACTGTTTATCGATGGTATGGTGAATTCAATCGAGGTCGTAGTTCACTCCAAGACGAATTTCGTGAAGGTCGTCCAAAAACAGTTGTTGTTCCGGAAACCATTGGTGCTGTGCGCGAACTGATATTGCAAGATCGTCATGTGATCTATCGTGAGGTTGAGTCAACCTTTCACATTAGTGGGACCAGCATACATTCAATATTGCATAAACATTTGAATGTCAAAAAAATTTGTTCGCGTTGGATCCCGCACAATTTGTCAATCGTTCAATAAAAGGCTCGTGTCGATTGGTCGAAAGAAAAGCTCAAAAAATTCGATCGCGATGCTTCAAAACACGTTTATGACATAGTGATAGGTGATGAATCGTGGATTTACGCGTATGAAAGTAAACAGCTGTCGACTGTATGGGTGTTTCAAGATGAGCCGAATCCAACAAAAGTTGTTCGCGCACGAAGCACTTCCAAGCAAATGATCGCCTGTTTTTTCGGAAAAACTGGACATGTCGCCACCATACCACTAGAACAACGCAGAACAGTCAATTCTGAGTGGTACACAACCATTTGTTTGCCAGTCGTCTTCCAAGAAATGAGGAAAACTAACTGCCGAAGACGGATCACACTTCACCACGACAATGCGAGCTCTCAGACATCGGCTCAAACAACTGCATTTTTGACCACTCAAAACATCGATTTGATGAGTCATCCGCCGTATAGTCCTGACTTGTCACCAAATGACTTCTTTTTATTCCCGTACGTAAAAAACAAACTGAGGGGTCAACGTTTTTCGACACCTGAAGAAGCGGTTGCTGCGTTCAGAATGCATGTTTTGGAGATACCTCAATCAGAGAGGAAAAAGTGTTTCGACAATTGGTTCAAACGCATTCAAAGGTGTATAGATCTTCATGGGGAATATTTTGAAAAACAATAAAGCGATTTTCGAGGATTAATATTTGTTTTTGTTCTCTAATCCCGAAATTTCGACAATATTCTCATCGAACATCAATTAACTTTTGCATGCGTTTGAACGAATTTTCGAATCAATTTTTCCACTCCGACAGGACTTCTTTGGGCGTCGAAAAAAGTGGGCCTTGTAATTAATTTTTTGATTTGCGGGAATAAAAAGTCGTTGGGTGCCAAATCAGGGCTGTATGGGGGGTGACCCATCAATACGACTAAGTAGATGATCAAGACGTTCTGAGTGACAAAAAGTCGAACTTTACGTTAGGTCCGTTGGTTGACAGATGGCAGCACCTGGATCTTTCAGTCCTCAAAATATAAAAGGCAACTCCTAGTTAAAATTTATTTTTTCATGCTGTGATTTTAACTTACAGATATGGTGCCAAAGGCTCACCCCCAGCAATTCCAGAAAACTCCACTTTGGTATTTGAAGTCGAATTGAAGAAAATGCGATAAGAATTTTTATTAATAACTTTCATGTATTTTTTTAAATGTTCCGATAGTTTGTAAGTTTGCCATCATTTCATTTGATTAACTACTTTTGTTACTATATTACGTTTTGAACCAAAATTTCGACCATTTTTACACTATTAAAAGTATTTTGTTTACAGGGTCGTTTTCATTGTAGTTTTGTTTAATGGTTTTATTGGGAAGTGACACTACACACACCAAAAAAGAAAAACATTTCAAAATTCTCATTAAAATCTGAATAAATTTTAGGGCCTGAATTTTCATGGTGATTTTATGTGAGAACCAAGTCCCACAAAAACCCCTAAATAGAATGTTCAAATAACCAGAAGCCTAAGCAGAGGGATACGAGAATTATGCGAACTGACTTGATGACGGCACACGTGACACTACCAAAACGTCGTCATTTTATCATCGATCCCAGGTGAAATCAGTTATCAACTACGCTGTTGGATTCTCGATTCTCACCGCCTGATAAATTTCGTACTCGCATAAACTTAGAACAAATAAGTAGTAGAATTAGGAGCCTGATGATGGCTCCAAAGCAGGAGTCGAAACGTCGAGTTTTTGATAAATGCAGAAGTGGTTCTTACCCGGAACCTAGGACAGTTTATAAGTATGATGAGTAAAAAAAACAGGTCTAAGAACGTATCCAGCTTTTGGTTTAGGGGTAAATTAGAAAAAAAAGTCCTAGACGGGGGCCAATCGGAAAAAAAATGAAAAACGGCCAAGAGAGAGGGTCAAATCAGAACTTTTGATTTAGGGGGGCAAGTCAGGAAATTTATGGGAAGGTTTCGTGGCTCACGGCTGGTTTTTCATGTTTAGGTGGGGGGAGGGGGGAGGCGCTACCACCCTACTCGGAACGCCCATGAACAGATCTGTTGTTAAATGTGTTGCCAGCTCGTATCAAGAGGTGACCAGCCATAGGACTCCGATCAATAGACAACTTTTGTAGAATCGAAAACAGACGTCACCAGGGGGTGGGAACTGAAATACACAACATTGTACCACAGTTCGACGAGTCATCTAGACTTCTTCCGGAATACTAAATCTGACGGTTGCTCGTATTACATGCAGATGGCGAAATAGTTATTATCGATCGTTTGAAGGTGGTTTGAAGATTGTCAGATCGTCGGTTGTTATCGGTTGGTGATCGGTTGTCGACGTTGTCGTCCATTTTGTTATATAGTAATGTAATATGTAATTAAAACATTTAAAACATATCGTGCATCAAACAAAAAATACATAATATTGGAGCATTTCTTTTTTCGATTTCTGAATGTTCCAATCAATGGTCTATAAGGTAATGAATTACGGTATTTAGAATGTAATTTATTAATTATATTTTTTTGACAGCATATTACAAGTAAACTATCCCCAAAAGCAAGAAATACGGCTTCAGCGAATCAACAATAAAAAACTGTATTTCAAATGTCCGGCATTCGGTAATTTGTGAAGCTCATTCTAAAGAGGGTGCGTTGGAGAGGATAGCATACTACTGAGAAGTGCATTGGAAAGAATAAATTTCTCGGTATGTTCACATTTCTCATATATTCTTGTAGTTCATATATTATTTCATTTTAAGTAATGAGAGAACTGTGGGAGATACTTTTGCATGGTTTTTACCAGAAAAAGGTCCTGTTACCATGTGCAGCCCCCAAATGACAGTGAAAACTCCTGAAAAAGTATATGGTGGTAAGAAGAGGCTTTTCAGTATGTATTTAGAAATCACCATGCATCAGAGTTTTGAATGCCAAATTATACTGGGATTCCAAGGTAACCAATTTAATATTGGTTTTCAAATTATTCATAATTTCTTTATGTATTTTGCAGCACACAAAAAGGTGGTGAGAAAGAAGTTTGTACTTTCAGTAGACAAGAGTGAGGAGTGAACTATCACAATGGAAGAGAATGGAAGGTATTTAAAAAATATAAACAGTACAACTATTAATTTCTTTCAAATGTGCAATCAACAGTTAAAGCCAAAGGGCAAATGTTGTTCATTGAATGACAAAATATTTGCTTTACTTATCAATATATAAACAAAGTTCCAAAAGTTATAAATTATCATCAAGTTTTTTCTTATTAAAAACTCTTAAGTAATCCTTTAAATAGCATTCTTTATTTGTTACAATGAGCATATTTTTCAAAATTCAAAGAAAAATTTCTTGTTTTTTTAGATGTAATTGTTTGTGAGTATTATATATTTTGATATCAATTATTGTATGACATTTGTATAGGGCCCTATTATTTAAATATGTACAATTTACTTAGTATTTTGAGTATTTTGTGGGAGTTGAATGTATTTACTAATATTTAGGTATTATTTATATTGTATTGTATAGTGTCATACTACTTACTCTAAATGCAAAAGGTAGAAAATGAAAATTCAAATATACAGAATATTACATAAAGAAGCAGTCATCACATATTGCTTTCAATATATATATATATATATATATATATATATATATATATATATATATATATATATGTAGATTCCTCGTTGTTGGGGTACATCTATGTTTTTTTAGATTTAAGTTGTGGATGCAACAGTTAACCTAACATTTAAGTAAACTCATATTTGTCATTTCTGAAGGCAATATTTTAAAGTTAATTTCAAAATCTTACCTTTGAATATGTTAAATGCGAGTTTACCGAAGCAATAAGTTAACTTTTTCATCCTGACCAGAGTAAAAACACAAATGTATACCGTAAACAACAGGGAAACTAAATATATAACAAATATTTGTAAACTGTATATTATGGTTGTACCAATTTTGTTATTATTATTGTGTGAATAGTTCAATGTTTAATTGAATTTGTAATTAATTTTGTAAATAAAAAAATATATATATGGGGATTATTATTTCGCTGATACCGACATCTATAGTGTAGTCTTAGAACTAGCAGAGAAATACACCAGCTAGGTGATGTACAGATTCCTTCTTTATCGGCAATTGTTTAAATGCAGATTACTGTAACTAAAATTCACATGTTTATTTACCCGGAAGAATCATAGATGGCTAAATCCGCCATTTTGTGGACACAATTTTCAACACAGAGTTTCCTATCTATTCTCTATTGTATGATCTGTGGACGTCACTTAAGTAATGTTCGTACTCATCACTCGTATCATCGTTTTACCACGATTGAGCCTTATGACGACAAAATGACGTCACTTTTCGATTATACAATACTTTTGTAGTCATCAGAGTAGTACGACAAAACATAAGTACTAATTACAAACATATGTTGATCAGGAAAAATTAATTTCATTCACATACCTATTAGAATGCTAGAATATATGACTAGAAGAATATGCACACACCGAGTTTTTATTTAATTGAGATTCACAATTTGCCGTGGGGCAATGAGGAAATTAATATAATTAATTATGTTTTTTAATAAACCATTTGATGAAAAGAAAAAAGAATAAATACGATTTATTTCATCATGAACGTTAAATCATTTACCGAAGTTGGCAGCTTTAAATATCTGTATATGAATAATTGGTTGCCTGCCCATTAGGTTGATTCAGTTTTATAATTTGGTTATGAATAAAGTATAAATTTTTTGAACCTCTACTGGATTTAAGTGAAAAGTTATAATAATTTCGATTTATTTAATTTTAGCAAAAGTTTTGATGAATTATTTATTAATTATCAGATCATTATGTTTTTTCCCTTCAAACACCAATCTGTTAAATGTGTTGCCTGCTAGCTTAAACACTGGCAAAACTTCAATGGTTTAATATATGTGGAGGGAATTATTTGTAATAATTTGAATATTTTATTTCATTTTTACCTTTCATATTATTTATTTTCAGCTAATTATTAATAGTGTTATCGGTACACTGAATTCGAAGATTTTAATAATCCTCCTCTAAACATCTCATGTTTAATAAATTGCCTATGTATTAGGCTGATTAAGGATACCATACCTTGGGCTTAGAGAGATTGGTAATAGATCGATATTAGCTTTAAGTGAACAATTTGAACACAAAAGAATTTGCATGTCATTTGAATATAACCTTTGTTGATCTATTTGTTAAATATTTGTACATGTTACGTTTACTTTTTTACTATTTGGAGAAACACAGTTGTTAAATGTGTTGCCTACTCGTTGACAAAATATCTGACCACCAAGAAGTAAGAAGTTTTATTAAGCAGAGCATTTTATTGTTCATAAAAATATATATCTATTGTTAAATGTGTTGCCTCATAACATCCGATAATCAAAAAATGCTTAAAAAATAAAAATATAGGCATATCAATAAACAACAGTTAATCGTATCCTTTAAGATGTTAGGACATATAACTAGTATATACAAACAAGTTTTTTCAAATTGTGATTCACATTTTGCGGAGGGGAAATACAGAAAATTAATGTAATTAACTGTTTTTTAATCCATTATTTGACAAGGAATAAATACGATTATTACATTATGAATGGCAGAAATACTTTATCATAAAATTAAATGAAGATTAACGATTTACTGAAATCCGCAGTTTTCAATGAGTTTGTGTTTAATCAACGAATATAGACTCTATAGAGGTTGAAAAACATTGATTTTAAAGTGACAAAAAGAAATCTTACACTTGAGTATATTCTATAGGTTCTAAAAAGAAGTCAATTATGTAGAATGCAATATTTCAGAAATAGTATGTGTCTAAAACCATAGACAAGCTCCCCCCATCTTTAAACAGGACCGATTTAACGTCATTAATGACTAATTTAGGTGTTAATTCCTTCATTTTCATGTTTTTCTAGTTCCATTTGTAAACATTTTACCTGTGTTTTTCTCTATGTGTCTAGTCTCTACTCTGAGACAAATTTTGAAATAATGGATCATTTCCTCATACCATATGATTTTAAACTTCCATATTTCAGTTTTCAGCATTTAGATAATGAACAGTATTGGCGAAACATGTAATAATTTAAAAAAAGAATATGATGCCTGTTTCAATACTTGGTTCTCAGAACACTTTTTGAAAGGAAATACCAATGACTCTATGTGCTCACCATTGTTCAAAGTATATCAACAGTGTGTGAAGGTATGTCAGAATATTTTCAAAAATTCTTTGCAACACTATGTATGTATGTATGATTTCAGAAAGCAATGGAAGATCAGAAAATTGACGTTACAGAAGTTACCAAAAACGTACTAGGCACAGATCAAGAAAAGAAACATAATTTATGATATTCACTTGAAAATTTTAAGTAATATATATCTGTAAAAAATCAATTTTAGTAGCAATAAAATAATTGTTAGATTAGAATAGTTGTAAACTTGATTTAAAAAAGTTGGTTATTTTATGTAAAATATTACCAAATGAGCACTACAACTTGTGTATGTATAAATAAAATACACAAAATTTGTGATCATTTATTTATTAAAAATAAATGCAGATGAAGCAATTTGTTAAATCGCTCTAATAGATGGCATGTATAATCTGGGGTACTACCAGGATCGATTCTGGGCCCTTTACTATCCCTCTGACCTACATACTTGTGTGAATACATTGTACATGACGAATTGTTAAAATATACTGTCTATCTAAACAATTTCCCATAAAATTAACCCTACTAAAAGGGTCTCTATTCTGCATAATTTACAGTAGAAGCTGAAATTAGAAAAAAACTGTACTCTACTATTTCATAAAATTACCAGCACGTCCAAACCTGTATATATGAGAAAAACTAATTTGGAGAGGATTTGGTAGTGTTAAGAGCTTCTGACACCACTATAGACCAATTTTGGTCTGTTACTGATCAGAAAAAACCAAAAAACATGTAAAATACTTTTAATTTACAAAGAAAGGTATTACAAAAATCCATGTACTATACAACTTACAGCTACAAGGAAGCTGCTCAACCTCTAATGTCAACAGAAATGTCTTTATAATACTTTTTATCTATGCTGCTGTCTTGATTATAATTAGAAGTCAAAATAAATTCTATTTAGTTAGGCCTCAGCTATAGACACTTGCACAGTAACTGTGGGTGATTTGAGTTGTGCCTTGACTTTACAAGCACTTGAAACACTAAAAAATGTCCTGAACTAAAAATAATTTGAATGAATTAATATTTTTCTGTACTACACTAAAAGTAATCACATAAGACATACAAAAGTAAATGACTAGTTTTCTCTTGAATGTATTTAAACCTCACTTTTGATATCCCTTTTTCAAAGGAATATCAAAAACAATTGGCAAGTTCTTGGGTATATAGTTGATATCACAAGTAGAAGCGTTAATATAAGTAATTGCACCGTCAGAAGTCACACCATAACCTGAAATTGACAAAACTATATTCAGGATTTGGTTTATTTTGAATGAATAATTTTATACCTTCGTGAATGTGTCCAAAAACGTGATATTTCGGTTTGATTCGTTGTTGAACTGAAGATAACAATTCTACACAGCCTGCTCTGACCCCAGAACAAACTAAATCTCCATGCCCCACAGGTGGGGCGTGCGTTATTAGAACGTCTATGTCATCTGGTATGAGATTCCATTTGTTCAGACATTCTTCTCCTCTCCGCAAGTTGAAAGCCCAGTTTCCAAATTCTGGCTGCCTACATTCAATTTGTTTATTCAATTATTGATACCACAGACTTTTATTAGAAAAATGCTCATAAATTCATTGCAAAATTTTTGAATCATAGTACATACTAGGTAAAACTAAATAATGTATTCAGCAAACATCCTCTTGTTGAAACTGGTGTTCCACAGGGAATAGTAATTGGATTATTGTTGACACTACATATTAGTGATCTTCTAGATGCAATGCCCAATGGTTTTAATTATTTTTATTATTAGGCATTATAATTGATAATAGGTAGATTTGGAATAATTACTTTGAATTTCTTTTAAAAACCAGTTAATTTATTCTTTTACACGATGTTAAGAATAATGTCCACAGAGAATCCTGTATTTTGCTATTTTAAATAGTTATCATTTAATCAGTGGAGCAAGAGCCTATATCAATAATTAACTTCAAAGATTAGAAAAATGTGTCATAAAATAGTTTATAAAAATCAGTTTAACATAAACTTTAAAATTTTGAAAAAAAAAAAAAAATTCTACCAGTGTCATGAAAAATTTTTATCACCATTCTGTAAAAAGATCCCAATAAACAAATAATGAAATGGTCAACAAACATTAAACAAGCTTTCTGGTTATCTTCCAAGCAAAAAATGTAACTTATTCAAGAAATTTGTTATATAAAGTACATAATTATGCTTCACATACAATGGGGTACCACAAGGAACAGTTACAGGGCCCCAATTCTTTATTTTATTCATCAATGAAAGAGACTTGTGTTAAACACTGCTTGCAATGACTTTAGTTACTACTCATGATATATGAAATGGAATACAAATTAAATTTACTAGGTAAGTTAATGATGCCTAATATTTTGAATTTAGACTAATTTCATGCCATGGAAATTATGATGTATTACCAATAAATGTTGATAAACAATAGAAAAATTAGTGGAACAGAGTAATGATAAATACAAAGTCATTGATTTTGACCTTAATTTTAGGTGGGGTAAACACGATTCCAAAAATACTTTATTAAACCCATATTTTGGTAATATTATTTGATAATAACATAGTCTATTAAACATTTTTGAAAGTAATGTAGTAATACTGTGGTTTACTTTAATTTGATTGATGGTGTTTGCTGTTGAGATTAAAAGATTCACATAATTTCAGCTATCTTAAGAACCTCAGTTAATAAAATACTGCTCAATTGAAATTGTGTATAAGGGATAAACCTATAAATCTAAGGCATTTAAACAATATTACAAAAATTCAAAATGCTTAATATATAAATAAAGTAAGAGAAATCATGATTTCCTTACAGAATATAACTATTATAGAGAACTTACCAAGGTGATCCCCACAATTTTATTCCATAAAGTTCTATTCCACTATCTTCCAAATATACACAATTGCCAAGAAAATTTCTAATGTTATCTGTGTTCACTGCATCGCCAATGTTGTCTTTTGTCTTTCTGTAGTTTGGAACTTCATCATCATGAGCATTTTGTCTTGCAGCAAGCTTACTATTAAAGTCCTCACCAAACTGTTTATCAAAACTAAGTTCATGATTACAATTTTATGTGTATGGGGTAGCGTACCTAATACATAAATTCAGACTAACATTAAAACTCATTACATGTTTGTTTGAATACCTAGCCAGTTGTTGAATTGAATGACTTCATCTTTTTGACCACAATTTGTAAAATCACCGGCATGGACATCACCATGAAGAAAATTACATCAAAGAATGGGTACCATCAGACAAATCGATCCGGTTCTACATCGAAAATTTGTTTTCGTTTCTAGCTGTGGTTGGATCAAGGATTTACTTTTATTTCTTGGTCATTTCGTATTAATTATTTACTTTTTTTTCGATAATCCATATGGATCACACATACAATAGAGACAGGGGTGGTAATCAGATAGGTAATGAACTTAAAGATATGGGCAACCGTTCACATTCTACAGGTTAGGTTTGCATCAAAAGTTTCGAGGGAATGACAGATTCACCATCTAAAAGAAGGTTGAGTTTCTGGTCCAAATTCACCAAAGGGGGCTCTACCGAATTATTTTTTGGGTAACACCATTCGAAACAAAAATCGATATTTTCCTTGTTCGATTGTGGTGTTATTTCCCAAGAACACAAAAATAATCAAGCTAGAAGACAATGGAAACTAATATTGGATAAAAATGTCCGTCAAATAACGTTATGATTTATTTGAACCACTAAAAATTTACTCTTGTGTTTCTTGTGACTCTACTCATTTCGTATACAAATAATTATGTCCTTCCAATGCCTGTTTCCATAATAACTTGTTTTTTTCAGCAGAGTCTATAAAACTGTCTTGTTCTCTCATATATGAAACCATAAATGATCACAATATGAAAAAGTACCAAATCACATGTTGATCTAAAAGATACAATAGAGGTTGCATCACAGATCATCCTCAGTCCTAGGGGTATAAATGAATTGTATACAAAATACCAACCGATTGACAGCTTTAGCTTTCAAACACAGTGGCCGGTAACTCAATAAAGATATGGCCGATAAAAAAGTAATGTTGGTCCACTTGGGCTAACTTTAAAAAATGTCGGAATTTGAACTGATCAAACACCATTAATGGTGTTTGATCCAGCCACGTAGCCCTCTTAACAAATTCTTCAAGTACTATTTTTGACAGTTTAGCCCAAGTTGACAGACAATGTGAGCTTTTTTAGCCCCTTGAATAAATGTTTTTGTCGGCCACAGTCAGTGAAAGCTAAAGCAATGAATATAGACTCTTATTGAACACGTCTTATGTGAGTTTACTTTTTCAGCAGATACAAACTGTTGTCGGCTTACCGCACAAAACATGAAACGTATGAAACTAGCAAACGTTCACAACATTGTATGATTGCCGCACAGGCTTGAATAAATGGTTGTTTAGAGTACACTGTCACCGGTTATCAATTGACGTTTATGTGTTGCAGAATAATTTATGAGTTTTTCAATTTAGAGCACAAGGTGTTTTCTGTCGCCCTGTGAAAGAACATACTTCTATGTTTAAGTAAACCTACATAAAAACGAATATTCTTTTGCTATTTGTGCGACTCTGTAATTGGAACATAGAACTGTGCCGCGCACGTCTTATCTGCTGAACTCAGAGTTATCCAGATGGGAGCGCTGTATTTCAGTTAATGTGTCATGTATATCTAGAGTTTACTTTCTAGAGATGTGCAGTGCACAAATGTCGTATGTTAGAGAGGGCCAACGCGATGGGGGCGCTGGTGACATTTCAGTGGTAATGTCATGTATATACAAAATAGCGGTTAGCGCTTGATCTGATGTTTGGGTCAGGAAACAGTAGAAGCGGTAGGTTCTATATTTGTTGGTTTAATGCATTGCCTGCCCAGCACGCTGATTCAGATTACAGTTTTCTTTTCTTAGTACATTTGTCTATTCTAGACCTGATTTTAGATTGTGAAATATTAGATAGAGGGATTAAACTGATAAAGTAAGTTTTTGTTGTAAGATTAGAAGGTGGACCCAGTGGTATCGAAAGCTGAGAAATTAATGAGGATTTCATTTAACAACCACCGATGGCGCCACCATAACACGTGTACCAATTATTTATTCAAAAGATTTAATAAAATGGCAAATATCGTAACAATTAAATCTGGGTTAGTTAATTCGATACGCAAATTTTATTAAAATCGTAAATAGTGGTTTAAATTTGCATAATTTTTAAAATGTAACTCTCATACTTCAGGCCATCTAGCGGCCTTTGTTGTTAAAAAATAAAGAGAATAAGAAAGGTAACTTGACTTCAACCCAACAATGAAATATCATATAGGCAGACCATATACAGTGATGGGCAAATGTGTGGAACCAAATAAATATCTCTGGAATTATTAGAGATATCAAAATGAAATTTGGAAGGTTGATACTGCAGTAGATTGCCTATTTGTTTCCAAAGTTTTTACAATTTTGAACTTCCTGTTTTACCGGAAGTAATGTCGATTTTAAAATTTGCAATGAAACACCCTATATAGTATTTTAGTTTCTGATGAAACATTTTATTGCGAATACAAAAATATCGGGTTTGATATTGTTTACTTCAATACCTACCGAGATATTAACAGAAAATTAACTAAGTAAAGGAAAAATTCGATGGTAGCTAAACTCGGTTCAGATTTCATTTACGCCATATATAAATAAACCGCTCGGTAAGGATTTGTATTTCTATTGGCCAATCGGTGGCATTATACTATCACAGCCAACAGCACTGCTTGTTCCATAGTCGAATACACATGCGTTTGTTTAAATCAGGCGCAAATTAAATCTGAATCAAGTTTAGTAGTCCATGAAATTCATTGCAGAAGTGACAATAGTTGTCAAAATTAGTTATTAGTTTTTTTTTTATTTGAACGTAAAAAGAATGAATTGTTTTAATTTGATCGTAAAATGGCCGAATTAAGTGAAAGAGAAAGAATAGAAATATTAATGATGATTGGGTATGGGGAGAGGAAAAGGACGCATCAAGAAGTTTGTGACCTTTTTAACATTGTTCGTCCGAATACACAAATATCCCGTTCAATAGTGACGAAAACTTTTCCAAGGTACGACACAAGTGGAACAGTTAGCAATTTACCAAAAAGTGGACGGTTAAAAAGTGCAATTAATGAAGGTGTAGCTCAAAATGTTGCTATATCTTTGGAAGAAAATCCTCACTTATCCACTACCGACCTCGCCAATATGCATGGAATTAGCCGTCGTTTAGTAGGAAGGATATTAAGGTGAGAAAAATAACATCCATACAAAATTTGCCTCGTTCAAGAACTCTCCGAAGACGATTTCGACAGACGTTTGCAATTTTGTGAAACGATGATGGATATTTGTAATCGTGATAATAATTTTATAAGAAATGTGGTGTTTTCAGACGAGGCTACATTTTGTTTAAATGGTACGGTTAATCGACATAACTGCCGCTTCTGGTCGCAAAGCAATCCTAATTGGGTACAAGATGCTCATAGAAAACTTCCCAAAAAATTGAACGTTTGGGCCGGCATTTATAACAACAGAATCGTGGGACCCTTCTTCCTACAAGAAACTTTAAACGGAGATAGGTATTTACAGCTCTTGGAGACACAAGTTATTCCGGCATTGGAGGTAAATAGAGAATTACCAAATAATATCTGGTTTCAGCAGGATGGAGCACCACCCCATTACGCTCGCATTGTTCGAGATCATTTAGATAGGACATTTCAACACAGATGGATTGGAAGAAGGGGTACTTATGAATGGCCTGCACGAAGTCCCGACCTTAATCCACTAGACTATTTTCTGTGGGGTTACTTAAAGTCTAAGGTTTATGTTGATTGACCAAATAATTTGCAAGAATTAGTTGCAAGACATCCAGAGAATTACACCAGAAGTAATAGCTAATGTTACTAGAGAATTTAAAAACCGAGTTGCTTATTGTCAAGAAGTAAACGGTGCTCAGTTTGAACATCTAATACATTAAGTTTAGTTAAGTTAAGTTTCAATGTTTTGAAAATCACTTAGATTTAGTTAATAGTTATGATTATGTATTTATTTAGTGGATATTAGATTTTTCCTTTCCTTAATTACTTTTCTGTTAATATCTCGGTAGGTATTGAAGTAAACAATATCAAACCCGATATTTTTGTATTCACAATAAAATGTTTCATCAGAAACTAAAATACTATATAAATAGGCAATCTACTGCAGTATCCACCTTCCAAATTTCATTTTGATATCTCTAATAATTCCAGAGATATTTGCTTGGTTCCACACATTTGCCCATCACTGTATATTCTTCTTGTTTTTGAAAAACTCAAACTGCTATAAAGAAAAATAAAATAAGGAATTTTTTTGTATACAATATTTGCTACAATTATGTGTGATAATGTAGTTTAATGATTAAAAAAAGTACCAGTAGACTGGTAATGACCTTGAATAGGCCTTTTCATATTTGAAAATTTTTTGTGCTCGTGCGTCAACTTCTGTCATTTTTTACGGACAGTTTTCGTGTTTATTTATTATTACTGATATTTTTAACATTTGAGACATTTTAGACATTTTTGTATTTTTGATATTTGTGACAAGTTTTACATTATTGTGATAGTTTAAGCACTTTTGCGAAATAACACCACAAGTAACGAAAATTGCTGATTTGTGGATGTTATTTCCCAAAAAGCGCTTAAACATTGAAAAATATGCCACAAATATTATTGAGAAAACAATTATTGTCATTTTTGATATTTTAGACATTTTTATTATTTTTACGATTTGTGATATTTTTGCCATTTTAGACATTTTTTACATTTTTGACGTTATTGACATCTTTGTCATTTTCGACATTTTCGAAAAGTTGATATTTTTAACAATTTTGACACTTTTGACATTTTCGATAAAGGTAACGCGACGGTTATACTTGATAAAAATGATTAAAACACCAAAATGATGGATGGACCTTATTAACACAGGATCATATTCTTAGCTCAAAAAAGATCCTACGCAAAATATAGAAAAAGCCGCTAGAGACATTATAACAAAACACAAACAAGATTTCACTCTATTAGAACGAAAACACTTAACACAACACTATAGTAAACCTCCACATTTATATGGCGTTCCAAAAATACATAAAGACACAATACCAATGAGACCCATTGTAAGTTCAATAAATTCACCATTACAAAACATATCAAAATTTTTACTAAATATAATTAAACGTTACGAAAATAATCCAAACAATTTAAAAAACACTAATGATATTTTAACAAAATTAAAAAGCATTATTATCAACAGAAATGATATACCAGTAAGTTTCGACATAGTTAGTCTTTTTACAAGTGTACCTGTTGATAAATCATTACAAATTATAAAAAATAAATTACAAGATATTACTTTACACAACAAAACAAAATTAAACATTGACACAATTATGGAACTAACCGAACTTTGTTTAAACACTACATATTTTCAATTTGAAGGAGATTTCTATAAACAAGAATTTTGTATGGCCATGGGTTCTCCTTTATCTCCTATAATCAGTAATATATTCATGACATATTTTGAAGAAAGGGTCATGGGCAAATATAAGAATGAACCAAAAGTGTGGTGGAGATACGTTGATGACATTTTTGTGGTTTGGGAGTATGGTGCTGAAGAACTGCATTCATTCCTAGATTACACCAATAGTCAAGAACCCACAATAAAATTTTCAATGGAGATGAAAAATTTGCATAAACTTGCTTATCTTGATGTACTTATAGATAGAACAAACAACACAATAAGTACAAGTACTTATCGAAAACCTACAAATACTAATAGATATTTGAATTTTTACTCCAACCATCCCTTGAATGTAAAGAAAGGTGTTTTAAAGTGCTTATATGATAGAGCAAAAAACATATCTTCATCCACCCAAATCTTTTAACGACGAAGTTAATATTATCAAAGAACATCTACTTCAAAATGAATATCCCCAAGACTTTATAAATAAAACTATAAATCAGCTAGAAAGAAAATCGCAACAACAAACCAGCACAAATAACCATCACACTAATACCAACCAAACACAAACAGACAACCAAATTATGAACATAACTCCATATGTCCCAGGTGTATCGGAAAAAATTAAGCGGTTAGGAAATTAATACAGCGTTAAAACTGTTTTTAAAACAAATAATACCTTGCGCTCTATTCTCACACATACCAAACCGTTTAACGCAACCCAGAGTTCTAAAAATTGTGTGTACAGTGTTTTGTGTGACTGTGGCCATTCTTATACCGGTGAAACTTCAAGACCTTTAGAAGTAAGGAAAAAAGAACATCAATATAATATTTCCAGAAGACATGTGGACAAATCAAATTTGGCCAATCATGTATTAACGAGCACCGGCAGCTATAGGATAGATTGGGATAAAACAAAGATTTTGTTGAAAGAAGAAAATTTAAAAAAGAGAAAACTTCAAGAAGCCAGCTATATGATGATAAACAACACTGAAATCGGAGCACCTTCAGCCGACCTTCATTTGGACTGGATGAATTTATTGCTAACAGAGCAAAAAAACGGTAACCTCAGCGTCAAGTGATCGCCAAAAGACAAATTGTCAGTGTCAATTTCAAGTCAAAGCGAAAATTTTTTAGAAAAAACCTCGAAAACAACACTAAACTATTGACAACGACTCCAGACTCGGAGTTGAAACGTCTCCAAACACAGATAAGAACAAATTTTGAGAAGAGAAACCCCAATGAACAGACAAAATAAAAGTTGACAATCTTGTTATTTTTGACAAGTTTGACATTTTTGACAACTTTGACATTTTTGAAATTTTTGCCTTTTTTCACGTTTATGAGATTTTCGATATTTGTGCATTTTTGACACTTTTGTCAATGTCGACAACTTCGGTATTTTTGACATTCTTCCTGTGTACAAATAGGTATCGTTTATTGTGTATACATATCTGCTGTGTAGTCATTATAAATGTATGTGACAAACACAAAAAAGTAGCCTCAAATATCAAAAAGATTACTCATTAATTAAATACATACGCAGTGATTGACAACTCCAGACAGAAAATCTGATGTTTTGTACGAAAACATTTTTTTCTTTAAAATGTTTCACTTCGATAGGAAATTTAGTTCTCCACAACAAATCTAATCTATGTTTTACGAGCCTTAGCAAATATTAACACTATTTTGACTATATTCTAATAACAAAATCATTAAAATTATCATTATATTGCCAAAATACCGAAATGTTAATCGAAGACACGACGACGAAATCATCGTTAATCAACAAACTTTTGTTGTTTTTAATTTCCTCGTTTAGGGAAATACGCGGATAACTCAAGATTCGTCCCACTTAAAAATGTCTTCGATGTGGTATTGTACCCACTTTGTTTCAAGTTTAAAAGTTGTTTTCACAGTTAGTCCTGCGACACTAAACAGACCAGTTCAACCTCATTTAAGTCAAAAGCAAAATGTGCTGTGTTAAATTTTCGATATATTTATGTAAGTATTAATAATGTTATTTGTAAAATCATTATTGTTTGGATAATTATATTTATTATATTATTATACATCGTAATTACAAACCAGTTTACTTATTATTAAGTTGATTCTAAACATGATATTTTCCGTGGTGCGTAAAGATAGACTACAACAAACGAAATACTTTTTTCTTTGACTCAAAAAATCACTGCTGGCCAAGTATTGACTTCCACTTTATTAATTCTATTGCGGAATATAAGCCAAGCTTAGTATTCAAGAGATTATTCGGCTGTTGCCAATAATAACTTTCTAAAATGACACGTTCCTAATATCATCTATTTTTTTTGTTTTTTGAACTGACTTACACAGCGGCGTATCCAGAAAATAATATTGGATACCTTGAGAATTTTATTATCTCATATACCTATACATTTGTGTACTTTTTTACTTAAATTTCTCGTACATTTTTAGAAAGTTACTGTTCAATTTAAGATTTGTTGAATTTTTAGATATATTTATGTCAATAGAGCAAAAATTAACTGATAATGTGTAAAAAATACTATCAGGATACCGATTATCAGGATTATAAAATAATATGTTGATAATTATTATACTCAAAGGAATAACACATATCAGTATTCTTTTTGTTTCAGTTTTAAGCTTGGTG
Source organism: Octodonta nipae (assembly GCA_034190945.1). Lineage (NCBI taxonomy): Eukaryota > Metazoa > Arthropoda > Insecta > Coleoptera > Chrysomelidae > Octodonta > Octodonta nipae. The sequence goes on along the minus strand of CM067223.1, from coordinate 87,475,817 downwards.
TTCATCTAGACACTGATTTATTCAAATACAGTTTTACACCCTAACACCAAACCTTTATTTTAAACACTCAACGCAGTTTCAACAATTCTAAATTGTCATCTTAAAGGAGTAAACCAAACTGCTTGAAGATGAGTAAACCAAACTCCTTGAAGATGACAACTTAGAGTTGTTGAAACGGCGTTGAGTGTTTAAAATAGAGGTTTGGTGTTAGGGTGCAAAACTGTGTTTTTATATTTGTGACACACCAAAGGTTCCACAGTTTCTCCAATACTGATTAATCTACTGTGTTTCTGAATGTATTCTTTATAATCACAGAAAGCGGTTTATTTCTTTTGATTTACGAATGTTTTCAATATAATCAAACTTTTTCAAAAGAGATCTTTATTCAGTGGTTTCATGATTGCTTTCTTTTGTTTCAGTTTTAACAGTAGTAATTTCCTGTTCATTAGTTTCTTCTCTGAATCGACACAAACGGCAATTTCCATGGAACGACTTGGACGATGAGTCCGATCAATCTACATCTACATCCACATCTACAACCACACCGACAACAACATCTACGACAACATCTACAACTACACCCGCACCTACATCAACGTCTACCTCTACGACTACACCCGCACCTACATCAACATCTACGTCTACGACTACACCCGCACCTACATCAACATCTACAACTACAACTACGCCTGTACCTACAACTAGGCCCACTGTATCATTAGCCAATTTCTATAGTTGCATGGGTGGTTGCGGCAGGACCTCTGAGTATAATCCAGTGTGTGGTAATGACGGTACTACTTACCACAATAATCGTACCCTGTATTGTGCAAACTTTTGCGGAAGAAGTAAGTTCTAAATTGTATAGCTTTTACAACGTCTTGTATAATTTGAGATTCGTAGAAAATTTTACAGGGATTAAGTTCGAAAATGAAAAATATATCAGTATGCATACGACGATTGAAAGAATTTATTAATTTTTCAAATTAAATATTTAAAAATAACAAAGTAGGTACTGGAACATTATATCCATGTCTGCAATTGTTACGTAAAGACTCTTCTTTACCCGACTACGGGGAAGCAAAGGAAGGGTAATGATTTTAACAGCCTATGCATGTATATATGTATACAGTGATGGGCAAATGTGTGGAACCAAGCAAATATCTCTGGAATTATTAGAGATATCAAAATGAAATTTGGAAGGTGGATACTGCAGCAGATTGTCTATTTGTTTCTAATTTTTTTTTTTAAATTTTGAAGTTCCTGTTTTATCTGAAGTAATGTCGATTTTAAAAATTTGCAATGAAACACCCTGTATAGTATTTTAGTTTCTGATGAAACATTTTATTGCGAATACAAAAATATCAAGTTTGATATGTTTACTTCAATACCTACCGAGATATTAACAGAAAAGTAATTAAGGAAAGGAAAAATCTAAAATCCATTAAAGAAATACATAATCATAATTATTAACCAAATCTAAGTGATTTTCAAAACATTGAAACTTAACTTAACTAAACTTAATGTATTAGATGTTCAAACTGAGCACCGTTTACTTCTTGACAATAAGCAAGTCGGTTGTTAAATTCTCTAGTAACATTAGTTATTACTTCTGGTGTAATTCTCTGGATGTCTTAAGTTATTCTTGCAGCTAATTCTTGCAAATTATTTGGTCTATCAACATAAACCTTAGACTTTAAGTAACCCCACAGAAAATAGGTCGGGACTTCGTGCAGGCCATTCATAAGTACCCCTTCTTCCAATCCATTTGTGATGAAATGTCCCATCTAAATAATCTCGAACAATGCGAGCGTAATGGGGTGATGCTCCATCCTGCTGAAACCAGATATTATTTGGTAATTGTCCATTTACCTCCAATGCCGGAATAACTTGTGTCTCCAAGAGCTGTAAATACCTATATCCGTTTAACGTTTCTTGTAGGAAGAAGGGTCCCACGATTCTGTTGTTATAAATGCCGGCCCAAACGTTCAATTTTTGGGGATGTTGTGTATGAGCCTCTTGTACCCAATTAGGATTACTTTGCTACCAGTAGCGGCAGTTATGTCGATTAACCGTACCATTTAAACAAAATGTAGCCTCGTCTGAAAACACCACATTTCTTATAAAATTATTATCACGGTTACAAATATCCATCATCGTTTCACAAAATTGCAAACATCTGTCGAAATCGTCTTCGAAGAGTTCTTGAACGAGGCGAATTTTGTATGGAAGATATTTTTCTCGCCTTAATATTCTTTCTACTGAACGACGGCTAATTCCATGCATATTGGCGAGGTCGGTAGTGGATAAGTGAGGATTTTCTTCCAAAGATATAGCAACATTTTGAGCTACACCTTCATTACTTGCACTTTTTAACCGTCCACTGTTTAACCGTCCATTTTTTGGTAAATTGCTAACTGTTCCACTAGTGTCGTACCTTCGCAAAGTTTCCGTCACCACTGAATTGGATATTTGTGTATTCGGATGAACAATGTTGAAAAGGTCACAAACTTCTTGATGCGTCATTTTCCTCTCCCCATAACCAATCATCATTAATATTTCTATTCTTTCTCTTTCACCTAATTCGGCCATTTTACGATCAAATTAAAACAATACAATCTTTTTACGTTCAAATAAAAAACTAATAACTTATTTTGACAACTACTGTCACTTCTGCAATGAATTTCATCGACTACTAAACTTCATTCAGATTTAATTTGCGCCTGATTTAAACAAACGCATGTGTATTCGACTATGGAACAAGCAGTGCTGTTGGCTGTGACGGTATAATGCCACCGATTGGCCAATAGAAATACAAATCCTTACCGAGCGGTTTGTGTATATCGGGCGTAAATGAAATCTGAACCGAGTTTAGCTACCATCGAATTTTTCATTTGTTACTTTTCTGTTAATATTTCAGTAGGTATTGAAGTAAACAATATCAAACCCGATATTTTTGTATTCGCAATAAAATGTTTCATCAGAGATCAAATGTAGCTAGTGCGAGCTTTATGCTGTCGGCGTTCATATTTTTTATTCTCCATAATATTGTCCCATTGCCCCCCCCCTAAGTCATAAGCTGGCGACGCCCTTGATTACAGAAATTTATACCATCCTATAATTTAATTTTCCACTTTACTCCTCCCCCCAGACTAACCTGAGGATTATACTCTATACTTTGTGCACCATTTTTGAAAATTTTGGAGAGAGTATGGGTCCTAGATATGTAATACCTACCAATTGCACATTCCAGCGATTCTTTTATGAATTTTCAAATTACGAAAATTCATAGGGAAAAATTTTTTAAATGAACGCCCTGTACATTTAGTTTTTCTGAGATCTTTTTATTGTTTTTTTTTCAGGAGTGCAGTTTGTAAGAAGCGGAACTTGTACAGTGTTTTAGAATTCCTACTCGACATATATAAGACTTACCGGAATGTGAATTCCAATGAATTCGTCTTACTCATTGTAAGCATCACTAAACATTCAATTAAAAGACTATTCGTGATAATTTATTGTTCACAGTATGTACCTGGTAAACAATTTTTTTTATATTTTGTAATACATTAAATTAAATGCGTCTTTTGTATAAACTATTGTTTTCTTGAGATCCTTGATTATTTTTCCAACGAACCGAAAAAATATTGTTTTCTTTTCCACTACATATTTTAAATTACATATGTACTAACAGGTAACCAAGTAACATTTGTTGGTTTGATTGTAGGGATAATCATTGAAACTACAGACCCATTCAGAAAAATTAATTCGCTAAAAAATACAAATCCGTTTTAACATGATTTTAAAATAAATAATAACCAGTACCTCAGAACTTTTTGATATTTTTTGATGCTTAAAACAATAAAAGTAGAACTTTGACAGTCACTACCCCATCAGTTATTTTATATAAGTACAATAGTTTCGGTACTGCCGTAAAGGACAGAGGGCAAAACAGACATGAGGGGTCTAAAGGCAAAAAATTACTATGCTCTTATTATTGTGTATCTTAAAGTGAGCATATTTTCTAATTAAAGAAAATTTTGAACTGTATCGGATTTTTAACCGACTTCCAAAAAGGAGGAGGTTATCAATTCGTCGCGTATTTTTTTCGCTGTTTTTTGTATGTATGTTACTTGATTTCTTCTCCTGTGGTGAACCGTTTTGAATGAATATGGTTTTGTTTAATAGAGTATATATCCAGATTGGTGAAACTTCAAATTTTGGAAAAGAATTATATTGGTAAAGTGATAAAATTTGTGAATGAACACATGCGTGCATGGAAATCGACCAATATTCCGAATATTTTTGTCGATTTTTTGATAAATCCTTATGGATGTGTATAGTTTTTTAACGTTTAATCCATTAAGGAAGATCCTTAGGTGATCTCATATATTTTTCTGCGACGTGCAACTTGCAGTTTTGCAGAAAATAGCCGAAAATTCCAAAATTCTTATCAAAAATTTCATCGAAATGACATAACGGACATTTCATCATAAATATTTTATATTCTCTTCGAGGTGTCATTCCTTTGTACGCAAGACAATATATATTATAAATAAATATAACATATATTGTTTCTGGTCGGGAACCTTCATCAGTTGCGCTTCCCACAATTGAATGTCCTCTCGAACACTTCTTTAAGCATTTGATGCATTTCGTTAAATTTGAAGACGCGAGATGTAAGACCGACATCTAGGATTTTCGAGAGAATCAGTACACAGAGGTTCCGAATCTGGAGCCGTTCCGTGTAATTGCTGTTCTCCCTTAACTCCTAGGACAGAATGTCACGATAAAATTTTCAGGCTACTTCACCTGTCAGAGATATTGAATATTCTCTTCGAGGTGTCATTCCTTTGTACGCAAGACAATATATATTATAAATAAATATAACATATATTGTTTCTGGTCGGGAACCTTCATCAGTTGCGCTTCCCACAATTGAATGTCCTCTCGAACACTTCTTTAAGCATTTGATGCATTTCGTTAAATTTGAAGACGCGAGATGTAAGACCGACATCTAGGATTTTCGAGAGAATCAGTACACAGAAACAATATATGTTATATTTATTTATAATATATATTGTCTTGCGTACAAAGGAATGACACCTCGAAGAGAATATTCAATATCTCTGACAGGTGAAGTAGCCTGAAAATTTTATCGTGACATTCTGTCCTAGGAGTTAAGGGAGAACAGCAATTACACGGAACGGCTCCAGATTCGGAACCTCTGTGTACTGATTCTCTCGAAAATCCTAGATGTCGGTCTTACATCTCGCGTCTTCAAATAAATATTTTAATTCCAATGTAATATTGCGATAATTTTAGGCACTGGAAGTTTTAATTGCGAATTTGAAAATTTTCTATGTACATCTTAAGCATATAGGTAGTAAAGCATAGTATTTTCGGCTAATTAAATCAATGAGTACCAAGCTCGTTTTGTTTGTATACCAGACAAATACATATTTAAAAGCAATTTTTTCCATTTTGCGAAGACGGTGCTTTTGGTTGTCACATTCTCCCGGCCTAATAGAAAATTCAGTGACAACACATGTCAAACTTAAACTGCTATTCGGTGCGATTATAGACAGGGTGTTTAGTAGCAAACAAAATCACAAAGTAAAGTGATAGAAGCAGTTGCATTTATATGAAGATTGAAATATAGGACGGACTAGAATGATAGTGGTCCCTAGGCAGCTGTATATACAGGGTGGTTGGAATATAAGGTGGACTGGACGTTTGGTGTTATAAAAATGTTGGAAAAAATGTGAAATTAAAATTATATAGGGTGATTAAAAAACTGTTATATGATGTGGACATAAGCAAATCATATACAGGATGGTTGAAATATATGCTGGAGTTGAATTATATTTATACAGTGTGATTAAAAATTATTTCTTTTATAGCCTATAAGAAGTTGCATAAAGTGTGGAGAGGAATTAATGTTACACAGGGCGATAATATAAAATGTTAAAAATGAAATAATTTATGGGGTAGCCCACAAGGAGTTATATACTATGGTTGAAATATAGGACGGATTTGACTCCATAAATATGGGATGGATTCTACTCCGTCCTATAGTTTACAGAAGGCAGATAACTAATTTATGCTTGTCTTTGGGCAGTCGTATGTACAGGATGGTTGGTACATAGGAGTGGAATTATCTATTGTTATACAAGGTTGTCAAAAAAAGTTGAAAAAAGCTTACATGGCGTAGTCCATAAGGCATAAATATATTTTAAGCTTATTAAGTCAACGCGTACTAGTATATTTTGTTCGTAAAGATTTACCTGTCAATTTAAATGAGAAAGTATCATCGTGTAATGTTGAGGCTTTCGATGTTACCTGGTTCTGTCTATTAAGGTTATACAAACAAAATAAAAAATAAAGAATGAAAACTACCTGTGTTCAAAAAAACTAAAAAGTTGAAAATAAAACATTTAAAAAATATATAACCGACTTCTACCTAGAACTAAAAAGCTAAAAATAATTATAACAAAATACAACTCTAACAAATAAATAACACATTCAATGTTGTTAGGTACCTACCAAGGAAGTAAAAAATGTAAACATTAAAAAGTGCTCATTCTGTTCAAATTAATTACCTACCAATCTAGTATATATTTGAAGTCGGTGCCAAGCAACAACCAAGTGTGATAAATTAGTAGATAAGTACGCAATGAAAGATTTTAGATTTGCTACTGTCACTTCTGCAATGAATTTTCATAATTATATGTATAATTTATGTTATATGTAGGTATTGCGTTTGCGATTGTGATGGTATATCTGTATAAATTTATGACTCATTTCACTATATTTATCAAAGTTTGCTGAACAGTTTGAAAGATGTAAACTAGAAAAGTATTTAGCTATGTAATCATCAATATTTTAATGAATCTAAGTGTGCATGTTTGTATGTGTATGTATATGTATATAAATGTGAGTACTTATATAATTATGTGTATAATTTCTGTTATATGTAGGTATTGTGTTTGCGATTGTGTATGTATATATGTTTATGTGTATATCTGTACATTCGATATTTATTTATAATGTCTATTACAGTATATAGTAGCTCTGTAAATGAATATATTTCTGTTGGGCTATTAAGGAATGAATAATAATAAAAAAATGAATAGTAACGTTCAGTTTCTATTAAAAAATTCCTCAAAAGTTAGGAACATTGCATGTCAAAACAAACAATAACAAACTCATTACGCTTATCATTTTATTAAACAGATACAGAAATGCCAGCAGAAGACAAAACCATCTTGAATAAACAAAGTTGTTGTTTTAATTCCCTTGATTATCGCGGTAAATCGGTAAACTGTTTACGCATGGGAAAATCTAAATCGACAGTTGTATATATTTGATTGTTAAGGGAAATACGTGGATGATTCAATATTCGTCCCACTTTAGAATGTCTTTGAGTTAGATTGCTAAGTGGTGTCGAGTTTAAAAGTTGAATGTTCAGTCGGTTGTGCGACAGTTCAGTGGAGAAACCAGATCAACCACATAATCAAAATGTGCCATGTGAAATACTCGATGTTTTTAAGTAAGTATTAATAACGTTGTTTATTGTTTTGAAAACCATATGTGTTTATATGTCGCAATTGTAGATATAGTTTGATTTTGGTCATATGTTTATTCTAATCTACAAATTTTGAGTTTTGTGCAAAAAATTTCTAAAACGTAATATCAAATATTAATTTTAAATTGTGCGATGTCAGTTGCTTTGTGAAAATTTTTAACTTTTTCTTATTATTTGAGTTAATTGCCATTGAAAACGGGTCTGACTAACAGCCTAAAAAGTTTTGTGATTTTGAAATATACGAACTTTTTTCCACAAGTGTGAATTATATTCCTAAAAAACCAAAAACACAATTTTTTTCCGAGTTTCGACTACTCTTGTATAAAAAATTTAAATATTCCCCTATAATAATTATCATGAAAAATACTAAGTTTTTTAAAATTCATTTCATTAAATAGATTTTTTATGTCAAATCTGTACAATACGAGGGCTGCCTTTTATGTTTCGGGATTAGAGAACAAAAACAAATATTAATCATCGAAAATCGCTTTATTGTTTTTCAATATATTCCCCATGAAGATCTATACACTTTTGCATGCGTTTAAACCAATTGTCGAAGCACTTTTTCCACTCTGATTGAGGTATCTCCAAAACATGCATTCTGAACGCAGCAACCGCTTCTTCAGGTGTCGAAAAACGTTGACCTCTTAGTTTGTTTTTTACGTACGGGAATAAAAAGAAGTCATTTGGTGACAAGTCAGGACTATACAGCGGATGACTCATCAAATCGATGTTTTGAGTGGTCAAAAATGCAGTTGTTTGAGCCGATGTGTGAGAGCTCGCATTGTCGTGGTGAAGAGTGATCCGTCTTCGGCGATTGGTTTTCCTCATTTCTTGGAAGACAAACTGTCAAACAAATGGTTGTCTAGCACTCAGAATTGACTGTTCTGCGTTGTTCTACTGGTACGGTTGCGACATGTCCAGTTTTTCCGAAAAACAGGCGATCATTTGCTTGGAAGTGCTTCGTGCACGAACAACTTTTGTTGGATTTGGCTCATCTTGAAACACCCATACAGTCGAATGCTGTTTACCTTCGGGCTCATACGCGTAAATCCACCATTCATCACCTGTCACTATGTCATAAACGTGTTTTGAAGCACCGCGATCGTATTTTTTGAGCTTTTCTTTCGACCAATCGACACGAGCCTTTTTTTGAACGATTGACAAATTGTGTGGGATCCAACGCGAACAAATTTTTTTGACATTCAAATGTTTACGCAATATTGAATGTATGCTGGTCTCACTAATGTGTAAGGTTGACTCAATCTCACGATAGGTCACATGACGATCTTGCAATATCAGTTCTCGCACAGTATCAATGGTTTCCGGAACAACAACTGTTTTTGGACGACCTTCACGAAATTCGTCTTGGAGTGAACTACGACCTCGATTGAATTCACCATACCGTCGATAAACAGTGGTCCTTGATGGAGTTTCATCGCCAAAAATTAAATTAAGTTCATCCATGTACTCTTGCTGACTTAATCCACGTCGAAAGTTGTAAAAAATAATCGCACAAAAATGTTCACGATTTAATTCCATTTTTGGCCGAGATGAATCCTTTAAGTTACTGTAAATAACACATTGCGCTCGTATGTCAAAACGTATAACCTCAACAATGTCAAACTTTACGATAGATACACTAGGGTTGTCCAATCCCGAAATATAAAAGGCAGTCCTCGTATTACAGGGTGTTGATGTTGCTGAAAAAATGTAATAGTGTTTATATCTTATATCTTTATATAATATTAAAAAACCAGGAAAGTGACAAAAAATATATTAAATGTAACAATATACAGGATATTCAGATAAGTTTAGTTCAAAATATGATCCTGCATTATTGAAAAAAATTTAATATTAAAGTACTGTCGAAGGCCTCAAGTTATATCAATTTTTTGATATCTTTTACAAAAAATGAATCTTTTACAAAAAATGAGAAATCAACTAAATAGCTGTGAAATGTCATAACTGTTTTGTTATTGCAGTCCAGAATGTTTCCTAAATAGTATTCTACTTCATGAAACTAGTCTTAATTTTGAACAGTATGACTTAGACGAAAAAAATATCTTTTCTCAATAAGTCTTGAAAACAAATAAATTAATTAATATATTTTTTCTGATAATTTATTACTATCCAAGTTAAAGTCTTCAGAGGTCAATGATTAAATGTATCATAAATGATAAAAACTAGTTATATTTGGCACATAAATGATCTTTTATGAGAATAATGAGTTTATTTTATCGTGGTTGAAAAGAATAATTTTTCTAGTTTATAATTATACTAGCTAAATTCAATTCAATTTATGTGGAATGTAAGGAAATGAAAAAAAAAGTTTTCATCTAAACCTAGCGATTTGAATTTCCATTTCACTTAATAAAAAAACTTAAACTCCTTGGTATTTGTTATTAAAATTTTATTCATTTATTTCTTACTATATTATCTGAAATCCCTGTACGATTTTTAACTAATTTTATTTAAAACTGTCGGATCACATTGTATTAGAAACTACAGGGATACCCCTAAATATGGTAACAAAAGTTCAAAATATGACGGTACCTATAACAAAGTATTATTTTTTTTTAAATGTGTTCAAGATTCATCTACAAAACTGCAACATATTATCAAATTTTGAATGTAACAAAAGTTTACAACTATAATAAATTGTAAAAAATTGATTCTGTTTCTAAAATTCCCAATAATTATACTGAAAAGAATATTTGTTGATTACAACACACAATGGTTTTCTTTTATTTCAGTTTTAAGCGTTGTGATAATCTTTACGTCAGTTTCTTCTTTGAATCGTCACAAACGACAATTTGCCTGGGAAGACTTCGACGATAATGGGGCTCAAGTATCTACATCTACATCTAGATCTGGTCCTACTGTACCAATAGCTAATTTTAACCGTTGTATGAGTAACTGCCCTAGAACTCCACAGTACAATCCAGTTTGTGGTAACGATGGAAATACTTACCACAATAATCACACCCTGTCTTGTACAAACTCGTGTGGAAGAAGTAAGTATATATATTTTATAACAATAATTTTATTCAGTGATAGCACTTTTCTAAACGAACAAGTCCTCAAATGCTATTTTGAGAATAAGTCAAATAATTAAAAAAAAACAGTGACTCTAAACTTGAGCTAATTTTTAATATTTATAACCTATTTTTTTCCAAAGAAGATCACGTCAAATGCTCAAATTTGACAGGGTTGTCACTGTGACTTTGTTTTCCCTAGATTAAAAGAAAAGCTGATACAGAGTGGCAGACTAAATTTTTTTAGACATTTTGTCATGAAACATCCTGCAAACCGGACACCTCCCGCAGGAATTTAAAAGAACGAAGGTTATCTCAATACTAAAACCCGGCAAACCAAACGACTAACCCGCCAGTTACAGACCTATAGCCTTGTTCAGTTGCTGCTATAAATTACTAGAAAGAGCTGTGTATAACCGAATAAGCACGACTATCCTAAACGGGATCCCGGTAACCCAGGCTGGCTTCACACCTGGTCGCAGCTGCTGTGACCAGGTGCTGTCCCTCACAACACATATAAAGGCAGGGTATCAACAAAAAATTAAGACGGGAGTGGCATTTATTGACCTAACTGCTGCCTAAGATACGGTCTGGAGAGAGGGCCTCCTATACAAATTATTGCAGATAATTACTTACCAAACCACCGCAAGACTCATAAGCAACATGCTATGCGACACAAAAACTTCATGTAATCCTAAATGATAAGGCGAGCAGGCAGCGTAAGTTGAACAATGGATTATCACAAGACTCAGTATTGGCCCATTTACTCTTTAATCTATATATATATATCCGACATGCCAGATACAGTCAGTCACAAGTTTTGTTATGCTGACGATATAGCCATAGCTTTCTCGGATAAGAGCTTTGAGAATATAGAGCACGCTCTGGCGAGCGACCTGCTAGCCCTTAACCATTACTTTAAGAAATGGAGTTTAGTACCCAGCCCCAATAAAACTGAGGTTTCTTGCTTTCACCTGAGTAACAGACTAGCTAAACATTAAATATCTTGGAATAACGTTGGATCGCACCTTCTGCTTCAAAAAAACACCTCAACAACACTGCAGGAAATCTAAGAACACGCAACAACATTATCCAAAAGCTTTGTGGAACGACGTGGGGCGCTACGGCTTCAACTCTACGAACCAGTGCCCTAGCTCTTGTATATTCGTGTGCTAAGTACTGTGAGCCTGTGTGGTTGAACAGCCACCACACCAAACTTATTGACGTCCAGCTAAACCAGACTATGAGACTCATCACAGGCGGAATAAAGACAACCCCAACTCAATGGCTGCCAGTACTCTCTGGAATAGCCCCACCACAGCTCCGAAGGACTGACGCCCTTCTAAGGGAGTATAACAAGATAACAGCCAACAACAAACTGACCATCCAACGAGCAATCCCTCCGCTGCAGATAAACAGACTCAAATCCCGACAACCACCAATGGGAGATGCAGAAGCGCTTAAAACCAACAATTTCAACTCCTTGAACCAATGGCGTTCCCAGTGGGAAGATTTTGGTGACCACCAATCGCAGCATGCATTTATGGGGACAATCTTACCTCCTGGATCTGAACTACCCCGGAAAGAGTGGATAAAACTTAATAGAGTCCGATCAGGCCACGGGAGATGTGCCGACTCCCTGTATAAATGGGGCTATGTGTAATCCCCCTCATGCGACTGTGGCGCACCCCGCCAAACTATAAACCACATCGTGAGAGACTGTAAGCTACGAGCGTTCCGGGGAACGCGAGAGGAGTTCCTCAAAGCCACACCGCTGCGCTGAATTGGATAAAACAACTGGACATCAACCTGTAACGTATTTTAACTTGTTATGTATACTTTAAGTTTGTAACTACGTTTGTTGTTATAACGTGCTATTGTCTCATATACCTTTAATTGTATACCTCTGTTCATTTTACCTATATCTTTTACTATTGTCATGTTATTGAGCCATACGATAAATAAATAAAACCTAATAAATACTAAAAAATAGTGGCAACATGGCAGGAATCGGTTGCCACAAGCACAAACATCAATTTCACTATTATAAAGGTGAAAAACCCACATGAAAATTAGGAATATTGCGTTTCAAATTCGGCAGCAAATAACTACCAAAATGACGTCATCGTCTTCTTTAATTAACAGTACTATATCAGAAAATCTTCAAATGCCATTTGGTTCTGAATTTATCTTTAAACGTTTTATATATTTTTTGATTTCCCCTATGTACCAGTAAATACTAGATAAATAATTATATGTAGTGCATGATTCAAAATTGTCGAAAAAGTTAGAAAATCCACTTCAATTGTGACTCAGTGTACGTAGCAACATACCGTGTGAATAATTTGATAGTATATTATTGTTTCTGATTATAATTTTTTGCAGGTGTACAATATGTAAGAAGTGGAACTTGTTCAGCCCTTTAGAATACTTACCATATTAAATAGATTTTGGAAAGAGGATTTGCCTGACTTGTAAACAAGCCATCAAAATACTGTATGATAATTTATTGATCACATTGTGTACCTGGTAAACAAATTAAACACTACATTAAATTATATGAATTTTTTTTATAAATTATTGTTTTTATACCCTTTTCATGTTTAAAATTGTATCTATAGACAACAAATAGTACGGCACTTGAATCGCAAAATTATTCAGTGATGGGCAAATGTGTGGAAGCAAGTAAATATCTCTGGAATTATTAGAGATATCAAAATGAAATTTGGAAGGTGGATACTGCAGTAGATTGCCTATTTGTTTCCAAATTTTTTTACAATTTTGAACTTCCTGTTTTACCGGAAGTAATGTCGATTTTAAAATTTGCAATGAAACACCCTATATGGTAGTTTAGTTTCTGATGAAACATTTTATTGCGAATACAAAAATATCGGGTTTGATATTGTTTACTTCAATACCTACCGAGATATTAACAGAAAAGCAACTAAGGAAAGGAAAAATTCGATGGTAGCTAAACTCGGTTCAGATTTCATTTACGCCCGATATAAACAAACCGCTCGGTAGGAATTGTATTTGAACGTAAAAAGTATTAGGTATGGGGAGAGGAAAAGGACGCATCAAGAAGTTTGTGACCTTTTTAACATTGTTCATCCGAATACACAAATATCCCGTTCAGTAGTGACGAAAACTTTGCGAAGATACGACACAAGTGGAACAGTTAGCAATTTACCAAAAAGTGGGCGGTTAAAGAGTGCAAATAATGAAGGTGTACCTCAAAATGTTGCTATATCTTTGGAAGAAAATCCTCACTTATCCACTACCGACCTCGCCAATATGCATGGAATTAGCCGTCGTTCAGTAAGAAGGATATTAAGGCGAGAAAAATATCATCCTTACAAAATTCGCCTCGTTCAAGAACTCCCCGAAGACGATTTCGACAGACGTTTGCAATTTTGTGAAACGATGATGGATATCTGTAACCGTGATAATAATTTTATAAGAAATGTGGTGTTTTCAGACGAGGCTACATTTTGTTTAAATGGTACGGTTAATCGACATAACTGCCGCTACTGGTCGCAAAGTAATCCTAATTGGGTACAAGAGGCTCGCTCATACACATCCCCAAAAATTGAACAGAATCGTGGGACCCTTCTTCCTACAAGAAACTTTAAACGGAGATAGGTATTTACAGCTCTTGGAGACACAAGTTATTCCGGCATTGGAGGTAAAGGGACAATTACCAAATAATATCTGGTTTCAGTTTCAGCAGGATAGAGCACCACCCCATTACGCTCGCAATGTTCGAGATCATTTAGATAGGACATTTCATCACAGATGGATTGGAAGAAGGGGTACTTATGAATGGCCTGCATCAAGTCCCGACTTTAATCCACTAGACTATTTTCTGTGGGGTTACTCAAAGTCTAAGGTTTATGTTGATAAACCAAATAATTTGCAAGAATTAGCTGCAAGAATAACTCAAGACATCCAGAGAATTACACCAGAAGTAATAGCTAATGTTACTAGAGAATTAAAAAACCGACTTACTTATTGTCAAGAAGTAAACGGTGCTCAGTTTGAACATCTAATACATTAAGTTTAGTTAGATTTGAAAATTTGTGAGGGGTTTTCAAGAATGCTCTCTTTTTAAATCAAATAATCTCACTAGCTAGTTCAGACTAAACCGGATGAATTTATATTAACTAGAAAATATAAGGTAAGTAACTATTTCATTCGAAAAATTCAACCGATACTATAAAAAGTCATAACGAAAAAAATTACTAGGAATGTTGAAATTTTTATCAGCTATATTTGAGGCTTGGGGCTCAAACTATATTCAAATTTAGCTTATTAGTTTATATATGGCGTTCCGAAAAAATAACAAAGTTAAAAAAATTAAGCAATGTTTCTTTTTAATTTTTCTGGCCAAGCACAGGGTTGCCACATTGCAACACGCTCTCCCTCTATAGTCCAGATCTGGCACCTGTGTAGTAGAGGATCACCACCTGTCAGTTATAATAAACAATGAATTTAGTGGAAAATGCTTTTGTGAAGAATTGAAATTGTTTTCTGAGTTATTTCTGTCAATTTCTAATTTCGCTAAAGTTGTTTTGGAGAAATAACATCATGATTGAGAAGAAAAAACTCATTATTTTGAAAAATCCAAACGTTTCAAGGTCTTAATCTGACCTTTTTGTGAATTTATTTAATTAATAAAATATAATTTTGAAATTGAATGTTTGAATTTTTAAATCAAAGTGTGGTATTATTTCCTATAAAACAAAAGAAAAAAATGGTATTATTATAAGAAATGATTTATGTCGTTTTTTTCGTGCTACCATTTATAAAGAAACCATAAATACAGATGTTAAAATGAAATAAATACCAATTTGACATTTATGGTGCTCATAAAATTTATAAACACTCCAAAAACTGGGTCAAGTTTATATTTACATGAGTTGGGAATTATCATGCAGGTGTTGGTTCACATCTTTGGTCTGTTTAAGGTTTCTAGGAAAATTAGCAAAATTCCAAGAATTAATATCGGTCAAGTTCACTTCCTGTTTATATGTAAATCAGTAAACACAGGTGTTACATGGGTATTTTGCATAAATTTAAATAACATTTCATATACAGGGTGGTGTAATTCGATATCTAGTTTAGTTACTACTGTATAAATGAGACAAAAACAACTGAAGGAAATGTATAATGTTAAATCATTCCTGATTCTGCTTTTTCCGCGTCATTTTTTCGAATTAGTTTATTTATATACCTAAACCGGGATATAAACAAAGTTTTCCGACGAAAAAACAAAACTTCACTTTTATTAAACTTGTCACACCGAAGCACAAATTGTACATGACTAATAGGATTGAAGAAATAATATTGGCCCTTCGAAATTTTCAGGTAAAAGAAGGACAGGGGGCACTTAATAGATTGTTTTATGATGGTGATGATATTTTTGTATACGTTACTGAAATTTTACTAGTGGTAATGATTTATTTTGTTGATGAGATTTCTGTTGAAATGTTGATATGCAGGGTTGCCAGATGGGCGAAAGTTCAAAACCTCGGTTGAAATTCTTGGGATATTTGGCGATTTCAACGGTTTCACGGAATTTTCTGGTTAAATAATACGGAGATTTGGCCACGACAGAGGAGCTGTCGAAGAGGATTTGGTGGTTCGTTTCGTGTTGATGTTTAGCTACAGCAGAGTTTGAAAGCAGGCCGGTTTTCAAACAAGGTTTGTGCTCACCCAGACGAGTGTTTATAGATCGACCTGTTTCACCGATGTATACTGCCCCACACGTGCATGGAATGGAATAAACACCTTTAGATGAAAGAGGATTTTGTTTATCCTTTGGAGAGGGTAACATTTGTGAGATTTTGGATATTGGTTTGTAGATTGTTTTCACCTCGTGCTTATGGAGAAGCTTCCCAATCTTATCCGTGACCTTGCTGACATATGGCAAATATGCTACTGATTTATTAGGTGACAATTCTTTCTTAGGAAGACGATGTTGGTGACGCGAAATGAAATTGCGAATCTCTCGTTTGCTGTTTTCTTTAAATCTTAAGTACTATTTGGACAGTTGATGTAAATTTTGACTTCAGATAGCCCCACAGATGAATTTTGTATGTTGTTGTCTGTAATGAGGACTGACTTATTCTTTACTGCATTCCGATTTGACGACTCGATAAGAAAGAAAAAACTGATTTCACTAGTGAATTCAACCCCTCCCCAAAAATAAGTAAATGGCATCTGTTTACAACTTTGATTAGTATTCTTAAAAGTAATGTCTGACGTAAATACGCATTTCTGTGTCCATTAAAATAAGGCACATTCATATAAAATTATTTATTCATCTATTCCCACATAAGGTCAAAATATTCAAAAATATCACAATAATATCAACATACAATGAAATAGCGCCTAAAATATATTCCTCGGGTGAAAGCTGCACTCGTTTCCCCGCCATCAGCTGTTGCGTGTCAAAAATTAAATACATGCAAAACAAAACAGTTGCCAGTCCAGCATAAATCATGTACGCCACATTCGAACCTGTCAGTATCGTAACAATAGAAGCTATAAGCCCGTACACCAATAGGATTATGCCAGCTATAAATAGGTATATAAAATAACCGGTTATGTCAAAACAAGGCAGGCATGCTAAGATCGTAACCAGAGTACATACCAAAGCAGTTACAGCGAAACTTAACAAGATTATGTAAGTACTGTAGATGCTGGTGGCTGTAGCTGCCAATATGGACATAGCTACCGTCAAAAACACAAGCAGTATGTAGTTGAGGGGAACAATTCTTCTTGCTGATTCACAACAGACAAATGAAATCATTAATGCCATAAAAAGTATCATTGAAACTATAGACAGAAGTATATAATTCCTCACAAAAAACAACTTGGTGGGTCTGTGGAACGCACTGAAGAGGATCAACGCGAAAGTCGCCAGCAACTGCAAGCTCAATATCGAGTATACCTTCGCGATGAAGTACTTTCGTATCAAAGCGTCATCAAACAAGTTCATGGTAATTATTGGATCGTTCAACCTGTAGGGAGGAGCACGACTCGCATTTCTAGGAGGACTCTGTTGCTCATAATATACATGGGAGGGGTGTCTGTAAGGGTTTCCGTAATGATAGTTGTTGGACATATCGTAAGCTGAATATGGAGGAGGAGCTAAAGATCTGTCGTCATTGCTTTGACTGACGATTATGTTGTGGTTACGATTGTTTCTATTGGACGCAACGTTGTCTGTTGCTGCAGCTTCGTCTTTTCTGTTGCCTATAACTGTTGCGAAGCTTTCGTCGTCTTCTAAATCAACGTATGTCACTTGTTGCTTTTGCTTCAGATTTTCACTAAGTTCATCTAAAGACTGAAGCGACTGTTTCTTCTTATCTACAGTAAAATCATATCCAATTGGGTTGGTTTCATCAAATGAATGTCGTCTTAAATCTATTTTGTCACTAGTATCGGTAGAAGATCTGGGGAAATTTGGTACAGAGTATGAATTCAGCCTCCAGGTTTCATTCTTTTCCTGAAAAGTGTCAGTCTGCTGATCTTGTTCACGTAAACTTATCACTGACGTATTTGTTGGTGATTTATTGCTAATATTTACACAACTATCACTATAGCTTCTTGTAGAAGGATATATTTCTTTAGCAGGTACGAAATTGGCGGATTTTGAACTGCAAACTTTATTATGTCGTGCTTCGATATCACCAAGAAAATTTAGCTGTTCTATCGTCACTACTGAGCTTTTATACTGAAATTGATTTAGTCCTTGATTATCTCCATTATTTGTATTGGATTGTTTTTGGCTGGTCGATGTACCAGCTCTCGGTAGAACTGCATCTACAACTGAATTGATATGTGATGTAGAAAAAAACTCTGTGCTATCTGACATGTTTGGAGTAGCTTGTCATTGTAAAAATGAACTGTCACATATAGCGCCAGGACTAAAAAAAGATGTCAATAGAGATAGCAAAGGGCTATTTCACTCGATTGGGAGCCGTTTCCATGAAAGACGTCTAGTTTGTACTCCATTGGCTGCTTTTATTCACCAGGTAAAATCTTAGAGCTTGTATCTTCTGGAGATAGCCTGCAGTTCCCAAATGTCGTGGCAAGACCAAAGAGATAGGGTGAGAGGCTATTTCACTCAGTTGGGAGCTGCTTCCAATGCTACATGATCAGTATGTTGTTCATTGGCTGCTTCCATCCACCAAATTAAATAGCCGGTTACGGTCTCTATTGCCTTTCTTTCTAGCCTACACACGATTTTCTGCATTGCATTCCAGAAGGTACATGCTCTAAGGGTAAAATAGCCTATTACCCTCTCTATTTCCATTTCTTTTTATTCTTGGCAAGTTATTTGTGTCAAATGTCAGCTGAGCTGGGGGTAAACAATATTGACGTTGATATCTATTATTGGGAACTATGGAGTGTAGAGTGAAAGGAGGACAAACTTATATGGGAATAAAACTGAAAAAGTGTCCAGCGGACGGTTTCAAATAAGAAGTTCAAGAAATGACCAGAATGGCGCAGGTGTGACCACAGGGTATGTTAAGTTAAGTTAATTGTCAACGGATTGAAATACACAAATCCTACATTTAGAAGTGAAGCGGCTGAAAAAGTGAGAATGATGTAAAATTATTAGTAAAAATTGTAAATAAAAGGTAGAAAATCTGTTATGTGAACTTCTCTTTGTAAATGGTTGTCTCCGTTTTTTGTAATCTCTGCAAGTGATGAGTTTATAGTGTGTTAATTGTGATATAAATTAATAAGCGTGTGCCCCAGTTTTGACTTTTTATAAAACGGAGTGATTTTATAATTGTTATTTTCTTATAAAACTTTTTGAAACAGTTAAACATTCGGAAAAATTTGTATATTTGTAATATTTTTATACTTATTAACAAATAGATGTTGGTGAATTAGATGTAAATAAAAATTATTTATTTTTACATTCTTGTGTTCATATTACATATTTATTTTGAAAAGTTGGTGTTTCTAGTTCCTTGTTCACCTTTCTCTGGATAAAAGCTAATTAACAATTCTTTTCATCACTGAATAAACTGCTATAATTAAGTTATCTCTTCTGTTATCATTATGGAACAAATTTCATTTGCATTTTATGCTAGAATAGTTTCTTTTTCAATGATTCTAACATTTTCACACACTGGTTTTCCATCTATTTTTTCTTGTCTCCATTAACTACAATTAAATGACTATTTTTGGCATCTTTCTGCTGTAGGTCTATTTTAAATATTTCCAAAGGTACGCCTGGTGAATGACCCTGGAAAAATATCTTCAGAACTTTGTTGAAGTTCTCAATGGACAATGCC
Organism: Octodonta nipae; assembly: GCA_034190945.1. Classification (NCBI taxonomy): domain Eukaryota; kingdom Metazoa; phylum Arthropoda; class Insecta; order Coleoptera; family Chrysomelidae; genus Octodonta; species Octodonta nipae. The sequence goes on along the minus strand of CM067223.1, from coordinate 87,455,880 downwards.
TTAATCAGTTCAGTAATTATATAATAATGGGTTCTTCAGAGTTTAATTTGTGTAGGATATTTATCTTGACTCCTAAAAAAATGTACAAATAAAATTTTGTTGCAAGTCGTTTTTATCTATGTACAATGTATTTCATTGACTGAATACATTTATTAATATTAAATGCAAATTTTACCAATCATTTTAAATCTGGTTGTTTAACTATGATGTTTAAATTTGCAATTTTTGGATGTGTACTTACTTTACAACACATTTTCAAAAAAAATCTTGATAGGTTCTGTTCTAACTGCATAAACTCTTCTTTCCTATTAATAATTAACCAATCTTGAGCATTAGTTTTTGGTTTTAATGTTAGCTCTCAGGCATGTAACAAAACCATCTTTTTTTATTTACCCACAAATTTTTTGTTGCTTTATTTCGCAGATCTTATGGAGAGAATATTTTGTGGGAATATAACTAACTGAAAATAATTTTCAATTTAATCATGTCAATAATATTACGTTTATAACAAATAAATAAAAACTTTACAGCATTTATTTTTAGACATACTTACTTTTCATTATAAAAAAAACATATTATAATCTGCTGTTGTAATTTGTAAAATGTATAGGTTAGAATTTTCAATTATCTTTTAAATGTTATTCTACGAACAAATTACCCCGTCGTCCCAGTGGCGTCCCCAAATTGATAACCTTTTGTGGATACTTTTTGATACACAGAGTTTGTCCTCCTTTTACTCAACACTCCATATTGGGAACTGAAAAATTGAGGCACGCAATCTGGTGGTAAAAAAACAAACTATTAATAGCTTACACTTTTTAGTAAATATACATGCTGTTTATATTAACAGTAATTTATTTATAATAAATTACTGATAAATAAAGTAAAAATGGAAGTTGGAGTTTTTCCAGAACTTCAGAAATCAAAAAATAGAGTATGTTGTGCAGTAAGAGATTGTAAAAGTAAAGTCATATCAGAATTATAATCATCAAAATATACTTACAAGTGCTTCGTAAATGACGACTCCGGAAGTTCTTGTTTTATTTTTCCATCATAATATGACATTGCTCGGGTGTTGGATCTTGCAGCAAATATTTAGGTCCGCGATTAAATTTCTTAGAAGGATTACTCTCTTTCCTTATTATCACAGAATCATCATAATAATAATATTTCCACTTTTCGCTATATTTGCTTTTATTTCATGTGTCTTTTCTTTTATTTGTGACGTTTGTATACAAAGCGCGGTAACGACAGTCACATTTTCATTGCTTTTTTCACTATTAATCCCACATCTAATTAAATGACCCGCAGATAAAATACGTTGCGCATCGCGAATATTTTTTTGTTTCGGGTTATAGTGTAAGCTATTTTCCGCCATGTTTTTTAAGCCACGCCTCCATGTCCGTTCCCAATTGGAAAAGTTATAGGATATTTTTATTTGGTTTGTTCTGTATATGGAGTATGACAGCCAAATAGTCTTAAATGTCAAATTCTTTTATTGTATATTGGCCATTACTTATTTTGCATAGTAATCAAAAACTTGGAAAAGTCAGGAGATATTTCTTGTTAACTTTCAGTGATCTAAAATGACTCGGTACTAAATTTTATAACAAAATTTGAAGTAATAAGCGAGTACCTAACAATGATGTGTACAATTCTTAATCTAGAACTTAAAATTGTATACCCTGTATAGGTTTTTATAAATGATGGACCAATTTTTATACCTACAGAAAGAGAGAAAGTTTCAAAGTTTCGGTGGGCAATAATGGTTCCAGAGGCTTTTTGAATGCATCCCTTCCTTAGCGCTGCATAGGTCGCAGAGGAAATGAAAACGTGGCTCTACACTTTAGTTCACCGAGATCTCACCCCATGTGACTACTTCTATGTTAAGGAAGTTATTTACGTCTCACTTCTACCAATAACTCTGGATGATATACGGAACCGTTTCACAGATGCTACTTTGTCGAGATTTTAAAATTCATTGAACACAAGACAATGTAATGTTTCTAGTTGATAAAAAGTTTGTTGTAATAAAAACTGAACAATAATCTTCCGAAAATGACAGAGGAAACAGAGAAAATGGGTTACAATGTAGGTATATCATTGAATATTGACTAGCGTCTATTTTAAAAATTAAAGGGTTGTCAAAAACGCTTTATTATGTAATGATTATTTGATTGCATTGTTTAATAACTGATTAAGTCATCAATTGTTCATATTAAAAACACCTACTTGTATGTTATCTTAGTCGTCAGGGTTCAGATGTAAATACTTTTAAATTCTATTGTTTTCATTATCTGTGTTTGCCTATAAACGTTTTTTAAATGGGTTAATATAATATATATTTGTTGTTGACAGAAAAATTAAATCTAATTATTAATTTGACAAATTTTTGGATATCTAAAATATATATTTCCTAAATATATATGAGATATTTTAAAATAATTTTGCATGCGTTTTTTTTTAGAATTGTTACCTAGTAAATAAGTAGCATTTTTGCCATATATCTGCAAGGTGACGGATAGGATTGGTAAGCTTCTCCATAAGCACGAGGTGAAAACAATCTACAAACCACAATCCAAAGTCTCACAAATGTTACCCTGTCCAAAGGATAAACAAAATCCTGTTTCGTCTAAGGGTGTTTATTCCATTCTATGCTCGTGTGGGGCAGTATACATCGGTGAAACAGGTCGATCTATAAACACTCGTCTGGGTGAGCACAAACGTTGTTTGAAAACGGGCCTGCTTGCAAACTCTGCTGTAGTTGAACATCATCCCGAAACGGGCCACCACATCCTCTTCGACAGCTCCTCTGTCTCTGGCCAAATCTCCGAATGTTTTCACCAGAAAATTCCGTGAGGCCGTTGAAATCGCCAAAAATCCCAAAAAGGATTTGAACTTTTGCCCATCAGCAACCCTGCATCAACATTTCAACAGAAACTCTCATCACCAAAATAAATCATTACCACTAATAAAATTCCAGGAACGTTTACAAAAATACCATCACAATCATAAAACAATCTATTAAGCGCCTCCTACCCTTCTTTTACCTGAAAATTTTGAAGGGCCAATTAGTCATGTACAATTTGTGCTTCAGTGTGACAAGTTTAATAAAAGTGAAGTTTCAAAGTGTGTTTGTGAGAAAAAGACTAAATGGAGTCGCCGCAAGGTAACTAACATTTGTTTTGTTTTGTCTCATCCTTGAAAAAGCCCTTTATAAGTGTGGGCGAAACGTCGGAAAACTTTGTTTATATGCCGGTCTAGGTATATAAATAAATTAATTCGAAAAAATGATGCGGTCTAAATCCGGAAAAATCTAAATCAACTTTGACCTCTCATATCTTGAGAGAACTTTTGATCTACACATCATAAAGAATATCATACTATAAATTCAGCTAATTTGACCAAAAGCCGCTTTCCATAAGAATATGACAGGGTCCTTTAATGCATTTTGAATAACAATTTTTTAATACGGATTATATAAAACTACTACAGCAGCTATTAAAAATAATTTGGTCAAGTGCGAGTTGGACTCGCATACTTAGGGTTCCGTACCACCTTCAAGATTCTAATATTCCAGTTTCAGACAAGCAGGGAATGAGTGCATTTTCTTATATTTACCCTTATATCTTTTAAAGGAAGCCTTTTAAATTTATAAAAAATATACACTTTGATTTTCCACACATAGACTTTTTATTTTATCTGCTTTAGGATTCGCTTGATTTTTATCACAATACATATGTATTTAATTTTCTAATTTGGCCCCCAAAAAGTAACATAAGAGTTTTATTTTACTAATAAACTTTCAGAGATGCCTTTCATAATCTACTGTCTGAGTTTTGAGGCTCTATAGATTGGAAGAAAAACGGCAAAATAGGTCAAAGTTTAAATTATAAATTATTAAATCTGTTATTCAAATTATTTAAAAATATAAATAAAATATATTTTTCAAATTTTAAATAGTGTACTTTCTAAAATGGGAATTAAGTCGATGTTTAATATTTTTGTTAATATCTTTTATACAATTGATTTAAAAATATGATATATTTGTAATTCACATAATGAGCCTTTTATCTGATATATTACATGATGCGTTTGAAAATTGAATCTTTATTTTCCATTTAATTGTATAATTTGTCCCTAAAATCACTATGGGGTTTTCTAATAATTTATTTTCCGTTTAATTCTAATATTTGGAGGCCAAATAATAGAATTAGGGATTTTTTTTCATATTTTTCCTATAAACAAAAAAAATGAGGTCTTAGGGTTTGGGGAATAACGGGGAGAATGGGTATTTTTTTTAAAATATTTTTTTAATATATTTTAAAATATTCATTAAAAAAAAATAATAAAATATATTTGTATTCGTCATAATGAGCCCTGGGATTTGATATATTACATGACCCGTTAGAAACAATTATAATTTTTTATTTTCCATTTGATTCTATAATTTGCCCCCAAAATGAATATTACGGGCTTGTTCTTATTTTTCCAGTAAAGTTCAGGTGAGGGGCTATACGTCCAGTTTTTCAAAATGTCTCAGCTTATGGTTTCGGAGATAAGGGGGGGAATGGGTAAAATTTTTTATATTTTAGTTAATATCTTTTAATTAATTTATTTTATAAATATGGAAAAAATATATTTGTTTTTTTTTTATCATGAGCCCTTTCATTTGATATATAACATGCTGGGTTAGAAACAATTTTAATTAAATATATTTGTGTTCCTCAGAATGATATTTTACATGAAATTTTTTTTATTTTCAAATTTTTATTTAATTCTATAATTTGCCCCCCAAAATTAATATTAATGGTTTCTCCTTAATTTTCATGTAAACTTTAGGCAACGCTCTATATTTCCCATTTTTTTCAAAATTTTAGGCTCAGTAGTTTTTTTATAAAATCAAAAACAAAGGAGCTAGAGGGATTTGACTAAATCGACAGAATTTTCAAAATATCTAGTAAGCCATGACTTTTTATAAAAATCCGAACGTGTCATTAAATTGGGCCAGTAAAACTGCAATTCTTTCCCAATTTAACAATTGCTCTATCTCCGCTAGTTTCCGAGATCCCCATCCTGATCATCAAAAAACACTCACCCTGTATATACATATTTTATGGTGAAATATCGAAATAACGAGCGAGGCTCAGTCGTCCATGTACTGAACAATAAAAATAAAGTTAAAAACTTTGAAAATGAACTCGTCAGTTGAGGGTGTCTTATAATAAACCTAAACTTATCAATTACATGAGTTGCTATTTAGATAACTGACTGATTAAATTTTATCGATGAAGATCTCCAGTATTTAAGAGCTTAATAACCTCAGTGCGTGTATTGGTTTTAAAATGTGGGCAGCAATCGCGTTTCTTTACTTTTTAGGCTACGCCAATGCTGGTTGTATGCTGCGTAAGGTAAACAACACCGAAGTATGCGTCTGCAACGCAACACACTGCGATAGCATACCAAAAGTTGGTACACTATCCAAACTAGGAATGAAAATATATATAACCAGTGGAGCAGTACCTGGTTTCACCGTCCGAGAGGGCAACTTTGAAGAGCTAGCTTCTGAGGAAGCTGCAACCCTGAGTTTGGACATTAATCCGAAAGTTAAGTATCAAAAGATTCTCGGTTTTGGAGGAGCTTTCACAGACGCAACTGGACAGAACATCAAAAGGTTACCAAATGACGTACAAAAGCAATTATTGGCGAGCTATTTTGGAGAAGATGGTATTGAATACAACCTTTGCCGGGTGCCTGTAGGTGGAACTGATTTTTCACCACGTCCTTATTCGTTAGATGACCACGATGGAGATACCAGTTTGAGGCAGTTTGCACTTCAGGAGGAGGACTTAGGTTTTAAGGTGAGTTCAAGGTATGTGGATTTTTTATCAATAACTGTTGTTCCTCGTGTTGTATTATACTAAGAGTTATCGACTGATTTTTAACCGACTTCCAAAAAGGAGGAGGTTATCAATTCGACGCGTATTTTTTTTTCGCTTTTTTTTGTATGTATGGTACCTGATTTCTTCTCTTGTAGTGAACCGTTTTGAATGAATATGGTCCTGTTTAATAGAGTATATATCCGGATTGGTGAAACTTCAAATTTGGGAAAAGAATTCTATTGGTTAAGTGATGAAATTTGTGAATGAACACATGCGTGCATGTTTCATCGATATGACATAACGGACATTTCCTCATAAATATTTTAATTCCAAAGGGAATTTTAGGCACTGGAAGTTTTAATTACGAATTTGAAAATTTTCTATGTACAGTGCATCCCATTTTGGTTGAGATTGCCAGGTTACTCGGTTGTTATTGAAGATAGAGTCTTGCGGTTTTCACATACCTTTTCTACTTTTTTGTGAAACTCAGGATGGCCATATCAGATTTTGCATATGTGTTTCCATTTATAAGATACAGGGCGATTTTGATAATTTATACTTTTTTAACCCCTTCTATATCTAGGAAGTTATTAGAAATACTCTTGTGCTAAGAACTACGTCTAATAGAAAATTTTGCATAGAATCCAGTAGAGTACTCAATTTTTTTTCCAAGTATGGTTTTGAAGATACTACACAACATTATATATTTTTAAATGGAACACCCTGTATTTTATTATTTCATTGAATTCGTTATTTTTCCCCCTTTATTATAATGTATAATACAATACACATGGTATTATTAGAAATGCTAAAAAACACTAAAAAGCTGAGTTTTTTGCTAGTAGGCCATGTATTTTCCATTTAAAAGGAGAATCAAACAAATAATTCCATTTGAGATTTTTTATAGGAGTGTATCAGCAAAGAAAAATAATTCAATAACATGAAACACGAAATTTAGGTACCTAAAAGCAACTATTAAATAATTATACATCGTTCATTATGTATAACAAACAGAACAAGTATTACAAATCAAATATCTATTTTAAAATTAATTATTCTTTAGTCTATATATAGTTGCTCGACTAGGTTGATGCCTTTCTGAATATCTGAAAGTTTTAAAAACGCGATTTCATGAAATATCTTATGGTAAAATACTCGTACTTTATACCTGTGGAAATATAGTTCTAAAGCTTCTTCAACATTCTCATAACATTGATTTAAACATTGTATCATATCGTATTTTTCGTTATTTTGAAAAACGAATTCTCTTCCAGCCATTATCAATTATCAACCAGCAAACTCACGAATAATTATTTATATAATGATCTTGTAAACTCAAACCCAATAAAACACAATAGTTACTAACAATAACAGCTTGATCAGATTTGCGTTTTTCTCTCCAGCGCTCACTAGATAAAATAGTGTTCCGAAAGGCGGAATTCTATAATAATTTTAAATGGATTCATGCGAGATGGAAAGGTTTGCCAATTATGTGTTAGGGAAAATGGACAACAATTTGAACAGTTAAATCAATAAGGTAATAAATAATGTCAAAAATTAATTTTAAGATAGATTTTTGATTTGTAATACTTGTTCTGTTTGTTATACATAATGAACGATGTATAACTATTTATTAGTTGCTTTTAGGTACCTAAATTTCGTGTTTCATGTTATTGAATTATTGTTAACATTATTTTTCTTTGCTGATAAACTCCCATAAAAAATCTCAAATGGAATTATTTGTTTGATTCTCCTTTTAAATGAAAAATACATGGCCTACTAGCAAAAAACTCAGCTTTTTAGTGTTTTTTAGCATTTCTAATAATACCATGTGTATTGTATTATACATTATTTTAAAGGGAAAAAAATAAAGAATTCAATGAAATAATAAAATACAGGGTGTTCCACTTAAAAATATATAATGTTGTGTAGTATCTTCAAAACCATACTCGGAAAAAAATTGAGTACTCCACTGGATTCTATGCAAAATTTTCTATTAGACGTAGTTCTTAGCGCAAGAGTATTTCTAATAACTTCGTAGATATAGAAGGGGTCCAAAAAGTATAAATTATCAAAATCGCCCTGTATCTTATAAATGGAAACACTTATGCAAAATCTGATATGGCCATCCTGAGTTTCACAAAAAAGTAGAACAGGTATGTGAAAACCGCAAGACTCTATCTTCAATAACAACCGAGTAACCTGGCAATCTCAACCAAAATGGGATGCACTGTACATCTCAAGCATATAGGTAGTAAAATATAATATTTTCGGCTCCTTAAATCAATGAGTACCAAGCTCGTTTTGTTTGTATACCAGGCAAATACCTATTTAAATGAAAATTTTTCCATTTTGGGAAGACGGTGCTTTTGGTTGTCACATTCTCCGGCCCAATAGAAAATTCAGTGACAACACATGTCAAACTTTTAACTGCTATTTGGTGAGTTTATACACAGGGTTTTTAGTTATAGTAAACAAAATCACAAAGTAAAGTGATAGAAGAAGTTGCATTTATATGATTATTGAAATATAGGACGGAGTAGAATAACAATGGGCCATAGGCAGCCGTATATACAGGATGATTGGAATATAGGGTGGAGTGGACGTTTGGTGGTATAAAAATGTTGGAAAAAATGTGAAATTAAATTTACATAGGGTCATCAAAAAACTGTTATATGATGTGGACGTAAACAAATCATATACAGGATGGTTGAAATATATGCTGGTGTTGAATTATACTTATGCAGTGTGATTACAAAATTATTTCTTTTATAGCCCATAAGAAGTTGCATAAAGTGTGGAGAGGAATTAATGTTACACAGGGCGATATGTTAAAAATGTAATAATTTTCTTATACATTTTCTGATGAAGAAATAAACAATTTTCAAAAGCTCTCAAAATATAGTTAAAAGAGTATACTTTTATATATTGGCTGCTTCCCGATAACATTCTAGAATTTTGTATTTCTATACAGCCGTGACTTCCTTTCTGGTTTATATATATATATATATATATATATATATATATATATATATATTTGTTTTTAAGTTTTCACGGGCACTAAATGTTTTAGGTGGTTTCCGGGAATTCATCCGCGTAGTTGATAACTGATCCCTGCCGGGATCGATGGTAAAATGACATGTCAAGCCCCCCCAGGCAATAGATCGTAAAACCTTGTAAATCCATCCACACCACCAAAGACATCCCTCCAACCAGCAACAACCGGCAAGGCCCCAAACAATCCATGCGGATGGCCCGCAACGGCACTCCCAGCCCGTCCGGGGCTCCCACACATCCTTGCAGGTCTCCACAACAGCCCAAACCAATCAATGCCCCAATACACTTTTAAAAAAAATTCTCCAATTCGGGGAAACACAAAGTCCCCTAACATCGAAATGACAGCCTTGCAGGCACCGACGCGCCCCTGCCCAACCGCGGTTGTTGCTGGTTGGAGGGATGTCTTTGGTGGTGTGGATGGATTTACAAGGTTTTACGATCTATTGCCTGGGGGGGCTTGACATGTCATTTTACCATCGATCCCGGCAGGGATCAGTTATCAACTACGCGGATGAATTCCCGGAAACCACCTAAAATATATTTATATATATATATATATATATATATATATATATATATATATATATATATATATACACCACACACTTGTACATATATTCACGTATACATATATACATACATTATGCAAATATACACACATTTACCTACATGATGGGGTACTGATTGTCAGTGGAAATGTCCATTTGAGATCAAGGGATATACAGTGTCATTTTTTCTGTTTTTCTTTTGTTGTTGTACGAATCAAAAAATATTAAAAGGTTCTGGCTTATTTATTATCAACTTTTTTATTTCACGTTTGAAGGAATTGTATTTTTTTATTTTCTTTAGTTCTATGGACTTATATAATTTTGGCTCGTTATAAAAATGAGATTTTTGGGAAATGTTTTTTTTTTGAATACAGAAGTAAACATGTTTAGGTGTGTTACCCCTCTTGTAGGTTGTATTTGTTTTGTTTCTGTATTTTGGTTGCTCATACATACGCAATACACACTTTAGAACATATATTTCACGTGTTTTCAGTTTTTTGTTCTATTATATAGCAGGAATGTTGAAAAGTCTTAAGTATCTAAGAATTACTTTTAGTGAGTATATTAGTTTTACAACAAAGATCTATAAGGTATTTCAATGGTATTTATTAGATACATTAAACAAAATAAACCTCATTTATCAATATTTTAGGTTAATTAATATAATTGTATTACTTTTTCAGGTTCCTTTTATACAAGATGCTCTTAATCTAACTAAAGGCAACTTGAAATTATTTGGCAGTGCCTGGTCTGCCCCACCATGGATGAAGGACCACAATGTTTGGGCTGGATATTCAATGTTAAAGGATACCAATTATCAACTTTGGGCTGATTATTTTGTCAAATTCTTCGATGAATATGAAAAGAAGGGTATCAAGTTTTGGGGTATGACCACCGGAAATGAACCTCTCAGTGGATTTTTTGGCTACTCCTATGCCAAGATAAATTCAATGGGTTGGATTCCAGAGCTCCAGGTAGTCATTTGGTCTTTTTCATTATAATTTCTCCGTTTTCACGAATTCATGCTTATTAATTGATATTGTTGCTGTTATAATTAGAAGAAAAATTAACAATAACTCTTGGGTTACGCAGATTCCATATGAATCTCTGCCCTTTCTCGCAAAATATCTGTAAGGTAGCCTCTTTGTAAACAAGGGTTTTAATAAAAACATCGTATTTCAGGCTAAATGGATACGTGAAAATCTAGGACCAGCATTGAGAAATTCGTCTCACAAAGACATTAAAATTATGATCCATGATGATAGTACAACAACTTTAGCGTTCTTTGCTCCTTTGGTAAGTATTGGACAAGACAGAAAATTACTGGCTTGCTCTGTAGGTAGCTGGTAAATGGTCTCTGTGATCCCAAAGAGGATAGGCAATTCTTCTCAAGTGACACTTGGATGCACTTCCGTTCTTCTCCAGGGTAGCAAGCATGTTACCCTTTATACGTTCTTTTCATCTGGTTGCAAACTAGACGGGAGTCATAGCCCCCTATAAGCCGATAACACGTATATCATAAAAGCAAGGAATTGATTACAAATATCATAAAAACAGACATATCACTAATCTAATTTAGGAAATTGGCGAATTAGAAATATCTCTTGAACGATCAGAATATCAGCGAACTATATTTATTTCATAGCATTATATTTCTATAGCTGGACATTTCAAGTTTTCAAGATGAATAAATTGGTAAGGTAGGCAATTTTTGGATTCAATTCATAAGATCTCATGATTTCTCATATTAATTTGATGCATATAATACAAATTGGTGGTGTAATATTATAATTATTCAGGTTCATTCAAAATATGTTAGATGGTCCATAAGAGTTGCTATGCAGGATGGTTAAAATATAGCGTCAAAGGTAATTATAGTATGGTTAAAAAAAGCGAGAAATAATAATTGTGTAGGGTACCCCAGAAGCAGTTGGAAATTAATGATAGCTGGCATACAGGGCGGAGTAAAAATATTGTTATGCAGGTCGCTAAAAAATGTTAATAGAATGTTATACCTATAAGGTAGCTTATTATGGATTAGAGAACAAAAACAAATATTAATCATCGAAAATCGCTTTATTGTTTTTCAAAATATTCCCCGTGAAGATCTATACACTTTTGCATGCGTTTGAACCAATTGTCGAAGCATTTTTTCCACTCTGATTGAGGTATCTCCAAAACATGCATTCTAAACGCAGCAACCGATTCTTCAGGTGTCGAAAAACGTTGACCTCTCAGTTTGTTTTTTACGTACGGGAATAAAAAGAAGTCATTTGGTGATAAGCCAGGACTATACGGCGGATGACTTATCAAATCGATGTTTTGAGTGGCCAAAAATGCAGTTGTTTGAGCCGATGTGTGAGAGCTCGCTTTGTCGTGGTGAAGAGTGATCCGTCTTCAGGGGTTGGTTTTCCTCATTTCTAGGAAGACAACTGGCAAACTTATGGTTGTGTACCATTCAGAATTGACTGTTCTGCGTTGTTCTAGTGGTACGGTTGCGACATGTCCAGTTTTTCCGAAAAAACAGGCGATCATTTGCTTGGAAGTGCTTCGTGCGCGAATAACTTTTGTTGGATTCGGTTCATCTTGAAACATACAGTCGACTGCTGTTTACTTTCGGGCTCATACGTGTAAATCCACGATTCATCAACTGTCACTATGTCATAAACGTGTTTTGAAGCACCGCGATCGTATTTTTTGAACTTTTCTTTCGACCAATCGACACGAACCTTTTTTTGAACGATTGACAAATTGTGTGGGATCCAACGCGAACAAATTTTTTTGACATTCAAATGTTTATGCAATATTGAATGTATGCTGGTCCCACTAATGTGTAAGGTTGACTCAATCTCACGATAGGTCACATAACGATCTTACAATATCAGTTCGCGCACAGCATCAATGGTTTCCGGAGCAACAACTGTTTTTGGACAACTTTCACGAAATTCGTCTTGGAGTGAACTACGACCTCGATTGAATTCACCATACCATCGATAAACAGTGGTCCTTGATGGAATTTCATCACCAAAAATTAAATTAAGTTCATCCATGCTCTCTTGCTGACTTAATCCACGTCGAAAGTTGTAAAAAATAATCGCACGAAAATGTTCACGATTTAATTCCATTTTTTGGACGAGATGAATCCTTTAAGTTACTGTAAACAACACATAGCGTTGGTATGTCAAAACGTTCTGAGTACGTATAACCTCAAAAATGTCAAGCTTTACGATAGAGCTGTCAGTTGTTAGATTGCGACACTAGGGTTGTCCAATTCATAAATATAAAAGGCAGCTCTCGTAATATTACGGAGGGTAGTTGAAATATTTTGGAAACAAAAGTGTTTGTAGAGTGTCCAAAAGCGGTCGCATATTTTTCTTAAGAAGTTGCATATATATATATATATATATATATATATTGGTTGAAATATGGGGGGGGGGGTAGAATTATAGTAACACAATGTAAATAAACAATGTAAGAAGAAAAATATTATGTTAAGGAGTTTAAATTAGTTTACATAGCAAATGTCCGATTATTTGGATATATGTACGTTTATGATTGAACATTGAATTTACGAGTGAAGCTCGGTCATCCAGGTACTCATTTATAAATTACAGATGCTCAATGACGAGAAGACATTGAAATTCATCGATGGGGTGGCTACACACTGGTATGCTGATCAACAAATGGGTTTTGAAATTCGAAATTTGGCTAAAACTGATAAAAAAGATGTTTTTCTTCTAGGATCTGAGGCTTGTAAGTACCATTATCTTTTCATCGAAAGGAGTAATACAAACCGATTTCAGGTTTTTTCATTACACCGCCCATCATAGGAGACTGGAGCAGAGGCAGTGATTTGGCAGACAGCATAATGAAGGTGAGAACTTTAATTTAAACATGAGATACATGTAAGCGTTATTTTATTTTTGTTATTCCGGAAGGCCATGTTTCTGATGTAGTAGCAACTAAAGGAACTGCTTCTACCCTGTAGAAGATTTTTCAGTTTCATTCAAGTTTCTTGGTGCTTAATTTTTTTTACTATTTCTGGGGACGCCCTTGGATGAACATACAAAGGATCAACTTCTCACTCAATTATTTCAAACGCAACACCCTGTATATTAAAATGCCATTGTATTCCTAGAATAACATCATTCAAGTTTTACTAATATTACCTTATACCAAACTGAATTTTTTTAGATATTTTCCATTTTTTACTCCAATTTACAAACAGAATCTGCCTGTAAAATAGATTCCCTTATTGTGTTGAAATAATTTTTTTAATGATTTTTAATAATAATATCTTTGAACGATATTTAAAATAGGGCGTCAAATAATAAATATACAGTAAATTTAATATAAAAATGTCTCTAAATTATTCAGTATAATATAACAATATGCTATATTAGGAAAAAAAAAGAGTGAAGTTTAAAAATGTGATAATACTGGAATCTCTTATTTAAATCATTATAACTTTAGGTCATCTTGCCTACGGTGCATGTTTAAAAATAATTTGAAATTCTGGACCTTACACTTCTTTACACATTTTCCCTGTATAATTGTTTTCTATTCTTTATAATAAAGCTATAATCGACCTCTGATGCTATTATTGGCCTCCCTATACAGTGATGGGCAAATGTGTGGAACCAAGTAAATATCTCTGGAATTATTAGAGATATCAAAATTAAATTTGGAATTTTTTTACAATTTTGTACTTCCTGTTTTACCGGAAGTAATGTCGATTTTAAAATTAGCAATGAAACACCCTGTATAGTATTTTAGTTTCTGATGAAACATTTTATTGCGTATACAAAAATATCGGGTTTGATATTGTTTACTTCAATACTTACCGAGATATTAACAGAAAAGTAACTAAGGAAAGGAAAAATTCGATGGTAGCTAAACTCGGTTCAGATTTCATTTACGCCCGATATAAACAAACCGCTCGGTAAGGATTTGTATTTCTATTGGCCAATCGGTGGCATTATACCGTCACAGCCAACAGCACTGCTTGTTCCATAGTCGAATACACGTGCGTTTATTTAAATCAAGCACAATTTAAATCTGAATCAAGTTTAGTAGTCCATGAAATTCATTGCAGAAGTGACAGTAGTTGTCAAAATAAGTTATTAGTTTTTTTTATTTGAACGTAAAAAGATTGTATTGTTTTAATTTGATCGTAAAATGGCCGAATTAAGTGAAAGAGAAAGAATAGAAATATTAATGATGATTAGGTATGGGGAGAGGAAAAGGACGAATCAAGAAGTTTGTGACCTTTTTAACATTGTTCATCCGAATACACAAATATCCCGTTCAGTAGTGACAAAAACTTTGCGAAGGTACGACACAAGTGGAAGAGTTAGCAATTTACCAAAAAGTGGATCGTTAAAAAGTGCAAGTAATGAAGGTGTAGCTCAAAATGTTGCTATATCTTTGGAAGAAAATCGTCACTTATTCACTACTGAGCTCGCCAATATGCATGGAATTAGCCATCGTTCAATAGGAAGGATATTAAGGCGACAAAAATATCATCCATACAAAATTCGCCTCGTTCAAGAACTCTCCGAAGACGATTTCGACAGAAGTTTGCAATTTTGTGAAATGATTATGGATATTTGTAACCGTGAAAATAATTTTATAAGAAATGTGGTGTTTTCAGACAAGGCTACATTTTGTTTAAATGGTACGATTAATCGACATAACTGCCGTTACTGGTCGCAAACTAATCCTAATTGGGTACAAGAGCCTCATACACAACATCCCCAAAAATTGAACGTTTGGGCCGGCATTTATAACAACAGAATCGTGGGACCCTTCTTCCTACAAGAAATTTTAAACGAAGATAGGTATTTACAGCTGTTGGAGACACAAGTTATTCCGGCATTGGAGGTAAATGGACAATTACCAAATAATATCTGGTTTCAGCAGGATGGAGCACCACCCCATTACGCTCGCATTGTTCGAGATCATTTAGATAGTATATTTCATCACAGGTGGATTGGAAGAAGAGGTACTTATGAATGGCACGAAGTCCCGACCTTAATCCACTAGACTATTTTCTGTGGGGTTACTTACAGTCTAAGGTTTATGTTGATAGACCAAATAATTTGCGAGAATTAACTGCAAGAATAACTCAAGACATCCGGAGAATTACACCAGAAGTAATAGCCAATGTTACTAGAGAATTTAAAAACCGACTTGCTTATTGTCAAGAAGTAAACGGTGCTCAGTTTGAACATCTAATACATTAAGTTTAGTTAAGTTTCAATGTTTTGAAAATCACTTAGATTTAGTTAATAATTATGATTATGTATTTCTTTAATGGATATTAGATTTTTCCTTTCCTTAATTACTTTTCTGTTAATATCTCGGTAGGTATTGAAGTAAACAATATCAAACCCGATATTTTTGTATTCGCATTAAAATGTTTCATCAGAAACTAAAATACTATACAGGGTGTTTCATTGCAAATTTTAAAATCGCCATTACTTCCGGTAAAACAGGAAGTTCAAAATTTAAAAAAAAATGGAAACAAATAGGCAATCTACTGCAGTATCCACCTTCCAAATTTCATTTTCATATCTCTAATAATTCCAGAGATATTTGTTTGGTTCCACACATTTGCCCATCACTGTATATTTCTGTATCATTATTTTAGTTATCTTCAAATTTAGATTGCTTTATAAGAAGTTCGACTGTCAGATTTGCCAAATAAAATAATATTGAAAAAAATTCAGAAAATATTTTATTATATGAATGTACATTTTTTCACACAATATCTTAAAATTCAATTAAAACTTCAAAACCACGCCTATGATGTCAACCTTGCCACTGCATTAGTATTCTTATTAAATAAATTCCTAGAATTTATTTGTGTCAAATTCTTCGGCTAGACGCCACCTGATGATATTGGTAAATGATTTCATTCATAATTTTTTAAATAATATAGATTTTCAGCCGTAGAACACAACAGTGACGTGCGGTTAGAAATGATATTAAATGTAAATAAAGTAATAATAATTCAATAATATATGATATGTACATCATTAGTTATGTATTTAAAAAATACAGGGTGGGATAGTAAGTGGTATAAAATCACTATAAAATTAAGAAAATTAATAATAAATCATCAATGAAATAAATGAGAGGAAAAAAATAATATTTGACTACAGAAAAAATCATTGTTAATAATATATTAATTATATCCTATTATTCCTAGTTATTGTGGCCCTATAGCTATATAGAACAACAAAATATATATTAGATACTTATTATAATTAGTTATCTAAATCTACTCGCGTTTATTGCACACGTGTCCTTGATTATATGTAGGTATAATAAAAAAAAATAATATTTTTTTCCAATTTCCAGGAGACATAATTAACTTATAATAAAAATATAAAGCGTATACCCATTGCAGAATATATTCAAATTGATAAAACCCTCATTTTTTAAAACAGTGACGCTAAGAAACACCATGTATACTTACAAATATCATACAGGGCGCCAAATCATCCTTTGCTAATCTCTAGCATGGTAAATAGGGATAAATTAGCATTATTTATGTAAAAATTAATAAAACCGTCATACATATATCACAAATATAGAAAGAACAGATTTCCTAAATACTAAATAAAGATAAAGAATGCTCAAAGTATCGCAGTTAATTTTCCAAAATTACTAGTGAGAAAAATTACATATGTTTTATTAGATATTAATTTACAGATCATAATATGATTAGTATTATTCCAAGAGAAGTTACAAATAGATATATCTAAAAATTTTACCCAACAGAAATTTAATTCCTTGTATTTTAATCGTATATACTTAATCACGTATGCTACGCCTATGGTCAGGATCCAGAAACACCTGTACTTGTACCCCAGAAATCGGAGACCGTTTTTATGTGTTTTTAATAGCTATGACCTAAATAGTAAAAAGCGGGGGTGTATAGTAAATTTTTCTAGGAAAACTATTCATTCATTAATTTAGAAAAATACATTCCTAGTTTGACCACAAGAAACAACTCCAGTGACGTAGAAGAAAATTATGTAACACTAATAAGGATGTAAACAAATCGCTTTCGTGGTGCTAGTTTTTTTAATTAAAATTTCTGTTTTGTTACTTTAACAAAATATTTGAATTAGATAAGAAAATACAACTAAAATGTTGAAAATATACACCAGTCTATTGAGCAAAATTGAAGTCACTTCGGTAATAAAGAATAACTGATATAAGTTTAACAGCAAAATCAATTATTTAAATCATAAAACCCCCAAAATATATGTTTTTTTTTGCTTTTTTTGCTTTTGTTATTGAAAGTCACTGTAATGCGGCCAATGGACAGGTTGTAGAGAATCCGAAATCTTACTTAATGAGTATCTATAGGTCCTGATTGGATTATTTTTAACAGAGAAAAACTTAAAAAACTTCCAAATGATGATTTACTGATTCTCTACAGCTTTTGCAGTTGAATTTTATGTCACCTAAAACTTCTTTATTGGCTGGTTTAATAATAAAGAAAAATAACACAATACAATAAATGCTTATCTAAGTAGGTATATAGTATACACAAAATAATTACAAGAAATATATGCACATTCATAGCTGTTAGATATCTAAACATACTGTAAATACCAATAATAATTGGTGCTTATTATGTAGAAACTAATTAGCTATATTTTTAAAGTCAGTGCCAAGCAAACTCAAAATCCTGGACATTTTAAATACTTACTAATTCATGAAACGTTGACTAGGTTTCAGATTTGAAAACAGGATTGAACTGATATTTGTTATTACTAAATTTAGTCAATTTTTAACCGACTTTCAAAAACGAGGAGGTTATCAATTCGTCGCGTATTTTTTTTGTATGTATGTTACCTGATTTCTTCTCTTGTGGTGTGAGTAGAATCATAGTGGTCCATAGGCAGCCGTATATACCGGATGGTTGGAATATAGAATGGAATGGACGTTTGGTAATATAAAAATCTTGGAAACAATGTGAAATTAAAATTATATAGGGTGATTAAAAAACTGTTATATGATGTGGACCTAAACAAATCATATACAGGATGCTTGAAATATATGCTGGAATTGAATTATATTTATACAGTGTGATTAAAAAAATAATTATTTTATAGGCCATAAGAAGTTGCATAAAGTGTGGAGAGGAATTAATGTTACACAGGGCGATAATATAAAATGTTAAAAAAGAAATAATTTATGGGGTAGCCCACAAGTAGTTATATACTATGGTTGAAATACGGGACGGATTTGACTCCGTAAATATGGGATGGATTCTACTCCGTCCTATAGTTTACAGAAGGCAGCTAACAATCGAAGTCGACTATATATATATTTTTTAAAAATATTTTAATTTTATTCCACTCTTATCGCTTTAATGCGATCAACATACTTCTCAATTACTTAAGACCCTTTGCAGGCTTTTCATCCCCTCCAAAAATTACTTATTTACTACAATTTCTTTGGAACAACTATTATTTTTTCAGCATCTGGAATATGGATACGCGGGCTGGGTGGATTGGAATATGGTACTTAATATTACTGGTGGTTTTACTTACATTGACCTCTTGGCTGATGCTCCAATTATAATCAGTGAAGACGCTAAAGAATTCTACAAACAGCCGATGTTCTACACACTTGGTCAATTTTCCAAATTCATTATCCCTGGATCTGTACGCCTCAACTCGACCTTGAATAGCGATGATCTCAAAGCGGTGGCTTTTTTGAGACCTGACAAAATCAAAGCTGTGATAATACTGAACAAGTAAGCCATTTTGAGCTAGATTTTGCATTAGTATAGTCTTATATTTTTGAATATTGTTTCAATTGTTTTGGATTTTTACAGATCAAACTCAACTGTGCCGTTAAGACTCAACGACGTTGACAGATTTCCGGTTGTCATCAATGTTCCAGCTGAATCTTTCCAAACAGTGTTGTACTCTGCAGAATGAGGATCGATTATTTTTAATATTTAGTTCATTAAAATTTAAAAAGTGAATAGTGTTTCATTTTTTTGTTACTTTTTCACAACTAGCACATCCAAAGCATGTAGAGAAGATAGTTGTCTGTAACCAGTAAATCTATGGCTCATTTTTTTAGTTCTTAATATGTCACGTGATTACTAGTGGCACTATAAAAATTTAAATGGTTGTTCAGAACCAAATTTACTTCCACAAATTCCGTTTCAATACCTTGTTTGCGAATTCTAGGTCTAGAATCTAAATATACATAGGCAAAGACAAAACGATTAGGTACAATTTTCTCCTCTGTCTCTCAATCGATTTTCTTCATTTATGTTTTGTTTGATAGCTACTGACGACCTTTAGTGCAGAATGCTAATATTAATTTATAATATTGGTTCATTCATTAAATAAAATATAACAAACAACTGAATGTGCCGCCACCAGACTCAAAACATTGAGTAATTATATATAGAGGGACCAATGCTGTTATATACTTAGAGCATGTACATCTGGAAGTAGCATGCAAGCGTTGTTATTGTTTAGTGGTAAAGTAATCGTTGAATTTATAATTATACAGATATGTTAGAAATCATTTTTTTCGTCGGTTGCACACAAGCAGTTGCATATATAGGGTGTTTAAAATATAGAGCAGATTCAATTATAACTAATAAAATAATTGTATAGGGAAGCCCATTAGCGGTTGAATTCACAGGGTTCTTGGAATAGAAGGTGCACTAGAATTACACTTGTAGAGGGTGGTGCAAAAAATATTATACTGAGATGCATATACAGGGTGGCGGAAATGGAAATGCAACATTTCGTAACCCATAAGCAGTTGTATATATAGAGAAGATGAAATACAGGATGAGAGGAATTACAGATATACATGATGATGATAAAAAATGTTAGAAAAGGAAATAATTTATAAAGTAGCCCACGAAGAGTTCCATATATATGATGATTGAAATATAGGTCGGAGTAGAATTATAGTTACAGAAGATAGTTAAAAATTTTATAAACAAAAAGAGTAAATAGGGTAGCTCATAGGTAGTGGCATATACAGAATGGTTTACCGGGTGGTTAAAAAATGTTAAAAAATATTATGCGTGGTCCATGAGCAGTTGCATATACAGGGTGGTGGAAATATATAATGAGATCGAATTATTATACTGAGGATTTTAACAAATGTTAGAGAATTAAGTGCAATTAAAGCTATAGAGGGAGGTTAGAAATAATAAATATGTAGGGTAGCCCATTAGCGGTTGAATTGTTGTCATATTAAATGAAGAAGTATGAATTTGAACACAAATAAAGTCCTATGAATTATATCTGAAAAAAAACCTTGAATTTCGTTACTTATTTGTAAGAGGTTCCGAATCTGGATCCGTTCTGTGTAATTGTTGTTCTTCCTAAAGTCCTAGGATAGAATGTCAAGTTAAAATTGTCAGGTTACTTAACCTGCCAGAGATATTAACACAATTTGTCGAATTTCGACCACTGGGCGACAGTTAGTTTTGGTTAAATGATTGAATTTAAAACAATTTGATGTAAAGGGCGTGTTAAGACATACTTATGCACGTATGTACCAGTGAAGTTCGTTTAGCTGAAAGTATTACAGGGCTCCAAAGTGAGATCAAAAATCAGAAAATTTAATGCTTGTCAAAAGATTTGGCTTGTAAACCATTGAAGGTTGAAAAGCAGGTAATTTTAGGTAGCCACGAGAACTTGTTGAATCATGATAAACAATCAACCCCCATTTGGCTGGAGAAATCTATTGCTAGAAGACCAAAAAAAAACGGTATCCTCAGTATCATATGATCACCAAACGATATATTGTCACTGTTACAATCTTTTTTCTTGTCAATAGAAGAGCACATAGCTAAGGAGAACTAACTTCCGAACTCTTTAAAACGTATATTCTTCGGTATACACCATGACCTCCAAAATACATTTCCAGGATTCAAACTTGTAAGACTTTTTTGAAAAGTTCAGAGACCGATTTCATCGCTTTATTTTGACTAGTGGTCGCCCAGTGGTCGATATTCGACCCTATTTCATGAAATTGTAAAAAATATATGTTTATAAGAAACAGAAAATAAAAATGATATTGGATATAATAATTGGAAGATTGTTCTTTGCAACCTAAAAGTTTTCGTCATTTGCGGTTTCAATCAAGTTCAGAAATATTAAAGGAAAGAGAGGACCAACAACCCTAGGAGAACTTAAATATTTAATACATTCTCTATTGTCGGCTGTCTGACAATTTTTTGCACAACACCTTCGGGAAGGTGGTGATAATAATATATTAATCAAATAATTAAATTCACATTAAAAACAGAATATTTAATATGAAAGTTACTGCACCGTGTCCGAAAAATCAATACTGATCTACTACTTTGACTATTTTACCACTAAACAATGACAACGCTTGCATGCCACTTCCAGAAGTACATGCTCTAAGAATATAACAGCATCTAACGATCGCTCCCTCCGTATATAATTACTCAATGTTTTGAGTTTTGACCGTTTGGCGGCGGCAGCACTGTCAGTTGTTTGGCGTTGACAATATAGACGTAAATAATGAATTTTTATTATATTTTGTTTAATAAATGAACCAATATTATAAATTAATATTAGCATTGTGCACTGAAGGTCGTCAGTAGCTACTAAACAAAACAAAAATGAAGAAAATCGGTTGAGGGGCAGAGGAGAAAATGGTACCTAATCGTTTTGTCTTTGCCTATTTATATATAGATTATGCAAAAGTAGTATCAGAAAAAAACGGAAATTATTGCTGGATACTAAATAAAATGCAACAGAAAATCATTAAAAACTACAATTATGAAGATTGCAGACATTGCAGTTAAAATAAATGATGAAATGGACATTTTGATGATTTATTTTATTATATCAAATCTGAGAGCATTAGATATTCAAAATCTGAACGTAGTTTATGTTGTCTATATAATCTTATGTAAGTACTATCTGCTGGATCTTCTAATATTTAATGATAATTTTATCGGTTAAGCTATTTATTTTGTATATATAATTGTAACATCTACTTATAAGTTATCTCTAGTCAATGGGTTCAAAAATTCGTCAATAAATTAGAGGTTGAATTGTTATCATTTTTTTTGTTTGGCTATATTTCTTTATAAGTTACTTAAATACACATAAATTTATTAGTTTTGTGTTTATCTAACAAAGACGAATTTAAAAAAAAAATATATCCACAATCAAAGATCTGTTCAATAGTTTTGATATTTTACATATACTTTATCAAACACTAATTCTTCTACAACTGAAGTAGACATTCTTTTCACAGCTGCATTGAAAATTATTTTTAAAATAGGATTGCTGGTTGTTAGAATACTGTTACGAGAATTCATCCGATAGCTGGTGCAATCGGCCATCAACCAATTCGTGGAAGCGGCATTCTTCCGATGCTTCTGGGAATCCGAAATGTTTTGTCTCCCAACCCGAGACTGGCGGCTGCCGTTAATAGGAATTCTGTGAATTCCCTTGAAGCTTCCAGAACATATGAAAGAAATTTCCCGATAGCTCGTTGACTTACCAGAGAATTCGGAGAGAAATATATAAATACGGACAGCTGACTATGGGATTCATTCAGTATTCGACGGTCGTGTTGTTAAGTTAAGATAAATTATAAATAGTTCTGTCAATATAAATTGTGTTAAAGTTGTGGAAATAAATTAGAGTGAGTTGGACTGTGTCTTTAAATAAATCCAAAAACTGAACTGAACCCAAGTGTGAAAATAAAAATATTACAATATTTTTTGCATATTATTCCTGTTTTTATTTTTGTGTTTTCTTTCAACTGAAAAAATTCTAATACTCGTCGTTGTTCAGTTTTTTTAACCTTTACCATTTTTTGTTTCTACAGTTTCTTCTTGTTTCGTTTCTCTTTAGTTCGTGTCCTTTAAAGACATCCCTGTTGCTGTGTTGCTATTTCATTGGAATTTTCTTTTGGCTATTTGGTCAATTTGATTTTATTCTCACAAGAGAAAAGACCAGTCCATCCTCCCTCAGCCCCCGTGTTAGAGCTTTGAATTTACTTGCTTCTCCTTGTCATGTCCGAGCTTAACCTTGGGAAGTTGATTATTCTTGATCGGGTGTATCACTGTCATCTAGGAGTGCCTATGAAAACCTTTCTGCTCTATTGTAAATTTTCGGAAACGAGTTGGGGCTATAGAGCATGTTAAGACACTCCAATCAAGCTTACACACCACGGGTTTGTGATATGTAGTTGACGGGTTCCAATGACCACCTTTTGGCGTTATCATTAAATCAGCTCCAGTTATGGCATATTTTAGGACCATTTGATGTAAGGGAGATGTTTGAAAGATGAACTACAAATTAGTTAAATAAAATTCAGTGAATCTAACAAAATGGTGAATCATTGACAAGTCTGAATCACTTACAGGTTAATGGCAATACTTTGTAATTGGGGTTTTTGAGGATAAAACTATTCCTATTATCATTATGTCTCTATGAAGAATGGGACAATTACTGTGTGTTGGATTCTTGAAGTTTTACTTCAACAGGAAGGAAGTTATTTGCGTAAAGGTGTTACAAAGTGCTGTAATTCCTTTTTAGAGTTGTTATTCTATAAGCGGTCCTTCTGCCTTGTGTATTACATCCAGGCTTATTCCCAGTTAATGCCTTGGTTCGCGCATCTTTAGGTAACACATACTTAATTATCTTCTATGGTGCTCCTTAACTCTGGTATCTGAAGGTCGTTTTCTTTTCAGTTCCTCTGTAGACTCACACGCAAGATATGCTACAAAAGAAGATAACTTATATAGACTTCATTCCTTCTTTTCAACGACAACAATATAAGCAATCCTGGTATGTAAATAAGAAACATGTGAAGATCATATCAAGTAAGGGGCTTCATGGCGCAGTGAGTACGACTAGCAGTGCACGATTGGTTTCGGGTGTAAATATATTTGCCTAATGACCATAGCAGATACAAAGGTATGGAAATGTTGTGAAATTAGGTAAGCCTAGTACTCATAATGAATTTACATTAGATTTTGTCACATTTAACCAAATCGAATTATAACATATGGTAGTGAGTGGTCCACTGTAGGGTCATTTACGTTCAAGACATACATGTTTATTAAAATTTGTGAGAATAATTTTAACAAAATGATATCGTTAGTTAAATAGTAGTGTAATATACTTCTGTTTATGATAAAGATGACTTGATATAATTTTTAAGTGGCTGATAACCGATTGATTGTATTTTATCTATGTCTAATCTTCAGTATTTAAGATCTTAATAACCGCAGTGCGTGTAGTAGTTTTCAGAATGTGGGCATTCTTCGCATTTTTTTACTTTTTGGGTTACGCTAACGCGGGTTGCTATGTGCGTAAGGTAAACAACACCGAAATATGCGCCTGCAACGCAACACACTGCGATAGCATACCAAAAGTTGGTACACTATCCAAACTAGGAATGAAAATATATCTAACTAGTCGAATAGCACCTGGATTCACTGTTCGAGAAGGAAATTTTGATGAACTGACTTCCGATGAAGCTGGAACCCTGTCACTGGACATTAACCCCAAAGTTAAGTACCAAACCATCGTCGGTTTTGGGGGAGCTTTCACGGACGCAACTGGACAGAACATTAAGAGGTTACCGAAAGACGTACAGAACCAATTATTGGCGAGTTATTTTGGAGTAGATGGCATAGAATATAATTTGTGCCGTGTTCCCGTGGGTGGAACAGATTTTTCACCTCGTGCTTATTCACTAGACGATCACGATGGTGATACTAGTTTGAGGCAGTTTGCTTTACAGGAGGAAGATTTAGGTTACAAGGTTAGTTTTAAATTCTTTTTTAAGGTTTTTCTAGTCAAATTTTGTGTTTTTGTAATTTATACAGAGTGGCCCATTAGTTCGTGGAGACAAGTGTGTGTCTAGGGTGAAATGATGTGGTGTACTGAGAAATACAACCTAAAAATAACTTCACTGGAATTCTAAGACATGTACAGGGTGATTTATATAAAAGTTACATTTTTTAAACAGAGCACCCTGTATGTTGTTACATCTTTGAATTCCGCAGTTAATTTTATTTAAACTTAATGTGTCATACATGCACCTAAAACATAACGTTTGGGCGTTATTCGATATTTTGTCAAAACGTTGAAGTCTAGAAACAGTTGAATATCACAGAGATCTGGTATCATACGAGGCTGTAATTAAAGGAAACGATTGACCACCACAAGAGCGAGAGCGCCAACGCTCTCTTTATATCCCAGATATCATGACTTCAATTTTGAAAAAAAAATTATGGATAACACCTCTGATAGTCTACTGTTTTTAGACACACAAAGAGTGAGTTTTAGCTACCATGTGCGATATATAAAGTCATACTAAAATTGACTGAGGAACCCTAATATGTAATGATACACAGGGTGTTCCATTAAAAAAAGCAACTTCAATATGAATCACCCTGTATATATTCAAAATTTCAGTGGAAATGTTTTTAATTTGCATCTCATACTATTCCTCACCCTTCTCTAGCGATATATTTATGAAGCATTTATCAGTATAGCCACAGTCTTTCGTCCAGGAAATAGTCGCCAACCCTGTATAGTAGCATCCTTGCTGTTTACATAATCTAGTTATACATACAAATCTAGGGTTACGAAAATAAATATTCTCCGTCTCTTGAAGAAATTGTTTGTTCATTAAATGTTCCCGAGACAATATAACTTAATCCAGGACAAGAACAAACGGTCCTGTTGGTAATCTTTTATTTGAAGAGATGTTGTGTTAGTTTAAAATGTTACTAGTTCTATTATAGTATTAGTAGATCCTTGTCAATGTTAAACATTTCACTTGAATGTTTGTTTTTCATTGTAATGAAATTTATAACGAAATTTAGTTTATACCTTGAAATATTTGATATTTCAAATATGTACACTTCCTCAAAATATACAGGGTGAGTTTTTTCTGATGATCAGTATGGGGATCTCGGAAACTAGAGGAGATAGAACAATGGTTAAATTGGAAAAGATTTGCAAGGTTACTGGCCCAATTTAATGACACTTTCGGAATTTTGTAAGAAGTCATGGCTTACTAGATATTTTGAAAAAACGAAAATCGGTCGATTTAGTCAAATCTCTCTAGCTCATTTGTTTTTGATCTTATAAAAAAGTGTAAATATCAAAATTGAAGGGAATTGTATCCCGAATATAATTGTCATGTCCTCGTTTGCGTGACAGCTCTCGTTTTTGAGATATGACACACACCATAGTTGGCTATGACCTCAAAAAATCGGACTTTTTACAAATTCAGTTCGTGCAGCTGAGGAATACTTTCATAGATACTTTAATCGTCGTCAACCTGCTCTATGTACATTTAAGAGGCTTTACGATAGTTTACGAAGATATGGATCTTTTACTAAACCACCAAAAGAACGTAAACAAATTAACGAAGCAGCACAAATATATGTTTTGGCAATGGTAAATCAAAATCTCTCTACATCAACTCGTGAGATTGCGGCAGAAGCTAGCACATCTCAACGAACTGTAGTTGAGGTACAAACTTTCAGTTTCTCAAAGTTTGCATGCTGGTGACGCACATCGACGTATTTTGTTTTGTACATGGTTTTGAGACATGTGCCTTGACAATCCACAGTTTCCATTAAATGTGTTATGGTCAGATGAAACTAGATTTACTAACTGCGGTATGTACAATAGACACAATGAGCATATCTGGGCTAAAGAAAACCCTTTCCATGTAGAACAAAGACGACCCCAGATAAAATTTGGTTTTAATGTTTGGTGTGGTGTCATAGGGTCTACTATTCTGGGGCCTTTTATCTATGACGAATCACTTACTGGGGAGCGCTACTTATATTTCTTGCAATACACTTTTCAAGATATTGCATAATTTGAATTTGAGAACTCGTTTAGAAATTGAGTGGTTCCAACATGATGAAGCACCTGCTCATAACTCGTTATTAGTAAGACAACACTCAGATAATATCTATCCAAACTCTTGGATAGGAAGAAATGGCCCACGCGAATGGCCACCCCGGTCTCCCGATTTGGCAGTTATAGAGTTGTATTTATGGGGTGAGCTAAAAAACAAAGTATGCAGAAGAAAGTATGAGACAGTTGGTAACCTAAGGGAGGCGGTATTACAAGCAATTGAAGAAATTGGTAGGCGGTCTGTGAGGAAAGCGGTAATGTCAATCTTAAAAATATGCAATTTTTGTCTAAATAACAATGGTGGATTTTACGAACATAAATTGTAACCATTATTATGTCGGTACTTTAATTTCTCAAGTTTTTAGTAAGTACCTACTTATTTAGTTTTTTCGTTATATCTGATATACCTAATAAAAAAATCGTTCAATGTTTTTTGGAATAGTTATTAATAAATCAAAAAATTTCATAGCTAACTACGTTAAAAGTGAAAGTAAGAGAGAAAAACATCCATAACTCCCTTATTTTTATGAATAACTATATCGAGTGTTATATCGTTGAAAAGCTCTAAAAATGTCCGATTTTTTGAGGTCATAGCCAACTATGGTTTCCATTCAAACAAAGATAAGTGTGTGTCATATCTCGAAAACGAGAGCTGACACGCAAACGAGGACATGACAATCATATTCGAGATACAATTCTCTTCAATTTTTATATTTACACTTTTTTTATAAAATCAATAACAGAAGCTAGAGGGATTTGACTAAATCGACAGAATTTTGTTTTTTCAACAATAATCCGAAAGTGTCATTAAATTGGGCCAGTAAAACAGCAAATCTTTCCCAATTTAACCATTGCTCTATCTCCGCTAGTTTCCGAGATCCCCATACTGATCATCAAAAAAACGCACCCTGTATAAGAATATGCTTCTAAAAAATATCTTTCAGGAAAACAGAATCTAATGAAGCATTTTTGAAATATTAACTGAAAACTCCTATAAAAAAGCTTATAGTATTAAGACACTTAAAGTTTACTTTTTTTTATTAAATTTTATATCATGAAAGGGTTTCTTTAAGATAAATTAATTCTTATGCACTAGGTGTCGGAAAAAATGATACCTGAATTCAAACTTTTCTGACAAATATCATGGATTTCTAGTTTTCTGAATTTTGGCAAATTGGACCAATGTACTGAATTTCCAAATATGAAAAACAAACAAAATTAAGTGTCAAAATTTATTTCTTTTCATTAAAATATCGGTAAAATATTGTCTGAAAAAGCTTATAAATTCCCTACAAAAATCACTTAATGAATCCTTAAAAGATAACATGTTTACATAGGATCTTCAAATTGGTGTGGGTCAAGCTTTTCTTCAAGCAATTTGTAAAAAAAATAATTTGCAGAAGTATGACTTCGGTAGATTATTATCATATAAATTATAAAAGAAAGTAATTAGAACATTGATTTAGTTTACCTTATTTGTATAACAACCACAAACAAATATTTCCGGCAACAAAGATATCAAAAAAACTTATAATCTAAACATGTTACTTTTCCAGATTCCCTACATAAAAGAAGCTCTTAATTTAACCAGAGGAAACCTGAAGTTATTCGGCAGCGCTTGGACAGCTCCTCCATGGATGAAGGACCACAACGTTTGGGCTGGATACTCCATGTTGAAGAATACCAACTACCAAATTTGGGCTGATTACTTTGTCAAATTCTTCGACGAGTATGAGAAGAAAGGAATCAAGTTTTGGGGCCTTACCACTGGGAACGAACCTCTCAACGGATTTTATAACTACCCATATACGAAAATCAATTGTATGGGTTGGGTGCCGGAACAGCAAGTTAGTTATATACGTCAACTTTCTGCAAATTCTGCAAATTCCTTTATAACATCACTTATTAACTATTTTTTTCAGTCTGTTCACTCTCTTAGCTGTTACCTTTCTTTTTGTAGCTGTGCTAGATATTTTGTATCACTTCCTCTATTTAATGAGTTACTTCGGGTTCTTGGATTTATTCAAAAACAGAATAGAACTCACTATAATTTATTTCCACTACTATAATTTATATTCATTCAACTATATACAATTTATCTTGAACACTTGCTGTTTACTAAACGACCATCTAGTACAGAATGAATCCTTTTCTTCTCAGAAGGCTCTAGAAAGTCAAAGAGCCGCCGAGAAATTTTCTTCATGGATTCTCGGAAATTTGAGGAATTTCAATAGCCCCAGTCGCCGGCTTCAAGTCGCCAGACAAACTACATCTTGGAATCCGCGAAATATCGGTCAAATTGTATATTTCTTTAACTCTGTTTCTTTCAGCTCGATTTTTCTTCCTTTCATTTCTTGGCTATATGCCTTAGTTTCTTCACTTATGTTCCTTTGGTATTCCATACAACTACCGACATGTGTACCATCATTTCGCTTATTATGTAATCAGTAACTTTTGTTGAACTTATTTATGAATTTCTACAGCTTAAATTTTCCTTTCATTGGAAAGTCTTGAGGCTGGCCAATATACTTGTCTGATCTGTGGCCATGAGCTACTGTGTATTACAGTGACTTTATTTAATTTAAGATACTTTTTTGCTTGGACACGTTATAATATATCATAGTATCACTTAGTTGGTATTGTAAGGAATACATCGCTTTGTTGGTCCAAAAATTTGGTCATTGAGTATTTCTAATTGATAAATTGTAGATTATATAGATGTAAGAATAGTTGTATACATATTTAGATGTTTTAATTTCTTTTGTAATTTGCCTGTCTGATGCTATATTAAGTCTAATTCAACCGTACCGCTTAACAAATACTACTTTAATACAATCTACATTTCAGGCCAAGTGGATACGAGAAAATCTAGGACCAACATTGAGAAACTCGTCTCACAAAGACATTAAAATTATGATCCACGATGACAGTACAATAACTTTACCATTCTATGTGCCTTTGGTAAGTACTCAAATGCAACAATATGTACACATATATGTTTTCCTAGGTCTATATTTGATTGTTTTAAAACTTCTACTGGCCTACATAGCAAATTGGACTTTATGCAGCACATGGTCCAGCACATTTAACGCATCTTTCATCTTAATGACAAGTACATTGTCCATACTTCGTTAGCATTAAATGGGTGTTTAGATCGGTTATAACGTTCAGTATTGACTGTAAGATACATGTCTTCAGCTCCATGTTGTTCTCCTCTCTTTTGAAAGCTTCTACCAGGATTAATAGGTAGTTGTTATGAGTTTACATTGATTAGCTATGAGTTGAAGTTCTACTTTTCCAAGTTTAGGAGGATATATTTTTCTTTAATTCTTATTTTTTCGTTACTGTAGTTATACCTTTTATAACTACTCTTTTTCATTGACCATCAGTGCGAAACTTGAGGCTCTTATCTCTGGAAAATGTTGTTGGCGATACGTTTGGTATGGGTTCCTTCTTCACATTGTTTTGTTTAACTTAGTTATACCTCTGCTGGCCTTCTTGAATGGAGTCTTGGTCCCTTCTCTTTTTGTCATTCGATTTCTTCTTTGAATCGGTTGCATTTCTTATGGTTCTTCTTCGGGGTTTTCTAGACACCACAATCTGCATTACGAGATTGATCATGTCTTAGCGGATCTATTTTTGATAATAGTAAAAGGAAGGATGAACAGTCAATTAGAAAGCTAAGTAGAGAGTACACATATATACTAGGAGGAAGAGCAGGAGGAGGACCTTGGTAGGAATCTTCATGATCAAATAGATCATAGGAGTAAAGAGCAAACTAGATCTGAGGCCAAGAAAATGATCTGGGAAGCATCAGAACAGTGACAGTGACGAGTACACACCATAAATGGAGAAATATTCAAGGTGACAAGGAAAGCGATAGCGATAGAGTGAAGAACCCACTATTAAGACAGGCAACAAATTACGATGAAAATAGGAGACACAGAACCAGGAGACTCTGGTTGGAGCTACTTGAGGACCAAAACTACATAATATGAACAACGTATTTGAAATATAACTAATAAAATATCTAAGATGATGAAATACATCTGGGAAATTAATATTTTAGTAATAACTTAGGAAAACATTATTATAATAGATTAGGGGAAAATTAAGTTACGGAAGTGTAACTAAAACTATAGAACGAGGAGTAAGAAGCAAGAAATGTAAAAAACTGAACTCCGATCAATAAGGATACAAGCAAACAAGCAGGTACCTTTTCAAATGGTTTTTGTCAGATGTATTATAGAATCTTTATATAATTTTGAAACCAAATAAAAATTAAAAAGTCGGTTAAAAAAAATCTATTCTTGCTTTGACATACTAGTATTTATAATATGAATACATACAACAAATTTACAAATTTATTAATTTCATTCATAATTTATAGATGCTCAATGACGAAAAGACATTAAA
This sequence comes from Octodonta nipae, assembly GCA_034190945.1. Lineage (NCBI taxonomy): Eukaryota > Metazoa > Arthropoda > Insecta > Coleoptera > Chrysomelidae > Octodonta > Octodonta nipae. The sequence continues at coordinate 87,424,026 of CM067223.1, read as the reverse complement.
ATACATCGATGGTGTAGCAACTCATTGGTATTTTGACCAGCAAATGGGATTTGAGATTCGTAATTTGGCAAAAACAGACAAAAAAGATGTCTTCCTTTTAGCCTCCGAGGCTTGTAAGTATTATTTCAATAAATCGATAATAGAGTAATATAAAAGTTGTTTGTAGGTTATTTCTTTACTGGGCCCTTTATAGGAGATTGGAGTAGGGGTAGTGATTTGATGAACAGCATTATGAAGGTAAGAACGTTTGATATGGCATTTATAAAAGTGTGTTTATTTTAGGACGGTCTTCTCCCAGTATTACTTCTTCTTTTGGCTCCATAAGTTAACAAACTAACTACTTCTATTTTGTCTGTTCATTGGGTTTTCTCTCCTCCAATTTTTTTCCTGTAACAGATAAGTATTTAAAAATTGTATATGTAGAACAAAGTGTAGTAAGGCAATTTCGTAAAATTGCCCGGATTACTGACTGTCTGTACAGAGATTCTTCCTCACAGTTATTCTGAGAGAAAGAGATGTCTACAAAATGATCAACTAGTATTCCTGTATATAAGTAATGTATTGTATATTGTGTAATACTTATCTGCATATGGAGACGTTTCAACTCCGAGTCTGGAGTCGTTGTCAATCGTTTAGTGTTGTTTTCGAGGTTTTTTCTAAAAAAATTTTCGCTTTGAGCTTGAATTTGTTGTTTGTCAAAAAATTTGACAGTGACAATTTGTCGTTTGGCGATCACTTGAGGCTGAGGTTACCGTTTTTTTGTTCTGTTAGCAGTAAATTCCTCCAGTCCAAATGAAGGTTATGTTTTACAGTACCTATTTTTTTCAGAGCTCTAAGGCTACATAACACAAGGCATATGTTTATATGATACTCAGAAACTTCTTCCCACTGACAGAAACAGGGGCAATAAATAAGCTCAGGAAAAAGAAGAGCTGAATACTCTTCTACTACCTATTACATCCATATAGGCAATTCTTAATTAAGATAGAGTGTGGGAAGTATAGCGGCCTGTACCTTAGAGAATATACATCCGGAGGTAGCCCGCCATGCACAAATGTCGTGACAAGAGTGAACTACATACTGGCCGTATTCATTGGAAGCAGTTCCCAATAGCCTCAACTAATCTCTTACTCTCTATTTTCTTCTCTTTTTAGTCTGGTCACGATTTTTGTGGATTGCAAGCTACCTCCAGAAGTATAAGCTCCAAGGCCTGTACAAGCGGAATCGTAACACTTTACATCATATCTTCTGGAGATACCCTGCAACGAACAGATCTCGTGACAAGACTACAAATAAAGGGCAATACAGAGAGCATCATTTTATCTCATTTGGTGTGTAAAGGCACTCTGGGGAAGCAGTTCCCTATCGAGTGGACATTCTGTCTCTCTCTCTCTCTAGTACTGCAAGCAACGGCTATTCATCAATTGACTGGCGCAATTAAGCACCAGCTTAGATAGAATAAGTATCATAGATGATTGTACCCCGTATATAGGGGTTAAGTCTTCGAAGTGGATGTTAAATTTGTTAGAAGAGATGATGAGACATATTTGGGCATTTTCCAGTTTTATTGCTGTATTTGTTCAGTTACTGAGCTGGTGCTACCAATTGAGTCTCGAAACAATAATTCAAAGAAGTTATAATTCAGGTTATAATTTCTGGAAAAATAACATTATTGTTGGAGATTCTCTTGGGGGTGTATCTTAATAAACTACTTTTCTTCCAGCATCTAGAGTACGGTTACGTTGGCTGGGTGGATTGGAATATGGCGCTGAACTATACTGGAGGCTTTACTTACATTGATTTCTTGGCTGATGCTCCAATTATAATCAGCGAAGACGCCAAAGAATTCTACAAGCAGCCGATGTTTTACGCACTCGGCCATTTCTCCAAACTCATCATTCCTGGATCTGTACGCCTCAACTCGACTTTGAATAGCGACGATCTCAAAGCAGTGGCGTTCTTAAGACCGGACAAAATCAAGGCAGTGATCATACTAAATAAGTAAGCAATTTAGAGGTAGATTATGCACTTGTGTAGCAGTTTAGTCGTCATTTTTTTATATTGTTTTAATTGATTTTGGATTTTTGTAGATCAAATGCAACTGTTCCATTGAGACTTAATGACGTTGAAAGATTTCCAGTTGTCATCAATGTTCCGGCTGAATCCTTCCAAACGGTGTTGTATTCTGCTGAATGAAGATCAGATGTGATTACTTAGTCCATTAAAATAAATAAATGAATAAACAAATACTTGTTTAGTATGTACCACACATCCCTTTGAAATCTATTCACTTTTGTGATTATGTGACATGCATTTTCTGAGTTATATCGCATCCCATAAAAATTGGATTGAATATTTGGGCTATGAGTTGTTTGTTTATAATTATCTTGAGAAATGCTAAACTGCATTCTCCAAACGCCATACTTTTAGGGTACCGTATATATTATATACGGATACCCTTATATCACTCCGGATTTCGTCACCTGTCACATAAACTACTGGACAGAACAGGCTGAAATTTGGTATCAATGTATAGTTTGGTGACCCGATCAGGAATACATATCGTAAAAGAAGAAATTTTGATTTTAGGGGTATTTCTGGGGGAAAACTAAAAAAAATCCCCCCCTGCTCCTAAAACTACTGAGCCTAAAATTTTGAAATAAGCAGGAAATATAGAACGTTGCTCAAACTTTACTGGAAAAATAAGAGAAACCCCTAATATTGATTTTGGGGGGCAAATTATAGAATTAAATGGAAAATAAAAAATTATGATTGTTTCTAACGGATCGTGTAATATATCAAATCACAGGGCTCATTATGACGAATACAAATATATATTTTTATTTTTTTTAAATGAATATTTTAAAATATATTAAAAAAATTAAAAAAAATATCCATTCCCTCTTTATTCCCCAAACTATAAGACCTAAATTTTTTTGTTTACAGGAAAAATACGTAGAAATCCTTAATATTAATATTGGGGCCAAATTATAGAATTAAACGGAGAATAAAAAATATTTTTTAACGCATCATGCAATACATCAAATGAAAGGGCTCATCATGAGGAATACAAATATATATTTTTGATATTTTTAAAATTAATTGTTTACAATATATTAACATAAAGATATAAAAAAATTCATTTACCGCTTTATTTCCGAAACCATACTACCTAAAATTTTGAAAATAATTAGGGGTACTGGTGCTCACTTGAAATGTATAAGAAAAATTATTAGAAAACCCCCATAGTAATTTTAGAGACAAATTATACAATTAAGTGAAAAATAAAAATTCAAATTTCAAACGCATCATATCAGATAAAAGCCTCATTATGCCAATTACAAATATATCACATTTTTAAAACATTTGTTTAACAGATATTAACAAAAATATTAAACATCGACTTAATTCCTACTTTAGAAACTACACTATTTAAATTTGGAAATATATATTCTATTTGTATTTTTAAATAATTTGAATAATAGATTTAATAATTTATAACTTAAAACTTGACCTATTTTGCCCTATATCTTCCAATCTACAGAGCCTCAAAATTTAGACAGTAAATTATAAAAGTCTTCCCTGACAGTTTATTAGTAACATAAAACTTTAATGTTAATTTTTGGGGGCCAAATCAGAAAATTAAATACATATGTATTCTTATAAAAATCAAGCGAATACTGAAGCAGATAAAATAAAAAGTCTATGTGTGGAAAATGAAAGTGTATATTCTTTATAAATTTAAAACGCTTCCTTTAAAAGATATTAGGGCAAATATAAGAAAATGCACTCATTCACTGCTTGTCTGAAACTGGAATATTAGAATCTTGAAGGTGGTACGGAACCCTTAGTATGCGAGTCCAACTCGCACTTGACCAAATTATTTTTAATTAAAATTAATTGATCTAATTTGTTGTAATATGTTAACTATATTCACTTTTTACACAATTTATGAAGCTAAGAACTAAAAAATGCAGCTAAATAGAAATAAATTTTAAAACATTTAAGAGCTATAATTTTAAAATATGTATCTTTTTGTTGTTTCTTATAGTGTATTGCACAATTTTAACAAGCGATAATTGTTAATCTATATCGTTTTTCAAAATGAGGTTAACTTTTTTTAATTTTTTATTTTATCTACATTTCAATAACTTTCGTAAATCAATGCATAATTTTTATTATTACAATTAGTATCCAAATAGTTCCATAATTTATATATACTTCGATATTTTCATACATTTTCCGATAGCTATACTAAACAATCGCTTGAACGGGAAAAATAATCGTAACTTTTCACTATACTATACTATGAAATTGCTAATATTTATACTAATTATGTTTCCTTATCGTGCATATTCAGTTGACGTTGTTATCAGTGTTTCTGGGATATTTAAAATCGAATACACTTTGTATTTACCTCGAGTTTGGTAACTTGAAGATGTTGTTAATAGTTGTGCTACTATACCTTTTGGAATATGCCAGCGGGTCTTGTTTTATACGTTACGTAAACAGAACTGAAGTATGTACCTGTAACTCTACCCACTGCGATACTGTACCCATCATTCGTTCATTTTCCAAGCAAGATTTGAAAGTGTTCACCACCAGCCGATCGGTACCTGGCTTCACACTTTTAGAAACAAAATTCGGGAACCTGACGTCCAATAAAAGTGCAAAACTCACTTTAGACATCAATTCGAAGGCTAAATACCAAACGATAATCGGATTTGGTGGGGCCTTTACAGATGCAACTGGACAAAACATTAGAAGATTACCAAAACAGGCTCAAGACAAGTTACTGGCCAGTTATTTTGGACAAGATGGTATCGAATACAGTTTGTGTAGGGTTCCAATAGGTGGAACAGATTTTTCACCTCGTGCTTATTCTTTAGATGACCACGATGGAGATACCAGTTTGAGGCAGTTTGCACTTCAGCAGGAAGATTTAGATTATAAGGTAAGTAATGAATGTTTTTAAAGCTGGATTATAATTTAGGTTTACCGTTGTAGTAATAATTACACCCTTATTATTATATCACTCAGGATTTCTGCCTATGTGACATCACAGCAATTTTCTCCTAAACTACTGGACAGAAGAGGTTGAAATTTGGTATGAAGGTATAGTTTGGTGACCCGATCAGGAGTACATATCGCAAAAAAAGAAATTTTGATTTTAGAGGTACTTCTGGGGGGGAAAAAAAATCGACCGTTCCCCCCCTGATCTCCGAAACTACTGAACGTAAAATTTTGAAAAAAATAGAAAATATAGAATGTTGCCCGAATTTTACAAGAAAAAATAAGGAGAAACCTTTAATATAAATTTTGGGGGGCAAATTATAGAGTTAAATAAAAATTTAAGTCTCATTCTGAGGAACACAAATATATTTTTTCTATATTTAAAAAAATAATAATTTAAAAGATATTAACGAAAATATACCAAAATTTACTCATTCCCCCCTTATCACCGAAACTATAAAACGTAAAGTTTTGAAAAAAATAGAGGTATAGAGCCTGACCTGAAGTTTACTGGAAAAATAAGAGGAAACCTCTACTTTTAATTTTGGGGGTCAAATTACAGAATTAAATGGAAAATATAAAATTAAAATTGTTTCTAACGCATCATGTTATATATCAAATGAAAGGGCTCATTATAACGAAAACAAATATATTTTTTTCATATTTTTAAATTAAATTAATTAAAAGATATTAACAAAAATATAAAAAAAATACCCAATCCCTCCCTTATCTCCAAAACCATAAGCTGTAAAATTTTGAAAAAAAAATAGGGGTATAGCGCCTCACCTGAACATTACTGGAAAAATAAGGAGAAACCCCTAATATTCATTTTGGAGGACAAATGATGAATTAAATGGAATATAAAAAATAAAACTTGTTTCTAACGTATTATGTAATATATCAAATCACAGGACTCATTATGACTAACACAAATATATATATATTTTTTATTTTTTTAAAATAAATATTTTAAAATATATTAAAAAAAATATTAAAAAAATTACTCATCCTCCCCTTTATTCCCCAAACTATAAGACCTATTTTTTATTTACAGGAAAAATTCCAAGAAATCTTTAATATTAATATTGGGGGCCAAATTACAGAAATAAACGGAAAATAAAAAAATATTTTTTTAACGTGTCATGCAATATATCAAATGAAGGAGCTCATTATGAGGAATACAAATATATTTTTTTCATATTTTTAAAATTAATTGTTTACAAGATATTAACATAAAGATATAAAAAATTCTCATTTCTCGCTTTATTTCCGACACCATACTACCTAAAATTTTGATAATAATTAGAGGTACAGGGGCTCACTTGAAATTTATAAAAATAATTATTAGAAAACATCCATAGTAATTTTAGGGACAAATTATACAATTAAATGGAAAATAAAAATTAAATTTTCAAACGCATCATACAATAGATCAGATAAAAGGCTCAATATGTGAATTACAAATATATCATATTTTTAAATCACTTGTTTAAAAGATATTAACAAAAATATTAAACATCGACTTAATTCCCACTTTACAAACTACACTATTTAAATTTTGAATAATATATTTTATTTGTATTTTTAAATAATTTGAATAACAGACTTAATAATTTATAATTTAAAACTTGACCTATTTTGCCCTTCCAATCTATAGAGCCTCAAAATTCAGATAGTAGATTATAAAAGGCTTCCCTTAAAGTTTATTAGTAAAATAAAACTCTAATATTAATTTTTGGAAACCAAATTAGAAAACTAAATACCGCGAATCTTGGAGTATTCGAGTACAACTCGCACTTGACCAAATTATTTATTGGCTAAAATCTGACAAACAAGCACAGGACACAATTAAAAGGATAAGCTGTATCAGGCATTGGAACAGTTAGGAGTCCCAAACACAACCGCTTTATTTAACCTAGTACAAGAGGTAATTCTCAGGCAAGAAATAGTAAATGTAGTTCTAGATTCGCTAAATGAAACTATTTTAATGGACGGATTGGTAGACACGGTCATATCGAATGGCCAGTTCCTTCACCAGATTTGACACCTTTCGAATTTTTTGTTGCCGAAATTGTGCAGTATGGAACCTGAGTTAACAGATTATAGAATAAAATATATGTCTGCTAATATTCCACCAGAAATATTTAATAATGTGAGAGTTAAATTTCAGAACAGTCTGATTTATTGTCAGAAGAGGTAGAAATATTAAGCAAATAATACATTAATTCTAATTACAAGTTAGTTTTAGGCTACTTGTCAGATTTTAGCAAACGATAAAATAATTCTAATATCTTTCAACTAAGGCATTGTACTACCATTTAGATTTGAAAAAAAGTTGATAGAGGCCGTTTGGCACTTGATAAAGTGACACATGTCATTTGTATGTTAAACTTTGATTATGAATATTTTAAAAATTGGGGAGAATATCCTCACTGTATAATCGGTTTATATTCTCTTTTTGTATTTCAAGAGTTTCCATTTTTTCAAATATTTATATTTTATCATTCTTACTGAAATACAAATATTTACATTGTTTCGAAATCTTTTGTGTCTAACCAGCTGTTGTAAGAACTTTATTTGGTTAATATTTAACTAGCTTAGGTAAACAACCTTTTAGTTTATTTGTTTCGATTTCATATATTCACTAAAATATCTGATTATTATTATAATTAGAGGAAAATTTTGTTGCAAAATACACGTATTAATTACAATATTCACAATATAAATAAACATTATTATCTTATGCTAGTCATTTTCTTTATATCCAAGACATTGTGTATTTACGAGGTGTCAACGTTTATTATTAGACACGCTATATCTTCTAAGTTTTAGAGGAACAAGATAATACTTGGGATAGGTATTAAGCACCAAAAAATCCCCATATTTGCTATATTTCTAAAACATTTTTATACTTGACATTCTCTAAGAGGAGAGTTCTTTGGTACTGCGTCCTTCAGATAATGCAACACTTTTATTGTAACAAAATTGCTGTTTATTAAATAATACTGTAATAAAATCAGACTATTTTCTAAACTTAAAATAACTGATTCGAAATTATTTTTAGATCCCTTACATTAAAAACGCCATGGTCATGACTAAAGGTAAACTAAAATTAGTAGCTAGTGCTTGGACTGCCCCTCGATGGATGAAAGATCACTATGTTTGGGCTGGGTTCTCCATGTTAAAGAATACCAGCTACCAACTTTGGGCCGATTACACTGTAAAGTTCTTCGATGAATACAAAAGAAAAGGAATCCGGTTTTGGGGACTGACGACTGGAAATGAACCACTTAATGGGTTTTATAGTTATGAACATACCAAAATTAACGACATCGGTTGGATTCCAGAACTTCAGGTAATTAATCTTAGCTACATATTCTTTTACCACATCATTATTATACCTTCAACTTTTATTACCTAAAAAGATTATTCAATATTTAGTTTTTAAATTGTATAAAATGTTTTAGGCAAAATGGTTGAGCGAAAATCTAGGACCTACTTTGCAAAAATCAACTCATAAAAATGTCAAAATCATGATCCATGATGATGGAGCATTTACCATACCATATTACGTTCCATTGGTGAGTTGAGTTTTATCAAAATAGTTTTGATTATAAAAAATTATTATGTTGAGATTTATAATTATCGCATTGTACTTAAAAGAGCGGTATCTACAAATTGTTAAACAGCAAATGAATAAACTCCTAAGAAAAGATCGGACTGTATATACAAAAAAATGTAAAGCGATTCAATTAGTAATATGTTTTTCCATTACACATTTATTACCCAAATTGTAAAATAACATACTTATTTGCAGCGCTTGTATTGGTAGCTAGTTCACTTCCATCTAGGTAGAGGGTAGGCATATTTTTAGAAGGCGATACTGGGAAAGAGCCGTATATCTAACACCTTCAAACTTTTTCTTCTTTTGGTTTGTCGAAACCCGTCATGGGTATTTTAAATTTATATGAACTCTCTAAGATCATCAGTTCTCTTATAGTTCTTTGGATTCCAGATGACCTGAACCTTCGGGCGATATCATCTTAGTTACTCTTGACCTTTCCATATCTTAAACATTCTTTCTACTCCCCCTCACGTCCAACTCTTGCATTCAAAAACCGTTTTTCCAAGGTTAATAGCCTCACCAGCACTTATACTGTCATCCCTTTGTCTTACTAGTTCTCGTGAGTTACTCTTCGCAAGACATATGATCAGTTCTCTCATAGTTCTTTGGAGTCCACATGACCGGAACCATCGGGAGATATGATTTTAGTCATCTCTGACTCTTGATGGTGTATCGTATTCTATTCTTTTTGCTTCTCTCTCATTACATCGACCACATTTCCATATTTCTCTGCTTCCAGCTATCCTTTCCAGAGTATTCTTTCTACAAATTGAGGTACCAAGCTTTTTTGCTACCACCCCCTGCTCGATTCATCTCTTGCACACTATAACCTTTTGACCAAGATTGTCAACCTCACCATAACGTCATCACTTGCCTTCCCAAATTTCATTAGGTATTCTCCGAAAAACCCATGACCAGTTAATAACTGGATCACGATGCAAATGTATACCAATAGTAACTCATTTTGGAAAATCGTTGTTTTTAAAATCACTAATATGTTCCAAATCCCAGGAGGTCTGCCATTTTCGGACCAGTAACGGCCAAAATAGGAAGCAGCCGTCGTCTGCTAAGAAATACTGGATGAGAAAAAACTTAAATGTAAAATAGGTGACTATCATCTACAAGGCGAGTTTTTTTTTTGATGATCAGTATGGGGATCTCGGAAACTAGCGGAGATAGAGCAATGGTTAAATTGGGAAAGATTTGCAGTTTTACTGACCCAATTTAATGACACTTTCGGATTTTTGTAAAAAGTCATGGCTTACTAGACATTTTGACAAAACGAAATTCTGTCGATTTAGTCAAATCCCTCTAGCTCCTTTGTTTTTGATTTTATAAAAAAGTGTAAATATCAAAATTGAAGGGAATTGTATCCCGAATATGATTGTCATGTCATCGTTTGCGTGATAGCTGTCGTTTTCGAGATATGACACAAACTTATCTTTTTTTGAATGGGAACCATAGTTGGCTATGACCTCAAAAAATCGGACATTTTTAGAGATTTTCAACGATCTAACACTCGATATAGTTATTCATAAAAATAACGGAGTTATGGATGCTTTTCTCTCTTATTTTCACATTTAACGTAGGTAGCCATGAAAAAGATTGTTTTCACTTTGACGTTTCCTTTTGAGAGTAATTCCATTAGTAGTGCTGAACTGACAGTCGATATTGACAAGTTTTCGTGATAAAATGGAATATTCTAACGAAGAAAAACTGAATATGGTGGAATGTTATATCATATGCCATACAAATTCAGTTCGTGCAGCTGAGGAATACTTTCATAGATATTTTAATCGTCGTCAACATACTCTATGTACATTTAAGAGGCTTTATGATAGTTTACGCAGATATGGATCTTTTACTAAATCACCAAATGAACGTAATCAATCTTGACACTGCAAAGTTTGAATAAACTTAAAATTCATTAATTTGAAGTTTTTCTTTATTGTAGATGCTCAATGACGACAAAGTGTTAAAGTACATCGACGGAGTTGCCACTCATTGGTATTGGGACGACCAAACTTCATTTGAAATAAGAGATTTGGCTAAAACGAACAAAAAAGATGTTTTTCTTCTGTCAACAGAGTCTTGTAAGAAGCTGGATGAAATCAGGTAACAAATAAATAACTTGAAAATGATTTTAGGTTATTTTTTGACTGAACCTTACATTGGAGATTGGGGCAGGGCCAGCAACCTAGCAGATAATATCATAAGAGTAAGGATTTATTGAATTTTTATAATTTTTTAAAATTTGGGGAAGGTCCAAAATACCCAACCAAAGAAATGAAAACATTTAGTTTTCATAGTGAACGCCGAAACGGCAGCTACTTGGTACAAAGTTGTTTACAAAAGTTTTCTTATGTGTCATATACTTAAACAATTTTTTGTGAATCCAGTTCTTAATATTTTGTTAAGGAATAAGTTGTTAGATTCACACCACTGAGAAATGCGTTTTAAATTGTTTAGTGCAAATATTTACATAAGTGATTAATAAAGATAAGAAAAAGGGGGCCCATATTAGAACTTTGTAGCACACTGTCTTTGCCTTGATATCAAAGGAACTATGATCCTTTAAATATACATAATGTTGGCTGTAATTAATACGAAGCAAACAGTTTAGTTTAGTGAAAAATTATAAATAAGATCAAAATTAGATTTTAAGTATCTGGGATTTGCAGTCTACCAGTTCTCTAGAATCATGCTTGGTAATTTCAATTTATACTTTATGGCATTTCATTTTGGTCCTATTTAATAGCTTTGTTTTGATTTGGTAGGTATTCCAATTTTTAGTATATTTAAAATTTGTGTTTTTACCTTTGTACGTCCAATGAAAATATTAAATATTAGTAATAATCCCAACTAATAATCATAATTCTATTTCTAGGGATTTTTAATGTTTTCTACAACTCTTTTAAAAGTTATTAGCTACTACTTATTTGTTACAATATTTGAAGATTATTATGTCTGATTCTAAACAGATCAGATCCTAACAGTGGTAAAGAAGATTCCAAATAAATACATAGAGATTTTAGAAACAAAATTCATGTTATTGCAGTATCTGGACTATGGTTACGTTGGTTGGATAGACTGGAACATGGTACTCAACTATACCGGTGGTTTCACCTACATTGACTACTTAGCTGACGCTCCAATTGTGATAAGTAAGAACGCTACAGAATTTTACAAGCAGCCGATGTTCTATGTACTCGGACATTTCTCAAAATTCATAATCCCTGGATCTGTCCGCTTGAAAACGTCTCTGACCGAAGGCGATCTCAGAGCTGTTGCTTTTCTGAGACCTGATAATCAGAAGGCTGTAGTAATACTCAACAAGTAAGTATGCTACAACCTGGTTAATGTTACTAATAGGGAGTTCTTGTAGTATTGTCCGGTCTATTTGTATAGCTAATAAAATCTACCTTTAATTACTTAATTTACAAATGCATATTTGAATAAATTATTATTGTTTATATAGAGATTGATATTAAGGATTTGTTGTTGTAAAATACTAAATGATATATATAAAATAAATTGTTTCTGTTCGGAAACTTTCAACAAGTTGCGCTTGCTATAAAAGAATGTCCTTGAAAATGTTTATTAAATTACTAGATACCCTGCGAACTTTGTATCGCCTATCAATCAATGAATGCCAAGCTAAACTTAATTTAACATTTTATTAACTTAATATAATTGTTAGAAAAAAAATTAAGTTCCATAGTTTATTAGGATCATACATACACTTTTGTTTCTAAATTTTCTTCACTACCCCTTGTCACTATAATCCCCCTTTGACCTATATTTCAACAATAGTATATAGGTATGTGCTTGACGGCTACCCAATAAATCATTTCTTTTTATAATATGTTTAGGGGCTATCAAATTTAACATTTTTGTCTAATACTTTTTGAATCTGTAAGTATAATTCTACTCCACCATATATTTGAACCACTTTTTATAAGCATCTGTTTCTGGCCACCCAATACAACATTTTTTGAAGCACCCTATATAATATAATTCCACTCCAGCCAATATTCTATTGCATGCTCCATGATGATGTTTTGTTCTTCACATGTTTTTAGCAAGTGTTGCAGTGTTAGTCGCTCCGTGTTTTGGAGAGTGAGTGGAGTAGGTAGATGGGTTTTGGGATTTTTGACATCTTTGTCAGGGTTTGCATCACGATGGTAGTGGCCTTTTTCCACGCATAATGTCTCGTTCTTAGTAACTGAGTAGTATACATAAATGTGGGTCTTGGTTTGTCTATAATCTTTACTAGGTTCTGTTTTTCTCTTTGATCTTGTTCTTGACATACTTAGGAATGCTGTAGGGGTTTGGTGGTCTTGGTATTTTGTTAGTAGGACTGTTTAGGGTCGTAGATTTTATTATAAGAGTTATGGTCTATTTATTGCATTTGGCACATGTTCTCTCGAAAAATTCTTTATGTATTTGATACATATCGTTCAATATGTTCACGAGAGATGCAATGTTCGACATTTAGGATTTTCGGGGTAATTAGCACACAGAGGGTCCAAATTAGGAGCTGTAGTTATTGCTTGTCTCATTTGAAAAAGGGGTTGGACTTAATATTACGATACAGATATTGAGAATTTTTAGTGAAGTTCAGCATTTTGATGATAATTTTTTATTAATGAAATTAATTTACGATTTGTTGCAGATCCTCTACAAATACAACACTAAAGATCAACGATGTTGACAGAAATCCAGTTATAATGACCATTCCAGGCAACTCCTTGCAAACAATACTTTACTCTGCTCAATAAGATGAGAATATTTTTACATATTTACTTTAATAAAGTTAAAAATAAATGTTTATTTATTTAAGACTGTTAATTGTGGGAATTTGTTACTTATAGATTTATTTGGTAATCAAATTGAAATTCCGAGATATATATAGGGTGATTCATATTGAAGTTACTATTTTTTTAATGGAACATCCTGTATATTATTACATATTTGATTTGTCAATTTTACTAAGACTTCATTCATACATATACATACATGTTATGTAAAATGCACCGTGTGGAGGTTATTTTCTGTTGACATCTAGAAACAGGTAAATATTAGAGCTGCTAGTATTTGAGTAACTAGAAGCGAAAGCAGAAGGCTACGAGAATTATGCGAACCGACCTGAAGAGGACAGATGTGACTCTGCCGAAACGTCGTCATTTTACCATCGATCCCGGCAGGGATCAGTTATTAACTACACGGATGAATTCCCGGAAACCACTTAATATATATATATATATATATATATATTTTATAAAGACATCAAATAAAGACTATCTTCAACACCACTCAGACTATAGGCAACTTAACCGGTAACCCCAAAGACAAAGTAACGAGGATCGAGGAGTTTACGAAATCTCATGTCGCGATTGCCCACAAAGCTACATTGGTCGTACCAACAGGCGCGTTAACCATCGAGTATATGAACACTCTCTGTCAGTTCGTAAAAAAGATCCGACTTCAGCTCTCGCGCATCACCATATCCAAACAGGACACTCCATCAACTTCGAGGACAGTAGGACTATCATATCTCTCAATTCTCTTAGGGCATCCACTATTCGCGAAGCCATCGAAATAGAGAAAAGACCTCTCTGTCTAAATAGACGCGATGACAGCACTCGCCTTCCCACAGCTTGGACCTCCGTAATTGCCAGATTAAACAAAACAGACACGCCCACCAATACTCAACCAATCACAACACAGCCTCATCACGTGACATCTTCTTCTAACCCAGCACTAACTATAAATAAAAGAAGCAGAGCAGACTCAAATTCAGTTCAGTTACCTAGTGGCTCTTGGGGAGTAGGCAGATTGAGGCCCCGAGTTCGATCTAGACTCTGAAACTCTTTTTCACTTTTGTCTCTTGATAATGGCTCCAAAGCAGGAGTCGAAACGTCGAGTATTCAATAAATTCAGACGCGGTTCTCACCCGGAACCTAGCTTAGTTCATATATATATATATATATATATATATATATATATATATATATATATATATATATATATATTTATGTTAGGGTAATTTATTTCCGCAACTTTTATTTTTCTCTATGGTCAAGCAAAATATGTATCTACATATAGAAAAAAAATCTCAGTCGGAGCCATCAACGTGTACCATTCTTGGAATGAATAGTTTTTTTCATTTTTTTTGAGCAAACCGCAAAAAGTAAGAAAAAAAGCTGACAGGTAAGAAACAGTTCTCTGACCAAGATTTAATAAATCTACAGTCATTTTGATGAATACTAATACCTTCCTTAAAGTTGTTGTGGTTATTTTTTGAAGTTAGTTAAAATTAGTGTTATCTCTAGGTTTAAAGGTGGACTTCAAACATTTCTTAAATTTATTTTGACAATAATTAGTATCATTTAAAATAATGATGCAACCTTATCATTTATGAGGTATGTAAATTACCGTGATAAGAGAGCCTGGTGACTGCTTAAATTCGCAAGTACTTCCTACTTTTTTCGATTTGTTAATTTGAACATGTTGTTAGCAGTTGTCTTTATTTACTTTTTAGAATATGCCAGTGGGTCCTGTTTTTTGCGTAATGTGAACAATACCCACGTATGTACATGCAATTCTACACATTGCGATACCATACCAGAAATTGGTGGATTTTGCGAGCAAGAATTGAAATTCTTCACCACAAGCCGATCTGTACCTGGCTTCACACTTCGAGAGAGTAATTTTGAAAATCTAACGTCAAGTGAGAGTGCAAAATTTACCTTAAATATTAATTCTAATGTTAAATACCAAACAATACTCGGTTTTGGCGGATCGTTCACTGATTCCGCTGGACAGAATATCAGAAAATTGCCGGAGAAAGCTCGAGAAAAATTATTGGCAAGTTATTTCGGGAAAGATGGTATTGAATACAATCTATGTCGTGTTCCTATAGGTGGAACGGATTTTTCACCACGTTTATATTCGTTAGATGACTATGATGGAGACGGATCCTTAGAACATTTTGCATTGCAAGAAGAAGATTTAGAATACAAGGTAAGTATTTGAAATAAATTCGATATCTGTCTAGAACCGTCGCTTTCAATGGTGCAAGATTTTCCGATATAAATTTATTTCAAACTGCATTTTATATAAGCTAGAAGATCGAGAGTAGAAACATGGCTCTAAAATGGATGAAAAGCATTTGATGATACAATTCTTTGAGAATGTCATTTACAGAAAAAAATTCCTTTGATTTCAGAATGTTTGGAAAATCAAAACCAACAACCCCAAGAATTTCAACGTAGTCTCATAAATAAAACAGAAAACGTAAACAGCAGTAGTAAATAAGGGAGAATATAGAATATACGTTACAAAAAGCACAGAATGAAAAAAACAAATGGAAATAAACCAAAACGCAAAGCTTACTTGATGTATAGATTGATAGGAACCCCAGTTTCTGACCAACAATATAAACAAATCCGAAAAAAAAGAACGAGTATTGGTCCTTTTTGATTGGTGATTCCACTACTTTCTTGTAGAATCTTCTTTTATTGTTTTTCGTTATCCTTTTTTAGAGCCAGTTTGCCCTGGGTGCATTATAAAGTAAACTTTGTGTCTATTTCATCTTTAGTTGTAAAAGAAGAAGAAATAGAAATAGCAGATATAAGAGACACCTCTTATATGTTATATATTTAGAGAAACTAAGAGATGCTTTAAAAACCACAAGAAATTGAAAAGCACCAGGATGAGGTGCTAGGAATTCAGACTTGCTGAAAGACGGAGAGACACTACTGCAACTGAGATTTCTCCACCTCGATAATTATCGCCTGAAAAACAATAGAATATCAGAAGAATTTTTGCCAAAATTTAACAAATGATTGAAAAACAAAATTAATTTAATAAAGAGATATATCTCAGTTTCACAGATCTAGAAAAAACTTTCGACTACCTAAATAGAGTGTAACTATGGCATATCATGGAAAAACGGGAATATCAAAAAGAAATATCTGATAAAAGCAATAAGAAGGCTGCATATATTAGGGTGATTCAAATAAAAAAAAAATTGTCTTGCAAACAGGCTCAAAAGTTTCAATTTGATGTAAAAAGATACCAGTTAAAAATTGAGCCCTTAATAATAATATTAAGACTGTTCACATAAAAAAAATCTTTTTTTGTAGAGAATTGAACGCTCTACAAAAAAGGTCTCTTATAAATTTTTGAGAAACCTAATAGTTTACGAGTTATTTGAGACCAAAGTTCAATTTATCGCAAATTTTAAAGTTTTTGATGCATTACAGCAAATTTGATGGTTTTATTGGATCAAATCCCCCCAAGAAATTCATGTTTATCCTATAGTTAGTTATTTAGACAATAATTGTTAATAATTTTAGATACTCGTCTAAAGAAAAATTTTTTGGAATTCAAAGTAGTTACAATGACTTTTAAAACATTTACAAACTATTGGATGAACAGAAAACAATTTGACGTGATTTTTAGTTTCATTAAATAAATTTATAATAAATCTTCAAACTATTCGATTTTTCTTTGGACGACTACCGAAAATTATTAACAATTATTGTCTAAGTAACTAAATTTGAGATAAACATGATTTTTTGGGGGATTTGTTACTCTCAGTTCACCGTAACACGCATTGAGAATGCCAAGTTAGACCTTGGCGCACCATCTGCAAGATTAGTGTGAGCCCTCATTAGTACTTAATCTCTCAGGTACTTTATCTTGTTTATTAGATTGGGTTAATTGATGGTCAATTAAAGTGCAATTGCGGTGTTTATGGCTTTTGTCGGTAATTTGGGTAATGGGATTATTTGGGTTTATTGCTGGTTTTGTTGTATTGTTATTTTGATATGGGATTACTGCTTTCCAAAATGGTGATAATTTTAAAGCTTTGTCTCTCTTGTTTATGGTATCTCCGGTTTCAATTTCAATCGCTTCTCGTATTGTTCTGATTTTGTAGTTTTTGACATTAGCGATTTCTTTACAAGTATTAAACTCTATATTATGCCCTGTTTCTTGTTCGTGTCTGAATAAAGTAGCGGTGGTCTGTTTGTTCTTTATGTATAGTTTGTGTTCGTCTCGACGGGCGGATATTCGCCTGTTTGTTTGGCCGACGTATAATTTGGAATGGCATTTTATCCTTTGGGTTCCCCAGCAATTTTCCGATTGTTGTTTGGGGTTTGTATGTAGTTCGAATTTTGTGTTTACCCAGAAATCTCCCTATTCTGTCCGTTGTACCTCTAATGTATGGTAAACTTACATGGGCTACGTAGTCTTGGTCATCATTTTGTTTCTTTTTCTCATCCTGTTGTTTGTTTATTGCTTTTTTGATGGTGTGGTTATTGTAGCCATTTTTTCTGAGGGTGGTTTTCATGAAAGCTAGTTGGTGTGAACTGCCGTGTAAATATCTATTGATGTGTGTTGTTTTTCTGAAGACGGTGTGCTGGAAGCTTAGGTTGTTTCTTGTTAGGAGGACATCTAGGAAAGGAAGTTGTTGGTTGTGTTCTGTTTCTAGGGTAAATTGTATCTTGTTATGAATGGAATTCATATAGGCAAGAAAATTATTGAGTTCTAATTTCCCGTGAGGCCATATTATGAAGATGTCATCAACGTAGCGAACCCACAGTTTTGGTTTTAATGCTGCGTTAGCTATGGCCTTTTCTTCCAGATATATCATAAACAAGTTGGCAACAACTGGTGATAGAGCCGATCCCATAGGAGCACCCTATATTTGTCTATAAAAATGGCCGTCAAAGGAGAAATACGTATTTTTGAGGCAGTGGTCGGCTAATTCTATTATGTGGTGAGGTAGGTTTTCGTTCATAACTATACTGTCCAGTGCTTCGTCGAGTGGTATGCTGGGGTAGAGAGATATGACGTCGAGGCTTGCTATTACGTCGTTTTCTTCTAAGTTTATGTCTTTAATTATATATATATATATATATATATATATATATATATATATATATATATATTTGTTTTTAAGTTTTCGCGGGCACTAAATGTGTTAGGTGGTTTCCGGGAATTCATCCGCGTAGTTGATAACTGATCCCTGCCGGGATCGATGGTAAAATGACGACGTTTCGGCAGAGTCACATCTGCCCTCTTCAGGTCGGTTTCCATAATTCTACTACCTGTTTCTCTAAGTCGTTGATGAAGCCGTCCAAACAAAGCATGATGATATATTGCACCATATCTTGTATAAGCTTCTAAGGAATTATACCATTAGGGAGACCGTAGACGAATTGCAAGTCAGCCATTTCTGCGTTTTGTATAAACTGCAATATTGGTGGAAATTTGCCAGAAGTCACGAACAACTATCACTGTGTCAGGAAAAGTCAACGAGAATAAATGTTATAAACTCCGTGCGTTCAAAGTCAATTTAATTAAAAGAACTAATATCACTACACTTTTCTAGTAACTTTTATTTACACGTAAAACATCAAATATTTCCAACACTTGATTCTAATTGTATTTACATCGAAATCATAACAACGGAATAAGCTTAACGCACCAAGACTAAAACTGCTGAAATTAATGTCTCTTTATATAGGTTAATTTGTTGTTCTCGATGGTACTACTTTTTTCTGCCTAGCGTCGAGAATACTGTTTGGCGCCATTTCGAAAACTCCTGTCTAAATTTTTATTAACCCAGGGCTTGATGTCTCATCGGAATGAAGCCAGGGCCGGCTTAGGTAAATTTCGTAACAACAAATTAACAACAAATAAGTTGTCAGTAAGAGAAATTAATCTGACAGTCGCATACTAAAGAAATAAATAACAGAAGAATTGTTTGTTTCTACGGTACATATGAAATTGATCATTTTGTACACAAAAACAGTGGCAGATACGAAAAAAACTCGAAAGATTGCAAATTCATAAGAAATTCATTTACAATGTTTGTCAATTGTCAAAGGCGTACTGAAAAAAGTTGTAGGGACAGAAAGAATACGTGAGCCCAGAAAAATTACCACCCTGTAGATTTGCATAAACGTTGCTGTGATCTTATTATGAAGACTTTATAGCGTCAAAAGTGAACTAAACATCTGGAAATCTTTAGTAGGTGGAAGAAAAAACTGAAAAAATCTGAACATTTCAACACCTTGTACATTGGCTACGAAGCGTTTGCGGGCGTATTTTCCATCTTGAAATCTTTTACACTTATTCATTTATACTCTGTATATTCTCTCTTATCTCATTCATATTTGAGTTAAAATTTCATAGGGAAGATTGCTCCAATTCGTGAAAGCGTTATAAAATGCTTTTTAGATTAGATTAAAAAACGTTCTAGAATGATTTTTAGATTCCTTACATCTTAACGGCTCTAATCCTGAGAAGAGGCAAACTGAATTTATTCGGTTCTGCTTGGACAGCACCACCATGGATGAAAGATCACAAGATATGGACAGGATATTCTTTGTTGAAGCGTACCAGCTACCAAGTTTGGGCAGATTATATGGTAAGGTTTCTCGATGAATACGAAGAAAAAGGAATCAGATTTTGGGGATTGACGACGGGAAATGAACCAGTTAATGGATTCTACAAGGCCGAGCTTAAGCCACTAAATGCTATGGGATGGATCCCGGAAGACCAGGTAATTATCAATCTCAACAACAAATGATACTTTTAATAAAAATCAATTGTTATGAATTAAATGAAAGTTACATTAGGGGTTTACAAACACTCAAATTCATCGTTTTTTTGGCTTTTGGCCTCACCAGAACTTCCAACAATGGAAGTTTATTTCCAGTTTGTATTTTGAGAGTAAATTTCTTTACTATTAATGGATTCTAAAAAAAAGCATAAAACATCTGTATAGTTTCCCATATTCCAACATCAACAACGTGAAAAAAACCAAGTAAAAGAAATAATAAAGAAGAAAGACTAAAAAGATAATGTTTTTTTTTGGTAGAGTATGTATCCTCAAAATATTTTTTAAATATGTTGCTTACTATGGGTGACAAGGAAGAGCTCTGAACCATAACAAACTGTTATCTATAGAAACCTTTTTCGTATCGAGAATTTGTATGTCTCAAACAAAATCAGATTAGCTTTATTATTATATTAGCAGATAATTGGGGTCTTGTTTAAAGTGAGTTATTAAATTTTAACGTATTTTTTATAATTTGTTCAGATGTACTGCCGAACAATTTGACAAATAAATATCAGACTTCATGGTCACATTATGTGTATGTTCTTATTTTTATAAGTTTACTGCAGTTTTTGCTATATTGTAGATTATTAGGAACGGTATTATCTATATATAAATAGACAAAGACAAAACGGTTCGGTACCATTTTCTCCTCTGTCACTCAACCGATTTTCTTTATTTTTGTATTGTTTAAAATCTATTGACGACCTTTAGAGCAGAATATATAAATAATTTTTAATTATGTCTTTTAAAATAAGTAATTTAATGATAAATTATTAATATAATCCAATAGAGTGGGGCCCACTATGAACAAGTAACTTAATTTTCGAAATTTGACAGCAGTCGACAGTAAAAATTCAATTATGTATAATCGTGTAGCAAGCTATAAATATTACTAAAATAATCGACTTTTGCTTACAAAGAGGTATGCTCTAAAAGCCTTTTTTTTAAAAAAACGATGATGACGTGACTAAATTTTATTTGATATAAGGTAATCTTTAAAATCCCACCTAAAAATAGCAGTCAGTTAAAAATTGTTTACTATTCTTTTAACGGGATATGATATGCTGCAAATATAATTTTACTTTTTTATCTAATAATATAATACATATAATTTTTGTTTATTATTTGTATTACATTTTATTTATATGTAATTCTCGCAAACGGCGCGGCACTACGATTTTGTCGAAATTCCATTTCTGAATAAATCGAATTACCCAGAAAGAACGAGATTGGAACAATTATGTTACGTTCAACACAGGGTGATTTTGTGATCTACTTGAGAATGAAAAAATTCTTTCAATACAAATTGATGTGTGGATATTATGAGAATTTTATCACTATTTGATATTTTTCTACCATTACATTTTTACAGTTGAACCTTTTATAGGATTTTAAAGTAAAAAGTGCTGGATAGGCGATTTTTGGAGTGTAAAAAGTTGTGTTCTCATGTTAATTTGAGGCATACAATGAAGTTGCATTAAGCAGTTACATATGCATATATATAAATATATTGACTGAGATATAAGGCGTTGTAGATTATAATTATGCAAGGTGATTCCAGATATGTTAGAAAGCAAATAATTCTTGGGTGGCATATAAATAGTTGCATATATAGAGTGTTTAAAATATGGAGTAGAGTAGAATTATAACTATACAAGGTGGTTTGGAAAATACGTATATAGGGAAGCCTATTACCGGTTGAATTTACACGGTTCTTGGACTAGAGGGCGCAGTAGAATTACAATTATACAGGGCGTGGACAGATATTTGTCATATTAAATTAAGAATTACGAATTTGAACAGAAATAAAGTCCTGTTATGTATATCTGAAAAAGAACTTGAATAGTGTTACTTATTGACACAATTGGTCGAATTTCGACAACTGAGTGACCGCTAGTAATTTTAAATAAACTACTTAATTTTATAGTGCAAAATTTTAATATTTTGAAACATCCTGCCTAGATTTTCATGAGTAATAAAACCTTTGTCTTCATTAATTTCATGCAAATTATTATTTGGTGCTGAATTTGCAGGCAAAATGGTTGGTTGAAAATTTGGGTCCTACCTTGAAAAGATCAATTCACAAACATGTAAAAATTATGATCCATGATGACGGGGCGATAACTTTACCGTATTATGCTCCGCTGGTAAGTACAATTAACACAGAAGAGATTTTTATGTATGTTCCTGTGTAAATTTAGATTTTTTAAACTAAATTTTAATGCGGTTTTGAAAAAAGGTTGTATTATTGGTTTACGGAAGGCTGGGTTTTCCTACTGAGAAATCGCTAACTGCCCGAGCAGAAATCAAACTACTGTCATGAGATGTTGTCAAGCAGGGTTTGAAAATAACCAAAATTGGAGAAGAAAAGGAACCGAACGTCGAAGGAGAACAAATGAGTGGTCAGGAGAACAAGGCCCTCTTGTAAGTGTCCGAACGGTTTACCGCCGTATAAGGTCTTTTGGACTGCAGCATTATCGACCCCATCGTGTGCTACCTCTGACTGCTCACCATCGACGGCCACGGCTACCCTGGTGCAAAGAACTGCAACATTGGAATGTTAAATGTCATTAGGCCGTCTTCTCTGATGAATCTCGATTCTGCTTGGTTGGACATGATGCCTGAAGAAGGGTTAGATGACGTCGGGAAGAAAGACGTCAACCTCAGTTTGATGTTGAGCGACATATACTCCGAACAACATAACCCACTTTACCGTTAATCTTCCCGACTGTGGTTTCTATTTTTTTCATATTGTTGTTTAAACGTTTTCGTCAATTTGAAGTCTTTGGACAGAGGCAGTTACACTGATTTGGTTTTTGAGCAAACTTTCGATTTGTAATTGACCTTGGTTGAGCCTATCGCTGAAGTACTTTCCGCCAGTCGCGTCTAAGTTTTCAGTAATTGCTTAGGCTCTATGGTGTAAGGTGCTATTGGACATGGAAGTAGGTAACTTCCAGTCTTTGTTATGTTCAGGAAATAGTGGAGCCGTATGTAGTCCCGTACCTCAATCGGCTCATAGACCCCATACTTCAACAAGATAAGGCTCGGCCTCATCTTGCTCGGATTAGTTTAAACTTTTTTGAAGAAACTCGTGTGAATCTGTTTCCATGGTCGCTTAGATCCTCCTATTTTTCATATGTTTGGGATATGATGGGTAGAAGACTCGGAAATTTGTCTCAGCCCCCAGGGACTTTGAGGTTCCAAGACATGAAATACAGGTAGCTTGGGAGAGTATTCGTTAAGAAAAAATATCGACCTTATTGAATCAAAGCCAAGACGTGTTGGGGTTTGTATAGACAACCGTATGGATAACCGGGCTGGACACATTATTAATAAACTTAATAATACAAAAAATTAGTAATTCCAACTAAGTACTATCTCGTTAAAGACGCTTCTATTAACAACGACAGATGTAGATATGGTTGCCAATCATCTGAATCTATCCAGCATATCATAGGAAGCTCTAAAGCGTTCGCTGCAACTGAATACAAAGAACGACACGATGCTGTGGGAAAAATACTGCACCAGGAACTAGCACTGAAACTTGAACTATCACAGTCGGTTAGATTACCATACTATACATACAAACCAGAATCTGTTTTAGAAAATAATAACTACAAGTTGTACTGGAACTCCATGATACTGGCTGATCGGACTGTTGCTTATAATAGACTAGATATAGTTTTGGTAGATAAAGTTTCTCGGAAAACAACTTTAATTGACATAGCAATCCCTAGCAACAATAATATAAATATCAAGCAGGCTGAGAAAATAACCAAATATAGGGATTTCGAATTTCAATTAAAGACTCAGTGGGACACACGAACTATACCAATTGTTATGTCAACGACCGGAGTAGTCCCAAAACATCTAGTAAACAATTTAAAATACCTCGGTCTGGACGAACATCTTTACCAACAAACGCAAAAAGCCGTCCTATTAGGAACAGCTCGAACGGTAAGGATATTCATGTGAAACTGCCGCCGCCACTCCAACCACGGACCTGAAAACCTGGCAAGGGCTCCCACAGAGTTAAACCCTTTTGATATCTAGGATATTTGGGGTTTACTGAATTTCGTTATCGAATTTATTCCATTTGGCTGTTCCACACTGTATACAGCATAGCCTGTGAATGTGACAATCTCTACATTGGGGAGACTAAGCGATCACTGGATACCATAACACCAACCGAGACTAGGCAAAGGTAATTCACAAGGAAGAGCACTGGTATAGAGACGGCATAAATAATCTCTAATGAGAATATAATCAGAGAGCCTAGCGTCCAATTTAAAAACGTTTGGAGACCTCTTTTCGGGCCCCTGTCGCTACGAATTACCGACAGGTAGTAGGACGCTGATTGAATATGTTAGTGTACTAAGCGACCCAATGCGCATGACCAGTTAAGGGTATACATTCGACGGATAATTTGAATTTCCAATCGTTCACCTGATCTCTATAGCTGATCCAAAGCTATTAAAATGTTGTGAGATCAATCATTTCAAGACGATAGAATTCCGAGGAAACTTCGAGGAATATCCTACATTGTCATAAAGTTTCTTTATTGCCATTGACAACGGGGCTGACCAATACTCTGAAACGCTCCGAATTGTTCAAATATGAAGAATTTCCGGAAAGTGAGATATTATTTGCGAGAAGTGTAAAAATATAAAGTAAGAATCCATATCTATCCTTCACGACACACTAACAAATTTCTTTATTTTGTTTTTTCCATTCTGCCTTTGTCTCTAATCTTTTCTTCGGTTTTAATTTCAGCTCAATGAAGACCAAGTGTTAAAATACATCGATGGGATAGCAACTCATTGGTATTGGGACAGTCAAACATCATTTGACATAAGAGATGTGGCTAAAACAAACCAGAAAAATGTTTTCTTTCTGTCGACTGAGGCTTGTGAGTGTCATGTTGCCACATAAATGTATTTGTAGGCATTTGAAATATGTTTTTAGGTTATTTTAGGACAGCGCCTTATATCGGCGATTGGGGGAGAGCAAGCTACTTAGCGGAAACTATCATTCAAGTAAGTGAAGATTTGTTGAATTTCACTACTTCGTTCTAGTGATGTGCCTGATATCCGCATCCGTATCCGTATCCGCGGATATCCGAGGAAGAAGCAAAATCTGTATCCGAAACCGTTAGTTTTTGGTGGATCTTTTACGGATCTTGTACCATATTAATTTTTAATTCATAGATATAATTTTATACAGGTTGAGTTTTTTTTGATGATCAGTATAGGGATTCGGAAACTAGCGGAGATAGACGAAAGGTTAAATTGGGAAAGATTTGCAGTTTTACTGGCCCAATTTAATGACACTTTCGGATTTTTGTAAAAAGTCATGGCTTACTAGATATTTTGAAAAAACTAAATTCTGTCGATTTAGTCAAATCCCTCTAGCTCCTTTGTTTTTGATTTTATAAAAAAGGGTACATATCAAAATTGAAGGAAATTGTATCCCGAATATGATTGTCTTGTCATCGTTTGCGTGACAGCTCTCGTTTTCGAGATATGACACAACCTTATCTTTTTGTGAATGGAAAGCATAGTTGGCTATGACCTAAAAAAATACTCGATATAGTTATTCATAAAAATAACGGAGTTATGAATGCTTTTCTCTATTATTTTCACTTTTAAGGTGGCTAGCCATGAAAAAGATTGTTTTCACTTTGACGTTTCCTCATTTGAGAGTAATTCCATTAGTAGTGCTGAACTGACAGTCGATATTGACAAGTTTTCGTGATAAAATGGAATATTGTAACGAAGAAAAACTGAATATGGTGGAATGTTATATTATATGCCATAAAAATTCAGTTCGTGCAGCTGAGGAATACTTTCATAGATATTTTAATCGTCAACCTGCTCTATGTACATTTAAGAGGCTTTAGGATAGTTTACGCAGATATGGATCTTTTACTAAACCACCAAAGGAACGTAATCAAATTAACAAAGCAGCACAAATAAATGTTTTGGCAATGGTAAATCAAAATCCATCTACATCAGCTCGTGAGATTTCGGCAGAAGCTGGTACATCTCAACGAACTGTAGTTAAGGTACTGAAAGCGCACAAGTCCTACCCCTACAAAGTTTGAGAAACTTTGCATAATGGTGACGAACATCGACGTATTTTGTTTTGTACATGGTTTAGAGACATGTGCCTTGACAATCCACACTTTCCATTACAGGTGTTATGGTCAGATGAAACTAGATTTGCTAACTGCGGTATGTTCAATAGACACAATGAGCATATCTGGGCTAAAGAAAACCCTTTCCATGTAGAACAAAGACGACCCCAGATAAAATTTGGTTTTAATGTTTGGTGTGGTATCATAGGGTCTACTATTCTGGGGCCTTTTATCTATGACGAATCACTTACTGGCGAGCGCTACTTGCATTTCTTGCAATACATTTTTCAAGACATGTTGCATAATTTGAATTTGAGAACTCGTTTAGAAATTGAGTGGTTCCAACATGATGGAGCACCTGCTCATAACTCGTTATTAGTAAGCAACCCTTAGATAATATCTATCTAAATTCTTGGATAGGAAGAAATGGCCCATGCGAATGGCCAGGCCGGTCTTCCGATTTGGCAGTTATAGACTTCTATTTATGGGGTGCGCTATAAAACAAAGTATACAAAAGAAAGTATTAAGCAGTTGGTGACCTAAGGGAGGCGGTATTACAAGCAATTGAAGAAATTGATAGGCCGTCTGTGAGGAAAGCGGTAATGTCAATCTTAAAAAGATGCATTTTTTGTCTAAATAAGAATGGTGGACTTTTCGAACATAAATTGTAACCATTATTATGTACTTTAATTTCTATTTTAGTAAGTACCAACTTATTTAGTTTTTTCGTTATATCTGATATACTTAATAAAAAAATCGTTCAGTGTTTTTTGGAATAGTTATTAATAAATCAATCTATTCCATGGCTACCTACGTTAAAAGTGAAAATAAGAGGGAAAAGCATCCATAACTCCGTTATTTTTATGAATAACTATATCGAGTTATATCGTTGAAAAGCTCTAAAAACGTCCGATTTTTTGAGGTCAGAGCCAACTATGGCTTCCATTCAAAAAAAGATAAGTTTGTGTCACATCTCGAAAACGAGAGCTGTCACGCAAACGAGGACATTACAGTCATATTAAGGATACAGTTTTCTTTAATTTTGATATTTACACTTTTTTTATAAAATTAAAAACAAAGGAGCTAGAGGGATTTGACTAAATCGACAGAATTTCGTTTTTTCAAAATATCTAGTAAGCCATGACTTTTTACAAAAATCGGAAAGTGTCATTGAATTGGGCCAGTAAAACTGCAAATCTTTCCCAATTTAACCATTGCTCTATCTCCGCTAGTTTCCGAGATCCCCATACCAATCATCAAAAAAACTCACCCTTTATAACCGCTGGTCTTATTAGCGTTTTGTACGGTGCTACTTTTGTTTTTTCTTCTCGTGAACGTAGTCCATTTGATTTCTCATAGGATTTTATTTATGTTGTTTCTGTTCTTTCTAGGATGTTCCTGTCGTCGGAATAGGCAATTACTTGCACCTTGTTGGTTCTATTTGTGTCATAAAATTGTAAATACATCTAATATATTTAGGGTGCCAATAGACTTCATTTATCGATCATTTAAACCTATGTGGGAACTTTTTTGGGTAGCCCTTGCGTTCAGTATCATAGGCATGTAAATTCCGTGGTCTGGGAGTCTCTATAATGCTCCATCAAAAAACAATGTTCTCTTTTAATTGTTTTGAAAATTATAAACAGGGGCCAGGAAAACTCCTATAACTCCTAAACTAACCTGCAACATTTTGACGCGCATCCAGAATTCGTAAGCGTCTGTCAACAGTGTCGCCATTTTTATGCCAGACTGTCAAATAATAAAGCGAGGGTTTACGTTTGATAAGTAAAATTGATTTTTGCAGTATTTGGACTATGGTTACGTCGGATGGGTAGACTGGAACATGGTACTCAACTACACTGGAGGCTTTAGCAACATCAACTACCTAGCTGATGCTCCGATTATAATAAGTGAAGACGAAACAGAATTTTACAAGCAACCAATGTTTTATGCACTCGGACATTTCTCAAAGTTCATAATTCCTGGATCAGTTCGTTTGCACACTTCCCTGAATGGAGATTATCTCAAAGCGCTAGCTTTCGTGAGACCTGACAATCTTAAAGCAGTAGTAATACTTAACAAGTAAGTTTTCTTAATATTGTTTTAGTGTTTGAACTAAATGTATTTACTTAATATGGAATATTTTATAGATCAAATGGAGCTACATTGTTGAAAATTAATGACGTTGACAGAAATCCGTTTGTTATTAACATTCCAGGGGAATCTATGCAAACAATACTTTATTCTGTTTAAAATATAGAGTTGTTTAATAAAATTTGAATACAATCTACTTGTAAAACTGGAAACTCTGTGTCTTATTTGTATTCCACTTCGCCTCGGTCTCTTCAAAATGCCTGGTCGATATAGACTAGGGTCGGTCTCAATGGTTGACATCAGGGCCTTGAAACTTTCCAGTCTTAAAGCATTCTATAGAATACATATGGACGAACTAAATTTGTAAGGAGAAAACCATATTCGCTTTTATTTATACAGTAATATCAAGTCATTCCAACTGAAAATATATAGTCTCGATCACAATTACGGAACAATTGTTTCACATATTTTAAAACAAAGACTGTTTAAAAGAGCTGTGGGGAACATAATATTGTTCCAAGCGTTAGTTGAAGTTCAAATTCGTGAAGGAAAAAAATGCACAACGATGGGTCAGATTAATCGTTAATGAAACAACAATTTTTCTTGAAAGACCTTATAATAGGAATCTATATATAAATAGGCAAAGACAAAACGATTAGGTATCATTTTCTCCTCTGTCTCTCAACCGATTTTCTTCATTTTTGTTTTGTTTAGTAGCTACTGACGACCTTTAGTGCAGAATGCTAATATTAATTTATAATATTGGTTCATTCATTAAATAAAATATAATCAAAATTCATTATTTACTTCCATAATGTCAACGCTAAACAAGTAAATGTGCCGCCGCCGCCAGACTCAAAATATTCAGTAATTATATATAGAGGGACCAATGCTGTTATATACTTAAAGCATGTACTTCTGGAAGTGGCATGCAAGCGTTGTTTAGTGGCAAAGTAATCGTTGTATATTATAATTATACAGGGCTATTCCAGATATGTTAGAAATCATATATAGGGTGTTTAAAATATAGAGTAGAGTGCAATTATAACTAATAAAATAATTATATAGGGAAGCTCATTAGCGTTTGAATTTACAGGATTCTTGGAATAGCGGGTGCGATAGAATTACAGTTATACAGGGTGGTGCAAAAAATATTATACAGAGATGCATATACAGGGTGGCGGAAATGGAAATGCAACATTTCGTAACCCATAAGCAGTTGTATATATGTATATTCCTGTATAGCTATACAGGGAGGTTAGAAAAAATAAATATGTAGGGTGGCCCATTAGCGGTTGAATTGTTTTCATATTAAATTAAGAATTACGAATTTGAACACAAATAAAGTCCTATGAATTATATCTGCAAAAACTTGAAATTCGTTACTTATTTGTAGAAGCGAGATGTAAACCGACATCTAGGATTATCGAGGAAACTGTCACACAGGGGTTCCGAATCTGGATCCGTTCCGTGTTATTGCTGTTCTCCCTAAAGTCCTAGGATAGAATGTCTCGATAAAATTTTCAGGTTACTTAACCAGCCAGAGATGTTGACACAATTGGTCGAATTTCGACCACTGGGCGACAGCTAGTTTATATATAAATAGGCAAAGACAAAACGATTAGGTACCTCCTCTGTCTCTCAATCATTCTATTTATTATTGTTTTGTTTAGTAGCAATTGACGACCTTCAGTGCAGAATGCTATAATTGATTTATAATATTCATTCATTCTTTAAATAAAATTTAATAAAAAAATCATTTTTTACTCCATACTGTCAATGCCAAACAAATAACAGTAACATTGCCGCCAGATTGCTTGGGGAGAAAATCGTAAGATGGATTGACTCGAATGTGAAAGACTAAATTAATCCTAACAAATTTTGAACAGTTCCTAAAGTTATTCCACATCCT
The DNA here is from genome assembly GCA_034190945.1 of Octodonta nipae. Classification (NCBI taxonomy): domain Eukaryota; kingdom Metazoa; phylum Arthropoda; class Insecta; order Coleoptera; family Chrysomelidae; genus Octodonta; species Octodonta nipae. The sequence continues at coordinate 87,393,605 of CM067223.1, read as the reverse complement.
CCTGATATTAAAATACAACCCAGGAAAATTTACATTACTTGCAACTTTTATTACTTTGTAAATATATTTTGTCAAATAAAATTAGAATTATGTTATTTGATCAATTTTTTGCTGATAATGATTTATGAATTTTAGTATTAAGTATACTTTTAAGTTAGATTTTTTTTATTTTTATATATATTTTCATATAATGTGACATGTGACTAAGCTTACAAAAATTCAAGATAAACAGTTACATCTGGCAGCCATGATAGTCATGGCCATCTTTGTTTTAAGTTTGATTTAAATTTGACATTTCATAATATTGTTAGCCGTTAGGTTATTAAAGCATGGTGGTAAAGGTAAGTTTTCAATTCAATGAGCAAAGTTTCCAACAAAAGTAGGTGCATTGTGTTTCATTATATGTTACATGCAAAACAGAAATAGTCAAAGAGTAAAAACAGAGGGCCATAGAGAGAGCATGAATCTATTTCACTCGATAAACAGAAATGGATACTTGGTTGATCATTTTGTAGACATCTCTTTCTCTCAGAATAACTGTGAGGAAGAATTTCTCTACGGACAACCAGTAATCCGGGCAATTTTACGGAATTGCCTTACTACACTTTGTACTCCATATACAATGTTCAAATACTTTTCTGTTGGAGGAAAAAAATTTGAGAAGTGAAAACCCTACGAATAGGCAAAATAACACATAAGTATAAAACATTAAAAAAATATATAACCGACTTCTACCTATAACAAAAAGCTAAAAATAATTATAACAAAATACAACTCTAGCAAATAAATAACACATTCAATGTTGTTAGGTACCTACCCAGGAAGTAAAAAATGTCAACATTAAAAGGTGCTCATTCTGTACAAATTAATTACCTACCAATCTAGTATATTTTGAAGCCAGTGCCAAGCAAATCTAAAATCCTTCATTGCGTAATTATCTACTAATTCATCAAACTTGATTGTTGCTTGGCACCGACTTCAAAAATATACAGATTGGTAGGTAATTAATTTGTACAGAATGAGCGCCTTTTAATGTTTACATTTGTTACTTCCTGGGTAGGTACCTCACAACATTGAATGTGTTATTTATTTGCTAGAGTTGTATTTTGTTATAATTATTTTTAGCTTTTTAGTTACAGGTAGAAGTCGGTTATATTTTTTTTTAAATGTTTTATTTTCAACTTTTTAGTTATTTTTTTAACTCAGGTAGTTTTCATTCTTTATTTTTTATTTTGTATGTATAACCTTAATAGACAGAACCAGGTAACATTGAAAGCCTCAACATTACCCAATGATACTTTCTCATTTAAATTGACAGGTAAATCTTTACGAACAAAATGTACTAGTATGGGTTGACTTAATAAGCCCAGAATGTATTTATGCCTTATGGACTACGACATGTAACTTTTTTGACAACCCTGTAAAATTATAGATAATTCCACTCCAACCTATGTATCAACCATCCTGTACATACGACTGCCCACGGATAAGCATAAATTTGTTAGCTGCCTTCTTTAAAGGATAGGATGGAGTAGAATCCATCCCATCTTTACGGAGTCAAATCCGTCCTATATTTCAACTATAGTATATAACTCCTTGTGCTCTACCCCATAAATTATTTCATTTTTAACATTTTATATTATCGCCCTGTGTAACATTAATTCCTCTCCACACTTTATGCAACTTCTTATGGGCTATAAAAGAAATAATTTTTTAATCACACTGTATAAATATAATTCAACTCCAGCATATATTTCAACCATCCTGTATATGATTTGCTTATGTCCAAATCATATAACAGTTTTTTCATCACCCTATATAATTTAAATTTCTCATTTTTTCCAACATTTTTATACCACCAAATGTCCTGTCCACCCTATATTCCAACCATCCTGTATATACGGTTGCCTAGAGACCACTATCATTCTGGTCCGTCCTATATTTCAATCTTCATATAAATGCAATTCCTTCTACCATTTTACTTTGTGATTTTGTTGTCACTGAATTTTCTATTAGGCCGGGAGAATGTGACAACCAAAAGCACTGTCTGCGCAAAATGGAAAAATTTGCATTTAAATAGGTATTTGTCTGGTATACAAAAAAACGGGCTTGGTACTCATTGATTTAAGGAGCCGAAAATACTATGCTTTACTACCTATATGGTTGAGATGTACATAGAAAGTTTTCAAATTGGCAATTAAAACTTCCAGTAGCTAAAATTACCGCACTATTACGTTGGAATTAAAATATTTATGAGGAAATGTTCGTTTTGTCATTTCAATGAAATTTTTGATAATAATTTTGGAATTTTCGGCGATTTTCTGCAAAACTGCAAGTTGCATGTCGCAGAAAAGTATATGAGATCACCTAAGGATCTTCCTTAATAGATTAAACGTTAAAAAACTATACACATCCATAAGGAGTTATCGAAAAATCGACTAAAATATTAGGGATATTGGTCGATTTCCATGCACGCATGTGTTCATTCACAAATTTTATCACTTTATCAATAGAATTCTTTTCCAAAATTTGAAGTTTCACCAATCCGGATATATACTGTATTAAACAAGATCATATTCATTCAAAACGGTGCACCACAGGAGCATAAATCAGATAACATACATACAAAAAAAGCGAAAAAAAAAATACGCGACGAATTGATAACCTCCTCCTTTTTGGAAGTCGCTTAAAAATAGGCGTGGCTCTTTTTTGAAGTTGATTAAAATTGCTGTTATTTTTAGGTGAACTGCAAATATTTCTTAAAAGAAGAAGTTATTCGTATGACAGTAATTAGTATTAGGTATGTAAATTACCATGATAAGAAAGTCTGGTAACTGCTTAAATTCGCAAGTACTTCCTAGTAATTCCGATTTGTAAATTTGAACATGTTATTAGCAGTTGTGTTCATTTCCTTTTTAGAATATGCTAGTGGGTCCTGTTTTTTGCGTAATGTAAACAATACCCACGTATGTACATGCAATTCTACACATTGCGATACTATACCAGAAATTGGTGGATTTTGCGAGGAAGAACTGAAAGTCTTCACTACCAGCCGATCTGTACCTGGTTTTACACTTCGAGAGAGTAATTTTGAAAATTTAACTTCAAGTGAGAAAGCAAAATTCACCTTATATATTAATTCTAACGTTAAATACCAAACAATACTCGGTTTTGGTGGATCTTTCAGCGATTCCTCTGGTCAGAATATCAGAAGACTGCCAGAAAAAGCACGAGAAAAATTATTGGCAAGTTATTTCGGGAAAGAAGGTATTGAATACAATTTATGTAGGGTTCCTATAGGTGGAACGGATTTTTCACCACGTATATATTCGTTAGATGACTATGATGGTGACATATCCTTACAACATTTTGCATTGCAAGAAGAAGATTTTGAATATAAGGTAAGTTTGTGAAATAAAACTCGATATCGGTCTAGAAATGTCGCTTTCATTGATGCCAGATTTTCCGATATACATTTATTTCAAACTAACTTCTATATAAGCTAAGATAGAGAGTAGAAACATAGCTTTAAAATGGATAAAAAGCATTTGATGACACAATTCTTTGAGAATGTCAACAACACCAAGAATTTCAACGTAATCTCATAAATGAAACAAAAGACGACAGTAAATACGGGAGAATATAGAATATGCGTTATAAAAAGAGGAAAAAGAAATAATAAACAAAAATAAACCAAAACGCAAAGCTTCCTCGATCTATAAAATGATAGGAACCCCATCTTCTCACCAGCAATGTAAATAAATCCGAAAAAGGGACGAATACTGGTCCTTTTGATTGGTGATTTCACTACCACTTTGGTGAACCTGCTTTTATTATTTTTCGTTATTATTTTCAAAAGTTATTACCTAACTCTTTTCAAAATTCCAAATAAGATTTTGACGAAACGTCAAGCAAGAATTCCACCGAATTCAACAGAGGAACGAATCTACACCGGAAGTAAACTGCGACCACATAGCTGCATCCGTGAAACAATACAGGAGTTCTAGTTGGCCAACCTCACACAATCAGCGTCGCTACAAACTCCGACAAAGGCATATAAATACTGAGCGCGGGCATAGCAACTCTCAGTCTATTACCTGACAGCGCATTGATAATGCCAAGTGAGATCTTGGCGAAACGTCTGCAAGATTCAAACATGAATCAAATTAACCAACGACTGTACTCCCGTACTCATATTTTTCCATTCGTGAAACTCTGCTAGGCTATGTTCCGGGTGAAACCGCGTCTGAATTTATTAAATGCTTGACGTTTCGACTCCTGCTTTGGAGCCATTATCAATAGACAAAAGTGAAAAAGAATTTCAGAGTCTAGATCGAACTCGGGGCCTCAATCTGCCTACTCTCCAAGAGTCGCTAGGTAAGTGAACTGAATGTGAATCTGCTCTGCTTCTTGGATTTATAGTTATCGGTGGGTTAGAAGGGGCTGTGATGTGATTGGTTGGGTGTTGGTGAGATTCGCGAAGCAATAGAAATAGAGAAAAGACTCCTCTGTCTAAACCGACGCGATGACAGCTTTCGCCTTCCTACAGCATGAACCTCCGTAATTGCCAGATTAAACTAATAAAAAAACAAGTTTACCGAACTTTGAATACGAAGAGAAATTAGGTGCTCTTCGTATTCGATTGAAAATCCAGGGAGAATCTTGAATTTATGTCTTGAACAGGAGTTCCACTATAAACCAATGTTTTTAAAGGTCCCCAAGTGAAAAAGTCTATCGGATATAAATCAGGTGAATGCGCTGGCTAAAATTGAGGTCCACCTCGACCTATCCAGCGATCTGGATAGATTGCGTTCAAATTAGCACCTTGCTTTAGTACTAAAATAGGTAGGAGCTCTTCGCTTAGACACTGAGTGTATTTATCTCTATTTAATGTAGGTGGAAGGAAATGTAGGCCAATTAGGTGATCTCTCATCCACACGTTTAAAGAAAATTGTTCTTGGTGGTGAGCTTCAACAATAGCATGAGGATTTTCTTCCGCCTATGTATGGATGAGGTGTTTGTTAATAATGGCTTCCCCTGAAAGACTTGCTTTGCCCTTGAATAAAGTATGCTCAAGAAACTCAGGGTGTTGTCTAATTATATCCAAAAAGAAAATACGAAACGGTTAGGAAAATCACGAGTTACAACTGCCTGGACTCGTTGTATATGATATATATATATATATATATATATATATATATATATTACAGCTATTCATTTAAGGTGGCAAATACCGTCATATGATTAATATGTAGCTGTAAAGCAATTTTTCTAAATCCACTATTCCGGTGGCGCCCACAATCATGTTTTCTAGGTTGAAGCTACCTGTTTCTCTTAGTCATTGATAAAGCCGTCTAAACAAAGTGTGGCTACAAGTTGATGATACATTGCAGCATATCTTGTGGAAGCTTCTAAGGAATTACAATTAGGGAAACCGTAGACGAAATGCATGTCAGCCATTTCTGTTTTTTGTATAAGTCACGCACAACTATCACTGCGTCAGTAAAAATCGACGAGAATAAATTAACAAGAATTAAGTTAAGAATTGTCAGTAGAGAAATAAATAATAGAAGGATTGTTTGTTTCTACGGTACACATCAAATTGATCATTTTTTAGACAAAAACAGTAGCAGATACGAAAATAATTTAGTTGGACTCGCATACTAAGGGTTCCGTACCACTTCAAAATTCGCTTGATTTATATGAGAATACATATGTATTTGGTTTTCTAATTAACATTAGAGTTTTATTTTACTAATAAACTTTCAGGGAAGCTTTTATAATCTACTGTCTGAATTTGGAGGGTCTATAGATTGGAAGATAAAGGACAAAATAGATCAACTTTTAAATTAATAATTATTAAATCTGTTATTCAAATTATTTAAAAATACAAATAAAATATATTTTTCAAAATTTAAATAGTGTAGTTTCTAAAATGGGAATTAAGTCGATGTTTAATATTTTTGCTAATATCTTTTAAACAAATGATTTAAAAATATGATATATTTGTAATGCACATAATGAGCCTTTTATTTGATATATTACATTATACGTTTGAAAATTTTTTATTTTCCATTTAATTGTATAATTTGTCCCTAAAATTACTATGGAGGTTTTCTAATAATTTTTCCTATAAATTTCAAGTAAGCCCCAGTACCCCTAATTATTTTCAAAATTTTAGGTAGTGTGGTTTCGGAAATAAAGCGAGAAATGAGAATTTTTTATATTTTTATGTTAATTAATCTTGTAAACAATTAATTTTAAACATATGAAAAATATATATTTGTATTCGTCATAATGAGCCCCTTCATTTGATATATTACATGATGCGTTAAAAAATATTTTTTATTTTCCGTTTAATTCTATAATTTGGCCCCCAATATTAATATTAAGGATTTCCTAAAAAATAGGTCTTATAGTTTGGGGAATAAAGGGGGTATGGGTAATTTTTTTATATATTATTTAATATATTTTAAAATATTTATTAAAAAAAAAATTAAAAAAATATATTTGTATTGGTCATAATGAGCCCTGTGATTTGATATATTATATGATCCGTCAGAAATAAGTTTAATTCTTTAATTTCCATTTAATTCTATATTTTCCCCCAAAATGAATATTAGGTGTTTCTCCTTATTTTTCCAGTAAAGTTTAGGTGAGGCGCTATACCTCTATTTTTTTCAAAATTTTCCAGCTTATGGTTTCGGAGATAAGGGGGGGGATGGGTAAATTTGTTTATATTTTTGTTAATATCTTGAAATTGAATTATTTTAAAAATATGAATAAAATATATTTGTTTTTGGCGTAATGAGCCCTTCCATTTGATATATAACATGATGCGTTAGCAACAATGTTAATTTTATATTTTCCATTTAATTTTGTAATTTGCCCCCCAAAATTAAAAGTAGAAGTTTCTCCTTATTTTTTCAGTAAACTTCAGGTCAGACTCTATACCTCTATTTTTTTTCAAAATTTTACGTTTTATAGTTTCGGTGATAAGGGGAGGGGGAGAAGGGGTAAATTTTGGTATATTTTTGTTAATATCTTTTAAATTATTAGTTTTTCAAATATGAAAAAATATATTTGTGTTCCTCAGAATGAGACCTTTCATTTGATGTATTAAATGATGCGTTTTAAAAATTTTTAATTTTCAAATTTTCATTTAATTCTATAATTTGAACCCCAAAATTTAAATTAATGGTTTCTCCTTATTTTTCCTTCTATATTTCCTATTTTTTCAAAATTTTAGGCTCAGTAGTTTCGGAGATCAGGGTGGGGACGGTCGATTTTTTTAGTTTTTCCCCCCATACGGACCCCTAAAATCAAAATTTCTTCTTTTGCGGTATATACTCCTGATCGCGTCACCAAACTATACCTTCATACCAAATTTCAACCTCTTCCGTCCAGTAGTTTAGGAGAAAATTGCTGTGATGTGACAGAGGCCGAAATCCGGACTGATATTATAAGGGTATCCGTATATTCTATATACGGAACCAAAAAAACGCAAGAAATAAAAAAGATTGCGAATTCATAAGAGCTTCATTTACAATTTTTGTCAATTGCCAGGGGCTTACTGAAAAAAGTTGTAGGGGAAGAAAAAATACATGACTGCAAGCAAAAAAATTACCACCCTGTAGGTATTCATGACCATTTCTGTGATCTTATGAAGGGTTTATAATGACATTAATGTTCCAGAATTGAAGTAAATATCTCGAAAACTTTAGTAGTCAGCAGAAAAAAAAACTATACGTTCATCGGAACTTATGGTCAAAAAATGACTCGAGAAAGCACATCTTGAAATCTGTAGCACTTTTTCATTTACACCCTGTATATTCTCTCTTATTTTACGCAAAGTTCAATGTCATCCAGATTTGATCTAATTTTAAAGTTTCATCGGGAACGTTGCTCAAAATCGTGAACGCCTGATAAAATGTTTTTAAGATTAGATTCAAAAACGTTCTAGAATGTTTTTTAGATTCCCTACATCATAATAGCTCTAATCTTGAGAAGAGGCAAACTGAATTTAATCGGTTCTGCTTGGACAGCGCCACCATGGATGAAAGATCACCAGATATGGACTGGATATTCTTTGTTGAAGAATACCAGCTACCAAATTTGGGCAGATTATATGATAAGGTTTCTCGACGAATACGAAGAACAAGGAATCAGGTTTTGGGGATTGACGACGGGAAATGAACCAGTTAATGGATTCTACAACCCTGACCTGAGGCCACTAAATGCTATGGGATGGATCCCAGAACTCCAGGTAATTATTAATCTCAGGTAAAGCTTTTAACAACAACAAATGAGACTTTTAATAAGAATCAGTTAGTACGAAAATATGCCTTGACTTGACTGATAAATTAAATGGAAGTTACACTAGGTTTTAAAAAACTCATTTTTTTTTGGTTAACCAAGACTTCCAAATATGGACGTTTATTACCATTTAGTATTTTAAGAGTAAATCTCTTTACTATTTTACTTACTTGCAGAATATACATTTCATAAATTATGTTTCATATTTCACACTGCACAGATTCATCAATATTTGTCATTATATTGTCTTTTGGGACTTTTTAGCCCCTCTTTTTTGTTAATTCTGGCTTTAGTTCTCTCAACAGAGGGTACACTTTCTCCAATACTTCAGGAACTCTCTAAGATGTACAAAAATATTAGTGCCTCACAACAAATTAAATGTTGACCGACACAACAATATTGAACGTCAGCAATATCTAATAAAAACACTTAACGTATTTCGGAGGTACAGTAGAATCACCATTTTCTTTATTCTGCTTGAAATAATTTACCTGCTGAAGCGACCATAGCTTTTTCTCGGCTACTAAAAGGTTTCAGCATTGTTCTACTGTATAAATTCCTAAAAACAATACATTAAACAGGTATTATAAGTAAATATATGCTTTAAAAAAGTCAATTGGAGATTAATTAACGCTTTTCTTTAACAAGTCGAATTGTGCAAATGCTCTCATCAAAATTGTTAAAAAAAAAACAGGCCGAGCAAGTGGGTCATTGTAACATTTATCATATGAAATAAAGACACAGAATTAATAAGGGTATGCGATCTAAAATTAAAACTATCGATTCAGAAACCCATCAAAATGTAATGTCACCTGCTGTTTATAAAAAAATATATGATAATGAAACTAATACCGAATAAGATAAATGTACCTATATACGAAAAACGTTCGTACCCATGTTTGGTTAAAGCTGCTTTTCAGTATTATTCAAATAAAATATATCATTTAATAGCGTATAAAAAATTCTTCAGACAACATTTTGTCATCTAATAAAAAGTGAAATAGTGACAATTTTACTAATACAGGGTGAGTTTTTTTTTATGATCAGTATGGGGATCTCGGAAACTAGCGGAGATAGAGCAGTGGTTAAATTGGGAAAGATTTTTTACTGGTCCAATTTAAACACTTTCGGATTTTTGTAAAAAGTCATGGATTACTAGATATTTTGAAAAAACGAAATTCTGTCGATTTAGTCAAATCCCTCTAATTCCTTTGTTTTTGATTTTATAAAAAAGTGTAAATATCAAAATTGAGGGGAATTGTATCCCGAATATGATTGTAATGTCCTCGTTTGCGTGACAGCTCTCGTTTTCGAGACATTTTTAGAGCTTTTCAACGATATAATACTCGATATAGTTATTAATAAAAATAACGGAGTTATGGATGCTTTTCTCTCTTATTTTCACTTTAAACGTATGTAGCCATGAAATAGATTGTTTTCACTTTGATGTTTCCTCATTTGAGAGCAATTCCATTAGTAGTACTGAAGTGACAGTCGATATCGACAAGTTTTTGTGATAAAATGGAATATTCTAACGAAGAAAAACTGAATATGATGGAATGTTATATCATATGCCATAAAATTTCAGTTCGTGCAGCTGAGGAATACTTTCATAGATATTTTAATCGTCATCAACCTGCTCTATGTATATTTAAGAGGCTTTACGATAGTTTACGCAGATATGAATCTTTTACTAAACCACCAAAGGAACATAATCAAATTAACAAAGTAGCACAAATAAATGTTTTGGCAATGGCAATTCAAAATCCATCTACATCAACTCGTAAGATTGCGGCAGAAGCTGACACATCTCAACGAACTGTAGTTAAAGTACTGAAAGCGCACAAGTTCCATCCGTACAAACTTTCAGTTTCTCAAACTTTGCATGTTGGTGACGAACATCGACGTATTTTGTTTTGTACATGGTTTAGAGACATGTGCCTTGACAATCCACAGTTTCCATTAAAAGTGTTATGGTCAGATGAAACTAGATTTACTAACTTTGGTATGTTCAATAGACACAATGAGCATATCTGGGCTAAAGAAAACCCCTTTCCATGTAGAACAAAGACGACCCCCGATAAAATTTGGTTTTAATGTTTGGTGTGGTAACATAGGATCTACTATTCTGGAGCCTTTTATCTATGACGAATCACTTACTGGGGAGCGCTACTTGCATTTGTTTAGAAATTGAGTGGTTCCAACATGATGAAACACCTGCTCATAACTCGTTATTAGTAAGACAACACTTAGATAATATCTATCCAAACTCTTGGATAGGAAGAAATGTCCTACGCAAATGGCCACCCCGGTCTTCCGATCTGGCAGTTATACACTTCCATTTATGGGGTGCGCTAAAAAACAAAGTATACAAAAGAAAGTATGAGACAGTTGGTGACCTAAGGGAGGCGGTATTATAAGCAATTGAAGAAATTGATAGGCAGTCTAAAGATGCAATTTTTGTCTAAATAACAATGGTGGACTTTTCGAACATAAATTGTAACTATTATTATGTTCTTTAATTTCTTAAGTTTTTAGTAAATACCTGCTTATTTAGTTTTTTCGTTTTATCTGATATCCCTAATAAAAAAATCGTTCAAAGTTTTTTGAAATAGTTATTAATAAATCAATCTATTTCATGGTTAACTACGTTAAAAGTGCAAATAAGAGAGAAAAGCATCTATAACTCCGTTATTATTATGAATAACTATATCGAGTATTATATCGTTGAAAAGCTCTAAAAATGTCCGATTTTTTGTCTTAGAAAAGAAACTTTTTCTTCGAGATTGTCACTCACTAAGCGTAGTACAAATTGATTTGCTGCTGCTTTGCTTCTCTGCTTTTATGCTATTGACCGGGGGGGGGGGGGCGTGGTCTTGTTATGGGTTCGCTTGTCATTGCGAGATTGTTGGGTCTAAGAAGAGTATTCGCGTTATTTATTCTTTTTTCTGGAGATTTTGTTTTAATGCTAATATAACGGTCTGTTACTGCAGCTCTCCAAGTGGGTTGAAGGCGTTGCGTATAGTCCCGTTTATTAAGATTTGTTTTACATTTTTCTATTTCAATAGAATTCCTAACGACCCTTGTTCTATAATTTTCGCTTTTTGCTAACATCTTCATCTGGTCGAAATCTATTTGATGACCGGTATTTAGATGGTGTTGTAATAATGCAGACGTCGTTTTTTTTTTGTTTTACTGCGTTTCTGTGTTCTTCTGTGTATGCACCTGACCGTTCCAATACTATATTTTTGTAGTCTTCTGGAATAAAGTTTATTATTATTATTATATTATTATTATTCTCTCCGGGCACTTGCCTTTCTGTTCGTTTGGCCGATGTACGCGAGGTTGCAGTCCTTGCACGAGTACTTTTCCAATTTTGTCAGTTGTGCCCCGTACCAAGGGGAGAAAGGCTGTCGAAATGTTTTCATCTTGTGGGTTTTGGTTTTAGTGTAAGAAGAACAAATGACAAATATCAAACTTTCATGGTCACTTTATGTGTATTTTTTAATTTTTATAAGAAGTGTGCTGTAGTTTTTGTTATTGGGTGCTGAATTTGCAGGTAAAATGGTTACGTGAAAATTTGGGACCTACATTGAAAAGATCAATTCACAAAAATATAAAAATTATGATTCATGATGACGGGATAATAACTTTACCGTATTATGCTCCAATGGTAAGTACTCTTAAAACAGAAGACATTTTTATGTATGTTGTATGTTCTTCTGTACATTTGGATCTTTTAAACCAAATTTTAATGCAGTTTTTGAAAGAGGTTGAATTATGGGCATACGGGTGGCAAACCGCACGAACGGAGAGAGAGAGAGAGGGAAAGAGGCGATTTATTTATTTATTTATTTTGTATTTCAGCCATTACAGATGGATAAACACGTCATGACAATATATATATATATATATATATATATACTCGAATACATTCGAGTAACTAGAAGCGAAAGCAGAAGGCTACGAGAATTATGCGAACCGACCTTAAGAGGGCAGATGTGACTCTGCCGAAACGTCGTCATTTTACCATCGATCCTGGCAGGGATCAGTTATCAACTACGCGGATGAATTCCCGGAAATCACCTAAGACATTTAGTGCCCGCGAAAACTTAAAAACAAATATATATATATATATATATATATATATATATATATGTTTGTGTATACTGTTTCACGGATGGAAATATGTGGTTGATGATTTATTCCGGTGTACATCCGTTCGTGTGTATTCGTTTGAAAAATCACTTGACGTTTCGCCAAACTCATATTTGGCTTTCTCAAAAGATACTAAGTATCTTGTTTATTAGGTTGGGTTAACTGATAGTCAATTAAAGTGCCATTGCGGTGTTTATGGCTTTTGTCGGTAATGCATTTCTGAAGTTGTATCATGTATTTAAACACAAATTTCTCTATTTTTTAAGAACGACATAATGAATAATAAAAAATCACCTCTAAAACCTATTCGGTGACGCTTATGCTCAAGAAAATTGAAATTTAAACAGTCAAAAGCACGAGACAGATCGAAGAATAGACCTGCAACGTGTTCACCCTTGTCCAAGCTTTTGTACATATAATTGAAAAAATCGCAAGTAGTACTTTCAGTGGATTTAGTTTTAAGAAAACCATGCTGAGCATCAGTTATAGTGTTGTTTCTGTTTAGAAATCCAATCATACGGTTGAAAATGATTCGTTCAAAAATTTTAGATATACTACTGGTAATAGCAATAGGTCTATAATTTTGTATGTTAGTACAATCACCTTTTTTATACACAGGTACAATAGATGCAACTTTCAAACACTTAGGGAAAGTTGCTGACAAAATCGATAAATTTATAAGATACGCTATTGGATCAGCAATATGGCCACATATTTCACATACTTTTTTTTTTAAATTTTTGTGGTTATACCATCTAGCCCAGCATTCATTTTATTTTTTAGCTGCCTTATTACATTGGTGACCTCAGCACCTGTACTAGGTTCAAAAAAGAAAGAATTTATTAGAGGATTTGTTGCAGCATAATTTTTTGACAGATTGTTTCTAAACTGATTATTAATTGTTTGGTTCGCTATATTTGAAAAATAGTTGACAAATAACTTAGCTACATCAGCCGGTTCAAATATTGCGTGATTATTTGCATCGTCCTTGAGAGTAATTCTGGCATCAGTGTTTATATATTTCCCAATTTTCAATTTTTTTGTTTACAATATTCCATGTTTTCTTTTGTTTATTTGAGTAATTTTCAATAATTTGACATGACACGAAAACGGGCCTGCTATCAAACTCAGCTGTAACTGAACATCACTACGAAATGGGCCAACAAATCCTGTTCGGCAGCTCCTCTGTCGTGGCCAAATCTCCATATTATTTCACCAGAAAATTCCGTGAGGCCATTGAAATCACCAATAATTCTAAAACTTTTAACCGAGACAAAGGTTTTGAACTTTCGCCCATCTGGCAAACCTGCATCCGCATTTCAACACAAATCTCATCTACGAAATAAATCACTTACATTACCTACGTATTTAAAATATGATCACAACCCTAAAACAATTAAAAATAATTCCATTAAGTACCTACTGCCCTTCTTTTGTCTGAATTGTCGGATGGCCAATTATTATTTCTTAAAAACAAAAATCCCGAACCAACAATTTGTTCTTCAGTTTGAGAAGTTTAATAAAGTGAAGTCTCAAAGTGTGTTGTGAGAAAAAGACTAAACGAATGTAGTCGCCGCAAGGTAAAGTACATTTGTATTTCTCATCCTTAAAAGAGCCTCATAAAAGTGTAGGCGGAACGTCGGGAAACTTTGTTTATATATTGGTTTATCCATATCTATACTTCAGGAAAAAACAATCAATTTTGTTTATTCTGTGTTTCCATACTTTCTTTTCCTCTTATCTTTTTTCGGTTTTAATTTCAGTTCCATGAAGACGAAGTTTTAAAATACGTCGATGGGATAGCAACTCATTGGTATTGGGACGGCCAAACACCGTTTGAGATAAGAGATTTGGCTAAGTCAAACAAGAAAAATCTTTTCTTCTTGTCCACTGAGGCTTGTGAGTGTCGGGTTGTCATATAAATTTATTTGTAGGCTACAGAAAAATATTTTTAGGTTATTTTAGAACAGCGCCTTATATTGGAGATTGGGTGAGAGCAAGCTATTTAGCGGAATCTATCATTGAAGTAAGTGATGCATTGTTGAATTTCGCTACTTCATTCTTATAATATTTATGGATTCTTATAAAAAATTTTGGTGAAACAAATGATCAACATTTATTTTTAGCAATTTTGATGTTAACCGTAACTTTTCAGAATTATTACTCACTCTAAGTATGTTTTGATTAGATAGAGTTTTGTACGATGCTACTTTGTTTTTTTCTCGTGAACGTAGTCCATTTGATTTCTCATAGGATTATATTAATGTTGTTTCTGTTCTTTCTATGATGTTCCTGTCGTCGGCATTGGCAATTATATGCGCCTGCTTGGTTCCATTTGAGCCGTAAACTTGTACATATACTAACATATGATATCTGTAGGGTATCAGTTATACCAAGAAACTTCACTTTTAGGTCCTTTAAATCTATTTGGGAAATTTTTTGGCCAGCTTTCAGCATCATAGGCATTTAAATTAAGCATATAAGTCAATAATAACTGACTTCCCTTATCAATAACCTCCATAATAGACTGTTTAGTTCCTACAAAATTTAGCCTTATCAAAAAATAATGTTCTCTTTTAATTGTTTTTAAAATTATTAAACAAGGGTCACGAAAACCCCTATAACTTGTAAACTAACCGTCAATATTTTGACATACATCGTTTGAAGGTTGGTCTGATCCAGAAATCATATGGGTCTGTCATCAGTGTTGCCATTTTGTACCAGAGTGTTAATTAATAGAGTGAGGGTTTATGTTTGATAAGTAAAATTGCTTTTTGCAGAATTTGGACTATGGTTACGTCGGATGGGTAGACTGGAACATGGTACTAAACTACACTGGGGGCTTTAACAACATCGACTTCCTATCTGATGCTCCGATTATAATAAGTGAAGACGAAACAGAATTTTACAAACAACCAATGTTTTATGTACTCGGACATTTCTCAAAGTTCATAATTCCTGGATCAGTTCGTTTGCAAACTTCTCTGAATGGAGATGATCTCAATGCGCTAGCTTTTTTGAGACCTGACAACCTTAAAGCAGTAGTAATACTTAACAAGTAAGTTTTCTGAATATTATTTAGTGTTTAAACTAAATATGGTATATTTTATAGATCAAATGGAGCTAAATTGTTGAAAATTAATGACGCTGACAGAGATCCGTTTGTTATTAACATTCCAGCAGAATCTATGCAAACAATACTTTATCCTGTTTAAAATATAGAGTTCTTCAATAAAGTTAGAATACAAAGTATCTTTTAAAACTGGATCTTCTGTGTCTTATTTGTATTCCACTTCTCCTCCAGCTGATTCACTTTCTCTTTGTTGTTGACTGTAGGATTTATCATCCATATATACAGGTTCATTTTAAACTATAAGGTTCATTTCATATGCCAATGGTTGAGACCAGAGGTCTCCAAATTTTCCAGTCGACGAGCATCCTATACAATCCATATGGTCGAATTAAATTAAATTAAACACTATATCAAGTCCTTCCTGCTGAAATAATACTGTTTTAATCACTATTAAGTAAAAATGGTTTCACATATTTTAAACCATATGAAATATTCTGCCACATTGAGTGCTTTGAAGTTACATTTTGATACTAACTTAAAGTTGTTCAAGATTCAGTTGATGTTGAAAATCTTGAAGCAAAAAATGCCTAATGGTGGGTCAGATTCAATATTAATGACATAAAAATGATCTTCCAGAGCTAAAACATACAGATCTTGGAAGGTCTCATAAAAGGAATATATTAAATTTAATTGTCATATTACATACATGATAAGTAGCAAAGGGAGACAAAAGGAAGATATAATGTAATCAAATATCGGTATTAGAAATATTTTTGACACATGAATGACCCCCCAAATTTTTGGCTGGAACCGCTCCTGGCAAAATATTCGATATAATAATTGGAAAATGGTTCTTTGCAACCTAAAAGTTTTCGTCATTTGGGGTTTCAATCAAGTTCAGGAATATTAAAGAAAAGAGAGGACCAACAACCCTAGGAGAACTTAAATATTTAATACATTCTCTATTGTCTGCTGTACCTTTAGGGGAAATTTTACTAAACCCCAGATATACTACATACCAAAGGGTGGGAGCCCTTGGCAGATTATCAGGCCCGTGGTTGGCGTCGTGACTGCAGTTTCCTATGATTTTCGGACCATCCAAGCTGTTCCTAACAAGACGGCTTTTTTCATCAGTTGGTAAAGATGTTCGTCCCGACCGAGCTATTTCAAATTTTTTAATAGATATTTTGGGACTACTCCTGTTGTTGATAAAACAATTGGTACCGTTCGAGTGTTGTTAATGTCTCAGTGTTTCTGTATTTAAAATTCTAAATCTCTATAGTTGGCTATTTTCTTAGCCTGCCTAATATTTATATTGTTGTTATTAGGGATTGCTATGTCAATTAAGGTTGTTTTTCTAGAGATTTTATCTACCAAAACTATATCTGGGCTATTGTGAGCAACAGTCCGATCGGTCATTATCGTCCGGTCCCAGTACAGCCTGTAGTTGTTATTTTCTAAAGTAGATTCTGGTTTGTATATATAGTAGGGTGTTCTTACCGACTGTGATAGCTCAAGTTTCAGCGCTAGTTCCTGGTGCAGTATTTTTGCCACAGCATCGTGTCGTTTTTTGTATTCAGTTGCAGCGAACGCTTGGCAACCGCCTATAATATGCTGGATAGATTCAGATGTTTGGCAACCATATCTGCACCTGTCGTTGTTGATAGAATGGTCTTTGACGATGTACTTTAGATAGTTCTTAGTTGGAATTACTTGATCTTGGATTGCCAATATAAAACCTTCCGTTTCAGGAAACATATGACCAGAGATTAACCAGTAGGTCGACGCTGAACTGTCGACATAATCTTAGTTGACGTAATTTATATGTCTTCCATGAAGGGGCTTCTCTTTTCATTTAAGCAGTTTCTGATCAGTTGCCTGGTGGTATACTTGAACTTGTTATTCTGTCAGTGGCAGAGGTGTTGAGTCATCAACCTGACATATGATTCTGTGTAGATCAGAAAATTCTGCAAGTTTCTGGAAATGATTGCGCAAATTGGAACTTTGTTGATCACGTAACTTGCCTATATCTGCCAATACTCTTCCTCCGTCACACCGGGGCAATGACATTACTCTTCCCGTGTGGTGTCCGGGTTAGAATAACACCATTGTATCTACCGCCTGTCGTAAGAGGCGAATAAAGGGCCGGCTGTCCTACTAGCTAGGCTCCCTCCCTTCCCCAAAACCCGCACGGGATGATCTGGTTTAAATCATTTTTGGGAACTGACAACCCCACGGTTCCGAGTTACCCGGGTCACCAGGGTCAATTGGTGACAACACCCATGAAAACGAAGCTACGAAGTAGATGCTACAGCCCAGGAACCACAAGAACCACAACAACACTCACCAATACGGTCACAGAATCAACGTGACCATCACCAACGGAGTCAAACGAGAACACGTAACTTGCCTATATCTGCCAATCGTCTTCCTCCATCACACCGGGGCAATGACAGTATTATCATTATTATTAGTGTTTCTCAACAAAAATAGATAATCTTATTAAATTAGTGCCAACAAGGTTTGGTGTGTATAGATAACCGCGGTGGAAAAACAAATTATTGTGGCGATTTCTTTGTCAGCGAGTATATTTGTCATTAAGCATTACCTAGCAAGTAAATAAAACCGAATTAATATCATTTTGTGTTTCTGTATCCAACTTATCACAGCAACAACAATATCAACAATTTGCCATTAGCTGCCTCAAACCGGATTAAACTTACTAGCAAACCTGGGTTTAAACTATTGATTGATTGTTTAAGGATTATACAAGCAGATTTAATTTGAAAATGAACTCCAAATATTTCCAAACTACGGGAATTTGTTTTTCAAAGCAGATAATTAGTATCCTTTGAAATAACAACTGCTAATTGCAATGATAAGAAACTTTATTCTATATTTAAATCCTCAGATATTTAGATTTGTTTATTTGAACATGTTGTTAGCAGTTGTCATTACTTCATTCTTAGGATATGCCAATGCGTCCTGTTTTCTGCATATTGTAAACAAAACTAACGTATGTACTTGTAACTCTACACATTGCGACACCTTACCAACGTTAGGTACACTTTCTAAACAAGATCTCAAAGTGTTCATCACCAGTCGATCTGTACCTGGTTTCACCCTTCAAGAGAGTAATTTTGGAAATCTGACCTCCAACAAAAGTACAAAATTTACTTTAAATATTAATTCGAAAGTCAAATATCAAACGATAGTCGGTTTTGGGGGAGCCTTTACAGATTGGACTGGTCAAAATATCCAAAGATTGCCAGAAAAGGCGCAAGAAAAATTACTGGCAAGTTATTTTGGGAAAGATGGTATTGAATACAATTTGTGTCGTGTTCCTATAGGTGGGACAGATTTTTCTAAACGAGCTTACTCGTTAGATGACCACGATGGCGATATATCCTTAGAGTATTTTGAATTACAGGAAGAAGATTTATGTTATAAGGTAGGTTACAATTATTGAAAATGATTTGAAAGTATTTTTCTGATGAGTCGTAAAGATTTCAAATTTTATAAGTAGCTCATAAATGGATTAAATGCACAATAAATTTGAGTAGTTGAACATATTGTACAGAATTGTGTCACCCAGAACATTTGCGATGAAGGCATTCTATAAAGGACAACCAGTAATTCAGTTAAGTTTTCTAAATCGCCTGCTACAGTTATTACAGTTCAAATACTGATTTGTCAAAGGCGGTAGCAGAATATTCCAATGAACTGGTACCGAAGATATAGTTTTATCATTGGTGGGACTGAAAATCTACTATAGAGGAGATCCACAACTACAAAAAAGATTGCGATATGGTTGACAAAAATGATGTGTAGTTGCGTAGCAAACTTGCAGTACATTTTTGCCGTTTTAACTGTTGTTTTGAAATCTAATATTATTATGTGAGCAATGTTTGTTTGCGTGTATACACAAATGAATTCTCGAAAACGACACTACTGATTTTGATGAAATTTACACATTTGGAAGTTTTGATGGTTAGAAATCAATTGGTGAGGGTCTTATCTTTGGAAAAATCGTGTTACAGAGAAATTTAAAAAAGGCAACGTCAGGTATGTCAACGTCTGATTATTATGACATATGATGAATACTATGCTATGTATATCTTACCTGAAGGTAGCGTATGTGGTAGAACACTATACTCCGGTTTCGTTACCGAATTTGCGTGAGTTTGTCTAAAACAACGCGATGACAGCTCCTGCCTTCCTAAGTCTGGACCTCCGTAATAGCCAGATTAAGCAAACCAGACACGCCCACCAACACCCAACCAATCACATCACATCTTCTCGTCAGGTGACGTCCTTTTCTAATCTATCGATATTTATAAATAAAAGAAGCAGAGCAGATTCACACTCAGTTTAATTATCTAGTGACCTGATCTAGACGTTGAAACTCTTTTTTCTTGATGATGGCTCCAAAGCAGGAGTCGAAACGTCCATTATTTCTCTCCCGGAACCTAGCCCACTACATATAAATTGTTAAGGAATTTTTTGTAATTATATTTTGAGTTGTTCTATTATTGAACTTGTTTTCAAAACTCTAATTCTTTTTGAAAATGTAAGCATTTAATATTCACCTGTTGTCAGTAAATAAAACACAAATTAATAACAAAAAATGAAACACTGAACTAAAATTGAAATCAATTAATTAATTAATCTAAAAAGATTTGTTGAAATGAATGGTTCTTTATCACAAACATAATTCTAAAGAAAGTTACTAAATTTTGATTTTTAAACCCGATGCTAAAAATGTATATTTCCCAATGAATCAAAAGCAATTATAAATTCTATTATTTTAACTGAATATGAACACCGTATTAAATTTTTAACCTTACTGTAAAATTGTACTATCTAATTACTTTAGATTCGTATTATAGCATCAACCACTTTATCAGCTTTTTTGATCTATCAGGTTGGACTGATTTGTTCTGTAACTGCTGCTTTATCTGACTGCTACTTCACACTGCTTCTCTGTACACCTGCTCTCTCTATAATCTATTTCCAATAACTGCTTGCTGTCTGCTTCTTTATCTGCCAGCTCTTTAAACTACCTACCCTCTTTATAAATTTTCTGTCATCTCAATCCAATTCTGCTTACTGTATGCTCCTTAATTTGACTGCTCTCTTTATAAATTTTCTTCTATACAGACTGCACTTCAAAAGCTACTGTTCACACATTCTTTCTTTGAATCTACTGGCTGATGATCTGGTCACTTTATCAATCAAATCCTCTGTCAATTTTTTTTTGACCCCGAATATAACTGATAAAATCGAACACCCCGAGTGATATACGGGGTATGATATGATGATATCCAAACAGGGCACTCTATTAACTTCGAGGACAGTAGGACTATCATATCTCTTAATTCCCTCAGGGCATCTATTGTTCGCGAAGCTATAGAAATAGAAAAACGACCCCTCTGCCTAAACCGAGGCGATGACAGCTCTCGCCTTCCTGCAGCATGGACCTCCATAATTGCTAATTAATTAAACAAAGCAGACACGTCCAACAACACCCAACCAATCACAACACAGCACCTTCATCTTCTAACCCACCGATAACTATAAATAAAAGAAGTAGAGCAGATTCACATTCAGTTCAATTACCTAATGACTCTTGAGTAGGATGCAGATTGAGGCCCCGTGTTCGTCTAGATTCTGAAACTCTTTCTCACTTTTGTCTCTATATGTTTTAGGTGGTTTCCGGGAATTCATCCGCGTAGTTGATAACTGATCCCTGCCGGGATCGATGGTAAAATGACGACGTTTCGACAGAGTCACATCTGCCCTCTTCAGGTCGGTTCGCATAATTCTCGTAGCCTTCTGCTTTCGCTTCTAGTTACTCGAATATTCGATGCGTTGTCACCGTATGTGTGCCCCTGGAACAGGTAAAATATTCAAGAACCTTCTCAAAATAATTTCGAAATTACTTCTCCTTCCTCTTCAAGATTTCATTCTCTCATAGGCAAACGTCCCATCAGATTGTAATGTAATCTATTTCTGAGCAAAGTTGACAGTTTTGAGCCTCTAGCTCATCGGAAAGATCAATAAAACTTGTACTGGGCAATCAGAAATGGGAAAGCGATTCAATATAAATCTGTTAAAACGACTTTTAGATTCCTTATATTAAAGAGGCTCTGAAACTGACAAGAGGTAAACTGAAATTAGTGGCTACTGCTTGGTCAGCACCAGCTTGGATGAAACATCCCGAGGTATGGTCCGGATACTCCATGTTGAAGAATACCAGCTACCAACTCTGGGCCGATTATACTGTAAAGTTTTTCGATGAATTCGAAAGAGTAGGAATCAAGTTTTGGGGAATGACCACGGGAAATGAACCAATGAATGGATTTTACAATTTCCAGTCAAAGCCAATTAACGGGATGGGATGGATTCCAGAACTTCAGGTAACTAATTGTGACAGGGAAAGCTTTTATCAAACTCAAAACGAAACTTGACGAGTGTTTGGACACTTTTTCTTTGTCACTTTAAGGAATAGACCATGTGTACATTCTTTCCTCTTGAGCGTTTCTACATCTTTTTGTCTGTGGGTTTGGAGTATTTTTTTAATGATTGTGTTGTTGCTGTTTTGTTGTACTTTCTTCAATTATTTCATTGATGTTATAGATGTTTATCTTTGTTTGTTGATTCATTTATGATCCGCTCTAGTTCAGTTTTGACACATGTCAGAAATCTCATAACACTTGATTCATTTAATGGCTTTCAGTTGTTCAACATATCCTGCCGTAGCTATTGCTTCATAGATTTGATTTCAGTTTTTTGTAATCCTTTTTTCTCAGTATTCTGTGTATTGTTTCGAATATGGTTTGAAAATCTGTGCAGTTTTTCTCAATAGTTCTTTATTTGTTTTATCTTATGTCTGAACCTACACAGATAAAGTGGGGATTTGTTATATTATTTTGTCTTCTATTACTATCTAAATATCTTCTAGTGCTGAGTAGTACACTTTGTACTGTATATCAATATTCAGAATTAAGCTTCTTTCTGTTTTGATTAACTTACTTAATTGTTAATATTATTATTTGATGTTGAATTTGAATAAGTTGTGAATTATTGTAGGCAAAATGGTTAAGTGAAAACTTGGGACCTACTTTAAGAAGATCGGCTCACAAACATATCAAAATTATGATCCATGATGACGTCTCGACGACTTTACCTTTTTATGTTCCCCCAGTATGTATGTATTATTATCTATTGATTGCACAATAATTTATTGATAGATGAAATAAGTTGACGGAAACTGGGAAAATCTACCCTATGAGGAAATCAAAAAAAAAAAGTAATTGTAACTACTAAAAAAGGAAACCGAAGCTACATATACAGGGTGATTGATTAAGAAGGTCCAATCTCTAAACTGTATTTCCTTTTTATGGTTTGGAAAATGACACCACACTTAA
Source organism: Octodonta nipae (assembly GCA_034190945.1). Taxonomy (NCBI): domain Eukaryota; kingdom Metazoa; phylum Arthropoda; class Insecta; order Coleoptera; family Chrysomelidae; genus Octodonta; species Octodonta nipae. The sequence goes on along the minus strand of CM067223.1, from coordinate 87,370,628 downwards.
GAAAACTGCTGTATATTCCAAAAAATTGACGAGTTTTAAAGTCTTATTCTGACTTTGTGGTCAATGACATTAAGATTTTAATTGTCAAATAGTGTATTTTATAATTGAGTAGTTTCTCAATGATTGAGGAGTTAAACAATTAATTTGGGGGTACGTTTGCATTTTCACGTTTCACATTGGTTTCTGAACAAGTCAGTAGAACTAATATTCTACAAATTGTTTAAAAACATTGTTCGATAAGGATTCCAGGGGTCTGCTTCATTATCAACTTGTAGTTTTTTAACTTGTAAATTTTTGTTTGGTAATTCAACAAAATTATTCTACAAGTTACAACTTGTAAAATCCAAAAATATGTGCGACGTATATAGCTTTCTCAAGATATTGTAGATATCTTATTAAATATTAACTTTATTTACTTATTTGTTTGTTAATTATAATAGTATATTTCTACTTTCAATTTTTTTGTTTATCAATGTAATGTCTTCTAAACGTTGTTTGTGGCATATTCTGATTACTTTTATGTTTTTTTTTTTGAGCAGTAACTTCACAATCGAAATAAAACGACTTCAGTACAAGTCGTTTTATTTCGATTGTCGTGTTATTGCCCAAAAAACATAAAAGTAATGTAATATAGCATCTTACGTTTTTCGAGTAATTAAAGTAAAATTTTAATAAATAGCTCAAAGTTGTACATAAATTCGGATTCGAGTTTTTGGCGTTTCTTTGCATTTTCTGCGAACATTTACCGTATATTTTTCATTACACCATCAGAAAGTAAAGATTTCATTACATAAAAAGCCCCCCTACTTTTTAAAAAAATGCGATATTTTGATGTGAGAATTTTCTATTGAAAATTAGGGTGCTCTTTCGATATTAAGTCAAAATAAGGTGAGAAAATAGATATTTTAAATAAAAAAATACAGTGTGTTTGGGAGATTAAAAGGTAAATTTTCACGAAATTTCGTCATTTTTTTTGTAAAAGATAAAAATAAAAAAAGTATCGACCCCTTGGTCTAACATATTTCAGAACCCATTATAAGGTGTGATAACCCAACTGAACAGACATTGTATAATTGTCATTCCGTTTACATTAATTTCTTAAATTTCATTGTGTTTTTCTATTTTCGTAATGATTGGGGTTTTGAATTAGACGATAAAGTGATTGAGATGTTTGGAATATAATTTTTTTCTAACTGTGGTGTTATTCTCAAGCAATTCTAAAATACAAACTACAGATGCCAAAGCTATTATTCAGAAAATAATGGCAAAATTGTCGAAAATGCCAAAAATGTTAAGTGTGCCAAAAATGAGAAGTGTCAAAAATGTAAAAAAATGTAAAAAATGTCAAAAGTGTCAAAAATTTCAAAAATGTCAAAAATCTCAAAAATGTCACAAATCTCAAAAACGTCAAAAATGTCAAACATGTCAAAAAATGACTCAAATGTCAAACGTGTCAAAAATGTCAAACATGTCAAAAATGTCAAAAATGTACAAAATGTCAAAAACGTCAAAAATGTCAACAATGTCATAAGTGTCAAAAATGTCAAAAGTAGAATATTTGAGCAAAGACGACTCTCAAAATTGTCTAGCACAATTGACAAAAGTTCGAATTTGTAGAACTCTCGCTCAAAGCTCAAACATTCTGTAGATTAACTTCTAAATCAGAAAAATTCCAACTTGGGAGTTCTACAAATTCGACTTTTGTCTTTTGTGTTATGCACTTTTGACTTTTGTCTTTGCTCAAACATTCTGTTGATTAATTTCTAAACCAGAAAAATTCCAACTTGTCTCAGGGTACTTTCCCTGAATGAAGAAGACGAACCGAAGTCGAAACAATCTTTTAATAGGTTTTCGAACCAAAGATTACTTTTGCTTCTTTGGATTCCCAGACTTTTGCTTCTGAACAAATGGACCAAACGCGCCGCAAAATTAGCAGAGATTTGAAAAATCCCAAATGTTTTTTTGCTTTTGTCAAAATAATCGGAAGCAGTAAACTGGAGTTTCACCTTAACCCAACGATATTAAAGTTGGATTCTAGAAGCTTTCGACCTCTCCAGGTCTCATCAGTTAGGTGAAGAAGTCCAAGAGCTAATTTGATTAGTAATGTTAAAAATGACAAAAATGTAAAAAATGTCAAAAATGTTAAAAATGACAAAAATGTCAAAAATCTCAAAAGTGTCAAAAATTTCAAAAATGTCAAAAATCTCAAAAATGTCACAAACCTCAAAAACGTCAAAACAGTCAAATATGTCAAAAAATGACTAAAATGTCAAAAATGTCAAAATTTTGACATGCACAGTTTTTTATCCTCTGGATTTTTATTTCTGATTGCAGATGTTTGATGACGACGAAGTATTAAAAAACATCGATGGAATAGCAACTCATTGGTATTGGGACACACAAACACCATTTGAGATAAGAGATCTGGCTAAGACTGACAAGAAAGATGTTTTCTTCTTGTCCACTGAGGCTTGTGAGTGTCGGGTTATCACATAAAAATTCGCTTGTAGGTAATTTAAAAATGTTTTTAGCTTTTTTTAAGGTTGCGCCTTATATTGGAGATTGGGGAAGAGCAAGGGACTTGGCAGAAGCTATTATTATAGTAAGTGAGAATTTCAAGCACATCATTGTGTAAAAATTTGGGTGAGATGTATTAAAATCGGTCAATGTTTGTTTTAATCATTTCGATGCAAATAATTAACATTATTGCTCCTCTCAAAAAATCTTTCGTCTAAGAGAAAAAAAATTGAAATTTAATTTTTATCATCAATATATATATATATATATATATATATATATATATATATATATATTTGGTAACATGTTTAGTTACTTTACTGACTGCCTGCTTGGAGAGTTTACCGAGAACAATAGACGAACAGCAGCTTGAATTTTCTTACTGGTAATAGTGGAACGTTTATTGTAGTGCGCCAGTCTGGAAGCTTCAGTTACAATATAAAATCAAGATGTCGTTGACAAAAGTGTTCATGAGGCTCCTCTTTCAGTACTTTGTAAATATAAATGGCCTAGCTTTTCTTCCTCCTTTGAAAGTCATTACAATCTTTTTTGTAGAAAAGTAGCGTTACTTTCGGCAAACACTTTTCCATTTGAGCCAGATTTTTTTCCTTGAACATCTTTTCTATGTCTGTAAAGGTTAATAGTCACTGGGGTTTAAGTCTGGAGAGTACGATGAGCGAGGAAAAAAATTCGAATGTTATTAATTTATTTTAACCATGTTTCTATTCATTGTCACACAGAACAGAACGTTTTCTTAAATACAGGATGTTTCTAAAATACGGTTCCAAACTTCTGCTATGTAAAGAACTCATTAAAATAAGTCGAAAATAAATCGAAAAAAGGTCTTATATCAAATAAAAGATTGACGTTCCCACAACGATTAACCTTTTAAGCTATTGATAAACTGTCAATTGAGCTTTGCACTGTTTAATTAGTTAAACACTGCAATTGGAACCCTATTTTAGTAACACCCTGTAGTGTTAACAATCTTATGTAAATTCAGCCTAAGAGTTAAATGAAAACATGGGAAAACTTTTCGTCTTTCTATATGAACAAATCTGGGAAAAATTATTTTCATTCTATAGTTCATTACTAAAAAAGTGATTCAAATTTAATAAATCATACAACAAATGTGAAACAAATTACCTTCGGCATTGAACTTTAACAATGAAGCAAACAATTACAAATCGAAATAGTAATTTAACAGTAATGAATTTAAAACATAAGCAGAATTAAAATGATATTAATTTCTAACGACATTTAAATGAAATTGTAATTTATTGATATTTGAAAAAGAATTGACATCAAAACACTCATCTGATTAAAATGTTACTTACACAGAAAATGTCGATAGTACCAAATAATCCTTATGGGGCAGATAGATACTAGAAATAATAAAATTGATGAAATGACATTAATTTGAAAAAGTGATAATGATAGTGACAAATTATTAGTAGACATTTCTGTAATAGTTCTCTTCGACAATCTGCCAATTATTTCTAACAATCAATCAATCGGAATCGATGGTGAAATGACAACGTTTCGGTCGACACACATCTGTCTTCATCAGGGCAGTATCCTTCTGCTTAAGCTTCTGGTTACTGCAATATTAAGGTTTACGGTACCGGAGCGTTAATATTTGGTGGCGTTTCTTTACCACGGTTACGTGTTCATCTCGTCTGACTTGAAAGCTTCTGTTAGATTGCCGCACATAGGTGTTGAAGCAGTCTGTACATGGATCTCATACACTCCTCGTTGTTCATAAGGGATCGTCTTCGGTGTCTCTTAAAATATGCTGCGTACCATATGCGGTACACGTACCTCATTTTAAAGACCTCTGCCTTAGAACGACTGACTATTTCAAGACAAAAGAGCGTTCAAAATCGTCGATGATTGTTAGACCCAGTTTAAATTCACCATACCAGTGTAGAATAGTTGATTTTTCCACTATAGAGTCTTCAGAACGTTTGCTTAAATTACCATTGGGCTTCAATAGTATTTTTTTCATCAGAAATAATGATTAATACATGACTTATTTTTTTACTCACTGCTTTGAAAATCTTTAAATTAACTGTCAGATTGTCAAGAAATTTTTACTCTTATCGATGAATGTTGCTACGATCCAAAAATCATCTGGGTCTATTAACAGTGTTGCCATTTATGTGTCAGATTGGAGAATTATGGAGTAATGGTTTCTGTTTGATAAATAAAATTGATTTTTGTAGTACCTCGCCTATGGTTACGTCGGATGGGTTGACTGGAACATGGTACTCGACTACCACGGAGGTTTTACAACTCTCACTGAGTTCCTAGCTGATGCTCCGATTCTATTAAGTCCAGACGCTACAGAATTTTACAAGCAACCAATATTCTATGTACACGGTCATTTCTCAAAATTCGTAGTTCCTGGAGCAGTCCGGTTGGAAACTAGTCTGACTGGAGATGACCTCAATGCGGTAGCTTTTTTGAGACCTGACAACCTCAAGGCAGTAGTAATACTTAACAAGTAGGTTTTCTAACTATACATATATTGTTTATTGTCTAAAGTAGCTGAACAAACAATTTTCATTAAAATCCTGAGAAAGGAAAAACTTTGATTTTAATTTGAAGTATTTCTACTTAATAGTAAAATTATCAGGGTAAATAATTTGTGAGTAACGACTTTACAGACACTTTTTAAAGGGCAACCCTGTATATTTTGTTTTCTTGGATTTGTTCTTGGTAATTAATATTGATAAAAGTACATTAATTAAAAAAAACAGGAATTTTACACCTTTGTGGAATCAAAATTGTATACACATGTAAAAAAAAATTGTTTAGTATGCACTGTTAATTGATCTGTAAAAAGAAATCTAATGGGGTAAGATCCGGTGACCTCGGTGGCCACTTAATCGGTCTTTGTATACCCAGTCACTTATGTGGGAAATCTAAGATACCTTAAGATAGATTGGCTTCTTAAGGAGGCGGTGGTAAAAAATCTGTGACATCTTTTTGCAGGAGTTTTCTTTTCAAGTTGTGTCCAAATAAGGGTTTTTCCTAGGAATTATTTTTAAATGTCCCCTTGGTACGCTTTTAAAGTAATTCGCGTGTAATGAATCATCCTAAACAATCAGCCACTGACTTGTTTATGAATTAAAATTTATATATTTTATTACAGGTCAAATGGAACTATATCACTTAGGATTAATGACAGCGATAGAAATCCATTTGTAATTACGATTCCTGGAGATTCTCTGCAAACAGTACTTTATACTGAATGAATGTTTTTTTTGTAAAAGTTGGTTAAATAAAATTCAAATATATTAATCAAATGTGGATATCTCTATGTTGTAAAATAGCAACATCATTTTGGAACAGAGTTCCAAGATGGAATTGTACGACAATCAAGTGAAATTATTGCTGCAATTGTATGTGTCCCAAATGATAGCGACTTTATGAGAAAACGAAAAAGAAAATTTTGAATTAGAGAGAAAGACTGGCTAGAGAAAAGGGCTAGTCGCAGCCACTACAGCTTAATTCAAAAACTGCACCTATCATCCCCTTTTGATTATACCAATTGTTTGAGGAAAGACATCAATAATTTTGATATGGTAGTCCGTATTGTGTCCCAAATGTACCTTACTTCGTTGTTGGATTTTGTTAAATATTGTCTTGACGTTTGGTATTTAAAACGGATTTTATGTAACTCCTGTAACTTGCATTCTAGATCCTAATTTGTATCCTCTTTTAAAGCTCTCTCCTTAATATTTAATTGTTCATTTACACCGTCTGGGTGAGCGTTAAAAGATTAGGGGTTTTGTTTGTTTCGCTGGTAAATTTCCTAATTCTATTACCTGCGTTTGTTGGGGGTTTTACTGTGTTTCTGCCTTGATATGGGATAATAGTTTTCCAAACAGGATAATTATAACACTTTATATACTTTATTATTGATTATATCTCTACTTTCAATTTCGATGGCTTCTCTAATTATACGAACTTCAGAATTATTGACATGAGCAAGTTTTTTGCAGATGCCGAAATCTATTTTGTGTTTCCTGTTCGTGTTTGAATAAAGTTCTTGTTCGGTTCTTATGTTTCCGGTATGTGTCTATTTGTTATGCCAAAATATGGTTAACGGAAATATCCATATGACATGCTGTATACTAGATTCTAGCGGAATCTTGCAGTATGAGTTCCTTCGCATCTTTCTCATTGATATGTATAGTCGATATGCGGTTTGAGTGTTGGGTTTTCTAGGCCCATGTTGTCTTGCTCATTGTTAGTAATTTTTTTCTTGCTTGTGGTTTATTGATTTCTTCAATGATATGATAACTACAGCCATTTTTATAATATTTTTCATTAGGGCTAGTTTTTTTACTTTCGTTTGTGTGGATGTGAGTGTTTTGGCTACTTTTTGGATTTGTGCGGGGTGATGGTGTGAATTGCCGTGGAAATATCTGTTGGTCTGTGTTGCTTTTGTGAAAACGGTATATTGAAACTATGGTCGTGTCTAGTTATCAGTACATCTAGGAAAGAAAATTCTTTTTATGTTCATCTCTAAAGTGAGCTATATCTTATGCTAGGGTACATGTAAGTGAAGAATTTATCTATTTCTGATTTCCATTGAGGCCTACTAATGAAGTAAGTATATCATGAACAGGTTGGATACTACAGGTTGCAAGGTGGATTCCATGGAGACACCTTCTTTTTATTAGTAGATTGTATCACTACACATTGTTCCGTCACTTTTTCAAATGCTTGTCGGTTACAGAAAACAATTGAATGGAGACAATCTGAAGCAGCAACCAAAGTAATTAATGATCTCTTCAACAATGATTTAATGATTTCGAATTATTTAAATTATCCGAATGGCCTTTTGGAGAAATCAGTTAAAATACAAAAAACATTAGTCGATTCTAGAATCTGATTTTTGGAGTCGATGAAATTTACTCAGAATTTAAAATGTTTCGTTAAATAGGAATTTATTTTTTAAAACAGTAACTAGTCTCATTTGGAATAACAATGAAGTATGTAAATTAGCACGATAAGGAAAGTTTGTTGTGTCCTTAAATTCTGAAGTACTTTATTATTATTTCAATTTGTCAATATAAACATGTTGCTAGCATTTGTCATTATTTACTGTTTAGAATATGCCAGTGGGTTATGTTTTTTACGGAATGTGAACAATAGTAATGTGTGTACATGTAATTCTACACATTGCGATACTATACCAAAGATTGGTACATTTTGCAGCCAAAACTTAAAAGTTATCACCACCAGTCGATCTGTACCTGGATTCACATTTCGTGAGCTCAATTTTGTAAATCGGTTTTCTAATAAGAAAGCAAAATTAACTTTGAAAATCAATCCGTATCTTAAATACCAAAACATACTCGGTTTTGGTGGGGCGTTTACAGATTCAACTGGTCAAAATATCCAAAGATTGCCAGAGCAAGCTCGAGAAAAATTATTGGCCAGTTATTTTGGGAAAGATGGTATTGAATACAATCTATGTAGGGTTCCTATAGGTGGAACAGACTTTTCTCCACGAACATATTCGTTAGATGACCACGATGATGATATATCTTTAGAACATTTTGCATTACAAAAAGAAGATTTAGATTATAAGGTAAGTCTTTTATGGCGAAATGAATTTCGACATCCAGGAGTTTCAGGAAAATCTAGCTCACAGAGATTCCAAATCGGGAGTCGTACTGTGTGTAAACCTGTCAAAGAAATTACGATAGTAACTTCTCGAGATTTTTCAATCCATTGAACGCAAGACAATATCTTGTTTCTAGTCGAGAACCTTCATTAGTTGCGCTCCCCTCAACTGATTGAATTCTTCAATAATTATTTATGTATATAGTATATTTAACTGAATTTAATATTTTATTGCAAAATTAATAATCTCGAAAAGTTAGTATTATAAGGTAGGTGTTTAAAATAAAAGACGATATTGGTTTAACTAACTCTAACCACGTTTTTATTATCTCCCCTGCGGATTTGTCATTTGTTCGGTACAAATCAGTTTTAAATTAACTTCCAGAGGAGTTATAGAGATTCCAAACTTTAAAATGGCTCAGAAATGGATGACATGCAATTTGATGGCATATTTCACCGACCTGGTACATCATTGTGCTTTTTTCCATATAGCTCAGATCATTCACGAAATTACGTGACAAAATTAATAGTAGATCAAAACCGACATCAACGGATTCTAATGATAAAACTTGACTAATTGATATAAAATTCAACATTTTTTTATCGATGCGTTTTTGTTTTTTAACAAGAATACAGCGAAAAATCGGTAACAATTTACCTTTTACACAAAATACACCGATAAAACCGTGTTTGCTACTATGGGCAATGTTGTAGAGAAATGAAAAACCTACAAAATGAGCTACTATAAGCTCAACTTCGTTAATTGGTTGCTTAGATAATGGAACCTTTACCCGCAATTCCAAAAAAATAAATAATCGCTTATATATTTTTTTATTTTATAGCTGAAACATTCTTATTAACTGAAGCGATAGATCTTCTCATACCCAATTCATGTTCTAAAAATAAATACTGTAGCCCCAGTAGTTTTTGTAAAATTTCAGTCAATCCTATGGAAGACATATTTTTTTGAACGGCCATATTACCTCAACGGATGACCCTATCATTATGAATAAACCATCGTTGGAAAGTAGAAGAGTTGGTCTAGAGACCCCTTATCTCACTTTTTTTAAATTTAAAGTATAAATACTTATAAGTATTGAAAAAATTTGGCCATTCCGTAAAAAAATATTTGGACGAGTCCATTCAAAAAATTGCTAAGGGGTGGTACTATATTCTTATAATAAATAATCTTAAAGCAAATTTTAATTTTAAGCAGACACATTTATATTTCTTACATAATATGGATTTAGTAATAAATTTAGCAAAATGGAACATCTACACTCCATTTAGCCGCAGATCATAATGACGGAGCAATCATAATCTTACGCTAAATGCGAAGGCTATTCCAAGCGATTTTTCCATTTGTAAATGTTTGAATAAAAGATCAACACATACCTACTTATAGAGGGTGAGTTTTTTTTTGATGATCAGTATGGGGATCTCGGAAACTAGCGGAGATAGAGCAATGGTTAAATTGGGAAAGATTTGCAGTTTTACTGGCCCAATTTAATGACACTTTCGGAATTTTGTAAAAAGTCATGGCTTACTAGATATTTTGAAAAAACGAAATTTTCTCGATTTAGTCAAATCCCTCTAGCTCCTTTGTTTTTTATTTTATAAAAAACTGTAAATATCAAAATTGAAGGGAATTGTGTCCCGAATATGATTGTCATGTCCTCGTTTGCGTGACAGCTCTTGTTTTCGAGATATGACACAAACTTATCTTTTCTTGAACGGAAACCATAGTTGGCTATAACCTCAAAAAATCGGACTTTTATAGAGCTTTTCAACGATATAATACTCGATATAGTTATTCATAAAAATAACGGAGTTAGGGATGCTTTTCTCTCTTATTTTCACTTTTAACATAGTTAGCCATGAAATAGATTGATTTATTAATAACTATTCCAAAAAACATTGAACGATTTTTTTATTAGATATATCAGATATAACGAAAAACCTAAATAAGTAGGAACTTACTAAAAACTTAAGAAATTAAAGTACATAATAATGGTTACAATTTATGTTCGAAAAGTCCACCATTGTCTATTGAACATATCGCAGTTAGTAAATCTAGTTTCATCTGACCATAACACCTTTAGTGGAAAGTGTGGATTGCCAAGGCACATGTCTCTAAACCATGTACAAAACAAAATACGTCGATGTTCGTCACCAGCATGCAAAGTTTGAGAAACTGAAAGTTTGTACGGGTGGAACTTGTGCGCTTTCAGTACCTTAACTACAGTTCATTGAGATGTGCCAGCTTCTGCCGCTATCTCACGAGTTGATGTAGATGGATTTTGATTTACCATTGCCAAAACATTTATTTGTGCTGCTTCGTTAATTTGGTTACGTTCCTTTGGTGGTTTAGTTAAAGATCCATATCTGCGTAAACTATCGTAAAGCCTCTTAAATGTACATAGAGCAGGTTGACGACGATTAAAATATCTACGAAAGTATTCCTCAACTGCACGAACTGAATTTTTATGGCATATCATATAACATTCCACCATATTCAGTTTTTCTTCTTTTTGTCACGAAAACTTTGTCAATATCGACTGTCAGTTCAGCACTACTAATGGAATTACTCTCAAATGAGGTAACGTCAAAGTAAAATCAATCTTATTCATACTCTCTTCGAGGTGTCATTCCTTTGTACGCAAGACAATATACATTATATATATTATATAACATATATTGTTTCTGGTCAGGGAACCTTCATCAGTTGCGCTTCCCACAACTGAATGTCCTCTCGAACACTTCTTAATGTATTTGATATATTTCGTTAAATTTGAAGACGCCAGATGTAAGACCGACATCTAGGATTTTCGTTGACCAGAAACAATATATGTTATATATAATATATAATGTATATTGTCTTGCGTGCAAAGGAATGACACCTCGAAGTAACCTGCAAATTTTATCGTGAGATTCTGTCCTAAGAGTTAAGGGAGAACAGCAATTACACGGAAGGCCTCCAGAATCGGAACCTATATGTGCTAGTTTCCCCGAAAATCCTAGATGGCAGATTTAGGGAAATCTTAAGAAAACACAATTACTAAGTGTAAAAGTGTTTTTTAAATAATTTACATTTTCAATCATCCAAATATAGGCATGTTACACATGATTGAAACTTTGTTTTTATGTGCTATTGAATGACGTATAACCGTGGTTGCAAAAAATGTAGAAGGCCTAGAACAAAATCGTTCAGGTCAATAGATTGGCCACAGTCGCTAACACCAAACGACCAAATTTTAACAGTAGAGAATTAACAAAACGATACCAACAAAGGTTGGAAGCGGTAGAAGTGGACTTCTAGTGAAGAAGTTGCAGAGAGTCAAAGTTGCATAGAGAAAGGAACAACGTAAGAAGAAAATGCTCTACAAAACAGAAAGTGGAGAGACTGCAATTTAAATGGGATAGAAATGTTAAAGATATAGAAAACAACCGCTGACCAAACATCATATTAGAGTCGGAACCAAAATATAGTAGACCAATCAATAGAGCAAAATTAACTGATAATGTGTAAAAAATACTATCAGGATACCAACTGTGCCATCACATTAACAAAGAAATACTATCAGGATACCGGATATGCCATCACATTAACAAAGATTCCTAGTGATATTTTGCTATGTTTTCCACTCGCAACTATGGTTTTTTACTTTGTTATAAACAATTGAAGCAAGAAAATTACGTTTTCTTTCTTAGCATGTTTATAAAATCAAAAATAATAAACTAATCTCAATGGTGTCAACAGGTCAATTGTAAAGCATGAAAATACCAATAAAATGAGCCCAGGCTCGATCCGATTGGATCATTAGTAACAGAGAAAAACAAAAAATACTAAAAAATGTGGAATTTAAAAAAAAATCGTATCTTCGTCACTTTAAAAGCTGTAGTACTGGGCTTGTAGGAACTGATAGTAATTTACATTTATTTTATGTATGCCAAAACCTGACGCTACCGGTTTATTAGTTGTTGAACAATTGTGATATAAACTTTTCTGTACACTATTTTTGCATTGTGTCCCTATGCGTCATAGATAATCAAATTTCAATTTTGAAAAAAGTTGTTGAAAGTAGAGATGTCATTCTACAAAGCCTCTATTCTCATTTTTCACTAAATGTCTGCGAAATATCTGAAAAATGTTAGCAAACATGACAAAAAATGGGCGAGCGTATGAATGTATCCAAGGAGTGGGGGAAACACGGTTGTTGAGGGGAAGCGTATAGTAATATATATTAGAGGCACATAGACAGATCATTTTAATATTTAAAATCCTCACAAGTAAGAATTTTTCTAATGACCGCTCTCTTTCGATGTCCCGTAAACCCAAAATCCACAAATTAAAGCAAAAACGAGAAACCATTTACATATAAACATATTAATAAACAAACAGTTCTCATTTGAAATAATAAAATCGAACAAATCACTCTGTATAGAATTTTTTTTGGCGATTAGTTTCTTTCACCATCTGTCAGAGTGACAGTTACCTTTCATAATAATTATTGTTGGCAGTTCCTCTCAACAACCGTGTTCCCCCCACTACTCGAACGCATTCATACGCTTACCAAATTTTGGTCATTTTTGTTAACATTTTTCGGATATTTCACAGACATTTAATGAAAAATGAAAATAGAGGGGTTGTAGAATGAAACCTCTGCTTTCAACATTTCTATTCTGAATTGATATTTGACGATCCATGTCGCATGGAGACACACTGCAAGAATAGTGGACTAAAAACTTCAGATCGCAATTATTCAAAAACTAATAAACCCATTGCGCCTGGTTTAGTCACGCATAAGGTAGATATCAATTACTTTCAGTTCCCACAAGCCCAGTTCTACAACTTCGATAGTGACGGAGTTATGATAATATAAAGAAAACCGCTAAATTTTCCAGTATTTTTTGCTTTTCTTTGTTACTAAAGATTTTATAGGATCGATCCTGGGCTCATTTCATTGGTATTTCCATGCTTTACAATTCACCTGTTGACACCATTGAGATTAGTTTATTATTTTTCATTTTATAAACATGCAACGAATAAAAAACGCAATTTTCTTTATTCAATTGTTTATAATAAGTAAAAAACCATAGTTGTGATTGGAAAAGGCAAGAAAATATCACTACAAATCATTCTTAATGTGATGGCACAGGGAGTATCCTGATAGTATTTTTTGCACGAAAAAATCCCTATTGATTGGTTTATAGTAGAAAGTGCTGTACGCAGCTAGAAGAATTGATAAAACCAATTAAAAGGAACAAGGAAGAAAATATTGGCAGATGAACATTGAAATGAAAGACAGACATGGAATATGAGGATAATCAAGTACCTTCTCAATAATCGCAATTACATAGTTCTTTCACTAATTTTTGAGCTACGTTTACAGATCCGAGGCTCTAACTCAACCAGACAGAGTAATAAGTGGTAAATTTACTTTTAGATTCCTTATATCGAAAAGGCCCTGATCCTGAGAAGACGCGAACTTAAATTAATCGGTTCTGCATGGACAGCACCTCCTTGGATGAAAGACCACCAGATATGGTCCGGATATTCTATGTTGAAGAACACCAGCTACCAACTATGGGCCGATTACACTGTAAAGTTTTTCGATGAATACAAAAGAAAAGGCATCCGGTTTTGGGGTTTAACGACCGGAAGCGGTTCAATTAATGGGTTCTATAAGGCACAAATGAGGGCATTTAATGCGATGGGGTGGATTCCAAAACTTCAGGTAACCAATTATCGCAGTTAAAGCTTTGATCAAACTTCAAATAATATTTTGAATAAAGTATATATATATATATATATATATATATATATATATATATATATATATATATATACATATATTCCCTTAGAAATATATAGTGACGACGCTTGGTTGGAACAAATTCATTTTAAATTCAAGTGTTGGTTTTTTGGAAAAACGTAGGATACGTCAGTTTTTTTGGACTATGGCTTTTGTGATGATAAACTCATATATACATGGTGGGCTAGAAATAAAAATGAAAAAACTTAATTTTTTCATATGGAATCATTAGATCTGGAGACCTAGTTGGTCATTCGATATTACATCTTTTTCCGATCCATCTATTTGGGAAAATATTGTCAAGATATTCTCGCACTGTTCGCGAATAGTGCTGCATCCTATTCAAACCATGCCGAATCTGCCAGGGTATTATGTCATTTTGTAATAGGAGTAAATACTTTTCCGAGTTAAGTGTTCCCTCAATAAAAAAGGACCCACAATTGAAGTATTCACAATTCCGGCCCATACGAAAACTGTGTATGACTTTCCATAATCCAATGTGGGTTTTCTGATGCCCAGTATCGAAAATTTTGCCTGTTCACCATGTAAACAAAATGTTGCCTACCCAAAATGTGTTGCGTATTCTACTCTCCGGTCCAAATCATCTTCAGTAAGTTCCTGAACTAAATGAACTTTGTATGGGTGCCATTTATTTCTATGCAAGCATTTTAGAACAGAAGATTTTTTTTTGACTGTTCTGCGGCTATTTGTCTAGTGGATTTGTGAGGATATTGTAAATCGAGCAAAACATTTAATTGTATATCTTCTGAAAGATGTTTGGTTTTGTAATTGTCTCTAACGTGGCCAAATTCTAGAAACTTTTTGTTTATTTTACTAACTGGTGTAATAGGTCGCTCCGGGTACTACATATTTAACAATTCGCAAACTTCAGCTTGTGTTCGAGTTCTGTCGCCATATCCTACTATCGTCAAAATTTCTATTCGCTGCTTTTCAGTTAAACGCGCCATACTTTGAAACTTTGCAACTGCACTTGATTGACAACTACTTATTTGAAGTAAAATTATAGTATAGTTTCTATGGAAATAAACAAGTGTTAAAAACTGTAGCATTTAAAAAAAGGTTTTCCATTAATGCGACTAAAATACCGCCAACAATCATAAAAACTAGACTTAAATAAATAGGTTTAAACCAACAAACATCTTATTTTTATCGTTGTTTTCTTAACTTTAGAAAGAAATGTAATTTTTTTAATAACTGTTAATTTTCGGCATAGGACATTGTACATGAAAAATACTTATAATTCAATACAGAATTCAAAAATAAAATAGAAAACAAATGTTTCAATTTGAAAAATGAAGTTGCTGGTCGCTATTTATTTCTGGCCCACCCTATATAAATGACTTTATCACAGAGGCTAGTTTCTTGAGGAGAGGGCGCAAGATAAATATTATGATAATACAGTACGCTACCTTATTATTCTTTAGAACTAAGGTCCTGTGATTTATTAAGTTATTTATTTCCAGCCCCTGTTGAACAGTATCTTTCGGTTTATTTGGTTATTTGCCTAATGTTTACTGCCTTTCCGGTTATGGGCCCTCTACTTTTTATACTCTACATAAACGATATAAATAAATATATTTGTAATAGTTTTGTTAATTTGTATGCGGATGATCCCGTGGTATTTTTAGCAGGAAGAAACTTTTTACAAGTAGTGCAAACAATAAATAAAGATCGAGACATTTTAAAAAATTGGCTAAGGTTTAAAAAATTAAAACTTAATCCTAATAAAACAAAATGTATGATTTTCGGAACAAGACATAACTGTAAAACATTTGATGAGGGAAACTTTGAAATAAAGATGGATAGTGAAGTAATAGATCAAGTTAAAGAAATAAAATATCTTGGAATTGTGCTAGATCCACAATTAAACCTAAATGTTCATGTAGATTATATGTGTAAAAAACTAGGTAAGAAAATTGGATACTTTGGGAGAATAGGATACAAATTGTCCGATTGGTCGAGGCGTATAATTTATAATGCAATAATATATCCCCAGTTTACTTATTGTATCTCTTTACTGATGTACTGCAATAATCAGGAATTAAATAAAATGCAAATATTGCAAAATAGAGCCATGCGTGTACTGTTAAAATGCAATCGGTATACGAGTATAAGGGATATGTTATCTAGACTAAAATTTCTTAATATTAAACAAATGGTTGAAGAAGCAAATTTGATATTTATATATAAAATCAAAAACGGTTTAATTCCTCAGTTTCTGACAGGTTTTTTGATAAAAAGATCGGACATGATAACTTATAATTTAAGAACAGGGGACCAGTATTTTATAGTGAGGTTTCACACTAATGTCTTAGAAAAGACATTGCTTGTGGAAGGGTTACGGGTATACAATTCTCTTCCAGAAATTATTAAAACATCCCATAATGTAAATATTTTTAGGAATAAATTGAGAAATATGTATTTTAATTTAATTTAAATGTTTTGTATACACTTGTTAAAAATGTAATATGTAAAAAAGATGTTATATCCTAGCTTAAAGCTAAAATAAAGCATTTATTTATTTATTACTAAGCTTCAGAGCGGGTCGCGCGCCCCCGCGTCCTCTTGCTGGATCCGCCACTAGTTGATCATCACAAAAACCGCAGTCCAAAAAAAACCAACGTATCCCAGCGTTTTTTCAAAAAACTAATACCTGAATTTTAAATGAATTTATTCCAACCCACACGTCCTCACTGTGTATTAAGATACCTTATGGACAAAATTATCCCATATTTTAGTTTTCAATTTTTTTTTTCATTTGTATAAATTTTAACGATTAATATGCAAGACAAGAAAAACAGTTTATTCTACACATTTTAAATAAGGAATATTAAATTAATGCTAAATGTTATGAAAATAAAGGATAATTAATCTGAACTTAAATGCTACAGAGGTAAGTACAACCTTTTGCGTGGAATACAAGGCATAGTTAATAAGGAGTACTCCCACCTCGAGCTCTAATTACGACTTGAATTCTTGCCGGCAAGCTACTAATTACAGTTTGAATATATTCTTGAGGAATTCATGCATTCCATTCGTGTTGTATGACAAATCGAAGCTTTTCTAGTGCATTTGGAACAGGATTTCTTCATCCTATACGAAGTTTTAGCTCATCCCACAAATGCTCAATGGGATTTAGGTCTGGGCTATATGGTGGCCCATCTAATCTTTGAATCTGGACTTTATCAATATAATTAGTCACTACTGAATTGATTCGGCCGATACTTGTTGGAAATTCATTATAATAATTAACTGATACTACAATTGCAATTTCCACCAATTACGTTTTTTGAAAACTGTCCGACGCGTTTCGACTAATGTCTTTGTCAAGGAACTAGACTAACTGGGTATTTCTTGAGGAAGTTGTATTTATATTCGAGAAGTGATATAATTACCAGGTACTTAGTTTTAAACAGGATTATTTAATTTTATTACAGGTAAAAGGATTAACTAAAGAGGTTTATTAAGGGAGAATTATTTATTTCTGTCTGGTCGTTTAACAAATTACCGGTATTTTTAAGTTTATTAATCTCCAATGATTCTAAAAGGTTTAATATATTGCCTTTATTTTCTGAATGTAATAATTTAAAATTTTCGTCGAAAAGATGATTTTCTGTTACTAACTGTTCAGCATAATTGGAATCTGTTTTTTAATTAATGAAAGAATTATGGTGTTCATAGATAGGTTTTTTAACCGCTCTGTCGCTTTGACCGATATAGGCTTTAGAGCATGACCCACATGATAATTTATAGACTCCAGATTTATTTTTTGAATGGATTTTTGATTTGTTATTTTTGATAAATTTTCCAAGACTATTGTTTGTTTTGAAAGCAATGTTAATATTCTGTTTTCTTAAAAAGGATGCTATTTTTGAACTTGGTTTGCCAAAATAGGTTATACTATTATATGAATCAATATAATATATAGATATGTAGACGATATTTTAGCTTGTTTCGTAGGGACGAATAGACAATTAGAAACGTTTCTCAATTTTATAAACAATATCCATCCAAATATTAAATTTACTATAGAGTGTGAACAAGACGACAAAATCAATTTCCTAGATCTAACAGTTAACAAGGTAAATGGCAAACACGAGTTTTTAATATTTCACAAGCCATCTCAAACCGATCTAACGATTCACCGCACTTCTATACATCCATACCAACAAAAACTTTCCGCTTACAATAGTATGGTTCATAGATTACTTTCCATAAAACAATCACCAGATAATTTTCAGAAAGAATTAAACATAATCAAACAGATAGCAGTAAATAATGGGTTTGAGGCCGAATTAATAGAAAATATTCTTAGAAATCAAAAACACAAAAAGGCATTAAGAGAAGTTTAACCTGACAGCAAAACCAATATTGATTCATATAATAGTATAACCTATTTTGGCAAACCAAGTTCAAAAATAGCATCCTTTTTAAGAAAACAGAATATTAACGTTGCATTCAAAACAAACAATAGTCTTGGAAAATTTATCAAAAATAACAAATCAAAAATCGATTCAAAAAATAAATCTGGAGTCTATAAATTATCATGTGGGTCATGCCCTAAAGCCTATATCGGTCAAAGCGGCAGAGCGGTTAAAAAACCTATCTATGAACACCATAATTCTTTCATTAATTAAAAAACAGATTCCAATTATGCTGAACAGTTAGTAACAGAAAATCATCTTTTCGACGAAAATTTTAAATTATTACATTCAAAAAATAAAGGCAATAGATTAAACCTTTTAGAATCATTGGAGATTAATAAACTTAAAAATACCCGTAATTTGTTAAACGACGAGACAGAAATAAATAATTCTCCCTTAATAAACCTCTTTAGTTAATCCTTTTACCTGTAATAAAATTAAATAATCCTGTTTAAAACTAAGTACCTGGTAATTATATCACTTCTCGAATATAAATACAACTTCCTCAAGAAATACCCAGTTAGTCTAGTTCCTTGACAAAGACATTAGTCGAAACGCGTCGGACAGTTTTCAAAAAACGTAATTTGTGGAAATTGCAATTGTAGTATCAGTTAATTATTAATTAGTCACTATACCAGCTGCGTGTGGTCGAGCGTCATCATTCATAAGTATGAACCTGTCGTATCCAGTGTGGCCCACTTATGGCAAAACATAATCTTGGAGGATATTTTCAATATACCAGTCACTAGTCATTCGTCCAATAACTCCCCACTTTCAAAACTAATAGTCTGTATGAGGATGCAGCTGCTGTATCGTTCCCTAACTCTTCTATAGACATGATTTCGCCCATCTGGCATTCTTGATTATATTCTAGTCTCACCAGTGAATAGAACTTTTCTCCAAACCTCAATATTCCACTGAGTATGTGTTCTGGCAAATTACAATAGTCGAGTTTTGTGATTTTGGAGACGACGTGAAACTTTGGCAGGTTGTCTTGGCTTTAAAATCACTCCTTTCATTTTTTCTAACTGTTCTAGAGCTCACATTAAGTTGTCTTACATTTAGTACCTGACTTTTGAGAAATGTGAATGTCAATATGCGATTTTGAGTAGAATTAAGTACCAGAAAACGGTAATCAATTGGCCACGTCTTCGTACAAAATCTCCAGTTTCTTGATATCTTTTTAGAACATTGTAGACGGTAGATTGACCTCGCCGAGCCATTTCTTTTTGTCTACATCCTTCAGCATATAAAGTTACAATTTGTGTTGCTTCAGTTTCCCTGCAATTACTTACTGGTGGCATATTTCTTTTAAATAAAGAAAATAACCAATAAAGATAATTAAATAATTTTTTAAATTCACTACTTCACTATAATTCTTGATTTATGTAACAAATTTTTGAATATCAAATTTGAAAACAAATGAAATATTGGCCTACTAGATCAGTAACTTTAGGAAATAAATAAATTTACAACGATAATTTAGAATGTCTAAGTACTTCTTGGGAAATAACACCACAGTTTAAAGAAAATTGCTGTATATTCCAAACGTTTCGGGGTCTAGATCAGACCCCGTTGTCAATGGTTAAGAAACTACGGATGAAAAAGGCTCAATTCTAAGATGTAAAGTAAAATATTTGACAATGTTTATTATTTGATTTCTGACGTAACTAAGAGAATTTTATTTGTAATATACAGGGTAGCACAGAAATTTCTAAAGATCATATAATCATAAAGTTCCTTTCAAATTGGAAGAATTTTGAAAGGGAGATCTTCAGAATTTTATGTGGCGCTCCTGGGTGCGACTTTGTTATAAGATAGTGCATTCGCAAAAAATGCGACCAAATAACTTTGTTGATTCAGTGATTCCATTAAAATCATAAGAGAAAACCTAGGAAAAACCTTATGAACTATCCCGATATTGGGTTGTTCACAAGGACACGACCATTAGCAATTTCTTCTTTAATCATCGGCAACCAGGAACGACTGAATTCTACGGAGGTAGTAGCGATACAATCGTTTTCATTTAACAAAATTAAAGCAGACTCTTTTAAATTCTGAAGATCTCCCTTTCAAATTCTTCCAATTTGAAAGAAACTTTATGATTATATGATCTTTAGAAATTTCTGTGCTACCCTGTATATTACAAATAAAATTCTCTTAGTTACGTCAGAAATCAAATAATATACATTGTCAAATATTTTAATTTACATCTTAGAATTGTGCCTTTTTCACATTGAAAAATATGCCACAAGAATAATTTAGAATCT
Organism: Octodonta nipae; assembly: GCA_034190945.1. NCBI lineage: Eukaryota > Metazoa > Arthropoda > Insecta > Coleoptera > Chrysomelidae > Octodonta > Octodonta nipae. The sequence goes on along the minus strand of CM067223.1, from coordinate 87,349,937 downwards.
TGTTCCACTAACAGTGATAACAAAAATACTCGATAATTTTGTCCATGAGGTATGTTTTGCTTCTTTACTTTAATCATCGATTTTAATACGTGTAAAATATTCTAGGCAAAGTGGTTAATTGAAAATTTGGGACCTACCCTGGAAAGATCATCTCACAAAAATCTAAAAATTATGATTAATGATGACGGGATATTGACTATACCCTATTTTGTTCCATTGGTAAGTAGTTCTAATATTTATTGATTACACAAAGTTCTAAAAAGAAATCCGAACTAATACTCGCCAAATTAGAAAAACACTATTTAAAGAATTGAAAAAATTGATATCTTTTCTACCAGAAAATTAATTCCAAGCTACGTATCTAAACAAGGAGTTTTCTTCTCTTGTTTTAGGCAGTTCTGTCTGGTTCTTTATTGAGTTGCCAATTTATATATTCTCTTAATATTTTAAGAGGTCGGCCCCATACCTCTGCTATCTGCTGGAGAATCATTTTGTGTTGAACTAGTAGACCAATCTTCATAGCCTTCTCGAGGTTTCATTTTTTTACCCAAGACAATACAGGGTGTAAATGGTGAGAGTGGAAAGATTTTGAAGATCAATACTTCAGCTCAAATCAAATCAAAAAGCTTTATAGCATTTTCAGAAATATCTTATAGTTTTGCCAAAAAAAGTTAGAAGTTAGGTAGCCTTTATTACAGGGAATAACAGACCATTTCGGGCTTCAAAATGCTCTTAAAGCTAAATACGTAAATACTAAATAGCTTATACACCTTTAATAACTGTATTAACAAAGAACATTATTATTTAAACTCTAAATATTATGTTATAATTTGCCGTAGGTTTATACGACCAGATGTGGCAACGTGGCATATAAACACGCCTAGCTGAGTACTTATTCACTTTAACTACAGCTGACCGCTGCCACGATTGTTTTTTTGCTGTGTCGGTTTTTGGGCGAAAATTTATATCTAAGTGAAAGTGATTTGCGTGATATTCAATGTAGATATCGTGATTTGATTCTCATTTTAAAAAATAAATTGGAACAACAAACAAAATCAATCAATAGTTTGTGACAAAAATAATGGCAGGTTACAGAATTGGAGAAAAACATATTAATTTGTGGGGAAAGGAGATGTAATAGCAAGAATGTTGAATTTTGAATATTTGCTATGAAAAATTCGTTTGTTGTGAGTTCTATCTTTGAAGAAACTAGCACACAGAGGTTTGGAAAATCCTAGATGTCGGTCTCCGCCTCTACAAATTTACTGTTATCTATTAAATACATAAAAAAGTGTTCGAGAGGACACTCTATTGTAGGAAGCGCAACTGATGAAGGGGCCCGACCAGAAAGAATACATATCATATATATTGTCTTGACTACAAAAGAATGACACCTCGAAGAGAGTATTCAATATCTCTGACAGGTGAAGTAACCTGAAAATTTTATCGTGACATTCTAACCTAGGATTTAAGGGAGAACAACAATTACACGGAAGGGCTCCAGATTCGGAACCTCTGTGTGCTAGTTTCCCCGAAAATCCTAGATGACAGTCTTACATCGCGCGTCTACAAATTAAAAATGGAATTACTTCTCAATTGTCAACTATCCAAAAACATCTGAAATCAAAACGAATTGAATTCAGTGGTGTGATTTTTGATTTGTTGAGAACATTTGATTTCGCGAGCTATTTCCCAAAAACGCATGAAAATAAAATCGTTTTTTCTCTGAATTTCTTTTCATTCTAATTGCAGATCCTCAATACAGAAGAAACGTTGAAATACATTGACGGAGTAGCAACTCATTGGAATTGGGACGACAAAACTCCATTTGAGATTAGAGAATTGGCTACGACAGACAAGAAAGACGTATTCCTCTTGTCTACTGAGGCTTGTGAGTGCCGAGTTAACACAAAATATCACACGTAGGTAATTGAAATTTATTTTTAGATTACTCTAAGACAAAGCCTTTTATCGGGGATTGGGGAAGAGCAAACAACTTAGCGAAAAGAATCATTCAAGTAAGTGAGGATTTGTTAGATTTCTGTTATTTCCCTTGTTAGGTATTTATTTCGTCGTTACTTACTACTTTGTTATTGGAAAATGTTGTCTTTGATGTAGGCCACCAATAATTCTACTCTTTTGCTGGCACGTTATTGGTCAGCAGTGACGTAATCGTTCCTATTGGTCAAATAGATGTTGGCGCGAATTTAAATTATCAGCCGCTATAGAGATCTGTGCTTGACAGGTTACGTACGCTATAGAGTACGGGTGAACTACCAGCAATATGGCTGCCAGTGATATGGAGTCACCGATACTACCAAAAACATGGCGGCTCTGTCAAAACTGCCATCAAGCGATAGACGTGAGAATTAACTGGAAGTTATGCTCTCTGGAGGAATCGAATGTGGATCGTTTCAACTCTTCCATATGAGCTAGCAAGATTTAAATACAATCATTAACCTGATTTTAGTAGATAAATTGAAAATGGTAGTGACTTCCGGGTTTGGCACCACTCTAATTATACGCACTTATTGAGTGATATTTTTTGTTTGATAGATAAAATTGTTTTTTACAGTATCTCGATTACGGTTACGTTGGATGGGTGGATTGGAACATGGTACTCGATTATACTGGGGGTTTTACCCGCATTGGTGTCCCAGCTGATGCTCCAATTATATTAAGTGAGGACGGAACAGAATTTTACAAACAGCCGATGTTTTATGTACTCGGACATTTCTCGAAGTTCATAATTCCTGGATCCGTTCGATTGAAAACTTCTCTGGGCGGAGATGACCTCAGTGCGGTAGCCTTTCTGAGACCTGACAACATCAAAGCAGTAGTAATATTGAACAAGTAGGTTCTTTAAAAATATATTGTTTAAATGCTCGGACAAGTTAAGTTAATTCGAAGTTTTGTTTTTTTACAGATCTCGATCAGCTACATCACTGAAGATTAAGGAAATGGGTAGAAAAGCATTTGTAATTAGAATTCCAGGGGATTCTCTGCAAACAATACTTTATTCTGGTTAACAAAATGGAATTATTGTTTGTAAAGTTGTTAAAATAATATAAAAACAGATTATCAACTTCTGTGTTTTTTTTACATTTTACCTTGTTTCTCGAAGACGCATTTTCTGTTGTTGTAACAACTCAAATCTGTGAGTGGTTTTCAATAGATCTGTTTACCCTTTGTAATGCGCAGGCGCGTTTGGCATGTTAAAAAGGCGGGTATATGAAAGTTTCGTGCACTTTTCACCAATATGCATGGGGGACTAGTATTAATACCGTTGTTAACAATGAAATTAACTGAAATATCAATTAGTGGAGCTTTATTTGTACATCTTTCAATTAAAGCAAATAACTGCATTCAATTGAAATGGTAGTTAAAGTGATATTTTCGTCCACAAGGCGAAAATAAGGCTGATCTATTTGACAGGTTAGGACAAAAATGATACTCATATTAGATTTAAAGTAATTAATATACTGATAATTTATAAAATAAATATTAGTGATACAAAATACAAATTTAATTAATTTATTATTACTATGGTTTTATCAGTCATTGTCTTTATACTACAATTTGTGTTCTAAATTATGTTGTCTATTCATCTTTCGACTGACAGATATATGAAAGTTAATTTATAAGATTTTCATGAAATCTGCACAAAAATTGTATGTAATATTATTGAATGCTGTACAGTTGGTACAAATAAATTATAAAATTCAGTATATAAAGATTTATTTAAACTCAATTTGCATCTCTGGTCACAACTGAATTTGAAAAATTAACACCCGTTTTATTTAATGTTATATCTTTTAGCAAGTTACTGTCTTATAAACACATACATATAAACACATATATGTATCTTTATTTACATAATTAATTACTTGTAATCGACCATCACTTAGTTCACATCTCTAACTCATAAATCACATTTAGCACATTTTAGATAAACTTTGAAATCTTTATTCTTTTCGTTGATCTAATAAGCTTTCGACGAGATTCGATACAAGGCTTTCGAAAACTAATAAAGTCAAATAAATTCTCCAAAAATGATTTACTGTACATATGGCTCCCACATATTTCCATGACATTAATGCTTTCTGCTCCATTCTTTATTGATAAACTGTTATACATGTTAATAAAATCGTTATACTGATAGTTCACAACTAACAAAACTTTACTACTAATTTTAAATTAGTAAATTACATTGAAAATATTGTATTCACGTTATAAACAAACATAAAGTGCACGAAAAAATTGACAGGAGTTGACGCATGCGCATAAATTTTTTTCGAATATGAAAAGGCCAATTAAAAATCACGCAATTCATCTAATGCGATGAAACCACGTTTAGCAAAAAGTACTGATTGACTGAGTGAGGGGCAGGCGGGCAGCTGACCCCCCCCGGTTCTTTAAAACCTGTCGTGAGACATTAAACCTTCCCATAAATTATCGGTAAAGATAATTCTAACCTGGAATATACGGGGTGACAGCAATGACATGGAACGTCTCGAGATTTTTAACATTTGTGTGTTAGGAGTTTTCAAAATGCTATAGGTTAGGTAATTTGAAAACTTAGAGCTTATACTTCTAGAGGTAGCCTGCAGTTAACAAATTTTGTAGCAAGACTAGACAGTAATGGAGAGAGCAAGAGGCTATTTCACTCCATCAAGTGTGATAATATGATACTATCTTTATTGACCGCTCTTTCTAGTTTTCCACTACCTCTAGAATATGCTCTAAGCGTGCAAAAATACGTCACAAAATTTATAGTATAACAAATGAAGTTCAAGATTCACGTCTAAGACAACTCGAAATTTGCCTAATAGTCTAAGTTCCGAACCTAGGTCGACCTTCACCGAGCTGATAATAGAATGAAACATATTTTATAATAAATTTAGTAGCATACATTCAATATTGCATAAACATTTGAATGTCAAAAAAAATTTGTTCGCGTTGGATCCCACAAAATTTGTCAATCGTTCAAAAAAAGTCTTGTGTCGATTGGTCGAAAGAAAAGCTCAAAAAATACGATAGCGGTGCTTCAAAACACGTTTATGACATAGTGACAGGTGATGAATCGTGGATTTACGCGTATGAGCCCGAAAGTAAACAGCAGTCGACTGTATGGGTGTTTCAAGATGAGCCGAATCCAAAAAAAGTTGATCGCCTGTTTTTTCGGAAAAACTGGACATGTCTCAACCGTACCACTAGAACAACGCAAAACAGTCAATTCTGAGTGGTACACAATCATTTGTTTGCCAGTTGCCTTTCAAGAAATGAGGAAAACCAACCGCCGAAGACGGATCACTCTTTACCACGACAATGCGAGCTTTCACACATCGGCTCAAACAACTGCATTTTTGACCACTCAAAACATCGATTTGATGAGTCATCCGCCGTATAGTCCTGACTTGTCACCAAATGACTTCTTTTTATTCCCGTACGTAAAAAACAAACTGAGAGCTCAACGTTTTTCGACACCTGAAGAAGCGGTTGCTGCGTTCAGAATGCATGTTTTGGATATACCTCAATCAGAGTGGAAAAAGTGTTTCCACAATTGGTTCAAACGCATGCAAAAGTGTATAGATCTTCATGGGGAATATTTGGAGAAACAATAAAGCGATTTTCGATGATTAATATTTGTTTTTGTTCTCTAATCCCGAAATATAAAAGGCAGCCCTCGTAGTAGGCGTTATGGTATGGGGTGCTATTGAACATGGAAGTAGGTCACCTTTAGCCTTTATTCGAAGCAGGAAGTAGTGGAACCATATCTACTCCCTTACCTTAATCGGCTGCATCAGCTTTGGCAAACAAGTGATTATGACAATTGCTATAAATTATTAAAAGGAATTTTAAAAGCATCTGGAAGTACGTGTATTTTTGGAAATAATTGTTTGTTAGGAATTTAAGTTCCTTATTAAGGTTGTGGTGACATTCAATAATTATGGGTTATTCGATTTTTCGTAACTAGTTGTTCCAAATTAGTCAACATGTACTATAATTACGTAAAATTTGACTGTCATTTTGCTTTTGTTTACTACATGAAAATGTGAAAAAGTTAAAATGCTTGCGTCACTACAAATGTATTCCAAAATGAGACTGTACTTAATGCAGCTTACTAAATATTCTATCAAGGAAGAAATATTGTAAAAGATTTTTAGTTTGATACTTTAACAAGATTTGGCAGTTATGAATTTATGATTTTTTTTTAATTTGCCAAAACTTAGCTTTCAAAACGTTCAAACACTTTTGCAATATGTGAAGTTGTAGTGTTTACCGTATAAAATACTAGTACTAATCTCTTTATTCGCAAAAAACTTATAAAGTATAACAAATCATACAAATAAAGAAATAAAAACCCAAAGAAATTTAAAAGCTATAAACACATAATATTGTTTTAAATTACCAATAATTCTTACAATTTTATATAATATCTGGTAAATGTAAAACACAGTTTTTCACCCTAACACCAAACCTTTATTTAAAGCGATTTCAACAACTCTAAGCCGTAAACCAAACTAAATCTAAGTTACAATTTTCTCTAAATTATACCTACCAGTAATCAGTACAAAGGTAAATCCCAAGTACCTGAATTCTAAATAATAATGTAGGATAAAAGTAGGTAGGTAATTAAGGATTATCCTAATTTACATAATTTCATTATACAAAATCTTTGCATTATCTCTGAAATCTGTTATTAGGGTTCGTATGTACAACATACGGATACCCTTATAATATCACTCCGGATTTCTGCCTCTGTCACATCACAGCAATTTTCTCCTAAACTACTGGAAGGAAGAGTTTGAAATTTGGTACCAATGTATAGTTTGGTGACCCGATCAGGAGTACATATCGTAAAAGAAGAAATAAAAATAATAATAAAAATAAAAAATCGACCGTCCTCCCCCTGATCTCCGAAACTACTGAGCCTAAAATTTTGAAAAAAAAGGAAATATAGAACGTTGCCCGAACTTTACAGGAAAAATAAGGAGAAACCATTAATATTAATTTTGGGGGGCAAATTATAAAATTAAATGAAAATTAAAAAATAAAGAAAATATCAAACGCATCATGTAATACATCAAATGAAAGTTCCCATTCTGAGGAATACAAATATATTTTTTTTCATATTAAAAAAATTAACGAAAATATACCAAAATTTACCCATTCCCCCTTATCTCCGAAACTATAAAACAGAATTAAATGGAAAATATAAAATGAAAATTGTTTCTAACCCATCATGTTATATATCAAATGGAAGGGATCATTATGGCGAAAACAAATATATTTTTTCATATTTTAAAAATAAATTAATTAAAAGATATTAACCAAAATATAAAAAAAATTACCCATTCCCCCCCTTTATCTCCGAAAATCTCTGGAAAATTTCGAAAAGAAATGGAGGTATGGCCCCTCACCTGAAATTTACTGGAAAAATAAGGAGAAACACCTAATATTCATTTTGGGGGTCAAATTATAGAATTAAATGGAAAATAAAAAATTATAATTGTTTCTAACGGATCATGTAATATATCAAATCACAGAGCTCATTATGACGAATACAAATATGTTTTTTCAATTTTTTTAAAATGAATATTTTAAAATATATTAAAAAAATATTTCCAAAAAATTACCCATTCCCCCCGTTATTTCCCAAACTATAAGACCTAATTTTTTTTTGTTTACAGGAAAAATATGAAGAAATCCCTATTATTAATATTGGGGGCCAAATTATAGAATTAAAGAATACAAATATATATTTTTCATATTTTTAAAATTAATTGTTTACAAGATATTAACATAAAGATATAAAAAATTTTCATTTCTCCCTTTATTTCCGAAACCATACTACCTAAGTTTTTGAAAATAATTAGGGGTACTGGGGCTCACATGAAATTATTAGAAAACCCCTATAGTAATTTTAGGGACAATTTATACAATTAAATGGAAAATAAAAATTCAATTTTCAAACGCATCACGTAATATATCAGATAAAAGGCACATTTTGTGAATTACAAAATTTATCATATTTTTAAATCATTTGTTTAAAAGATATTAACAAAAATATTAAACATCGACTTAATTCCCACTTTAGAAACTACACTATTTAAATTTTGAAAAACATATTTTATTTGTATTTTTAAATAATTTGAATAAAAGATTTAATAATTTATAATTTAAAACGAGACCTATTTTGCCCTTTATCTTCCATTCTACAGAGCCTCAAAACTCAGACAGTAGAGAAGGCTTCTCTGAAAGTTTATTAGTAAAATAAAACTATAATGTTAATTTTTGGGGGCCAAATTAGAAAATTAAATACATATGTATTGTGATAAAAATAAAGCGAATCCTAAAGCAGATAAAATAAAAAGTCTATGTGTGGAAAATGAAAGCGTATATTTATTATAAATTTAAAACGCTTCCTTTAAAAGATTAGGGATTAGATTAGGGTAAATATAATAAAATGCACTCATACCCTGCTTGTCTGAAACTGGAATATTAGAATCTTGAAGGTGGTACGGAACCCTTAGTATGCGAGTCCAACTCGCACTTTACCAAATTAGTCAAAACACTAATGAATATATTTTGAAATTATAATGCAACAATTTTTAAGGTATGTAAATTACGATGATAAAAATGTTCGCATTGTATTTAAAATTTCAAAGACATATATTTCGTTCTGTTTGTGGATTTCAGTATGTTGTTAACAGTTGTTATTATTTCTCTTTTTGAATATGGAAATGCAGCTTGTTTTTTGCGTAACATAAACAAAACCGACGTATGTACATGCAATTCTACACACTGTGATACCATACCAAATATTGGTGGTACGTTTTCCAAAGAGGATTTCAAAGTCTTCTCCACCAGTCGATCTGTACCTGGTTTCACACTCCGAGTTAGACAGTTTGGAAACCTGATCTCCAATGAGACTGCAGAATTCACTTTAAATATTAATTCAAAAGTCAAATACCAAACAATACTGGGTTTTGGTGGAGCATTCACCGATGTTGCTGGTTATAATATTGGAAGATTGCCAAAAGAAGCACAGGAGAAATTGTTGGCAAGCTATTTTGGTAAGACAGGTATTGAATACAATTTATGTCGTGTTCCTATTGGTGGAACAGATTTTGATCGACGAGGGTATACGTTAGATGACTATGACGGGGATACAACCTTAGAACATTTTGCATTACAACAAGAAGATTTAGAGTTTAGGGTAAGTTATTACATTCAATTCCGTGGCGTGGCCCAGTTAACATGTCCAAAGTGCGTATAATGAGAGAGGGGCCAAGCCTGGAATCAGACCCATTTTACTCTCATTTTCAACTAATGAGAAACAATAAAACTATAAGATCGATAAAACGAAGCCTTTTCTGGTATGCAAGTGTTCAGACAGGTGCAGATTATTATACGTCAAGTAGGGTTGCCAGATATAAGATCGATAAAACGAAGCCTTTTGTGGTATGCAAGTGTTCAGACAGGTCCAGAATATTATACGTCAAGTAGGGTTGCCAGATATAAGATCGATAAAACGAAGCCTTTTGTGGTATGCAACTGTTCAGACAGGTGCAAATTATTATACGTCAAGTAGGGTTGCCACATATAAGATCGATAAAACGAAGCCTTTTGTGGTATGCAAGTGTTCAGACAGGTCCAGATTATTATACGTCAAGTAGGGTTGCCAGATATAAGATCGATAAAACGAAGCCTTTTGTGGTATGCAAGTGTTCAGACAGGTCCAGATTATTATACGTCAAGTAGGGTTGCCACATATAAGATCGATAAAACGAAGCCTTTTGTGGTATGCAAGTGTTCAGACAGGTCCAGATTATTATACGTCAAGTAGGGTTGCCACATATAAGATCGATAAAACGAAGCCTTTTGTGGTATGCAACTGTTCAGACAGGTGCAGATTATTATACGTCAAGTAGGGTTGCCACATATAAGATCGATAAAACGAAGCCTTTTGTGGTATGCAACTGTTCAGACAGGTGCAGATTATTATACGTCAAGTAGGGTTGCCAGAGTTCCTATAAGGTCGATAAAACGAAGCCTGCAACTGCTCAGATTGGTGCAGATTATTATAAGTCAAATAGGGTTGCCAAATTGCCTGAAAAGAAAAATCCTGAAAAATAAATAATATTCTTTTGCGCATTTGGCTCAACGAAAAATATCATTCAAGATATCAGTCATTGATATTAAAAGTTGCTACAAAAGTTCAATACATTCAAAGTAAAAAAAAAGGTAGTTATAAAATATATGCCCCTACCAATTTAACCTTAAATAATTTGGTCAACTGCAAGTTGGTATATATTTTTCTAATATTCCAGTTTCAGACCAGCAGGGAATGAATCTTTCAAAGGAAGTGTTTTGAGTTTATAAAAAATATACACGCTTATTTTAAACACAGGCTTTTTATTTTATCTGCTACATGATTTGCTTGATTTTTATAAAAAAATATATTTAATTTTCTAATTTGCTCCCAAAATTAATTGATTAGAGTTTTATTTTACTAATAAAATTTCAGGGAAGGTTTTTATAATCTACTGTCTGAATTTTAGGCTTTGTAGATTGGAAGATAAAGGGAAAAATAAGTTTTAAATAATAAATTATTAAATATTTTAGACAAATTATTTAAAAATCCAAAAAAGTATATTTTTCAAAATTTTAGATATAGGAAATAAGCGGGAGGGGGGAGTTGTAATGGTTAATTTTTTATATTTTTGTTAATATATTTTAAAATATTCATTTTAAAAATATGAAAAAAATATATTTGTATTCGTCATAATGAGCCTTTGATTTGGTATATAACATGATGCGTTAGAACCAATTTTAATTTTATATTTTCCTTGAATTCTGTAATTTTCTCATCAAAATTAATAAAAGATATTTCTCCTTATTTTTCCTGTAAAATTCAGATGAGGCCCTATATCTCTATTTTTTTATAGTTTTGAAGTCGATTTTTTAAGTTTTTGCCCCCAGAAGTACATCTAAAATCAAAATTTCTTCATATACGATATGTACTCCTGATCGAGTCACCAAACTATACGTTTTAACCTTTTCCGTCCAATAGTTTGGGAGAAAATTGCTGTGATGTGAAAGAGGGAGAAATCCGTATATTGTATATACGAAACCCTAAAAATAAAATATTAATAATAGTTTAATTATTAAGCTCAAAATCACCATCCAAAGAGCTCTGTCGAACGTACAACTTTGCCACGGTATGAAGGAGAAAGAGGATTGACAGATCTAAGTAAACTATTAGATCAACAAATTTCTATTTTGCGTAGTCATTTCCAGAAACTCGCAGAATTTTCTGATCTACATAGAGTCATGTGCCAGGTTGATGACTCAACACCAGTGCGACTGACACAACAACATGTCCAATTACACCACCAGACCACAGATCAGAAACTGCTGAAATGGAAAGAGAAGCCCCTTCATGGAATACATATAAATGACGTCAACCAAGACTATGTCGACAGTGCAGCGTCGAACTACTGGTTGATCTCTGGTCATATGTTCCCTGAAACTGAAGGCTTTATATTGGCAATCCAAGATCAAGTAATTCCAACTAAGAACTACCTAAAGTACATCGTTAAAGACCCTTCTATTAACAACGATAGATTCAGGTACGGTTGCCAAACATCTGAATCAATCCAGCAAATCACAGGATGCTGTGGCAAAAATACTTCACCAGGAACTAGCACTGAAACATGAATTACCACAGTCGGTAAGATTACCATACTATAAATATAAACCAGAATCTGTTTTAGAAAATATCAACTACAAGCTGTACTGGGACCGCACGATACTGACCGATCGATCTGTTGCTCACAATAGACCAGATATAGTTTTGGTAGATAAAGTCTCTAGGAAAACAACTTTAATTGACATAACAATTCCTAACAACAATAATATAAATATCAAGCAGGCTGAGAAAATAACCAAATATAGAGATTTGGAATTTCAAATAAAGACTCAGTGGAACATGAACAACACACGAACTGTACCAATTGTTATGTCAACGACAGGACTAGTCCTAAAACATCTATTAAACAATCTAAAATACCTCGGTCTGGACGAACATCTTTACAAACAAATGCAAAAAGCCGTCTTGTTAGGGACAGCCTGGACAGTCAGGAAATTCATGGGAAACTGCCGCCACGACTCCAACCACAGGCCTAAAAACCTGGCAAGGGCTCCCACAGAGCTAAACTCTTTTGATATCTAGGATATCTGGGGTTTAGTGAATTTTCCCCTAAAGGCACTGATAGCGTGCTTTAGAGGGAGTGTGATGCCATACATTGTATGGTCAAGTCGGGTTTAATTAAAAATTTATGAAAACTAATTGGGGAGCATAGTTTAATTTTTCAAATTCCCTCACTACTATAAGTACGCAACAGAAACGCTCAATATTTTGTAATATGCAGTTTGTCAACTAAAGTCAAGTTGATGCTGCAAATGACTTCTTGGTCTATCAGTTGTGGTTCACTCCAGATGATGACAGCTTCGGTGTTGAAACGTGCTTTGTGTTTATACGTCTGTGACACACAAAAGGTTCCACAGTTTTTCCATTCCATGACCTACTCACTTCAAAAAACTTTTTGAATACTGTTGTCAGCATTTTATAATTCAGGTGCTTTGGATTTTTACGCTTCAATCTAATAAAATGTAACTAAGAATAGCTGATGCTGAAAATATATAGATATCATGAGATTTACCTTAAATAGTCAGATCTGGCAACTCTGCAACAAACACTAGACATCTGTTCTCCCCTTCCTACAGTAAACCAGAACTCAGTGCAAAAATTGCTGAACTAATCAGCATTTAGTCTATACCTTGACAACACTCTTCTCATACGCACTCTGAACATGTCGAATTTGAAAAATGTGAGCTTAGGGGATTCTGGTTTGCATTTAGGGGATTTTGAAATTATATTAGAGGGAAAAAATTTCAAGTGGTTGGCGACACTGGTTCTTTGTAAAGTACCAAGCTTATAGCTCATGGAGAATATCATTTAAAATCGATAGCAAAATTTGGGTATAAACAATCCAGACAGACAACAAAACAATAAAAATGTGTTAAAATCACTTTTAGATTCCGTATATTAAAAAGGCTCTGACCCTGACAAGTGGCAAACTAAAATTAATTGGGACTGCTTGGTCAGCACCACTTTGGATGAAAAATCAGCAGATATGGACTGGATATTCTATCTTGAAGAACACCAGCTACCAACTTTGGGCCGATTACACTGTAAAGTTCTTCGACGAATACAAAAGAAAAGGAATCAGCTTTTGGGGATTGACAACTGGAAATGAACCTATAAATGGATTTTACGATTACGAATCTAAGCAGTTTATTGGGATGGGATGGATTCCAGAACTTCAGGTAAATAGTAATTTCATTTCAACGTTCTGTCAGCATCAAATTATGGTAGTTCAAAAGCTTTTCAACGCATCACGATATATTGTTTCTAGTTGGGACAATTCAACTGTTATACAATTGAAATTAATTTGGTTTGACAGACAAATGTTTAACTTTTGGAAATAATCCCTCTTGGTAAATTTGAAATAAATTAATGGAGACGATGAACCTCATAAATGAGCCAATATATAGGCGTTTTTGAAGATAGAGACTTGAAACCTTTTTCATTTTCTTTAATCGCGGTGGGTCTATAAAAATGTTGTCCTAGAAATCACCCTAAGCAGTGGGAACTACCCTTATTTTTAATTGGCAATGAAAATGGAAGTAAAACTAACGGTGAAGGTTGGAGGGTGGTATTCACTCCTATACAGGGTGTTTTGTTGAAGTTGGAGAGCAGATAAGTGGGCTCATGTGCGATATTATGTAATCCATATAACATCTAGATAGCTTAACTTTTTTTTTAATTTTTTTTCTAAATTCTCAGATTTTTACACATAAACAAAAGTTTATGTGTAAAAAACTTTTTAACCGACTTCAAAAAGAAGGAGGTTCTTAATTCGTCTGTATCTATGTTTTTTTATGTTTGTTCACCGATTACTGGGAAACGGCTCAAGGAATTTTGATCGTTTTACAGGATCTGTTTCGGGGGATAGCTAAATGGTTCCATATTTTTCCTTATTGTATTTATTACTCTTATGATTTATATTTAAATACTCCTCAACAACGTTTGTATTTCCTTTGATCAATTTATTAACAACATAAATTCATTTTCAGTCATAAATAACAAACATCAATATTTATCACTACTATTATTTACAATACTATCTTTGAGAAATTTCTCTTTCTTTAATAATTTTTTAACATTTCATTATTTGAGATGAAAATAAACTAAACACAAATTTTTAATCACATTGAACTAACCTTATGTCATTTTTTCTTCAATCCTTCTTGTACACTCGCCTTAAAGTGCTTTCTCTTTTCTAGATGGTTGGTTCCATTAAATTTTATATTTAATGTTCATTCCATATGTTATTTTTAACCTATCCTACCATTAATAAGTGTTTATTTCCCGTTTCGTTATTATTTAAAAATTTTCATAATGTGTACAACAACACAGTGTAACACAAGCTTTACTGCTTTTGAAATAGCTTAACGTTCACGGTATCTGCTTCTTATCACTTTACACCTTAGAGCATTTATTTTCTAGAGATAGCCTGCAGTGCACAAATGTCGTGGTAAGACTAAGGAGAGAGAGGTCAATAGAGAGGGCAAGAGGCTATTTCACTCGGTTGGGAGCTGCTTCCATTAAAGCATGTTCTTGATTGGCTGCGACCATCCACCCACTAAGTGAAATAGCCTCTTACTGTCTCTATTGCCCTCTCTTTCTAGCGTTGCCACGATTTTAACTTGACAGGCTATATCTAGATGGGAAATGATCTAAGCTTTACACGAAAGAAACACATCTAACCTAGTTTGACATTTCAAACAAGGTAAACACTTTAAATTTTGAGGTTATCTTGCTAATTAGTCGACAAGAGATTTTTCTTTAAGACTCAAATAAAACACAATCATCCTTATATCAACAACATAAAGTGTTGATCTTATTATTACCAACTATTACTAACAATTTTCAAATCAATAATCGTATCTAACGTTGTTTCAGTCTTTATTATTTTCAGGTTACTTTACCTGTCAGAGGTATTGAATACTCTCTTCGAGGTGTCATTCCTTTGTACAAGATTTTATGGTGACATTCTGTCCTAGGAGTTAAGAGAGAACAGCAATTACACGGAACAGCTCCAGATTTGGAACCACTGTGGGCTAATTCTCTCGAAAATCCTAGATGTCGGTCTTACATTTCGCGTCTTCAAATTTAACGAAATGTATCAAATATATAAAGAAGTGTTCGAGAGGACATTCAGTTGTGGGAAGCGCAACTGATGAAGGTTGCCTGACCAGAAACAATATTCGTTATATATAATATATATTGTCTTGCGTACAAAGGAATGACACCTCGAAGAGAGTATTACACTTGATCTTCAATAGTTCACTTTCCCATTTCAAAATATTTGACTGTTAATAATTTTTTTTTATTGACCAGAATAATAATTATTAATTACAGAGTATACATATCTTATTTTATACATACACAGTAATTCCTACAAAGATAATCAAGTTATCTGTATTAGGCTAGCCACTTATCCCAGGGTCCTTAAAACTAATTTAAAACTATTTTTTTGTTATGATTGTAGTTGTAAGTACATTTCTATTAACAGTGCTACAATGAATAGAAAACGTATGCTTATTATTATAAATATTACATAGTGAATTTATGTCTTGATCCTAGTTTTTTGCATTTTTATTTTATTTTACATAATTGTTAGTATCCATTTTTTGACCTTGTTTTTCCTAGAATTACTATTTTTTAGAATTTTCAGTTCGGGTGGAAGAAAGTTGAATATGCGAATAGCATTAATGTAGCTTATCTTATTGCTAACCGACCGAAGTCTAATTGGAATTTGAATATTTTTATTTCTAGTTATGCTGCTTGAGTTTGTATATGTTTTAGTTAGTTCTCGATAATGATATAAAATACATTCAGCAGCAAATGACTGTTTCATATTAAGTGTATTTTCATGAATCACAGATCGGTTTTTGTTAACAATTTTTAATAATATATCCTGTAGTCGTTGTAGGTGTTGCAAATTGTTGTTAATGGCACCCCCCCAAGCTATAATGCCATAGTTCGCAATGCTCTGAAAGAATACAGAGTAGATTATTCGAAGTACCTCAGAATTCATAAATTTTGATAGTTTGTGAAAGATATAGATTAGATATTTTGTTTTGTTTATTATATAGTCAATATGATTCTTCCATCTAAGTCTGTAGTCAATTATTACACCTAAATACTTGCAGAACTCAACTCTTTTTATTTTCTGACTGTCTATATAAATGTTTATATCTTTTGGTATGCTATTGGAGTAGTTTTCGAACGTCATGAACACTGTTTTTTCAATATTTAAGGTCAATTTATTGAAAATAAGCCACTGATTTATCTCCATCAGAAACATATTCATTTTAGCTTCGACTTCAGACCAGTTTTTTCCTGTAGATATAACTGCAGTATCGTCAGCAAATGATAATATTACATCTGTCGGGAAAGATTTCAGTAGGTCATTTACATATAGTAAGAAGAGTAATAATATTAACTATTGTAGGCAAAATGGCTAAGTGAAAATTTGGGACCTACATTGAGAAGGACGTCTCACAAGAATATAAAAATTATGATCCATGATGACGGGGCAATAAATTTACCGTTTTATGCTCCCCTGGTAAGTGCTACTAATATTTTTGACTGCATAAAGTTGATTAATGAGAAAAAAACCCGAATGAAACGGGGAAATCTACACCACGGTAAAATATAAATTGTTACTACTAAAGTCTAACTTCTAAAGTATATTTTAAAAGATGATGATTTAGCCCAATATTGCTTACACACATGTTTCAGGTGTTTGAGATACATGGTGTTTAAGGTTGAAACTAGTTGATATTCTGTTCAATTTCTGACGAATGTCATGTCTCCAATGTAATATATCACAAAGACAGGGTGTTTTTTTTTATGATCAGTATGGGGATCTCGGAAACTAGAGGATATAGAGCATTGGTTAAATTGGGAAAGATATGCAGTTTTACTGGTCCAATTTAATGACACTTTCGAATTTTTGTAAAAAGTCATGGCTTACTAGATATTTTGAAAAACGAAATTCTCTCGATTTAGTCAAATCCCTCTAGCTTCTTTGATTCTTTTTTGATTTTATAAAAAAGTATAAATATCAAATTTGAAGGAAATTGTATACCGAATATGATTGTCATGTCCTCGTTTGCTTGACAGCTGTCGTTTTCGAGATATGACACAAACTTATATTTTTTTGAATGGAAACCATAGTTGGCTACGACCTCAAAAATCGGACATTTTTAGAGCTTTTCAACGATATAATACTCTATATAGTTATTCACAAAAATAACAGGTTATGCATGCTTTTCTCGCTTATTTTCAGTTTTAACGTAGAGAGCCATGAAAAAGACTTTGACATTTCCTCATTTGAGAGTAATTCCTTTAGTAGCGCTGAACTGACAGTCGGTATTGACAAGTTTTCGTGATAAAATGGAATAATCTAACGAAGAAAACTGAATATGGTGGAATGTTATATCATACGCCATAAAAATTCAGTTCGTGCAGCTGAGGAATACTTTCACAGATATTTTAATCATCGTCAACCTGCTCTATGTACATTTAAGAGGCTTTACGATAGTTTACGCAGATATGGATCTTTTACTAAACCACCAAAGAAACGTAATCAAATTAACGAAGCACCACAAATAAATGTTTTGGCAATAGTAAATCAAAATTCATCTACATGAACTCGTGAGATTGCGCCAGAAGCTGGCACATCTCAACGAACTGTAGTTAAGGTACTGAAAGCGCAGAAGTTTCACCCGTACAAACTTTCAGTTTCTCAAACTTTGCATGCATACGAAAATCGACGTATTTTGTTTTGTACATGGTTGAGAGACATGTGCCTTGACAATCCACAGTTTCCATTAAAGGTGTTATGGTCAGATGAAACTAGAATTACTAACTGCGGTATTTTTAATAGACACAATGGGCATATCTGGGCTAAAGAAAACCTTTTCCATGTAGAACAAAGACAACCCCAGATAAAATTTGGTTTTAATGTTTGGTGTGGTATCATAGGGTCTAATATTCTGGGACCTTTTATCTATGACGAATCACTTACTGGGGAGCGCTACTTGCATTTATTGCAATACACTTTTCAAGACATGTTGCATAATTTGAATTTGAGAACTCGTTTAGAAATTGAGTGGTTCCAACATGATGGAGCACCTGCTAATAACTCGTTATTAGTAATACAACACTTAATAATAACTATCCAAACTCTTGGATAGGAGGAAATGGTCCACGCGAATGGCCACCCGGTCTCCCGATTTGGCAGTTATTAATAAATCAATCTTTTTCATGGCTAACTACGTTAAAAGTGAAAATAAGAGAGAAAAGCATCCATAACTCTGTTATTTTTATGAATAACTATATCGAGGATTATATCGTTGAAAAGCTCTAAAAATGTCCTATTTTTTGAGGTCATAGCCAACTATGGTTTCCATTAAAAAAAAGATATGTTTGTGTCATATCTCGAAAACGAGAGCTGTCACGCAAACGAGGACATGACAATCATATTCGGGATACAATTCCCTTCAATTTTGATATTCACACTTTTTTTATAAAATCAAAAACAAAGGAGCTAGAGGGATTTGACTTAATTGACAGAATTCGTTTTTTTTAAATATCTAGTAAGCCATGACTTTTTACGAAAATCCCAAAGTGTCATTAAATTGGGCCAGTAAAACTGCAATTTTTTCCCAATTTAACCATTGCTCTATCTCAGCTAATTTCCGAGATCCCCATATGATCATCAAAAAAAACTCACCCTGTATAGAACAGTATTTAGAATCAAGGTACCCTCAAGAATAGAAGAAAGTTTGAAATTTAGGGCGGAGCAATTTTAAGTCTCTGGATTGATTTCGATCTAATTGCAGATGGTCAGTGACGATGAAGTGTTGAAATACATCGATGGAATAGCAACTCATTGGTATTGGGACGAACAGGCAGAGTTTGAGATAAGAGATTTGGCTAAGACAAGCAAGAAAGATCTTTTCTTCGTGTCCACCGAGGCTTGTGAGTGTCTGTTTTTATATAAATAAAAATTCACTTGTAGGTAACAGATAAACGTTTTTAGGTTACATTAAGACGGCGCCTTATTTTGGAGACTGGGTAAGAGCTAGAGGGTATGCGAAGAGTATTATTCAAGTAAGTGAGATTTTTTCGAAAGTAACAACTTGGGTGAGATGTATTAAAATATAAATATTTCGAGTTTTAATCAATCTTGAGGTAAATAAGTAGAAACATTCAGTTCAGTTATCTAGTGACTCTTGCGGAGTAGGCAGATTGAGGCCCCTAATTCGATCTAGACTCTGAAACTCTTTTTCACTTTTGTCTCTTGATAATGGCCCCGAACCAGGAGTCGCAAAAGTCGAGCATTTAATCAATCCAGATGCGGTTCTCACCCGGAACCTATCCTAGTTCATAATAATGATCGCGGCAACCTCTCAGAACCTGTATATACAAGGTGAGTTGTTTATGATGATCAGTATGGGGATCTCGGAAACTAGCGGAGATAGAGCATTGGTTAAATTGGAAAAAATATGCAGTTTTACTGGCCCAATTTAATAACACTTTCGGATTTTTGTAAAAAGTCATGGCTTACTAGATATTTTGAAAAAATGAAATTCTGTTGAGTTACTCAAATCGCTCCTTGGTTTTTGATTTTATATAAAAAAGTGTAAATATCAAAATTGAAGGGAATTGTATCCCGAATATGATTGTCATGTCCTCGTTTGCGTGACAGCTCTTGTTTTCGAGATATGACACAAACTTTTCTTTTTTTGAATGGAAACCATAGTTGGCTATGACCTCAAAAAATAGGAGATTTTTAGAGCTTTTCAACGATATAATACTCGATATAGTTATTCACAAAAATAACGGAGTGATGGCTGCTTTTCTCTCTTATTTTCACTTTGCACGTAGGTAGCCATAAAAAATATTGTTTTTATCTTGACGTTTCCTCTTTTGAGAGTAATTCCATTAATAGTGCAGAACTGACAGTCGATATTGACAAGTTTTCGTGATAAAATGGAATATTAGAACGAAGAAAAGCTGAATACGGTGGAATGTTATATGCGATAAAAATTCAGTTCGTGCAGCTGAGGAATACTTTGATAGATATTTTAATCGTTTTCAACCTGCCCTATGTACTTTTAAGAGGCTTTACGATAGTTTACGCAGATATGGATCTTTTACTAAACCACGAAAGGAACGTAATCAAATTAACGAAGCAGCACAACTAAATGTTTTGGCAATGGTAAATCAAAATCCATCTACATCAACTCGTGAGATTGCGGCAGAAGCTGGCACATCTCAACGAAATGTAGTTAAGGTACTGAAAGCGCACAAGTTCCACCCATACAAACTTTCAGTTTCTCAAACTTTTTCTATTTTGCATGCTGGTGACGAACATCGACGTATTTTGTTTTGTACATGGTTTAGAGACATGTGCCTTGACAATCCACAGTTTGCATTAAAGGTGTTATGTTCAGATGAAACTAGATTTCTTAACTGCGGTATGTTCAATAGACACAAAGAGCATATCTGGGGTAAAGAATACCTTTCCATCTGAAACAAGGACGACCCCAGATAAAATTTGGTTTTAATGTTTGGTGTGGTATCATAGGGTCTACTGTTCTGGGGTCTTTTATCTATGACGAATCACTTACTTCGGAGCGCTACTTGCATTTCTTGCAATACACTTTTCAAGACATGTTGCATAATTTGAATTTAAGAACTCGTTTAGAAATTCAGTGGTTCCAACATGATGGAGCACCTGCTCATAACTCGTTATTAGTAAGACAACACTTAGATAATATCTATCCAAACTCTTGGATAGGAAGAAATGGCCCACGCGAATGACCACCCCGGTCTGCCGATTTGGCAGGTATAGACTTCTATTTATGGGGTGTGCTAAAAGACAAGGTATACTAAAGAAAGTATGAGACAGTTGATGACCTAAGGGAGGCGGTATTACAAGTAATTGAAGAAATTGATAGGCGGTCTGTGAGGAAAGCGGTAATGTCAATCTTAAAAAGATGCAATTTTTGTCTAAACAACAATGGTGGACTTTTCGAACTTACATTGTAACCATTATTTTGTACTTTATTTAGTTTTTTCGTTATATCTGATGTACCAAATAAAAAAATGGTTCAATGTTTTTTGGAATAGTTATTAATAAATGAATCTATTTCATGGCCAACTACATTAAAAGTGAAAATAAGAGAGAAAAGCATCCATAACTCCATTATTTTTATGAATAACTATATTGAGTATTATATTGTTAAAAATGTCTGATTTTTTGAGGTCATAGCTAACTATGGTTTCGCAAACGAGGACATGACAATCATATTCGGGATACGATTCCCTTCAATTTTGATATTTACACTTTTTTTATAAAACCAAAAACAAAGGAGCTAGAGGGATTTGACTAAATCGGCAGAATTTCGTTTTTTCAAAATATCTAGTAAGCCAAGACTTTATACAAAAATCCAAAAGTGTCATTAAATTGGGCCAGTAAAACTGCAAATCTTTCCCAATTTGACCATTGCTCTATCTCCGCTAGTTACCGAGATCCCCATACTGATCATCAAAAAAAACCTCACCCTGATATATATATATATATGTATATATATATATATATATATATATATATATATATATATATATATATATATATATATATATATATATATATATATATATATATATTATACATATAAGAACGACCCACGTATTAAAGTTTAAAATCATTATATCTGATACAAATTTGGACTTCAAACATGACAAAGCTGAGGGTGTTAACAGCAGTTAATACACTTGGTACTAACTAAATAAAAAGTTTTTAATATATATAACATAATACCAATGATGGACAAAAGAGCTTTAGCTTTTTGTAAAAAAAAACTTTTTACAGTACCTGGACTACGGATACATTGGTTGGCTGGACTGGAACTTGGCAATCAACCGTATCGGAGGCTTCGTTCTCAATGAAAATGTAGGTGATGCATCAATAATTGTAAACGACGACGCTACAGAATTCTACAAGCAGCCAATGTTTTATGTAATGGGGCATTTCTCAAAATTCATAATTCCTGAATCTGTCCGTTTACAGACTTCGCTGAACAGAGATGATCTCAGTGCGGTAGCTTTTCTGAGACCTGACAACCTCAAAGCAGTAGTAATACTGAACAAGTAGGTATTCTTAATATACAAGGTGTAACATACTACAGTACCGATATGTTGGCAGGTTTTCGTACTGGCGAGTATAAACTAAAAAGTTCCAAAAAAAATATATCTATTCTATAGAGTTAAGGACCCATTTCATTACTAAGTTTTTTGAATCTTAGGTACCTACCGTACAGTACAAAGTTAAATGCATTTAAGTTTTAAATTTGCATATTCAATACAAATATGTAAATATAAAATTATATAAATATAAAAATATAAAAATATAAAAATATAAAAATATAAAAATATAAAAATATAAAAATATAAAAATATAAAAATATAAAAATATAAAAATATAAAAATATAAAAATATAAAAATATAAAAATATAAAAATATAAAAATATAAAAATATAAAAATATAAAAATATAAAAATATAAAAATATAAAAATACAAAAATATAAAAATATAAAAATATAAAAATATAAAAATATAAAAATATAAAAATATAAAAATATAAAAATATAAAAATATAAAAATATAAAAATATAAAAATATAAAAATATAAAAATATAAAAATATAAAAATATAAAAATATAAAAATATAAAAATATAAAAATATAAAAATATAAAAATATAAAAATATAAAAATATAAAAATATAAAAATATAAAAATATAAAAATATAAAAATATAAAAATATAAAAATATAAAAATATAAAAATATAAAAATATAAAAATATAAAAATATAAAAATATAAAAATATAAAAATATAAAAATATAAAAATATAAAAATATAAAAATATAAAAATATAAAAATATAAAAATATAAAAATATAAAAATATAAAAATATAAAAATATAAAAATATAAAAATATAAAAATATAAAAATATAAAAATATAAAAATATAAAAATATAAAAATATAAAAATATAAAAATATAAAAATATAAAAATATAAAAATATAAAAATATAAAAATATAAAAATATAAAATATAAAAATATAAAAATATAAAAATATAAAAATATAAAAATATAAAAATATAAAAATATAAAAATATAAAAATATAAAAATATAAAAATATAAAAATATAAAAATATAAAAATATAAAAATATAAAAATATAAAAATATAAAAATATAAAAATATAAAAATATATAAATATAAAAATATAAAAATATAAAAATATAAAAATATAAAAATATAAAAATATAAAAATATAAAAATATAAAAATATATAAAAATATAATTTGCTTGAATTGATAATGCAGGGTAAGAGTGACGGCAAACACGTACGTCACGTGAAGATATGACATTCAAAGAAGAAGATAATTGTTTTTGTATCTATTCTCATCATTTGCCATGATATCACTGATCTTTTTCAGTTGACTTTTAAAGAAGGCCTTCAGTTAAAACGATGTTTGATTTACTAAATTACGTGAATTATTTCCAACTTAGAGTTGTTTTTTCCGCACCTGAGTAAGCATTTAACAATAATAACTTATTGATCTATATTGAGATTTAAAAAAAAACAATAAATGTGTAGGTATCTAAGACGGACCGTAGCCGACAGCCGAAGCCTGTCAATATAGAAATTAATAAATTTTACAAGTAATTAATGTCATAAAAAACTCACTAATGATTCATATGTTATTTATATTTGCAGATCAAATGGAACCAAGTCACTGAAGATTAATGACACTGATAGACATCCAGTTGTAATTGAGATTCCAGGTGATTCACTGCAAACAATACTTTATTCTGCTTAA
This sequence comes from Octodonta nipae, assembly GCA_034190945.1. NCBI lineage: Eukaryota > Metazoa > Arthropoda > Insecta > Coleoptera > Chrysomelidae > Octodonta > Octodonta nipae. The sequence continues at coordinate 87,325,824 of CM067223.1, read as the reverse complement.
AAGATGGAGTTTCATGTAAAAGTTGGTGAATTAAAGTTAAAATATGATAAGCAAGTATGGGTATCCCTCTGTTGTAAAGCAACGACTTCCTTATACTTCTTCCTTATATTCTACAATGCCTCCCTTTATACAAAAGAATGAGATCTAGAGAAAACACAGGTAAATACCTCTTTGACAAGATAAGTTAACCTCAATACTTGTTCCATATAATTCTCACTCTCTAGATTTGGAACTTTTGTGTGCTTCTCTTCGTCAAGTCATACTTGTCTAACATAACACACCCTTCCATATATTTCACTTTATTCGTATTATATTAAAGATGTGCAGAGTGTACAAGATTATATTCTTCTGTCACCTGAAATAAACCATTTGTGAAACCTTAGCGACAGCATCAAAGAAAAATATGTGCATATCAGATCCATTTACTGTGGGCAGACAAATTCTCAATAATTTGCCATTTCATCGAATGCATTCCCTTTCGAAATATATTCAGAAATCTCTTTGTTTAGGTTTGCAGTAAAAACTCTTCATTATTTATTCTCTGAAGCCACAGTTCCCAGCACTTTGTTTTTTTTGTTAAATAATGTCTAAAAAACCTGATAAGTTGATTACCATTTAGACGATTTATTAAAACTAGGAACACGATTTCCCTGAGTGGGCTATTCTGTAACTTAAAATGACTTTACTGGTGTGATTTTACTTATTTTTTATACTCCAGAAATTCCATTAATAGCTTTTACCTTTACAAGACAAAAACAACAAAAATAATGACAGCATGCAAATACACTTGCGCAACACGTCTTGACGATCGAAATTCACACCTATGATAGCCTAAGCTTCCATGACGGGTACAGTGGGCGCTCAAAAAGTGAACCAAACTCTCTATCTTTGTTTCTACACCATAGTTTCGGTTGAGTCGCTTGTTGACAGTTTTGTTTTTTGTGTGGCTGGTTCTGGTCTACTTCGTTGTTTTGTAATTCTCTTCCATGTGTTTGATTTGTGCAGAGCGTGGTCTTTTTGTTTAACTGTCTATCTTTATCGATTTTATTGGCTTCTCGGGCTAGCATTGTCTTGTAATTTTATTTTTTATTTATATTTGTCGGTCGGTTGACAGGAAATGTCAAGTACTGACAGGGTTGTGAGGCGGTTGGCCTCCTGGTGTATAGCCAGACTGAAGCGTCTTGGAGCGCTCCAGTCTGGCTGTTCTTGATCATGCGGTGGGAAGGTGAGTGCTTAAGACAGAGGGATTGTTTCTCTATTCTAATATAGGAAGAAAGTAATCTTGCGCTCTGCAGAATTCCTTGTGCATGATAATAGGTGAAGGCCCAAGTTGAATCCATTGTGCGAACTGATATAGTGTTCATATATTCATCATGCTTCATGCTGGTATTTCACAGAACTCTTGGATCCTCATTAGGTAATTTGTCCTTTGGGGTCCTGTATAGACCAGCTACGGTCTGGCTGCTATTGAATTTTGAGTTCGAAACTTTCGAATTGTACCCGTCATGTGGGCCGGACGATGACTGTTATGTATAAGAATGTGTTGGAGAGAATTTAGTTCGTTTTGTCTATTGTCAATATTTGGGAAATGACATAAATTATTCTTCATATGAACTGACCAACATGCATTTAGTATATCGTGACGCCAAACGAAATTCATACGAAGCAGTGAGTATTTATCATCGAAAACATTCCGTATAGACTATATTTAAAAACATATTAGCTTCTGTGTATTAAGGACCTATACACTAACAAGAATTGAGCCTTTACAACTTTTCTAGATATGTCTGATGTGGCTTAACTCTTAAGTTCCATCGGATGTTGTATAAGAGGTTGGAGCAATCTCTTTTTTTGACAATCAGTTAGCTATAAATATCAACAAATAACTTCCTCCTCAGGATTTGGCGAGGTAAATTTTTCGATTTACCTTAACGGAGATTTGAAATCATAACAAACATTTATTGGATCACATATTTAATTTAATGAAGACTATTTATTATACAATAAAGTATGAAGTGATTTCGCTGGTAAGTCAATTATTTGGGAAGACCTGTTACCATCATTCAACTGTACTTTGACTGAGATATTTCCTCTAAAAAAATAATATATTAATGTACTGAAATATAAAGAATACGTTGTGAGAGCACATTACAACAGTGTCTAAGTACTTCTTGGGAAATAACACCACAGTTTAAAGAAAATTGCTGTATATTGCAAATGATTCCGTTGTCAATGGTTAAGAAACTACGGATAAAAAAGGCACAATTCTAAATATTTGACAATGTCTATTATTTGCTTATCGAATACCAGAGAATGAATTTAACAGAATTAAAAATAGTACTCTTATAAGTTACAACAGTGAATTCAGGTCTCAAAAATACATTTACGTACATTTAATCAACTTCTTTCCGATAAAAATATGCCGAAATATTATGTGAAAAACCAACATTTTGATCTGTCAAAAACTGTCATTAATTTTCCAGACAAACAGTTAAACGCTTCTGAAACCTCAATTCTACAAAAGGGCCTTAATTTTGCAATTTCCCCAAAAAATATTCCAACATTTGATATCATCAGTGCTATAGAACAAACTGCAAACAAATTAAACAATAGTGAAGTTCAAGAGTATTGAATAAGAGCAAAAATTGAACTAGAAAAACCTATGCATACAAAAAATAACCTTCCAAAAAATGAATTACTTTCAATTAAAGTTTAAAAAAATGACAGCACGATTAAGATTTTATCTGCAGATAAAGGCAATGCTAAATAAAATTGACTACGAATCCAAAATTCAAAACATAATAAACCAAGAACAATATACAAAATTAAACAAAGATCCAACAACTTCTATAGAAAACAAAATATACCGCTTACTTTATCATCACAAACATGAATTTACAGAACAACAACGTAAACATCTTACTCCACACTATTCTAAACCGCCCCATTTATACCGATTACCTAAAATTCATAAACCCAACATTCCATTAAGACCAATTGTCAGCTCCATAAATTCTCCATGCACTGAGCTCTCAAAATTCCCTTTAACAATTATGTCACCACTTAATGGCAAGTCTAATTCTCATCTTAAAAACAGCGCACATTTCTTAGAAAAATTATCACATATACAATGCAAAAATACTTTCACACTAGCAAGTTTTGACATTGTGAATCTATACAATAATGTTCCTGTCACCAAAACACTTCCCATAGTAAAAGAACGATTGGAACAAGATTCTTTACTAAATCAACGTACTCAATTGTCCATTAATACAATAATGGAACTACTAACATTTTGTACAAAGACAACATATTTTCAACTTAGTGATGACTTCTACCAACAAGATTTTGGCATGGCAATGGGTTCCTGTTTGTCTCCCGCTTTACGCAACATTTTTATGGAAAAATTTGAAGAACAAACAATTTTCTCAAAACAGATTAAATCTTTCGTTTGGTGGCGTTATGTTGATGACATATTCGTTATTTGGGAACATAATCTTGAGGATTTACATGCATTACTTAACGACATAAACAACACAGAACAAACTATTCTTAGACATTTTAATAATCAAAACACAATCGACATTTGAAACAGAAGTTTACAGAAACCGACTCATACTACCAGGTATCTCAACTTTAACTCTAATCATCCAAGTTCAGTAAAAAGAGGTATCATTAATTCTCTATATGACAGAGCAAAAACCAAGTGTTCTAATATCAATAAATTCAATGACGAAAAAACGTTTATAAAAAATGTACTTTCTGCCAATCATTAGTCAAATAAATTTATTAATAAGGAGTTAAACAAAATGGAATACCAAACAATCCCTAACAACCAACATCAAACTTCACCAAGCAATACTGACTCCCAAGATAATCACATTAATACAATAATTATACCATACATACAGGTTCTATCAGAAAGACCAAAAAGAGTGGGAAATAGATATAATATCAAAACATCATTTAAAACAAGAAATACACTAAAATCAATTATATCAAAAACCAAACCAAAAAACACAACTCAAAATACAAAAAATTGCATTTATAAAATCCCGTGTGAATGTAATAAATTCTATATTGGAGAAACCTCTAGACCTCTGAATGTTCGAATAAACGAACACAAAAATTACATAAAAAACGACAATTTGAAAAATCCAAAATTTGTGAACATGCTTGGGACCTTGGTCATAAAATACAGTTTCAAAATTCAGTTATATTACACAAAGAAGAACACAACACCAAAATAAAACTAAAAGAGTCTGCTTTAATTTTGTTAAATGAAAATGATTATATCGCTACTACCTCCGTAGAATTCAGTGGGTCCTGGTTGCCGATGATTAAGGAAGAAATTGCTAATGGTCATGTCCTTGTGGTTTTTCCTAGGTTTTCCCTTATGATTTTAATGGGATCACTGAATCAACAAAGTTCTTTGATCGCATTTTTGGCGAATCTTATAACAAAGTCGCACCTAGGAGTGCCACATAAAATTCTGAAGATCTCCCTTTCAAATGCTTCCAATTTGAAAGGAACTTTACGATTATATGATCTTTAGAAATTTCTGTGTTACCCTGTATATTACAAATATATTCTCTTAGTTACATCAGAAATCAAATAATACACATGGTCAAATATTTTAATTTACATCTTAGAATTGTGCCTTTTTCATCCGTAGTTTCTTAACCATTGACAACGGGGTCTGATCTAGACCCCGAAACGTTTGTAATATGCATCAATTTTCTTTAAACTGTGGTGTTATTTCCCAAGAAGTACTTAGACATTGAAAAATATTCCACAAGTATCATTCAGAAAACAATTACAACAGTCGTTTAAAACGAATAGAAATAGAGATACTCCCAGATCTTACCCTTGCGTAATGCATCTTGGATCAATGTCAAAAGACATTTAAGGAACTTTATTAAAATAAAGAAAAAAATATAAAATGTTTTGCCCTTTAGAGGCTTATTAAGTACAGGTAGCACTTATTTCTATTGATATTAAATATGCAAATTATTTTTATTATGCTGGGTTCATACTTTAATAAACCATAAATGTAAAATTTAAGACAACCTGTATCGAAAGGAAATGCGAATATTCAGCAAACAATGTTAACTCAAAGGTCTATACAAGGTGTCCCGTAGATATTGAATAAAATCAAAACTAGATTTGATTACAACGGAAAATATTGCCCAGAATTTGAGAAATAATCTAGCAAGAGTTATTTGCCAACTTTGTGTAGTACTTTTTTCCCAATACAGTCACTTAAAATGGGGCAGAGTATTTTAAATTTGATTTGGTTTTGTAAATAATTATATTTCCTTCCAAGCAGAAGCAATTGGTCAACTTTATTTAGTATTACATCATAAAAAAATAGAAAAGTATAGATTTGCATAATTATGAGTGAAAAGATTCGCACAGAGCTGTAGATTATTTCGTTTTTTTTTTGAACTGATAACTCTTAATACGAGTAACTCTGATTTTTTAAAATATTTTTCTGATAACTACTATGACTTGACCTATCACCAGATTCTAGCTTGATGAGGGGGTATTTTCTGTTGTGCAATAAAAATATAAATAAATATATAATAAACAGATAGATTTTTTTTCAATTGCTGTGTTAGGTCCCAATAAAACCCAATAAAACCATTAAAAAAAATAAAATTATCATGATAATACTCACTTGTTATGAATCATCACTGCTTTAACGTTATCAGGTCTTAAGAAAGCAACTGCTTCAACATCATTGTTCGCATTATTTAGAGTTAGATTCAGCCGTACTGAATCTGGAACAGCAAATTTTGAAAAATGCCCAAAAACGTAGAAAATAGGTTGCTTGTAGAATGACTTGTTGTCATCACTTATTATTATAGGAGCATCAGCTGGGTATACCAAGTTAGGACCACCCTTTGTGTCAAGAACCATATTCCAGTCTGTCCAGCCTTGGTAACCTTGCTCAAAATGCTGAAATATTATTTCTATTAATGTCGATAAATTCAAAAGCACGTAGACTGACAAAAATCTCATACTATCTAAATTTTAAGATTGAACTCACAAGATATAAACTGTCCAGGAGTGTAATAGCTCTTGCCCAGTCCCCTAGATGGGGTGGTGTTATGAAGAAACCTGTAAAAAGTGTTGAATGAAAAAGGAATTTTATGAAATTACAACTTACAAGCTTCAGACAAGAATAGAACTAAGTCTTTTTCTGCTGTTTTTGCCATTTCGATCACATCGTGAGCTACACTGCCATCCACGTACCAGTGAGTAGCTACACCATCAATGTATTTTAATGTAGCATTATCCTTTATCATCTAAGAGACAAAAGAATGTTTTAAATAATAGTTCGTAGTTCTCAATAATGAAAATGCCACCGATTTTCACACCTTGATATAGAATGAATCTATTAGGAAATTTACATAACATAAATGATCAGTCAGGTGTATCACAGGGTACCGTTTTGGGCCTCTGGGTATGGATAATAAAAAGTAAACACTAGAATTAGTAACTTTTACATCGACATTTGAAACTGGATACAGGGTGAGTTTTTGTTTATGTTGGGGATCTCCGAAACTAGCGGAGATAGAGCAGTGGTTAAATTGGGAAAGATTTGCAGTTTTACTGGCCCAATTTAATGACACATTCGGATTTTTGTTTTGTTTTTGGCTTATTAGATATTATGAAAAAACGAAATTCTGTCGATTTAGTCATATCTCTCTAGCTCCTTTGTTTTTGATAAAAAAGTATAAATATCAAAATTGAAGGGTATTGTATCCTGAATATGATTTTCATGTCCTCGTTTGCGTGACAGCTCTCGTTTTCGAGATATGACACAAACGTATCTTTTTTTGTATGGAAACCATAGTTGGCTACGACCTAAAAAATCGGACATTTTTAGAGCTTTTCAACGATATAATACTCGATATAGTTATTCATAAAAATAACGGAGTTATGGATGCTTTTCTCTCTTATTTTCACTTTTAACGTAGGTAGCCATGAAAAAGATTGTTTTCACTTTGACGTTTCCTCATTTGAGAGTAATTCTATTAGTAGTGCTGAACTTACAGTCGATATTGAAAAGTTTTCGTGATAAAATGGAATATTCTAACGAAGAAAAACTGAATATGGTGGAATGTAATATCATATGCCATAACAATTCAGTTCGTGCAGCTGAGGAACACTTTCATAGATATTTTAATCGTCGTCAACCTGGTCTATGTATATTAAAGAGGCTTTACGATAGTTTAGGCAGATATGGATCTTTTACTAAACCAACAAAGGAACGTAATCAAATTAACGAAGCAGCACAAATAAATGTTTTGGCAATGGTAAATCAAAATCCATGTACATCAACTCTTGAGATTGCGGCAGAAGCTGGCACATCTCAACGAACTGTATTTAAGGTTCTGAGAGCGCACAATTTCCACCCGTACAAACTTTCAGTTTCTCAAACTTTGTATGCTGGTGACGAACATCGATGTATATTGTTTTGTAAATGGTTTAGAGACATGTGCCCTGACAGTCCACAGTTTCCATTAAATATGTTATGGTCAGATGAAACTAGATTTACTAACTGTGGTATGTTTAATAGACACAATGAGCATACCTGGGCTAAAAAAAACCCTTTCCATGTAGAACAAAGACGACCCCAGATAAAATTTGGTTTTAATGTTTGGTGTGGTATCATAGGGTCTACTATTCTGAGGCCTTTTATCTATAACGAATCACTTACTGGGGAGCGTTACTTGCATTTCTTGCAGTATACTTTTCAAGACATGTTGCATAATTTGAATCTGAGAACTCGTTTAGAAATTGAGTGGTTCCAACATGATCGAGCACCTGCTCATAACTCGTTAGTAGTAAGACAACACTTAGATATCATATCCTATCCAAACTCTTGGATAGGAAGAAATGGCCCACGCGAATGGGAACCCCGGTCTATTGATTTGGCAGTTATAGACTTTTATTTATGGGGTGCGCTATAAAACAAAGTATACAAAATAAAATATGAGACAGTTGGTGACCTAAGGGAGGCGGTATTACAATCAATTGAAGAAATTGATAGGCGGTCTGTGAGGAAGGCGGTAATGTCAATCTTAAAAAGATGCAAGTTTTGTCTAAATAACAATGGTGGACTTTTCGAACATAAATTGTAACCATTATTATGTACTTTAATTTCTTAAGTATTTAGTAAGTACCTACTTATTTAGTTTTTTCGTTATATCTGGTATACCTAACAAAAAAATCGTTTAATGTTTTTTAGAATAGGTATTAATAAATCAATCTATTTCATGGCTACCTTCGTTAAAAGTGAAAATAAGAGAGAAAAGCATCCATAACTGAGTTGTTTTTATGAGTTACTATATCGAGTATTATATCGTTGCAAAGCTCTAAAAATGTCCCATTTTTTGAGGTCATAGCCAACTATGGTTTCCATTCAAAAAAAGTTTGTGGCATATCTAGAAAACGAGAGCTGTCCAGCAAACGAGGACATGGCAATCATATTCGGGATACAATTCCCTTCAATTTTGATATTTACACTTTTTTATAAAATCAAAAACAAAGGAGCTAGAGGGATTTGACTAAATCGAGAGAATTTCGTTTTTTCAAAATATCTAGTAAGCCATGACTTTTTACAAAAATCCGTAAGTGTCATTAAATTGGGCCAGTAAAACTGCAAATCTTTCCCAATTTAACCATTGCTCTATCTCCGCTAGTTTCCGAGATCATCAAAAAAAAACTCACCTTGTATATGTAAGAGAGAATAAGGATCCTTTTTGGTACGATTGATGGTGAAAAAGTACCAAAAGTTCCATTCATTTTCGAAAAAGCAATACAGTATTTTTGAATTCATATTAGCTGTGATACACAAGTGTGATACGTGAGGTTTAACATTTCAATTTAATTATGGCGAGCACAAAAAGAGAGACCAGTAAGGAAATTTGCAAAAGATTTACCAATAAGCTGAAAAACTGTATAACATTTTGGAGAAACAGGATAAAAAAACGCAGATTTTACAATAGTCTCAAGAAAGGTTACTGAAAAATATTGTCGAGCAATTAGAAATCTTATTTCCAGTAAGAAACATGAACGTTCATGTCAATACAATAGATGAAAAACAATAAAATTCAAAGATTTATTCTCCAAAACACTTTGATAAACTAAAGCAATTAGTGATGCCGAGCCACCAAGTAGTTTCCCAGAGACTACGGATTATAAAGTAGATGATAAAATTAAAATTTCAATGGATAGAAAATTCTTATCAATATTATCACATTTTAGACAATTGAATTTATTTACAAGAACTACAATTGTTACTATTATCCTACTCTGATTAGGTAACTAATTGAATACTTACCATGGGTACGAAATACGGCAACACTGGCATGTTGTCATCGAATATTACAATCTTTACATCTTTGTGAGTTGAATTCTTCAGAATCGGACCTAAATTTTCTCTAATCCAAGCAGCCTATAACAATGGAAATCCTCTTAACCAAGTCACATATCCTTATTTGCATTTAAATAATATGCTATCGGGTACCTGGTCAATAACTTGGTTAACACCATCAGAAATACAAGAAAAATACAATAAGTTGAACATGCTATTAACGTCTGCAATGTAGGTACGTGTGTGTGGTATCCAGGATAACATGATACTGGGCAAATGAAAGGTCCCAAATCCACATCATGACTAGTTTTGATGTATGACAAGAAAGTATGTCTTTAACAATTCAAAATTATATTAGCAGGAATAAAAACAAGAACAAAAAAGACACTACTCTCTTCGAGGTGTCATTCCTTTGTACGCAAGACAATATAAATATATATAATATATATTGTTTCTGGTTAGGAAACCTTCATCAGTTGCGCTTCCCACAATTGAATGCTCGCTCGAACACTTTTTTATGTATTTGATACATTTCGTTAAATTTGAAGTCGCGAGTTGTAAGACCGACATCTAGGATTTTCGAGAGAATTAGCAGATTCGAAACCTCTGCCTGCTAATTCTCTCGAAAATCCTAGATGTCGGTCTTACATCTCGCGACTTCAAATTTAACGAAATGTATCAAATACATAAAGAAGTGTTCGAGAGGACATTCAATTGTGGGAAGCGCAACTGATGAAGGTTCCCTAACCAGAAACAATATATATTATATATATTGCCTTGCGTACAAAGGAATGACACCTTGAAGAGAGTATTCAATATGTCTGACAGGTGAAGTAACCTGAAAAATTTATCCTGACATTCTGTCCTAGGAGTTAAGGGAGAACAGCAATTACACGGAATGGCTCCAGATTCGGAAACCTCTGTGTGCTAATTCTCTCGAAAATCCTAGATGTCGGTCTTACATCTCGCGTCTTCACAAAAAAAACTACGGGAAATTTTGTAAAAATTAGGATGAGTGCTGACATCTCTGTTTCAATATTGAAAGCTTGTTTAAATGTAAATGTAGAGAGTCTATAATTGTTGGTCTATCATGTATTAGATCTTAGTTGAATATGCCTGCGAAAAAACAGCGTATAAAATATTTGTTTGGTGATTTTTATGTGATTTCAATATTTGAAGTTGTTCCAAATTTTTAAACCATTTTTTTTGTCAAAGTCAAAGTCTTTTCGCGAAAGACATCTAAGATTTAATCGTATCTTAAAGCATCTGTAAGTCCTGTCAAGGTAAAAAGATCTCCAAGTTTCACATGTTAGTAGATAAACACCACTGCAACTCACAATAATGAAATTTATACCATTCATAACCCTATTATCATGCTATTGTGTTAACTGCTGCTGCTGCCTAACGAGACCGAGATACATGACTAAGCAGTTTTAGTTATAAATACCTGTGCAACTGGAACCCATCCCATAGAACCGAACTTTGATTTAGACGGCCTGTTGAATCCGTACATGGGTTCGTTACCAGTTGTCATTGCCCAATATTTGATTCCTTGTTTGTCATATTCATCTAAGAATCTTTTTGCATAGTCTGCCCAAGTTTGCATGTATTTTGTTTCTAGTAGTGAATAACCAGACCAAACGTGGTGGTTTTTCATCCATGGCGGTGCTGTCCAAGCGCTTGCGAAAAGTTTGAGATTTCCATTCCGGAGAGATTTTGCTTCTTTGATCAGTGGGATCTGTGAAAATAACAGTTTTTAGCAATAAACATGACTTAGTTGGTCCACTTGACTGTCTATTATAACTTGGAACATTTTCAAGGGGCATTGGTTGGAAAATAACTTAAATTTCCCATAAGAATAACACGCTTTCGCTTGTCAAAAATTTGGAAAATTCTAAATAACATGAATAAATTTCTGAAGAATTATTGTTTTGATTGATATATTTTATTTTCGTGTCCAGAACTTTTTAAGAGTTCATGATTTATACTAAAGATTAAAATTGTTAAATACACCTTAAGGTATTTTTTGAGGACGTGAATTATACAAATTACGTTTAATACTCTGGGTGTTTCTTTTGACAAACCATAATTTTGAAAAATTTGAGAATAGACATTGGAATTATTTGATACAAACATCTTTCAAACGCTAATTCCGCGCCTAAAAGTTTATCTATGTTGAGGTGTTTACAAAATTTAGAAGGACCTCAGTCCTGTGGAGTGAGTTTGCTTTAATGTCTAGTTGTTCGAGTAGACCCAGTTATTTATTTTAATATTTCTGATGAATCAATACTAAATTGTGTAGGTCATTGAAATAGTTATATGTAATGCAACATTAAACTCGAACTCTTTGTGTTGTTTAAAATGTCATTATTTTTCTGTTCTATTAACTAGCATTTGACACTCCTGGCATTTTGTCTAACAGAAAAAGCCTCAGAAATTTTACAATTAAGTTTAACATTTTAACCAAAAGACGCTTACATATTTTCTTAAAATGTAATTCTTTCAACAGGAACTTATAATTTCTCACATATGTAGTTAGTAATAATGAAAATAAAGATTAAATAGCATACAATAGTATTTTAATAATACGAAATCTAGGGGTGTGGAAATGCACTGCAAAAGTAATATTTTCCTGTTCTGGGAAATTTCAAAGTGATTTATGAGGAACTTCAAGGAACTAAATCCACTTGAACAAGCCTCCATATGACCAATGACCAGTATAATTGTGAAAACAGTACCGTAACAGATAGGTCGGTAGGTTCGTGGTAAGTCAGTATTCATGTCCCTGGAATATTTTAAACAGATAATTTACCTGCAAAAATATTTTAATATAGATTCCTAAATGTTCCAATTATATCAATACTTATCATTTAAAGTTAGTTGTTTAGTTTACTTCCATATAAATTACTGTAATTAAGTTTAATATTCATTAAAAAGTGCTGAAAAAATATTTAAAAGCTGAAATTGTTAAGAAAAATACTAATACTTTTTTCCCTTTATTTTGGTTACGTGAGAAAATGCCTACAGCAAAGTTTGTTAATCCCTTTTAAAACAAGATGTCGATTAAGCACCGTGGTGGTCTGCTATTTTATGAAGCCGTGCAGTCGGGTTTATTTTATAGAAAATTTTCGGTTTTGACTAAGATTAAAATATCATTTTTGGGTATTGATTGAATTCAAATGTCTGCCAGAAGACTGACAACCAAAGGTAATATCTAAAAGATCCTCCAGCCTCAATGTTCGACTGAAAAGATATAAGGTATTGGAAAAATGGAAAACATTTATTTATTTAACCAATAGATATACACAATAATATCAGGACATTATTACATAATCTCCACAGAGGTAATCGGAGTTACGAGTTCGGGGTCTTGGCATAATACCTAAAACTAATAATATATAAACCTATCCTATGGAAAATATATACTTAACGTAAAGGAAAATATCTAAGAATACATAAAATAAAAAAGAACATAATAGAAAAATTAAATAAATAAAACATAATTTTTCAGGAAGTTTCAATAACAATGGTGACTTTTTTGTCAATTGCCTATCTGATTCTGTTATTATCTTTATTAATTATCCACTCTTTTAACTTATTTTTTATTGTATTACATTACTTAACGATTTTAGTTCATTTGGACGACTGTTGTATACATTTATTGCTCTTATTAAACTGCGTTTCTTACTGACTGTTTTAGATCTATGTGAGAGAAGAATGCTCTTGTTTCTCGTAATACTGTTTGAGTTCAGGAATTTTTCTTTCAGAGTAATGTAGTGATATTTTAAAGATTCAAGTGAGAAAAGCTCCTCCAAATTTAAAGGATTGTTACGTAAGTTTTATTTTATTCTTGTTTACGATTTTTAATAGTTTTTTCTGGTGGCTTTGCAGACGGTTTGTAGCGTTGGAGTAAGCTCCCCCCCCAGAAAATGATTCCATAGTTGATCATGCTGTGGAAAAATGCGTAATACAACTTCATCAATGTGTCCGTTTACATAATCTTAGAGAGATAATATAATACAAATCCTAAATACTTTGTTTTTCTAAGAATGTATTCTACATGTTTATCCTACTTCATTCTGTAATGAAAGATGATTCACAAATATGTATTTACATAATTCCACCCTATTCATGTTTTTTCAGTTCACTGAAATGTTTAGGTTTACCGGAACACTTATGTTGCAATTTCCGAATGTCATGTAAACAGTTTTGTCCAAATTTAAAGATAGTTTATTTAAAGCTAGCCAGTTACTTATAGCTTCAAGATAGTTTTCATTTTGATCTCTACTTCAGCCCAACTTTCTCCTATAGATATAACCACTGTGTCATCCGCAAATGATATTATTACGTCATCAGGCATAGTAATAATAACAATGGCCCCAGTACTGTTCCTTGTGGAACACCTGTTCGAACTTCACAATATTCACTTACAACCTCATTTACTTTAATACGCTGTTTTCTGTCTTGTAAATAAGATGTCATGAGCTTATAAGCTTTGCCTCTTATTCCATAACGGTATAATTTTTCTAATAATATCTTGTGATTGACAGTAGCAAATGCTTTCGCTAAGTCTAGAAATGTAGCTGCAATTGGGGTACTTTTATCAAGCTTTTTCATAAATTACATTTGTTAGAAAATTTAAGGCATCCTTTGTACCTCTTTTCTTCATGAAGCCATACTGTTTTTTTGATATTATTTTATGCTTGTTCACAAATTCTAAAATTCTATTGTAAATAATTTTTTCCAAGATTTTAGCTACATTAGATATCATTTTTTTAAAATGTTAATGATCCATTTGAACTTAGAAATAACACTATATTAGGGAAAAATGCATAATCAACCGTTTGAATATACAGTTTTTCCTTCAATGTGATGTTCTATCCAAAGAAAACCAAAAAAAAAAACTTGAAGTTGGCACAAGTAAGCTTTAGGTGACAATAACAAAGTTGTTGAATTACCAACAACGTCAGGACTGACCAAAAGGCGAATAGCTGGACTACTACAATACTGACACACCTAAAGATCTGGCTCGTAGACAGTATCCACAAGTTTTTAAAGCTAGAGGAAGACATTCCAATAATTATCATCAGATTCATATTGTTTATTATAGCATCTCTTAGTTAAATTTTTTGTGAAGCGTCGGAAGATGGTTCTTTAAAAATAATTCAGGAATATGAATACCAATACCAAAAAATTCAAATATTAATACCAAACACTGTTGTATTTCGGTTTTTGGGAAAGAAACTGACGGGGGTTGTCAAATCCTCTTCCCGGCGGCTTTTCATAAAACTTTCGGACCCATAGCAGGCGATTCCAGACTTTGTTTCTGCCGAAAAGGCGGTGGCCGTTACCAACTAGGGAAGGAGAGGGTCCCTCGAGTGTCACTGGTCAAAACTTTATACAAGTAGTTCGTCGGACATACTTTACTTCGAGATTGAGCGAAAGGGAACGAGGTCGACTTGTTAAGCCTGAATACAGTAACAGTGGGACCGTCGCTTGAGATGTCAGGTCAATGCTCTGTATAGGGCGCCACCTAGTATTCGAGACGAGAACCCTTTGCCGACCTCTTGCCTGCGACTCCTTAAACTGGTTTAGTCTCGTCCAGAAAAGTAGACTTGTAATGAGTCAAACGTGTCACCCATTGGAGTGGACTATCTTAAACGAACTGGGGTGTTCGTAAGATTCCAAAATGGATAGTGCGGGTTTAGAGGAGCCCCCACTGGGTGAGGTTACCGCTGGGTCTCCGTTTGGGGTTGGCCTCGCAAGGGCAATGGCAAACTAGATTGTACCCCTTGGTTGGATGGTCGGTGGTACGAGCATTCACCCTTGCAGCGTGGGAATGTAGATGACGGCCGTTTGAGGTGTCGGACTGGCGGAAATGACCAGTCTAGTATCCGAGACAAATCCTACCTTAGTCCACACCTGCGCCCTGAAAGCATGTTGGTCACGGTGATGTGCAGCTCAGCTAGCAAACCGATACCATCGTCTGCAGATTAGAGGAATCGTCTTTTCTCAGAACAGCTATAATCATAATGTTCTCCACAACTTGTAGATATCTTTTGTGGTTGTGTCTGATGTAACATACTCTGTCATAATTATATTTAACTTTTGATAGCTGATGGAGCACTGATCTACTAGACTTACATTTTAAAATATAGGAAACTCATGTTGCAACATATATGTTCTAGTTCCAAAACCTACCTTATATTTCAAATCTTCCTCTTGCAATGCAAAGTGTTCCAAATTTTTATCCCCATCAACATCATCGTAGGAGTAAGTTCTCGTAGAAAAATCCGTTCCACCAATTGGAACCCTACACAAATTGTATTCAATACCATTATCCCCAAAGTAGCTTTCCATCAAATTCTTCTGCGCTCCTTCAGGCAGTGACTTTATGTTTATGCCTGTGGAATCAGTAAATGCTCCACCAAAACCGAGCATCTTCTGGTGGGTGATCTTATCGTTCACATTCACTTCTATCACAGATGGAGCTTTGGTTCCCGAAAATTTGGAACTTCCTACATTGAAACCGGGTTTGTCGCTGCTTGTATAAAAGATTTTTATTTCGTCTTGAGCTAGTTTCCCTATTTGAGGCACAGTGTCACAGTAGGTCGCGTTGCAGACACAGACGAAGCCATATTGTAATTTTTGAACCGAGCAACTATTTGCTGTATTGATAAACACAAATAACAGGATTGCTTTCCACATTTTGGCGGTGTGATGTAACTGAAAACAATTTGTTTCCTACTTTATATCAGTTAGGAATAAGTGTTAATTAATATACCTACTGATAATCACGAGATTTTTTTCAATTGTTTTGTTATCGTTATTTGTTATATGAACGTAATATCTCATTTTTTATGAAGTAGTTTTATACACTAGTTGTCAATATCATAATAATGGATTTGGAATTATATTACAGTCGCACGATGTCATGAAGCAATTAACAGAGATACTGCATAGAACTCTACGAACATATACAGTAAGAGGCTAAATTGTAGAACATATTCAATAAAATTGTAAAAATCTGATTTTTGTAGAAACACTGCAACAGGTCAATTTTAATTATATTAAAACACTAACCACTGTGGTAATTTTCACAAATTTATTATTTTCTTGACAATTGTTTCGCTCTGATGACAGGCTTCGTCAGAATTAAATATTAAACTAAATACTAAACATCTGAATATATTATATAGTGTTGTAAGATAATAATGAGTATATAGGTAGAAAGCACAATATGTTAACTGTATAATATTAGTGAAGGTAAATATTATTAATATAATTTGGAATTTTGTATTATTTAAGTATATTAAAATTAAGTAAAGGAGACATATTTGTATCAGTTTGGTCATTTAAAAAATGCGGTGAATTTTAATTTTTATTGATCTCAAGTGATTCTAACAGAGTTAATTTTTTACTTTTTTGTTCTAGATGTAAAATTTCGAATGTAGTTTGTGGAATATGATTTTCATTTAATAAATGGTTGGCAAATGTAGATATGTTGTATTTCTGATTTTCATAGGCTTTTAAATGTTCAGACCATCTTGTTTTAAATGACCTTCATGTGTGACCGATGTAAAATTTTGGGCAACTACCACATGTTAACTTATAGAGAGAGATTGGGAGTTTCATCTTTTATTTTGGAAAATAATTTTGAAACAGTTTTGATTGATTTATGGCCAATAATTATATTGTGATGAATGTTCAGAATTTTTGCTATCTGTGAAGAAATTTGAAGTATATATGGTAATGACACAAGTAACTCTAATACTTCAAATTTCTTCACAGATAGCAAAAATTCTGAACATTCATCACAATATAATTATTGGCCATAAATCAATCAAAACTGTTTTAAAATTATTTTCCATAATAAAAGACGAAACTCCTAATGAAAAAAAGTCAAATGTAGTGTATTGTATAAATTGTAATAACTGTGAAGCTAAATATGTTGGTCAAACATCAAGAAATCTCAAAGGAAGAATAATTTCTCATAAAAGTGACTTGGCAAAGATAGCTGTGCTCTTGCTATACAATGCCATAATAACAACCATACCGCAGATTTTGAAACGTAAGCATCTTAGAACAAGAAAAAAACTTTTTTAAACGCAAACTTTCTAGAGATGGTTCACATTAACAACCAATCCAATAGCATAAACAAGAGAACCGATTTGCAAAAATTAAATATTATCTATTGTGGCCTATTAGACAAATAAAGCCAAATTTCACAGAATGTCTCATTAAACAATTTATTATCCTTAACAACGGATTAAGCATAACTTATTACTAAATTTATTTTTCTGTAAAATTTGGAATAATCAGCAAATAATTTTTATTAACAAAAATTTTTAATGTTTACAACATTTTGCATTCCGGTATCTATCTTTTGCAACTCACTATAGTTTAATTATCAACTGACTTTAAATCATTATAATGTCAGTACAATAAGTCTAACATTATGAGAGCTTTATAATTTGTTATATCTATTATTAATATGAACTCGTAAGATATGCTCCCCTTTATCCTCTGGATTCTGCCAGTTTGAACACAAAACCTCACATATCGTAAGTTGTAATTAATTTAATTCTAATATTACTTACTGTTAATTTTTTGTAACTTCCAGTTTGAACTGAAGAAGGAATAAATTTGTTCCGAAAGCTTTTCAAAAGAAATAAAGAGTATTTCATTAACACCCATTGGCTGCTTCCCAGTTAATTAACTTTTATATATATATATATATATATATATATGGTTGATGATTTATTCCGGTGTGCATCCGTTCGTCTGTATTCGTTTGAAAGATCACTTGACGTTTCGCCAAAATCATATTTGGCTTTCTCAAAAGATACTAAGTAACTGTTACTGTTACTTAGTATCTTTTGAGAAAGCCAAATATGATTTTGGCGAAACGTCAAGTGATCTTTCAAACGAATACAGACGAACAGATGCACACCGGAATAAATCATCAACCACATATTTCCATCCGTGAAACAGTATACACAAACATATATATATATATATATATATATATATATATATATATATCTAGCTTAAATGTCAAGTTATGCTATAAAAGTATATCGCACAGGGTGTTTGTAACGGTTTTTATTGCATTCGAGTAAAATGGTACAAAATATTCCATTAGTGTATCGAAAAGAAAATTATTTAGGTGAGCGATGTTTTCTATATGGTATATGGTGGTAGGTGTGTGCGTGCGAAGTAAAATTACAGTTAGAAAGATGGGTTCAAAAAATCTTACAAATAAATATGATACTGGTTGGTACATAAGCAGTTCCTTATATACGATGGTTGAAATATAAGGTGAAATATAATTAAAATTATACGGGGTGGTTCAAAAAATGTTGTATTGGGTAGCACATAAGTAGATGCCTAAACAAGGGGGTTGAAATAAGAGTGAAGTAAAACTATATTTACACAGAGTGTAGAAAAAAACTTAAAAAATGGTTAAAGGAGTATATGCAGTAAGGTTATTCGAGTTATAGGGCGCAATGTTTAAAAGATGTTAGAAGCAGTTGCATATACAGGATGATTGAAATATAAGGTGCAGTGGAATTATAGTTATGCAGGGTGGTTAAAAATCTAATATAGTGTGGAACATAAGTAGTTGTTTAACTTGGAATATTGGTCGAAGTAAAATTATAAATATAGAGGGTGATTTAAACAATAGAAAAATAGAAACCGTCAATAGGGTAGAGAAGATTAATAGTTATACAGGGCGTTTGTAATATCATGTAAAGTTGAATTATAGTTGTACAGGGTGATTCAGAAAATGATAGACAAATAATTTATAATGTGTGACCAATACACAGAAACATATACAGGGCGTTGCAACGTCCTTTAGAGTTGAATTATAGTTGTACAGGGTGATTCAGAACATGATAGACAAATAATTTATAATGTGTTACCAATACACAGAAACATATACAGGGTGGTTGCAATATAGGATGAATTATAGATACACTTAAGTGGGCCAAATAATAAAAGAAATAAAAAAGTTAAAAAATATGTGGATATTCAAAAAAATACAAATCAGAGAGAGATGGAGAGATACGAATACGCTAAAATAATCAATAGAATTGTACCTTAAATCATATAAAAAAATGTGTCAGAAAATAGTTATTGACTGCACAGGTTTTTATTTTAAGCTAGTTGAAGTCGGTTCTTTTAAATTATTATGTTTTTATTTTTTAATTTTTGGAAACCAAAAAAATTCACTGTTTTAACATTGTTGTTTGCTGACAAGTTTTTGTTTCATGCCAAAATAAGTATAATATCATAAGTTATTATTTTTAAGTTTTATTGGGAATATAACACCACAATTGAATTAAAAAAGCTGTATATTGAATATACAGCTTTTTGGTGTTATTCCCAAGAAAACTTAAAAATAATCAAGAACATGCCAGAAATAACATTTAGAAGACAATCATAAGTATCTTCAAAAAATGATTGAAGATGCGTGTTTTTTATATCAGAACTCTTAATTTATTTAAGAATTCCTATTAATAAATTAAAATTTATCCAACCTACACAATGATGTAAAAATATAATTCGGAAAACATACATCACTCCTCTTATCTATAAAAGTGTATTGCATATTAAAGAATGTCTATCTTAAATCAGATATCTAAAACTATTTTGGTGACAAAAGTAAATAAAAATGTTATTAAAATACTACACATATTTTTCGAGTAAAATTTTTAATTTTTCTATAGACAATCTAATAGTCTAGATCAGGAGTTGAAAATGGTGAAAAATAGGGACAATGTTCCTAAATATTTGCGCGGTACCTCATTTGATATGGAATGATGCTTAGGAAAATTTACTTAAACCGGTTTTCAAAATATAAAAAATTGCAAAATAAAAATCGACAACCATAACTATGACTAGGTGTACGTAGAATGACACTCACTTTCAACTAGCATGGTCGAAATTAGATGACACAAATAAGGGTCGCATGTCAAAAATTGCCTTTATCTGCAACAAAATCGACGTTTCAGAGGATTTTTGTCTAGAAACTCTCACTTTCAGAAATTTTGAATTTAATCGAAAACACTGTAAAGTTGCCAGTTAATACAATTTGCTCTTACTCTAATTCTATACTCAATGATAAATTTATGCCAAAAAAATCACATTAATTAAGCTTAATAAATCCGTGATTCAGAATTCCTTTTAAAATCTTCCTTTTTCGTTATATAGATATATACATTTCCCGTGAAGAGGGAAGTAATAATGTATTTTGAGCGTTTTGAAATTCTAATGAAATCCAGTAGTAGAAGATAAATTGCCTTCAAAGTAATCGCATTTCTCCGTTGGATAACCTAATAATACGTAATAAAGGAACAATTCGTCATTAATCTGGTAGATACAACATAAGATGTGACGCTCGTAGGCTGGCGCGCACGCGCGCCCTCTCTCGGTCTTTCTCTCTACTACTCGAAACGGAAATATGTAAATGACTAACGACGATGTAATCCGCGGGACAAGAGAGCTTCATTTGGACACTTCCTGGCACGCGGGCACAGCTTTTCATATATCGCGACTTGATTCCCTTCCAGCTGCTATAACGTCGCGACGGTAATTCGACGGAAGTGTTGAATAGTAATCTCGTTTTATATCCAAGATGCTGGCAAAATAAACGCAATTAGGAGCATCGTTTTGTGAAATTTCCTCAAAAGAGATCACAAGTAAGGAAATATAATTTCTTGCAAGTTCTGATATTGTACGACTCGAATACGAGCTTAGTTTCTACATTAAAATATACTCATAGTCAAAAAAACCCAAAACCCAGTAGATCTTTGAATTTAATATCGTTTTAATAAAAACATTAAAAAAAAATAACCGACTTCTACCTATAACTAAAAGCTAAAAATATTTATAACAAAATACAACTCTAGCAAATAAATAACACATGTTGTTAGGTACCTACCCAGGAAGTAAAAAATGTAAACATTAAAAGATGCTCATTCTGTACAAATTAATTACCTACCAATCTAGTATATTTTTGAAGTAGGTGCCAAGCAACAATCAAGGTTGATGAATTAGTAGATACGTACGCAATGAAGGATTTTAGATTTGCTTGGCACCGGTTTCAAAATATACTAGATTGGTAGGTAATTAATTTGTACAGAATGAGCACCTTTTAATGTTTACATTTTTTACTTCCTGGGTAGGTACCTAACAACATTGAATGTGTTATTTATTTGCTAGAGTTATATTTTGTTATAATTATATTTACCTTTTTAGTTATAGGTTGAAGTCGGTTAAATTTTTTTTTAAAAATGTTTTATTTAACTCCCTAGTGGAAAATTGAGACTCGAACATTTTTTTAGTCACACGAGAAGGTACACTTGAGCGAACTACCCCCATTTAAATTGACAGGTAAATCTTTATGAACAAAATGTACTAGTACGCGTTGACTTAATAAGCCCAAAATATATTTATGCCTTATGGACTACGCCATGTAACCTTTTTTTTGACAACCCTGTATAACTATAGATAATTCCACTCCAACCTATGTACCGACCATCCTGTACATACGACTGCCCACGGACAAGCATAAATTTGTTAGCTGCCTTCTGTAAATTATAGGACGGAGTAGAATCCATCGCATATTTATGGAGTCAAACCCGTCCTATATTTCACCTTGTGGGCTACCCCATAAATTACTTCATTTTTAACATTTTATATTATCGCCCTCTGTAACATTAATTCCTCTCCACACTTTATGCAACTTCTTATGTGCTATAAAAGAAATAATTTTTTAATCACACTGTATAAATATAATTCAGCTGCAGCATATATTTCAACCATCCTGTATATGATTTGCTTATGTCTACATCATATAATAGTTTTTTAATCAGCCTATATAATTTTAATTACACATTTTTCCAACATTTTTATACCACCAAAACTCCAGTCCACCCTATATTCCAACCATCCTGTATATACGGCTGCCCATGGAACACTATCATTTTAGTCCGTCCTATATTTCAATCTTCATATAAATGCAACTCCTTCTATCACTTTACTTTGTGATTTTTTTGTTATAACTAAACACCCTGTCTATAAACGCACCAAATAGCAGTTTAAAGTTTGACACGTGTTGTCACTGAATTTTCTATTTGGCCAGGAGAATGTGACAACCAAAAGCACCGCCTTCACAAAATGGAAAAGTTTGCATTTAAATAGGTATTTGCCTGGTATACAAACAAAACGAGCTTGGTACTCATTATTTTAAGGAGCCGAAAATACTATGCTTTACTACGTATATGCTTGTGATATACATCGAAAATTTTCAAATTCGGAATTAAAACTTCCAGTGCCTAAAATTACAGCACTATTACGTTGGAATTAAAATATTTATGAGGAAATGTCCGTTATGTCATTTCGATGAAATTTTTGATAAGAATTTCTGCAAAACGGCCGTCGCAGAAAAGTATATGAGATCACCTAAGGATCTTCCTTAATAGATTAAACGTTAAAAAACTGTACACATCCATAAGGAGTTAACGAAAAATCGACTAAAATATTAGGGATATTGGTCGATTTCCATGCACGCATGTGTTCATTCACAAATTTTATCACTTTACCAATAGAATTCTTTTCCAAAATTTGAAGTTTCACCAATCCGAATGTATACTCTATTAAACAAGACCATATTCATTCAAAACGGTGCACCACAGGAGAAGAAATCAGGTAACAAACATAGAAAAAAAAAGCGAAAAAAATACACGACGAATTGATAACCTCCTCCTTTTTGGAAGTCGGTTAAAACGAGGTACCTTTTGTACGTAAACTTTTAGAAGTGATATTCACTCTCACTTAGGGGTTGAAACTGCAGGGTGACCGATATGTGTAAAATGTGTCCCTCCGTAAATATAAATTAACGTGCTTTTTCTGTTTTTTAAAGATATTTTAAAAGTTTTTTGTGGCTAGTTTTGAAATGAAACATAACAAAATAGAAATACTGTCTAATTAAGAGAGTGTCGTTTAAGGACCAGAGTATTGGAGGTGTTCGCAGAAGCATCGAATACCACCCGGGGTTTGGCAGTTAGTTTTACTATTATGATTAATAATTCACAAAATAATATTCAATTAATTTTGATAGCGTAGAAGGCGAAAAAGAAAATAATTTGTTTAGGAGAACATGTAAAAGAATTAATATTATGCTCTCCTTATAATCCATTATAATTTGGCGCCCAACGTGGGGCTAAGGTAGAAATTTGGGATCATAAAACACGTATGACTTACATGAACGGGAAAAACAGCCAAATTGTTTCAACAATGAATCGGTAACCAGTGCTCGAAAGATTTGTTGTTAGAGTATATAAAATAAAAAATAAAGTACAAAAAAAATCGCGAGCACAATTAATAGGTTGTGCATATAGTTATTAGGTACGCAACTATGGCTAGTTGAAAACAGTACGTTAACAAAATTTGTTCAATCAGTCTATCCAGTGATGATTTCTAACATCTGAAAATATATTACTGTGTGCCTGATTAGGTAATCAAATCTCCATTCTATACAAACGCCAACAAAAAATATTGCTCTACATTTATCAAACACAATGAAAACACAAACCTTCTCCAACCATCTGGTCTCAATTAAAATATTTTTATTCGAAAGAGATGTGTTTTCTCAAAATAAAAAAACATCAGAACTTCGTTGTAGTATTATTTTTATGTTTCTTTGGGGAATAACACCACATAGAAATAAAACTACGTATATTGCAGGAATACCAAACGTTTCAAAGTCTATTCTGACTTCGTTGTCAATGGCTTTATATTTATTGATATCGTTGTAGTAATGGAATTTTTTACGGCCGTATAATCAAAGAACGTAAATCTACGAAGGTAATACATAATCACATTAAAAACTTCTTTAATCATCGCGGAGTGTCATGGGGCGTCAGATTCCTCCCTGCCCTGCCAGAGGGTGTGATGATGAGTGAAACTACGCGTAATGAGAGAGCAAACATTAAGGACTCTCATCGTTTGAGGTGTTTATGAATATAAGAATTTGAGTTTACTCTAATTACATTGATTGAGGACATGTTGTGTATTAAAAGAAGTGATTAAAGAAATTGAACCTCTTGACTCTGTAGATTGTAGCGTAAATATTAGCTTTTCTCTTAATTGCTAATTATAGGTAAATATAAATACACACAAGTATATCAAGATTACTATCTACAAATAGAGAACAAAATATTACAACAAATATGCTTAAGGTAAAAGAATTATCAAAATTTTATGCAAAATGATAATTACACCAACATTTCTAGTACATATTTATTTTTTTATTTATTTACAATACACAATACCAATACAGTTCTGAAATAAGTTAAAAGTTCTTGTGGTTCTAGTTAGTGATTCGTTTGGCCCATACTTAGTCATATGAAATGGCACTTTAAACAACTCAGTATGCCTACTGCGCCTGTCCGGCACATTTAAAAGTATCAGATTTAGTAGATCTCTGCAGATTATACATGAGTTAACTACGTTATGCAAAAAGGCATAAATTTGCACAAATTTTCCTGCTCTCCAGGGATAACAATCGTAACTCTGATCTAATGAGAGGATACAACAATTTAAATTTAGTTATAGAAAATTCAGAAAAGGACCTATGAATGAAGCCCAGATGTTTAGGACACGGCATGTTATACCTTCTATTTGTGATTTAAAAGATAGCTTACGGGCTTTCTGTTTGGAATTGAAAAGTGATGGAGTTTAGTCGTCTACCAAAAGATATTTGGCAACATATTGTGCAACATTTTTTTATGTTTAGGTCCATTTTATTAACCTTGCACCAATAAGAAAAGTGATTTATATCTTCTTGGAGAAGTAAAGCATCTTCTAAGGTATCAACTGATGTGAACAACTTGACCTCATCAGCGAACATCAGGAAAGGGCTCTTATTTGGTAGACAGGTTGTAAGGTCAACCATAAAGAGGCTGAAAAGGATAGGGCCACAATGGGACCCCTGTGGGACTCCAGACAGGGCAAGTAGTTCCCTTGAGACTGAACTGCCAGTCTTCACCATTTGAGATCTGCCTGTAATAAAGGTTTTAAATCAAGATAGCAGCGGATCCCTAATTCCTATGGATTGCAATTTTAGGATGATGAGATCGTGGTTAACCCTGTCAAATGCTTTCGAAAGGTCAGTATAGACAGACTCAACCTGTCTTCACGTTTCCACTTGACTCAATAATAAAATTTTGATATAATACTAGATTGGTTTCAGTCGACCTTTCCTTGACGAATTCAAATTATTCAAGGTTGATTATTTGATTGACATGCCATGAGAACCGTTGGCATACAAGCTTGTCCAAATTATTACAAAAATTATTGACAGTTTGTGACAATCAAGGTGGCTGTTTTGTAATTTCAAGGCGTTCTGTATAGGGTGATTTAATATTCTACGTAAGAGTGAGACTCCTGTTGTAAAAATTCTTTCAATACAGGGGGATTCGCTGACTTATTTGAGAGTGAAACTGTTCTTGTAAACATTCTTTCAATACAAATTGTATTTGTATGTCGAGGATATTTTATGCCTCATATTTTCCTAGCGAGTAAAAGTATTGTTATGCAAGGTCGCTAAAAAAAGTTAATAGAATGTTATACCTATAGGGTAGCTTATTAGCATTTGTATTTACAGGGTGGTTGCAAAATAGGATGTACTGGAGTTATAGATCACATCATCACCCTGCCCAATTAATCTCTGTAATGAAATCTATGGCCCTTAGATCTATTCGCTTAACAGACATTGACAATAGACAAAACGAACTTAGTAATCTTCAATATATTCTTCGACAAAACGGTCATCATCCAGACCACATTGCACGTTTATTTCGTCAATCGCAACAACCCCCCAGTACACCAACCCCATCAGAAACAGACCAACAACACCGGAAAGTCTTCCTTCCGTACATTCGAGGAGTCACTGACAAAATAGCACGAATCCTACACCGACATCAATTAAAGACAGTCTTCAACATCAGTGAAACTATAGCCAACTTAACCGGGAACCCTAAAGTACCTAACGAGGATCAAGGAGTTTAAGAAATTCCATCGTCGCGATTGTCCACAAAGCTACATCGGTCGTACAAACAGGCGCGTCAACCATCGAGTATATGAACATTCTTTGTCAGTTCGCAAAAAAGATCCGACTTCAGCTCTCGCGCATCATCATATCCAAACAGGACACTCTATCAACTTCGAGGACACTAGGACTATCGTATCTCTTAATTCCCTTAGGGCATCTACTATTCGCGAAGCTATAGAAATAGAAAAAAGACCCCTCTGTCTAAACCGACGCGATGACAGCTCTCGCCTTCCCACAGCACGGACCTCCGTAATTGCCAGATTAAACAAAGCAGACACGCCCATTAACACCCAACCAATCACAACACCGCCTCTTCATCACGTGATATCCCCTTCTAACTCACCGCTGACTATAAATAAAATAAGCAGAGCAGACACAAATTCAGTTCAGTTACCTAGTGACTCTTGGGGAGTAGGCAGATTGAGGTCCCGAGTTCGATCCAGACACTAAAACTCCTTTTCTTCACTTTTGTCGCTTGATAATGGCTCCAAAGCAGGAGTCGAAACGTTGAGTATATAATAAATTATCACCCGGAACCTAGCTTTGTTCATATATATATACTAAGTAAAAAGCAGAAGGCTACGAGAATTATGGAACGCAGAAATATAGTCATTGTTCCTGAAACTAAATTGGAGTGCATTCTCCGGTTAATACTTTGAAGTATCCGAAAAAGCTTAACGGAAAATTAATGAATGAATAAATAAATATATTGAAATCCGCTTGGTGCGCATTAAGAATTTTTATTTTGCTCCCATTCGTCGAGTAGATGCCTCAAAACGAAGTCCCGATAAGAATGCTTTAAGGAATTTCCCTGGCCTCGATAATATATTTGAATGTAAAATAGCTGCGATGACGAGACGGTGATACGGAGGCATTTCAATTTGAATAAGACGTTCTATCTTTCTTTCTCTCTCTTTCAAGTATATATGTACGTATACTAATGTGTGGTGAATCTAATCTAATTTTTGTTATATATATATTCCTGTACGTTTCCCGAACGGCATGCGAATACTTAGATCGCAATTTCATATTCAAACATGCGTTCTACTTATTCCACAGTTTGGGATATGAAACGAATCCTACTGATGTTATTGCGCTCTAATTGTTATTTATTTATTCACGTCGTAACAAACAAAGTGCAGTTCTGTAATACGGTAAAGTGACAGTAACAGGATGTCGAATATATTTTCGTTTAAAATTGTGAACTGAGGTTAGGAGGATGAAGAAAAGCAACATTTTTGTAGTTTTGAATAAAAATAAAGGCTGTTCCAATTTGAGGTTAGTTTTTAAATTTTTAATAAAATACACAAATTATTTTTATGTTTTTTGGGCAATAACACCACAATCGAAATAAAACGACGTATATGATGGAAAACCAAACGTTTCAAAGTCTATTCTGACTTCGTTGTCAATGGCTTTATATTTATTGATGTAAATTGCAAAATGAAATTTGATTTATGACATTTAAATTGACATTAGAAAATTTGTTGTTTTTAGATATACAGGTAGCAATACACTAAACTAACAAAAGAACCAACAAGCTCAATAGAAAACAAAATATACCGTATACTGTACAACTACAAACATGAATTCACAGACCAAGAACGTAAAGCACTTACTCCACACTATAGTAAACTATCACATTTCTATGGGTTACCAAAAATTCATAAACCTAATATTCCTTTAAGACCAATTGTCAGTTCTATAAATTCTCCGTGTAGTGAACTTTCAAAATTTCTTTTAAACATTATTCATCCTCTTACAAGAAGTTCTATTTCTCATCTAAAAAACAGTGCACATTTCTTGGAAAAACTGTCTCATATAGAATACAAAAATACCTTTACAATAGCAAGTTTTGATATAGTAAATTTTCCGGTTTCAAAAAAACTTCCAATAGTAAAATAACCACTAGAACAAAATTCTTCATTAAATCAACGAACTCTTGAAATTGAAACAATAATGGAACTACTAACATATTGTACCAAAACTACATACTTTCAACTAAACGATGACTTTTACCAACAGGATTTTGGCATGGCCATGGGTTCTTGTCTCTCACCAGCATTAAATAACATATTTATGTTAAGTAATTTTATCAAATGAAAATAAACCTTTAGTTTGGTGGCGTTACGTTGACGACATTTTCGTAATTTGGGAACACAATCTTGAAGAACTAGATAAATTATTAAATGACATAAAAAACAAAGAGCCAACTATCAAATATTCCCTAGAAATTGAAGAAAATAACAAACTATCTTTCAGCAAGAGTGCGTGGATGAACTTAATTTAATTTTTGGCGATGAAACTCCATCAAGGACCACTGTTTATCGAAGGTATGGTGAATTCAATCGAGGTCGTAGTTCACTCCAAGACGAATTTCGGGAAGGTCGTCCAAAAATAGTTGTTCCGGAAACCATTGATGCTGTGCACGAACTGATATTGCAAGATCGTCATGTGACCTATCGTGAGATTGAGTCAACCTTACACATTAGTGAGACCAGCATACATTTAATATTGCATAAACATTTGAATGTCAAAAAAAATTGTTAGCGTTGGATCCCACACAATCTGTCAATCGTTCAAAAAAAGGCTCGTGTCGATTGGTGGTGTATGAGCCCGAAAGTAAACAGCAGTCGACTGTATGGGTGTTTCAAGATGAGACGGATACAACAAAAGTTGTTCGCGCACGAAGCACTTCCAAGCAAATGATCGCCTGTTTTTTTATAAAAACTGAACATGTCGCAACCGTACCACTAGAACAACGCAGAACAATTAATTCTGAGTGGTACACAACCATTTGTTTGCCAGTTGTCTTCCAAGAAATGAGGAAAACCAACCGCCGAAGACGGATCACTCTTCACCACGACAATCACATCACACATCGCCTCAAACAACTGCATTTTTGACCACTTAAAACATCGATTTGATGAGTCATCCGCCGTATAGTTCTGACTTGTCACCAAATGACTTCTTTTTATTCCCGTACTTAAAAAACAAACTGAGAGGTCAACGTTTTTCGACACCTGAAGAAGCGGTTGCTGCGTCCAGAATGCATGTTTTGGAGATACCTCAATCAGAGTGGAAAAAGTGCTTCGACAATTGGTTCAAACGCATGCAAAAGTGTATAGATCTTCATGGGGAATATTTTGAAAAACAATAAAGCGATTTTCGATGATTAATATTTGTTTTTGTTCTCTAATCCCGAAATATAAAAGGCAGCCCTCGTATTTTAGAAATTTTAGAAAACACCAGAACATGGATGAGGAGAATTATAAGAGGTAATCAATTTTTGCCTCCATTAAAATTTGAAATTTATTTGTCACAGGAAATAAGTGAGGAGAAAAAACACCAGTGAACAGACAGAATTAATTGTAGATAAACGAAAAATTCTCCGAATGTATTATTAAAGCAATACCAACCGGTAATCGCTCGCCTTTGTTGACGAGGAAAATTTACAAAAATATTGACCTAGAAAACCGACAGACTATGTAGTTGGAGCAATATTTTTCATGCAAAGTGATTCATTGAAGTGAAATCCTCAGCGTTCTCCCAGGGACTCGAAACATTTAAATACATAATGCAAGACCAGGTATCTCCAGAATTCATGAATAAAACTCATATTCAGCTTTCCACCGATTCGAGAGCTGTCTTTATCGTGGATCGTCTCTGAAAGAAATTATTCTTTGTCTTATTTTCGACGGGGCTCCATTGTGGAGAACAACCTCTCTAGCATTTTATTCAATACCTCCTTTGGCGAATATGATAATGTAGATTTAACAAGGCCAGTGCAGTTATGAGGTTACCACTTACGTGGCTTTGGAATTTTATTTTTGTTCAAATTACGTGTGTGGAGCCTGAAATTGCTCCACGAACCGAAATGATCGGTTATTGTGGGGAGTTTGATTGGCACCTGATTTTATCTTATTAACAAACTTTTAGTAGCTTCACCGAGTCATTTGTATCAGTATGTTGTATGGCACTTTTGTGCCGACACCTTTATGTGTGTCATTGGTACTGAAACTGCGCTCAAGAATGTAACGACATTGAGACACTCATAGTGACAGCATAGTCATCGTTGTATGAAGCGGTGCCAAGTTTTGTCGGCTGGGCTGGTGTGTTTAGAGTACACATACAAAGGAAACCGGTTACCAGCTTACTGGCTTTCGGCGCTTATTGCCTTTGAGAATTTAGTTTGCCTCTAAATGAGAGCCAACATACACGCCTGTTACAAGCGCGTATTGTTCAATATTGTTAGCAACCAGTCCCAGCTTCGCACGGGTTCTTTATAGTAAATATAAAATGTAACTCCGAGGAGATACAGGTTTCGGTAAAATTGGTTGAGTAGTTTTTGAGTGAATATTTTTTGAGTGGTAATTATTTATGAGGCACACAAAACACAAAACATTTAGATTAGTTTCTAAGTATATTCTTTGTATGCGACATTAATAACCTGATCACGTCTATAACTAACAAATATTGTTTCGAAGTAACACATGATAGGGCAACCTACAATTGCCCTGTACGAAAAGCACTGTGTGCTTAAGTATACTCCCGTCAAGCCCGTAGCCAGCGGGGAGAGAGTCTGGGGATTTAAATATCCCCCGAAATTTTGGAATTTTGGGTTTGAAGATTAAATTTTAACCCGTTATTAATCTTCTTCATAAGAATTGTATAAATTCAAACGCTATTTTTACGCGAAATTGTAGCCGTTTAAATTGGGAAGGCAATTCTGAGGGTATCATGGGAGTTTTTGGTATAAAAACAGTTTCACCAGTTGCTTTGTCAGTTAATATGAGATACTCGATAAAAATAAAATGTAAGGCAGCTTTAGAGAACCTACTTTTTTGCGTACAAAGGAATGACACCTCGAAGAGAGTATTCAATATCTCTGACAGGTGAAGTAACCTGAAAATTTTATCATGACATTCTGTCCTAGGAGTTAAGGGAGAACAGCAATTGCACGGAACTGCTCCAGATTCGGAACCTCTGTGTACTGATTCTCTTGAAAATCCTAGATGTCGGTCTTACATCTCGCTTCTTCAAATTTTACGAAATGCATCAAATGCATAAAGAAGTGTTCGAGAGGACATTCAATTGTGGGAAGCGCAACTGATGAAGGTTCCCGACCAGAAACAATATATATTATATTTATATATAATATATATTGTCTTGCGTACAAAGGAATGACACCTCGAAGAGAGTATTCAATATCTTTGACAGGTGAAGTAACCTGAAAATTTTATCGTGACATTCTGTCCTAGGAGTTAAGGGAGAACAGCAATTACACGGAACGGCTCCAGATTCGGAACCTCTGTGTGCTGATTCTCTCGTAAATCCTAGATGTCGGTCTTACATCTCGCGTCTTCAAACCTACTTTCCTAATGAGAGTCGCCTTCTAACAGACCCATTGCTTTACAAAGCCCTTAGTTATACCACAAGTTATACTTTGAAAAATACATTGACTACTGAAAGAAGTAGGACCTACTACATGGAGTAACATCTACGGCTCGAACGCGGGGCGCGGGGTTATGGGGAGCCAGCCCGGCCTGGTCGAAACAGGGCGACAAGAAATTAATTTCGTTGCGTACATATTTTTATTTTGCTATATTTTCTAAATTATTCATTTAATTTGCCTGGTGTAAAGAGAAAAATATTCTTCATGAAATTCTTAAGCCAACCAACGTATTTAAAATGATAAGGATTAATACCGTGTTACGTTATATTTTTGCCGTAGTTAGCCGTATAAGTATAGATGGACGCGTTTAAAACCGGTCAAAATATTGCTTTTATTCGTCCGTTCCATTAGCGATCGATAACCTACCGTTTGTGCGCCGATTTTGCCTTATTATTATGTTTGGTTCTGATTTATTTTTGAAGGATGTTTGAATTTGACCTGTTGAGACGAATTGATTTATCGAATATTTGTGGTTGACATTTGTGTCCTTCTTGACAGTTGTCATTGTCGTCGACAAGGCGGAAGTATGTGCGGGCATAAAATTGTGTGAGGTTAACTGGAGAAGTCGTGCAGTTGTTTTTAAGGGATTTTCCACTAGTATACTGGCTTTTGATAACATTGTGTTCCAGCATATTGTAGTACTGTTGATTAGTTGCTGGGATACTTCTCTCATTGAGGATTTGAAAACTTCTGTTGTTGCGTAATTCTTCGGAGTGGTCATGGTTTTTGGGGCCACCCTCGCAATGGAACCTTTGGTATAAGAACCCCTTTGGTTGATAGGGTAAGTGATTTTTGTTTGTTCACTAGCCGTTTTCTCGTATTGTCAGACTATTGATAGATATTTTCTTTTTTTAGGGTTCTTGTTCTACTTTTTTTCTTCTGTCGTATTTCGTCCTTTTTTTGTTTCTACGTGCGGCGTTCCTGTTTCTGTTCTCCATCCAGTGAGATTGGGGTTATATTTTGCTGTTCTCTTACGACACTAGAACACAGACCTGGTTTGGCTTTATGGTATCATGCCGATCACGGACTTAGCATGCAGATGAACTAGTTGTTGGTGCATACACGAACACTGTATTATAACATGCTGGTATTTCTATCATCAGAGTTCCAGTGGTGGAGCGAGTGCAAGGGACTCTAACTTCAGCTTCAGCTGTGGTTTCAGATAAGTGACAATTTGTGTGTCTGGTTACTGTTTCATTATCAGTTATTTTTACAAGAATGATATAAACCTTAGTATTTGATTTGAAATTAGTAAGATGGAATTTGTTAACCGAAAGTAAAGACCATTAGCCTACTATCGGGTTTATTATTATTATTCTGATCGATTGCACTTACCCTCGAGCTCGAGTGTAGTATAGATGAGACACCAACGTCGGAATTCTGAATTTTATTGAATGATAAATATCAGGTAATTATTATCGGTTCCCATTAATGTATTATTTGTTTTTGACAATTTATTTAAATATTCTATTCATTAGATTTATTGTATTAGAGGAATGTTTAAATATTTGTATCCGGGTTATTCAGGATCTCACATGTTTATATGTACAGTTTGAATCTCTGTCCTTAAGTGTTTATTGGTTTCATTTCATTTTTTCTAGGTATATTTAACTTTAACATTCTATACTGTTTGCATTAATAGAGTGCCCTATGGCATATTTTTAGCGCCTTGTACTAGTCTGTTCGCGCAAATTAAACTTACATTTTGGAACTGTTGTATGCTTATTATTCCTTTTGATTTCAACATTTATTTATTTATATTTAGAAATCTAGCGCCCCCAAATTAGCAAAAATTACTACAGCAGATATTTTAGGACGGGTAGGTGGCCTGATTATGTGTATTTAGAAGGTATAGAGTAATCTACCTGGCGCCCTTATTTTCTCTTTATTTATATTTATCCGCCAAGTAAAATCTGGCATATACGTTCAAATAAAACGAACACCTCCGTCTTCACTGAGACTACCGGACATACCTTCTTCTGCCCTTAGCATAACTAGGTAGGGTAGAAGTTTGGCGTCACGTAACATTTTGGTGTGGCATTTTAGCACCAACGTGTGACGTGGCAACCGTATTTGTCTAAATAGCGTTCCAATTACCGCTCTATAATTGGCCTTTTTATTGACTAATTAAAATGGCTATAGCATGTTATCCTGAGGTATTTTAAATTGTTTAATAGATGTTTTGGGACTACTTCTGTTGTTGATATAACAATTGGTAGAGTTCGTGGGTTATTTCTGTCCCACTGTGTCTTTATTTGAAATTCCAAATCCCTATATTTGGCTATTTTTTCAGCCTGCTCAATATTTAAATTATTGTTGTGAGGGATTGCTATATCAATTAAGGTTGATAATATTGGTATTATTTTATATTATCTACTGAATTCTATTAATTCTAATTAATTATATGTTTATCTCGATATAAAATCTAGGGCATTAATCAGACAAAAAATAAAATTGTTAGGCGTAACTTAACCTGTTTAAATGTGTAGGTAAATAGATTGATGAGGAGAGTGAGGTGATAAGTGTCTTAATTATAAATTAAATCGAATTACTTAAGAATCTTTTTTACTTAATTTACTAATGTTACGATGTTCAAACGTTGTACTGGTAACCATTTTTTGGCAATTGTTTATTTTCACAATCATTAATAGTTAACCCAGAACTCTTCTATACCCGCCCTGTATAATGATGACTTATTCACTACAAACAACTTGAAATAAACAGTTCACATACGAAAACTTGAAATAAGTCATATATAAACGAACTCCCGAGAAATTTTAACATAGTAAACAAGAAAATTCGAAAGCAGTTCTTGTGAAACTTTCGTAATTCCACATAAAGACCCCCGAACTTTCAGCGTATATGTTTGCAAATATTTTTAACCCTGACACGGTAATCTGTACAAGTTTGCTGCTAAGCGAAAAACATTTAATTACGTCGAAAACGTGCATCCGTTCCTTTCATTCATTTTATGTGATAAACAGAACACAACCATAAGATTTAAGCTTTACGCCGGGAATAAGCCCAAGAGAATTTATGGTTCTCCATGTTTTATAATCAAAACGGAAAAGTGATAAAATATAGATGCAAGTAAGTTTGTTTACCAGATGGAGATTTTTCATGTAGTTACGGCCGCTTGTTTTCCCATTTAATTTCGTAAACACATTGTGCTCTAAGGTGTTACTCTGGATTTTTTTTCCAACGTAACTGCAAAATGTGGTATACGTTTCTTAAATTCAACAGAATAACAGGATACACTAAAAAATTGCATTATACTGATTAGGTCTGTACCTACTTTATAGAAAAAAAAAATCTTTTCCCTGAAATACTGGTAATTCTCAATCTGAAGATCGTAATAAATACTTTAGGCCTACGGTGCACAACATTCGAGGATATTCTGTAGAAAGGCTACTAAAAGTAGGTCCAAACTTACACATATGAAAATAGGTGACTTTGGTAATGAAATGCAAAAATTGAAATTGCATTTGTTTCGACACTTTGTTTCGACCGACATGACACTACTTTGATCTTGAAAAACCCATACAATTAATTTTCTTGGTATGAAACTTATGGTGTATCCTATATATCAATATTTTTTAAATTTTTTGAACGCCCTACATTACTATAAATCCACCAATCCCTAAAATATTTCACCCAAATGGCATGTGCTTATGGGCCACCTTATATAACAATTTAAAACAACATTTTTCTGTAACTCTACTTTCTGTAAGTGCAGCAATACTGTATATGCTGCTGGTTATTTGCCATCCAATATAACATTTTTTAAACATTTAACTATACCATTGTTGCACCCTGTATTTCAGCTATGCAACTGTTTATCTATATAACAACTATAGGGAGAGAGAGAGAGAGATTCTTCAACTACAATTAAATATGAATTACTTAAAAATTCAACCTTACATAAATGACATTTTGTTTTCTCTGTAGTGTATATAGAAACACCTTCGTCATGGTAAACATTGGCGCGTTGGATAATTTAATTGCCCCCAACTTCGATCAATTATATTGTTGACAACCTGTCTTGTTCTCGACCCTCAGTTTAAATCCGGAGTTGCAATATCAACTCGCCTAGTCAGCGGACTTCAAAATTGGTTAAATTAGAAGGGACAGAGTCCACGGTAATAATTCGGATTCAGTCAGTTGTCATCCAATTTCTATGAAATATATGTTCAAGCTGTTCCCGCACATGTTTCGCCTCCACATCTCCTACGACCTCCCCCACCCCCACCCCTTTCGTTCGGTGTATGACATTTTAGTTTATCCACCGACTGCGCCAGACGACCAGCTCATCTAACTGAAAGAACGTTCGTGTGTAACGAGCTCCTCGAAAAACAATTGCGAGTTCCTAACACGTCGTTTTCATTATTTATTCCGGGCACTGAAAATATGAAAATATCGCCCGGAAAAATTCCGGATTCAATTCGAGTTCTTAATCTGAATTTCCTGCTTATGTAACTTAGACGATTGAATACGATACAAACAAATTGTTGTATGTTGAAATAAGATTATTACTTTTAGCATATGCCAGGACTAGATCAAAACATGGAGATGGAAATTTGTAAGTTAATAAGTAAATATGGAGAGGATATGAAAAATATAAGGTTTCTGAATGGTATTTGTGGCATTTTCAGTTTTTTTATGTCTTTTAAGGAGATAACACCAAACTTGAGAACAAGGTTATATACCAATGAAACCGCGCCACCAAGTATATTTCCTAAAATACTCATTATTTTGAAAAGAGCAAAAACACGTCAAAAGATCTACGAAGGGTGACTAAAGTGGCCATGTTAACCGTTAATTACTCAATGTTTAGGATTTCGTATATACAATATACGGATACCCTTATAATATCACTCCGGATTTCTGCCTCTGTCACATCGCCGCAATTTTCTCCTAAACTACTGGACCGAAGAGGTTGAAATTTGGTATCAATGTATAGTTTGGTGACCCGATCAGGAGTACATATCGTAAAAGAAGAAAGTTAGATTTTAGGGGTACTTCCGGGAAAAAATAAAAAAATCGACCGTTCCCTCCCTGATCACCGAAACTACTGAACCTAACATTTTGAAAAAAAAAGGAAATATAGAACGTTGCCCGAACTTTACAGGAAAAATAAGGAGAAACCGTTAATATAAATTTTGGGGGGCAAATTATAGAATAAAATGAAAATTTAAAAATTAAAAATTTTTAAAACCCATCATGTAATACATCAAATGAAAGGTCTCATTCTGAGGAACACAAATATATTATATATATATTAAAATAAATGAATTAAAAGATATTAACAAAAATATAAAAAAATACCTATTCCCCCCTCCCCCTCCTTATCTCCGAAACCATAAGCTGGAAAATTTTGAAAAAAAATGGAGGTATAGCCCCTCACCTGAACTTTACTGGAAACTTAAGGAGAAACCCCTAATATTTATTTTGGGGGGCAAATTATAGAATTAAATGGAAAATTAAAATTAAAATTGTTTCTAACCCATCATGTTATATATCAAATAAAAGGGCTCATTCTGAGGAAAACAAATATTTTTTTTCAGATTTTTAAAATAAAATAATTAAAAGATATGAACAAAAATATAAAAAAAATTACCCATCCCCCCCTATCTCCGAAACCATAAGTTGGAAAATTTTGAAAAAACAATGGAGGTATAGCCCCTTACCTGAACTTTACTGAAAAAATAAAAAAAAACCCTAATATTTTTTTGGGGGGCAAATTATAGAATTAAATGAAAAATATAACTTTAATAACCCAGCATGTTATATATCAAATAAAAGGGCTCATGATGAAGAAAACAAATATATTTTTTCCATATTTATAAAATAAATTAATTAAAAGATAATAACAAAAATATAAAAAAATTTACCCATTCCCCCCCTTATCTCCGAAACAATAAGCTAAAAAATTTTGAAAAACTGGAAGTATAGCCCCTCACCTGAACTTTACTGGAAAAATAAGAAGAAACCCCTAATGTTCATTTTGGGAGGCAAATTATAGATTTAAATGGAAAATAAAAAATTATAATTGTTTCTAACGGGTCATGTAATATATATATCAAATCCCAGGGCTCATTATGACGAATAGGTACAAATATATTTATTTAATTTTTTTAAAATGAATATTTTAAAATATATTAAAAAAATATTTTAAAAAAATTACCCATTATCCCCGTTATTTATTCCCCAAACTCTAAGACCTCATTTTTTTTGTTTATAGGAAAAATATGAAAAAAATCCCTAATTCTATTATTTGGCCTACAAATAATAGAATTAAACGTAAAATAAATTACTAGAAAACCCCCATAGTAATTTTAGGGACAAATTATACAATTAAATGGAAAATAAAGATTCAATTTTCAAACGCATCATGTAATATATCAGATAAAAGGCTCATTATGTGAATTACAAATATATCATATTTTTAAATCATTTATATAAAAAATATTAAAAATATTAAACATCGACTTAAATCCCACTTTAGAGACTACACTATTTAAAATTTGAAAAATATATTTTATTTATATTTTTAAATAATTTGAGTAACAAGTTTAATAATTTATAATTTAAACTTTGACCTATTTTGCCGTTTTTCTTCCAATCTACAGAGCCTCAAAACTCAGACAATAGATTATAAAACGCATCTCTGAAAGTTCATTAGTAAAAAAAACTCTAATGTTACTTTTTGGGGGCCAAATTAGAAAATTAAATACATATGTATTGTGATAAAAATCAAGCGAATCCTAAAGCAGATAAAATTAAAAGTCTATGTGTGGAAAATCAAAGTGTATATTTTTTATAAATGCTTCCATTAAAAGATATAAGGGTAAGTATAAGAAAATGCACTCATTCCCTGCTTGTCTGAAACTGGAATATTCGAATCTTGAAGATGGTACGGAACCCTAAGTATGCGAGTCCAACTCGCACTTGACCAAATTATTTAATGTTAATTTTTGTAATAAATCTGAAAACATTTAATATTTCCGAAACAGGTGTAGGACATTGTACATGAATTATATCTAGAATTTTCTTGAGAATCCAAAAAAATAAATAATATACAGGGACTTGCATTTAAAATAAGTAAGTTGGTATTGGCCACTGTCACATGAAACATTTTTTTTTGCTGAAAAAATGCCCATTTAAATACCAATCGAGATGTCCAAGCGGTTTACACAACAGGCCCTCCTTTATTCGTTATAGAATTTATTGCATATGGCTCTTCCACACTGTATATAAGCATCGGCTGCTTGGTGTATCTTTAATGTAATTGAAATTTAACGTTTCTCTTGTAAAAACATCCCCAAATATCTGAATTACACTCCAACGACTCTACTTTCTCCTTTCAGAATATGATAACTACTTTCCCGAATAAAAACTCTTGCAATTCCATTCTAGTATTTCGTAGCAAAACAACGTCAGCACTTCGGGAACAAGTTTCATCAAAGCAAGAAACTTTTCAAATACAATAATTGCCATATTTCGAGCAATAAAAAAATCTGAAATAGCAATACGAAAACGAAATCATCAAATATTCATCACTCGCGAGACGAAAACAGTTAAATGTTGAAAAGAGTTCCCCCCAGGGGGAGCCGACCGACCGAACGAACGCAGTAGTGGTATCTGAATGCTCGAGTGGATATAATGAAACAATCCAGCCACCACGATAATAACCGACACTTAGAATGTCTGGTCCGCTCTTCTCTGCAATTGTCTATCTCGTCCTGTCGTCGTTATGATTGCTGATGGAAATTTCAACGGGGGGGTTACCGTCCTTATGGCGGTCTTCTAGCGAATAAAATAGTACGTTCTATGGTCTAGTATGTACGGGGGTCAGTCAAAAGGTAAAAATAAATGTTGGTCTATATATTTTCAGTATTTTTTTTAATCGGGAGGAAAAAATTCCCCACAGGTTTAGTATTTTGTCATTGATTATTTGGGTTTTTCTATCCTTAAAGATTTCTGGAAAACAGATTAAACAGATGATTGTTTCGGTCATTCCTTGGTGAAAATTCATATTTTAATTATATTAAAACACTAACCACTGTAATTTACACAAATTTATGATTTTATTGACAATTGTTTCGCTCTGATGACAGGCTTCGTCAGAATTAAATATTAAATTAAATGCTAAACATCTGAATATATTATATAGTATTGTAAGATAATAATGAGTATATAGGTAGAAAGCACAATATGTTTACTGTATAATATTAGTGAAGATAAATATTATTAATATAATTTTGAATTTTGTATTATGTAAGTATATTAAGATTAAGTAAAGGAGACATATTTGTATCAGTTTGGTCATTTAAAAAATGTGGTGAATTTTTATTTTTATTGATCTCAAGTGATTCTAACAGAGTTAATTTCACCAATCCATTACATTTATAGGTTCTCCATCTGAAAAAATTTCTCAATTTCTACTAAACAGAAATATTCAAACAGCCTTTAAAACCGACAATAATTTAACCAAACACATAAAAAATAATAAAGATAAAATTAATAAGTATGAAAACTCTGAAGTCTATAAGTTAACATGTTGTAGTTGCCCAAAATTTTACATCGGTCACACAGGAAGGTCATTTAAAACAAGATGGTCTGAACATTTAAAAGCGTAGGTTGTCAAGCGTTTGCTGCAACTGAATACAAAGAACGACACGATGCTGTGGCAAAAATACTTTACCAGGAACTAGCACTGAAACATGAATTATCACAGTTGGTAAGATTACCATACTGTAAATATAAACCAGAATCTGTTTTAGAAAATATCAACTACAAGCAGTACTGGGACCGCACGATACTGACCGATCGATCTGTTGCTCACAATAGACCAGATATAGTTTTGGTAGATAAAGTCTCTCGGAAAACAACTTTAATTGACATATCAATTCCTAACAACAATAATATAAATATCAAGCAGGCTGAGAAAATAACCAAATATAGAGATTTGGAATTTCAAATAAAGACTCAGTGGAACATGAACAACACACGAACTGTACCAATTGTTATGTCAACGACAGGACAAGCCCCAAAACATCTATTAAACAATCTAAAATACCTCGGTCTGGACGAACATCTTTACAAACAAA
This sequence comes from Octodonta nipae, assembly GCA_034190945.1. NCBI lineage: Eukaryota > Metazoa > Arthropoda > Insecta > Coleoptera > Chrysomelidae > Octodonta > Octodonta nipae. The sequence continues at coordinate 87,284,749 of CM067223.1, read as the reverse complement.
TGCAAAAAGCCGTCTTCTTAGGGACAGCCCGGACGGTCACGAAATTCATGGGAAACTGCCGCCACGACTCCAACCACGGGCCTGAAAACCTGGGGTTTAGTTAATTTTCCCCTAAAAGCACTCATAACGTGCCTTAGAGGGAGTGTGATGCCATACATTGTATGGTCAAATCAGGATATTTACCTTCACTAATATTATACAGTAAACATATTGTGCTTTCTACCTATATACTCACTTTATAATATATTCAGATGTTTAGCATTTAGTTTAATATTTAATTCTGACGAAGCCTGTCATCAGAGCGAAACAATTGTCAAGAAAATAACAAATTTGTGAAAATTACCACAGTGGTTAGTGTTTTAATATAATTAAAACAGATTAAACAATTAGTTGAAAACCAAAGTGAGGTGGGGGTCACAATATTAGGTGCCTACTTGTAGAAGAAAAATCCCTAGAAGGATTTACTGATGATTTTGCCCGTCTTTACTTGGTGAAAATTCATTTTAATTTTTATTAAAATAAACACACTTTGGTAATTCTCAATTTCATTACTGTGGGTGTAACAATTTGGTGACCAAATATTGGAGGCATACTCAAGGTGAGGTCTCTCCATAGATGTATAAAGTCTTATGGTTGTTTTTACACTCAAATTTTGTGTATTACGTATGACTAATCCAAGAACTTTGTATGCTTTGTTTATCAGGTAGCTGAAATGGATATTGAATTTGAGTTATTTTGAAAGACTACCTCCAGATCTTTAACCTCTTTACACCTCTTAACCGTACAATTTCCAATGTAATAGTTTTCAATAGATACATTGACTTTTCAGGAGAAGGAAACAACACAACATTTTTTGGTATTAACAAACATTTTGAAATCATCGGCAAACAACAACCCAACGCAGGTCTTCAGGCTATCGGGTAAGTCATTGATAAAAATCAAAAACAAGAGAAGACCCAAGATTTTACCCTGGGGTAATAATCAAGAATATGCCACAAATAACATTTAGAAGTCAACCTAAAACTATAACTAACAAATATAGGAATTACCGATAATATTAAGAGTATTATTGAATTTAAGGGATCTTTAAGGAGGTTGGAGGCAAATACTAATATTAAGAAAAAAACAAATATTGGAATTGACCGGTGTAAATGGGATAAATTATGTCTGTAATGAGTTTATATTGATTTAGATTTAGATTTAGACTTAGACTTAAATATAGAATTAGGTTTAGATTTGGATTTGGGTTTGGGTTTGGGTCTGGATTTGAATATGGATATGGATATGGATTTGGATTTGGATTTGGATTTAGATTTAGATTTAGATTTAGATTCAGATTTAGATTCAGATTCAGATTCAGATTCAGATTTAGATTCAGATTCAGATTCAGATTTAGATTTAGATTTTGATTCAGTTTCAGGTTCAGGTTCAGTTTCAGGTTCCGGTTCAGGTTATGGTTCAGGTTCAGATTTAGTTTCAGTTTCAGGTTTAGGTTCCAGTTCAGGTTCAGGTTCCGGTTCAGGTTCAAGTTCAGGTTCAAATTCAGATTCAGATTTAGATTGGTTTACTCCTTGATGATGACAACTGAGAGTTGTTAAAACGGCGTTGAGTTTGTAAAATAAAGGTTTGGTGTTAGGGTACAAAGCTGTGTTTTTACAATTGTGACATACCAAAGGTTTCACAGTATTTCCATTAAAGCCTTTTTAATTGATTTTTTGGTTAAGATGTTGTCTATAATTATTCACAGGAATACATTTTATTTGGTGTAGTTCTGTATCAAAGTGAGTTTTTGATATTGGGATGATAATCAGTCTGTGGTAACATAGTATGGCATACTGGAAGTTTGTGTTGGCAAGCATGGTATGTACTACTGTGGGTCGTAAGGTCAGTGTGTCATGGTTTATGATAAATACAAAGGTTATGTTTATTGTCATGTCTATTGAGGGTTAAGTCAAGGACATTTAATGTAATGTTAGTCTTAGTTTCCATGGTGATTTTTATATTAGGCTGGATTTGATTTAAATTAAACTTAGGGCTCTCATTTTAAAAACTCTCTATAAGCTGCAAAAGACGTAGATAATTTACCTTAGGATCAAGACGCCCTATGTTATTGGACCACAAGCTGACTTGTAAAATCTCGCTCACAATCCTTAAAAGATCATGAGATCAGAACGCTTTTTACTTTTAGAATGATCCTTGTATTTGCGAATGATATCTAAATAATTAACCAGTTCTGTTTTAGTGTACTGAGTTATATGACCTGGACGAAATTGGCTTTTAATGGTGGCAAATTAGTTGACATTTCGTCTGTTTCGACGTATTTATATCGAATGTTATTTGCCCTCGCTAAATGTAATTAGAATTTTAACTCGTATAACTTCACTATTGATCTGGTAAATAAAAGGGCTTAGTAATTTCCTTTATATGTGTTGATCTCTAATATTCCTAAACAGACATTAAATAAAGTGCACCTGTTCAAATTCTCTACAAATGTGTCACTTTTTTGTATTGATTGTCTGAAAAAACAAATCAGCATAGTCTAAAACCCAAAAATGATTATTAAATATCAAACCAAGTAATGAATTTTGCTCAAGAGTAAAGTACTTTTATTTTTGACAAAAATGAAATATATTGTTCATAAAAGTTGAAAACCAAGGTTAAACATTATTTACTTATACCTATCTACTATGATATATATATATATATATATATATATATATATATATATATATATATATATATATATATATATATATATGTATTAGATGGTTTCCGGGAATTCATCCGCGTAGTTGATAACTGATCCCTGCCGGATCGATGTTAAAATGACGACGTTTCGGCAGAGTCACATCTGCCCTCTTCGAGTAACTAGAAGCGAAAGCAGAAGGGTACGAGAATTATGCGAACCGACCTGAAGAGGGCAGATGTGACTCTGCCGAAACGTCGTCATTTTACCATCGATCCCGGCAAGGATCAGTTATCAACTACGCGGATGAATGCCCGGAAACCATCTAATATATTTAGTGCCCGCGAAAACTTAAAAACAAATATATATATATAATATATATATATATATATATATATATATATATATATATATATATATATAAATATATATATATATATATATATATATATATATATATATATGTCTAGTCGTAGGCTTTCACGGATGGAACAATGCTAAGAAATATTTATCCGGGAATACATCCGTTCGTTACATTGATTCATCTTTGAATCCTGCAGACGTTTCGCCAAGGTCTCACTTGGCATTCTCAATGCGTAGTTACGGTGAACTGTAACTACGCATTGAGAATGCATCGATAAAAAATGTTGATTTTTATCCCAATTAGTCATGTTTTATCATTAGAATACGATGATGATGGTTTTGTTCTACTCTAAATTATGTCATGTATTTTCGTTAAAGATTTGGGCTATCCAGCTAGTTCCGAACCAATTGTTGAAACTCACCTATAAGTATAAATTTCATTTTTTAATTCTGATAAACATCGAATTTCACATAGTTGCTAGAAAATCATTCGATATCAGGTAATAAATAAAACAAAAAAATGGGGGGTAGGATTTCAAGATATTTCAGGGTTGCCATTATTCGATAAATTACATCGTAAACTTCACTTAGTAACTTTATCGTGTGATGAAAACATCGTAGCATCATTTGCCTCACAATAAAACAGGGTGGTTACCGAAACAATTGTAAAAAAACAACTTCAATGTAGGAACTTTTCGCCGCTTTCCAGTGTCACATAATGCCGAACTGAAAGTGTCGTGACCATAAAAAAGGTGTGTGCTGCGTTGAAGAATGCCGCTGTTTGAAAATGTTGAGCTCGGCACTCCCTTATTTTTTTGTGTTGAGCCATTAACGAACTCGTGTTTTTATACATTTTGTATTTTATGTCACCTCAGAAGGCGTGCTTTTCATTGGACCGAAACATTTCAAAACAAAATGTATTTGCTGTTGTTTACTGTTTACAGTGCGAAAGTTTTAAAGTTCAGTCATGGAAAGTAGTAATAGTCCCAACGAACTAACTTCATGCAAAATGTTCATTACACTTAGGTGCAGAATATTCGATCCATTACGTATTTCCCATTAATTTTTACTTTTCAAACTTGTTTATATCGTTTGTATAACTAATGGATTAACATTAACTATATCTATTCTGTCAAACTTCTCAAAGCTATTTGAAATCATACTGTATAATCGCATATTTCCACTAGTACGCAATCAACTATCTCCATATCAGCACGGATTTATTAATAAAAGGTCCACAACAACCAACCTGGGAGTAATTACTCAATATATCTAGAAGCACTGGACACCAACACACAAGTCGACGTAATCTATACAGATTTCAGTAAGGCATTCGACAGAATTGATCATAGAATTCTGTTAAGCAAGCTATCAGGATTTGGATTTTCTATCCAAGCAGTAAATTTCCTCAAGTCTTACGTATCAGACAGATACATTTACGTGACTTATAATGGCTCCAAATCGGACTCATACTTAGGAGTTCCTCAAGGGTCGAATTTAGGTCCTCTGCTATTTCTTTTGTTTATTAACGATTTATGTAATACAATATCGATAGAAAAGTTATGCTTCGCTGATGACTTCAAGATCTTTTCTACATTAAAAGGTGTAAATGATTGTCATAATATTCAGAGCCAATTAGTATCTATAGAAAATTGGTGCAATAGAGACAATCTAAATCTAAATGCGAAAAAATGCAAAGTAGTGACATACGGAAAACGTCAGCCATCAAATTTCCTTATTCAAGTCAAGGTACACTGTTGGAGCGAAATACTAGTATCAAGGATTTGGGAGTTATCTTTGACGATAAATTAACCTTTGCAGAGCACATATCTGTAAAAACATCTGAGACATTAAAGTCTTATGGATTTATATTAAGAAACTGCCGAGACTTTACTAATATTTTCGCATTGAAAACATTATATTTTGGGTATGTTCGTTCTAAAGTTAAATATGCAAGTATGATTTGGCATCCATATTATGATATTCACAGCAAACGTGTCGAAAAGGTCCAAAGAAAATTCCTGAAATATTTGGTTCTCAAAAGTGATGAATTATATCCAGAAAGGAATATACCTAATGATGAGTTATGTGAACGTTTTCAACTGCCTTAATGCAATTAAGGAGAAATTGTGCCTCAGTGGTATACTTGTTTAAATTAGTATATGGTAGACTGTTCGGAATTGTTAAATCAAATTAATTTTAATATACCTACGTTTCACTCAAGGAAACACCTAGCGCTAAGGCTACCAAGAGCCAGAACATTTTGCTGAATTCACCAGTTTATGTTATGTGCAATAATTTTAATAATATATTCAATTATTGTGATATTTTTACATGTAACCTAAACCAAATAGTTAGTACCGCAATGTTGTATTTTTAAATTGTCCTGTAAATAAATAAATAAAGCAATTATTTATTTATTTATTTATTTATTTATTTATTTATTTATTTATTTATTTATTTATTAACAGCGATCGCCCAGTGGTCGAAATTCGACCAATTGTGTCAATTCCTAACAAAATTAAACTTGTTTTTCATATGTAATAATATGACTTTATTAGTAAGCACATTCTTAATCCTTAGCTTAATGATATAAGGTATGGCAAAGAGGCAGTAAGTGGAAATTAAAGACAAAAATTTAGTTAACATGAAATTTCTTATAATTAATTAATTCAACTGTTAAACGGTAGGATAATAAATCAAATAAACGTAAATGACAATTCTATTTGAATAGAAATTGTAAAATAATCTGTTTCATTTTACGACTAATACTTATTCAATTTCCATTTGTATGTTTAATTAATAGTACATGGACCGAGCTTTACTCGTAAAAAAACGGGATAGACTACTCTGAACTTCTTGGTAGAATCTCTTGGTTGGTACCGCAATATTTTAATAGAAATCACAAACTATTTTTTGTTGGGACGGGGCGGACTAACTTGGGAAAGTTCCCTACATTAAATAGAATGTGTATGTTTTGTAATCAGTTAGGGGATACGGATATTTGGGCGGAAGAGTCAGGAAGTTTCCACAGAAAAATTATTAAAATATTTTAGATTATTCTTGATTATGATTATATTTTAGTTGCTAATATTTGGTACTTATTTTTGAACTTTTGACAATGTTGTAGCTTGTAGGTTCATTTTTTAAGTATTTTTATTGTTATCAGAATGTTATAAATGGTTATTTTCTTTAATTGACTTGGTCCTATATGTTAATTTGTGAAAATTGTAATCTGTTATTGGGGCTTGCCTTATTGATTACTTGAATAAATAAATAAATAAATAAATAAAATTCAAAGGTTCATCAAAAATGTTGGTAGGTACGTACATATATATACATATAATCGGATATTTGGTCAAATTTTTCTAATGAAGTGGTTCAGTTTAACTGCAACTCTCTAACACTTATTAAAATACTCATTATAACAATTCCACTTTATAATATGTTTCCACCACCCTGTATATGTAAATGCCCATGGATTACCCAATATATATATATATATATATATATATATATATATATATATATATATATATATATAATACACTGTGTGAATACAACTGTTTATGTGCTACCCCATAAAACATTTGGTTTCTAACATTTCTGGAATCACCCAGTTTAATTATAACCTACAGCGCTTTATATCTCATTAAATTTATATATGCATATGTAACTGCTCAAGGCAACTTCATTGAGTGTCTCAAATTAACATAAGAACACATAATTTTTTCCCCATCCAAAAACCGCCTAACCAGTACATTTTACTTTAAAATCTTGAAAGGTTCAACTGTAAAAATGTAATGCTAGAAAAATATCAAGTAGTGATAAAATTCTTAAAAGATCTTACACATCAATTGGTATTGAACGATTTTTTTAGAGCAGTTTTAATCTCAAGTAGATCACAACATCACCCTGTATTGAATGAAACATAATTGTCACAATCTCGTTCTTTCTCGGTAAGACGATTGATCCCGATTTGTACATGCCAAAACCCCGAAATGGAAGTTCGACAAAATCGTAGTGCCTATTGCGAGAATTACATATAAATAAGATGTATCTAAGTAAATAAACATTATGGGTATTATATTATTAGATAAATAAGAAAAAATATATTTGCAGCATATCACATCTCGTTAAAAGAACATTAAACAACTTCTGACTAACTGCTCATTTTTAGATGAGATGTTAAAATTAATTTATAAGATTACCTTATACCAAATGAAACTGCAAATTGATTCGTCTTATTTTATTGCTAATACTGTAATACTTATTCAAGTTATATTTACACATGGCATACATATAAATAATTAAAAATATATTTGCATATGACATCTTCTGAGTGTTTTAGTACCTTTTAATAATGGATGCACATGCAAATTGTTATTAACTTTGTGAGACATTTATGACTGAACGAATGTACATACATAACTCTTGAGGTTCGGAAATAAAATGTATCAATTAATTTTAGAATCTCTAAATTGTGTACTTACATAAAACTTTTGATCTGGATTCTTCTGTAAATGCTCAAACTTCGTATAAACACACTCCATTTAGTCACTTCAGTAATTGCTGTCGTCATCGTTATTGTAAAAACTTAACGTCAAAAATGAATAGAAAAGAAGGCTTTACATTTAGAGTATTTCCGAAAATATTCATAGTAAAAACCATTTCAAATATCGAGAATCACTATGGGGTATACAAAAAGGTCGACGGATAGCAGGGCAGGAGTGAAGTAGGTAGCAATGCAGCCATCTATTCAGGTATGAGTTATTATTGTTTGTGATTTCTTTTGGTGTTGATAAGGACGTTGATATTGAGTGTAAAATTTGCAAATCAACTAAATAAAATTTATTATAATATTTTAACATACATATAAATGAATATTTTTGATTATGATGTTTGTTCCTGTTTTGGAAATAACAAATACCGACGACGGTGTGTCTCTCTAATATATGGAAACGCTTTCGATGCAAAATATGACAGGATACGTATAAATGATTCATATGCTCCGCGAGGTAAAGGTAAAGAAATAACGCAATTCTGAAAGTTTTCTGAAACGAGAAAATCCTTTTATCAGGAACACCAAGTGCACTGCAGGTTACCGACTACCGATATTCGCACATATATTCAAATTGCGGCATCGCTATCTTTTTTGTGTTTTTTCTTCGGAAATTCAATGACTAAGTGTCTATCTTAAATAAGAGAGTCAGAGTCCGAAACTTTCTTCAGTGGCATTTGATCGATTTGGTTTTGGTTAAAAAAACTTATCAATACGAAACAAACAACAAACTTAGTAAAGTTTACAGCGAAATTATTTATTAGTAATCTCAGAAGTTTCATTATTCTCGAAAAAAATACCAAAGGAGAAACTCCAATGAATATAATTAGTTGAAAATTTGAAGATAAATAAAAACTTCACAAATCAATTTGGAAAAAACTTGAAAGCTTTGAGTTTCAAGGTAAATAAAATTTAGTTTAGTATTTGCCCAACAGAAACGGGATGACGGGACAAATAAATAAAATAATGAAACATACTTATAAATAATCTAAGATATTGTAAATATTAAAAAAAGAGAGAATAAATAACGCACTTGCTTGAGCGGCCGATGGTGCGAAGCTACCATCCGTGGGATTATGCCTGAACACGTCTTTAGGGCCGAATCCTTTCCAGTAAAAGGTGGCAACGATATGTCTTGGAGCTCCGTCTTGTTTCGAGTTCGGAAATTTACCGCAGCTCCACGGACTTTGGAGATTCTAAGACATGAAATACAGGTAGGACTTCCGGTTAAAATGGCCCGGCTGCCTTAGGTTAAGGAAAAATTTCTATAAAATTGTATAAAACTGGTCCTATATAAAAAATGTTCTAACTTGTTTGAACCACCCTATTTAATATAATATATTTCACCCAAACTGCAAGTACTTATGGGCCACCCTATATAACCATTTTATTCCACATTTTTTGAATCACCTTGAATAACTGTAACTCTACTTCACCCTATATTGCAACCATCCTGTATATGCTGTTGTTTTATAATTTTTTGAACACCTGACTATAACTTTTCTCTACCCTATATTTCAGCTATGCAACTGCTTATGGTGTACCCTGTATAACAATTATTTCTGATACTTTTTTAACCACCTTTTTAAGTAAATTTCTTGTTACTCTATATATTAATCAACCTTTATATGAGCTTTTTCTAACATTGTGTTACACACTCTAAAACTATAATCTTGCTTCTTCCCATATTTCAGATATTCCATATAGTAGAATGCAACTGCGTATGGTCTACCCTATATAACAAGTTTTTTAAACTTTTTTGATCCATCCTAATGGAAATGATGTGGAACCCTTCATGAGTCACAAATATAAAAAAAAAACAGTTTTGCACCCTAACACCAAACTTTTATTTAAACCCTCACCCAAACTGCGATTGCTTATTGGCCACCCTATATAACAATTTTATTGAATAATTTTTTTAACCACTATGTATAATTAACTCTACTTCCATTTACATTAAAATCATCCTGTATACACGGCTGCAAATTTGTCAAACCACCTTGTATGTATCTGCTTAGGGCCAACCAAATATAAAATTTTTAAATACTTCTAATCACACTGTATTAATTATAAGTTTACTTCAATCCATGTTTCAGATATTGCAGATATGCAACAGCTCATGTTCTATCCTAATTATCCAACTTGTTTGACTATAAATCTACTCCATCCGCTATTTCAATCACCTTGTATTTGCAACTACTTATCGGCCACCCAGTATAATTTTTTTTTCTACCACTCTGTATAACTGTAAATCCATCAATGCTAAATATATTTCACCAAAACCGCAACTGCTTATAGGACACTGAAAATAATAATTTTGTTCAACATGTTTTGAATTACCTTGTATGTATTACAACTATCATGTATATGCTACTGCTTATTGGTCAACCAATATAACATTTTTTAAATAACTATTATAACCCTTCTTCACCTTATGCTTTAACTATCCTATCTTTGCAACTTATTATGAAATATGCTATTTCACATTTTTTCTTATATTTTTTTCAAGATATATTAAAGTATAATTATTCTCCACACTTCATTTAAACCACCCTTCATTTACAAGTTTTTCTAACCAAGTTTGAATGTCACTGTATAACTAACTTTACTGCGCACCATACTTCAGGTACTCTATATATGCAAGTGCTATATAACAAAATTTTTCTCGCATTTTTTACCCACCCTGTATAATTCTAACTGTAAGCCAGCCTATATTTCAACAACCTTTTATAGGCAAACTACTTATTTTCCACCAAATATAACATGTTTGTACGACCCTAAATCCTACCACACCCTATATTACAACCAACCAGTAAATGAAACAGCTTGTAGATCATACCATTACTTTAAAATATTTTTAAACCCACCTGTATAGCTGAAGTTATACTCCGCTACATATTTCAACCATCCTATATGTGTAAATACTTGTGGATATAAAACAAGTTTTTAACCACAACATAAACTATAATTCCACTCCATCTTATATTTCAAACACCCTCTATAAACAACTGCTTCTAAAATTTCTTTAATCCATTTCATAACTATAGTATCTTATAAACCTAATTCAAATATCCTAACTGCTTACCTAAGACATTTTTTAAGTTTTTTATTCACTGTATAAATGTTCTACCCTTTTTCAATCACATAGTATATGGAACTGTTTATGGCCCACTCAATATAACTTTTTTGGACCCCATATAACTAATTCCACTCTTCCTTATTTCCACCTCATCGTATATATCCAGGTGCTTATAGGACACCAAATATAACTTTTTTTAAAGATTTTATAAATCCATGTAAGTCTACTCCGCTTTAAGTTTAAGTTTAAAATTACGCTTGATATATGTTGATTTTTGTTAAATCGAAACATGTTACATTTGTACATTCCGAATTTTGAATAAAAACTAAGCTGATGCCAGTATCTAATATTTTGTGCGTGCGGTGGAACCAATTGAGTAATAGTACCGTTTCTGTCAATTTAGAGAGATAAAATGTCTGCCAGATTTTAAGTCAAACTATAGGCCTCGCAAGAAAAAAAGATTCAGCAAAATCAGTTAAGTAGTTCTTACGTGGTGTCCTAACAAACAAACAAACAAACAAACAAACAAACAAACAAACAAACAAACAAACAAACAAACAAACAAACAAACAAACAAACAAACAAACAAACAAACAAACAAACAAACAAACAAACAAACAAACATACAAACAAACAAACAAACAAACAAATAAACAAACAAACAAACAGACAAACTTACAATTTTATAATAGTATAGATAGTCATGGTTATCTAAAAAGGTGTTATCTACTCCACATGGACGTTTATAAAGTGATTAAGACGCTCCGATGGTGATTGGTTTGTGTTAAGATTAGTGAAAAGCCCGAGGTCCAAGGCTGCCCTGTCTTATATATAAATTGTACATAACCCCTAATTTACAGTCATTACATGGACATACCTTTTTTTTCATAGAAAGTTATAGTACAACTTATTTCAATTTATTTCAAGTGTTGATTTAAATGTGTTTAATCAAGAAAAATCACCAACTATTACCTGGTACACCAAAGAATATTAGTTTATTTTCATTCACGATGCAGTCTTTTTGTTAATACTTTTATTCGGACTTTTAAAGTTATTGATCAATGCTGACATAAACTTTAAGTTTCATTACTTGTAGATGGTATCAAGGGTCTTCACCCATAGCCACTCTTCACAGAGAAACCCCCTAAAGAAGAAGAAGAAGTAATGCAGGTAAGTTCAGATAGTACTCCTAGTACTGGAAATAGACTATCTTATTGAGTCAATGCTACGTGTTGGGGAGTGTATAGATAACCACGGTGTACAAACAAATTATTAAAAAACTTTAATAAAAAAAATTCTTATTCAAATTTTGATAATTCACTCCTTACTATAGCATATATGTTTTAGTAAAACAATATTAAATTTAAACATATCCTTGTGGGTATTGCGATTCTTTGTCTGTGAGTATATTTCACTGGTCTAAGGGCTAATAATTTTGTGTATTTAATTATTGATGCCACGAAAGAACCATCATTATTAAAGGTTCTTTCCAATAGGTATTTCACATTGAATAACATTGTTTGAAAAACGGGAAAAAGCATGAAACGCTTTTTTTTTGTTAGTGGAAGTATTGAATATTTTAAATGAATAACACCATTCGATATGCCGGGCACAGATTAAAGTTTTACAGTTTTTTTGCTTTGCCAGGAGAATTAAATGTTTCCAATAAAAATGCAACTGTACACAAAAAAATGTTGGATATTTTTCGACTGCATTGGTTTATAATTCCACAGTTTATATATTGCTGAATAATTATTTTCAACAAAACTGTTCTTATTCATTAAATATTAATGTGTAAAGACAAATGATAAAACAGGCTTTTATTTTTTGTTCAATGATAATTGTTTCCATACCTGTATCATGTTATAAAATATAACTCTTGATATAGCTAAGGCGGTTGACGCAGTTTACATGATGGTATTCTTAAAAATTGCAGAATTATGGAATTCCTGGTTTATCGCTGAGATTATTACAAAACGAGTTAAAACGAAACGAAACTAGACATTACCTCGAAGAGAACTACAATTTTTTATGCGCATCAGGGTAAGTTATTAGGTTACATTTCAAGAGCTGTAAAATAACGAAAAAAAAAACACCAATATAATATTTCCAGAAGCCTCCAGTCTATATTAAATACTCTCTTCGAGGTTTCATTCTTTTGTATGCAAGACAATATACATAATATATATTGTTTCTGGTTAAGGAACCTTCATCAGTTGCGCTTCCCACAATTGAATGTCCCTCTTTATGTATTTGATACATTTCGTTAAACTTGAAGACGCGAGATGTAAAGAGCGACATTTAGGATTTTCGGGGAAACTACCACATAGAGGTTCCAAATCTGGAGCCGTTCTATGTAATTGCTGTTACCCGTAATTCCTAGGTTAGAATGTGACGATGAAATTTTCAGGTTACCTTCACCTGTCAGAGATATTGAATACTTTCTTCGAGGTGTCATTCTTTTGTACGCAAGACAATATACATAATATATATTGTTTCTAGTTAGGGAACCTCATCAATTGTGGGAAGTGCAACTGATGAAGGTTCCCTAACCAGAAACAACATATGTGATGTATAGTGTCTTGCGTACAAAAAAATGACACCTCGAAGAGAGTATTCAATATCTCTGACAGGTGAAAGTAACCTGAAAATTTTATCGTGACATTCTAGCCTAGTAATTACGGCTAACAGCAATTACATGGAAAGACTCCAGATTCGGTACCTCTATGTGCTAGTTTTCCCGAAAATCCTAGATGTCGGTCTTTACATCTCGCGTCTTCAGGTATTATATTAGCTAAATTCAAATTATCTATATTTCTTGAGCATCAATTAGCTGGTCCTGTGCTATTATTTCATCAATTCGACCACCTTTGTTTTGAAACAAATTCAAAAGAGCAGTGTTGTGGACATTTACTTGCTAATTAGTGGGGTAGACCTTTAAAATAAGTCGTAGCTAGAGTCCGATAGAGGGGGAAGTCTATATACGACAAGACTCGCCTAAGTGTTGAGGGGAAAGCAACACACAGTCCTTGACACGTTTAAACCTTTTACTTTAATTTGAATGGAGTGTCGCTAATCACGTATCATTGGGAGACCCATGCTCGTATCAAAGCTCTTACATTTGATACCCATAATGAAGGGGTGTGAAAAAATATATATATATATATATATATATATATATATATATATATATATATATATATATATAATATTATATATCCGCCATTTTGTTGGCGGCCATATTGGATTTTCGTTTTTTCATAGTGAACTTTATTTTTCTATTCTAAATTTTTCATTTGATACCTATACTGAAGAGGCGTGAAGAAATATATACTTAATACATCATGTTGTTGGCGATCTTATTGGATTTTCTTCTTTTTCATAGTGAACTATATCCTTCTAGCCTAGCTCTTTCATTTGATACCCATACTGAAGGGGCGTGGAAAAATATGTATTTATTCCTTCATTTTGTTGGCAACCATATTGGATTTTCTTTTTTTTTCATAGTGGAGGTTATTTTTCTATTCTAGTCCTTGCATTTGATACCCATATTGAAGTAGTTGTGAAATAATATGTAATCCGCCATTTTGTAGTAGCGGCCATCTTGGATTTTCAATGAAACAAAATATGTTAAATTGTAACATCATCAGAACTAAATATGCGTGTCAAATATCATATCAATCTGACAACAGGCAACAGGAAGGGGGTGAAATTTCAATTACTAGATTTGACCCAAACAAATAAACAAATAGGGCAAGCTAAACAAAACCCTAAATAAATAGAAATCAGTTTCTTTTTTGAATGGTAGGTGCTTTGGAAATAGTTTCTCAAAATAACTCACAATGTCTACTATTTGAAATAAAGTTGCGTCAGTATTGTTTCAATTATAACAACCTTTCGACAAATTCAAAGCAATTGTTGAAAATCCGTCTGGAAAGTTTAACCGTACATTATTACTTCGTGTTCCTAACCATCGAAAATGACATTTCTAGTTCGGGCGTAGTTTCACAAGGCACACACATAATGATGAAGTTAGTCGGCTAAAAGCTCTTTGCGAAATGAATATCAATTACAACACAATGTTCGTATAGTTGGGCTCGGCTCTAAACTGGAAATGTTTGAAAATACGAAAGTTGATGCAAAATTCGAAATTATTATAACTTGAAAACTATCGATTCGGGCTTGTTGTCGGGGATAACGGCAACTTTTCCCCCTTGTTACAATTTGCTCGCGTTATTCGAATGAAAATTTGATTTAAATGGTAATTCGTTTTTGAGAACTGGGCTTTTATGCATCTAATCCCTGGGACGATACCGCCATGCAGTTTAGAACTTTCGTACAGCTTTATGCGGACTACGTAGGTAACGTTAATGTATGTTTTCTTCCTTCAATTATTTTGACATAGTGATTTATGCAAGGTGCCAGAAAAAAATAAAAGTTGAAACTACATCGACATTGTACATCCGTTGGCAAATAATCAATTTACAGAACCGGACAAGAAGTGAGCAAAATATATATATATATATATATATATATATATATATATATGTTCTAAGAGGTTTCCGTGGTCATTACTATGAACAAGGCTAGGTTCCGGGTGAGAAATTTATTATATACTCGACGTTTCGACTCCTGCTTTGGAGCCATTATCAAGAGACAAAAGTGAAAAAGAGTTTCAGAGTCTAGATCGAACTCGGGGCCTCAATCTGCCTACTCCCCAAGAGTCACTAGGTAACTGAACTGAATTTGAGTCTGCTCTGCTCCTTTTGTTTATAGTTAGCGCTGGGTTAGAAGGAGATGTCACGTGATGAGGCTGTGTTGTGATTGGTTGGCTGTTGGTGGGCGTGTCTGCTTTGTTTAATCTGGCAATTACGGAGGTCCATGCTGTGGGAAGACGAGAGCTGCCATCGCGTCGGTTTAGACAGAGGGGTCTTTTCTCTATTTATATTCCTTCGCGAATAGTAAATGCCCTAAGGGAGTTAAGAGATACGATAGTCCTACTGTGCAAGAGCGGAAGTCGTATCTTTTTTGCGAACTGACAAAGAATGTTGATATACCCGAGGGTTGATGCGCCTATTTGTACGACCGATGTAGCTTTGTGGGCAATTGCGACATGGAATTTCATAAACTCCCCGATCCTCGTTAGGTACTTTATCCTTAGGGTTCCCGGTTAAGTTAGCTATAGTTTGACTAGTGTTGAAGACCGTCTTTATTTGATGTCGGTGTAGGATTCGTGCTATTTGGTCAGTGACTCCTCGAATGTACGGAAGGAAGGCTTTCGGGTGTTGTTGGTCTGTTTCTGATGGGGTTGGTGTACTCGAGGGTTGTTGCGATTGACGAAATATGCGTGCAATGTGGTCTGGATGATAACCGTTTTCTCGAAGGATTTGTTGAAGTTTATTAAGTTCGTTTTGTCTATTGTCATTGTCTGTTAGGCGAATAGATCAAAGGGCCAAAGATTTCATTACAGAACTTAATTGGGCAGGGTGATGATGTGATTAGGCATTTAAGTATCGATTGGTGTGGGTTGGTTTTCTATAGACTGTATGTGAGAATGTTCCATGGCTGGTTTTCGTTATGAGAACATCAAGAAACGGGAGCGAAGAATCGGATTCGATTTCCATTGTAAATTCAATGTTAGAATATATACCATTGAGGTGTTGTAGAAAGAAGTCTAACGCCTCTCTGTCATGAGGCCAAATGACAAAAGTATCATCAACATATCTAAGCCAGCAGGAAGGTTTTACATTAGACGAGTTTAGAGCCTGGGTTTCTATTTGTTCCATGAAAATGTTAGCAAGCACTGGAGAAAGAGGTGAACCCATCGGGGCCCCACGTACTTGTTTGAACAGAGTGTCTTGAAATGAAAAATATGTGTTAGCAGAACAGTACTGTACCAGGTTGATGATGTCAGAAGAGATATTGTGTTTAGTTTTTAGAATATCTAACGTTTCTGAAATGGGGACATTGGTGAAAAGAGATACAACAGCGAAGCTAACCAGGATATCATTTTCTGAAATTCTATAAGCGCATAATATATCTAGAAAAAAAGAAGAGTTATTTACGTACGAGGATGCTTGTTCGGCTAGAGGTTGAAGGGTTTTGGCTAAGTACCGGGCTAATTCTTGAGTTGGTGATTGTACCGAACTGACAATTGGCCTAAGAGGAATGTTCAGCTTATGAATCTTGGGTAGTCCGTAAATTTTGGGAATTTTAGAAGATTTTTCACGAGGAACGATGGTCTTTTTGACGTCAAGAGGAAGATGTGTTGTGTTGATGATTTCTCTTTTTCTCTAAGTAAGTAGTCGGATTATTGTTAATTATTTCGTAGTCTGGAGTGTGGAGGAGAGATTTCATCTTGTGAATATAGTCCTTAGTTTTGAGAAGAACAGTCGCGTTACCTTTATTGGCAGGAAGAATAGTTATGTCACCGTTGTCACCTAGTTGTTTTAATGCATATCTTTCGTTGGAACTTGGGTTTGATTTTGGTGGCTTTGATGTGCGGAGTACTCTAGCAATGTCTTGACGAGTATCTTCAGCTTCAATATCTGATAGTTCAACCAAAGCTACCTCAACTTGAGAAATGATTCTTTCAGTTGGGATAGTTTTTGACGTCACTACAAAATTGAAACCTTTGGATAGGACGTGTAAACTGGAATACAATACAAATATACATTTTTCATATTTTTGAAATTAATTGTTTACAAGATATTAACATAAAGATATAAAAAAATCTCATTTCTTCCTTTATTTCTGAAACCATATTACCTAAAATTTTGAAAATAATTAGGGGTATTGGAGCTCACTTGAAATTTATTAGCAAAATTATTAGAAAACCTCCATAGTAATTTTAGGGACAAATTATACAATTAAATGGAAAATAAAAATTCAATTTTCAAACGCATCATGTAATATATCGAATAAACGGCTCATTATGTGAATTACAAATATATCATTTGTTTAAAAGATATTAGCAAATATATTAAACATCGACTTAATTCCCATTTTAGAAACTACACTATTTAAATTTTGAAAAATATATTTGATTTGTATTTTTAAATAATTTGAATAACAGATTTAATAATTTATAATTTAAAACTTGACATATTTTGCCCTTTATCTTCCAATCTATAGAGCCTCAAAATTCAGACAGTAGATTATAAAAGGCTTCCCTGAAGTTAATTAGTAAACTAAAACTCTAATGTTAATTTTTGGGGGCCAAATTAGAAAACTAAAGACAGCGAATCTTGAAGGTGGTACGGAACCCTTAGTATGCGAGTCCAACTCGCATTTTACAAAATTATTTTTCCTAAAATGTGAACTGTGCATTTTCAAAAATCTCTCGTTCGCTGATATCTACTATCTAATTTTAGATTCTCTCTGATTTCTCTATATTACCTTCATGTCATCCAATTTTAAGGGTAGTTTGAAAAAAATATATGAATTCTTTAAATATTAATTAATCTGGGGGCACGGGTTTTTTTATTATTCCTTATATACATCTTTTTAGGGCAATGTGGAGGCAAAAAGTTTTTTTCTAATTATCTTGTTAAATAGCACACCCTGTATAACTTCAACCTTAGAAATACAAGAAACAATTGAAACTTACTATCATCAATCTTGTTGTGCAACATCCATTAAGTCAAATTAGCAACGGCCAATAATATAGATATAGCACACAACCTATATTGAAAATGTTTCCTCGTAATCATTAATATATCATCCACTATCGGTAATAACTGTCACATCTCCAATTCAACCCCCGTTTCACCCCCCTGATATTAGTATAATAAAACCGTATATAACAACCGGCTGCGGTCGGATATCCTTCATTATATACAGTTTTTATAATAAAAAAGCAACCTTCCGAAACCTTAGAATATTTACGATTGATTCCCCGGTCATCGTAAAACTTTCATCTATGGGCCTATACAGAAGAGGCGCCCTTATAAACAAAGTCGTTTTTGAAACAATCCATTTTATTTCGGTCAATATCGTCCCCCATAAATTCCGATCGCGTTTCGGGAATAAGAAGAGACGTTCCCCTTCCCAGAAAAAAGTTTCCTTTATATTGATAAGAGGCGAAACGACTTGTTTCTGTTCTCTGTAAATATGATTTTTCAGTAGTTACGTAGAATATAAACATCAACGCTTGAACTCCAAATACGAAAAATAGACGTTCTGCCGTTATTGTCGCCATAATACATTTCCGCAGATAAAAGGACAATAATCAGTTTAATGCTATTTCCGTTTACACTTGAAGGTTTTTATGGAGGCAGTTACTACACGCCTTGCGAAAAGAAATACGTAATCAATACTCAATGTCAAGTGTTGAAGGAACAACTTATGGGTCTTGTTATGGGGCTTTAAAAATTATTTATGGATTCAACACCGTCACATGATTTTCGTCACTGTGTGCCATTAAGCCTAATAACATTGTACTACAAAGGATAAACCTTATATAGTTGTATCCCACAGAGTGAGTCTTAATGATATTAATTTGGGCAAGTGCGAGTTGTACTTGCATACTAAGGGTTCGTACCACCTTGAGATTTGACACAATTGTAGGGAAATCAAAGCATATACATGATGGGCAAAAGTGTGGAACCAAGCAAATATCTCTGGAATTATTAGAGATATCAAAATTAAATTTGGAAGGTGGATACTGCAGTAGATTGCCTATTTGTTTCCAATTTTTTTCACAATTTTGAACTTCCTGTTTTACCGGAAGTAATGTCGATTTTAAAATTTGCAATGAAACACCCTGTATAGTATTTTAGTTTCTGATGAAACATTTTATTGCGAATACAAAAAATATCAGGTTTGATATTGTTTACTTCAATACCTACCGAGATATTAACAGAAAAGTAATTAAGGAAAGGAAAAATCTAATATCAATTAAAGAAATACATAATCATAATTATTAACTAAATCTAAGTGATTTTCAAAACATTGAAACTTAACTAAACTTAATGTATTAGATGTTCAAACTGAGCACCGTTTACTTCTTGACAATAAGCAAGTCGGTTTTTAAATTCTCTACTAACATTAGCTATTAATTCTGGTGTAATTCTCTGGATGTCTTAAGTTATTCTTGCAGCTAATTCTTGCGAATTATTTGGTCTATCAACATAAACCTTAGACTTTAAGTAACTCCACAGAAAATAGTCTAGTGGATTAAGGTCGGGACTTCGTGCAGGCCATTCATAAGTACCCCTTCTTCCAATCCATCTGTGATGAAATGTTCTTTCTAAATGATCTCGAACAATGCGAGCGTAATGGGGTGGTGCTCCATCCTACTGAAACCAGATATTATTTGGTAATTGTCCATTCACCTCCAATGCCAGAATAACTTGTGTCTCCAAGCGGCAGTAGCGGCAGTTATGTCGATTAACCGTACCATTTAAACAAAATGTAGCCTCGTCTGAAAACACCACATTTCTTATAAAATTATTATCACGGTTACAAATATCCATCATCGTTTCACAAAATTGCAAACATCTGTCGAAATCGTCTTCGGAGAGTTCTTTAACGAAGCGAATTTTGTATGGATGATATTTTTCTCGCCTTAATATCCTTCCTACTGAACGACGGCTAATTCCTTGCATATTGGCGAGGTCGGTAGTGGATAAGTGAGGATTTTCTTCCAAAGATATAGCAACATTTTGAGCTACACCTTCATTACTTGCACTTTTTAACCGTCCACTTTTTGGTAAATTGCTAACTGTTCCAGTTGTGTCGTACCTTCGCAAAGTTTTCGTCAGTACTGAACGGGATATTTGTGTAGTCGGATGAACAATGTTAAAAAGGACACAAACTTCTTGATGCGTCCTTTTCCTCTCCTCATACCCAATCATCATTAAAATTTCTATTCTTTCTCTTTCACTTAATTCGGCCATTTTACGCTCAAATTAAAACAATACAATTTTTTTACGTTCAAATAAAAAAAAACTAATAACTTATTTTGACAACTACTGTCACTTCTGCAATGAATTTCATGGACTACTAAACTTGATTCAGATTTAATTTGCGCCTGATTTAAACAAACGCACGTGTATTCGACTATGGAACAAGCAGTGCTGTTGACTGTGACGGTATAATGCCATCCATTGGCCAATATAAATACAAATCCTTACCGAGCGGTTTGTTTATATCGGGCGTAAATAAAATCTGAACCGAGTTTAGCTACCATCGAATTTTTCCTTTCATTAGTTACTTTTCTGTCAATATCTCGGTAGGTATTGAAGTAAACAGCATCAAACCCGATGTTTTTGTATTCCCAATAAAATGTTTCATCAGAAACTAAAATACTATACAGGGTGTTTCATTGCAAATTTTAAAATCGACATTACTTCCGGTAAAACAGGAAGTTCAAAATTGTAAAAAAAATGGAAACAAATAGGCAATCTACTGTAGTGTTCACCTTCCAAATTTCATTTTGATATCTCTTATAATTCTCGAGATATTTACTTGGTTCCACACATTTGCCCATCACTGTATATTACTTTTATGTTTTTTGAGCAAAGTCTATTTTGACTTCGTTGTCAATGGCTTTATATTTATTGATGTAAATTGCAAAATGAAAATGCAATTTACATCAATAAATATAAAGCCATTGACAACGAAGTTAGAATAGACTTTGAAACGTTTGGTTTTCCTTCAATATACGTCGTTTTATTTCGATTGTGGTGTTATTGCCCAAAAAACGTAAAAGTAATCAAGAATATGCCACAAACAACGTTTATAAGACAAAAATCATATATTTTTCTAATATTCCAGCTTCTGTGAAGAAGGGAATGAGTGGATTTTCTTATAGTTACCTTAATGTCTTTTAAACTAAGCGTTTTAATTTTGTAATAATGTATGTTTGAATAATTTGGTAAAGTGCGAGTTGGACTCGCATACTAAGGGTTCCGTACTACCTTCAAGATTCTAGTATTCCAGTTTCAGACAAGCAGGGAATGAGTGCATTTTCTTATATTTGCCCTAATATCTTTTAAAAGAGGCTTTTTAAATTTATAAAAAATATACACTTTCATTTTCCACACATAGAGTTTTTATCTGCTTCAGGATTTGCTTGATTTTTTTATAAGAATACATATGTATTTCATTTTCTTATTTGGCCCCCAAAAATTAACATTAGAGTTTTATTTTACTAATAAACTTTCAGGGAAGCCTTTTATAATCTACTGTCTCAATTTTGAGGCTCTGTAGATTGAAAGATATAGGGCAAAATAGGTCAAGTTTTAAATTATAAGTTATTAAATATATTATACAAATTATTTAAAAATACAAATAAAATATATATTTCAAAATTTAAATAGTGTAGTTTCTAAAGTGGGAATTAAGTCGCTGTTGTAATTCACATAATGAGCCTTTTATCTGATATATTACATGAAAATTGAATTTTTATTTTCCATTTAATTGTATAATTTGTCCCTAAAATTACTATGGGGATTTTCTAATAATTTTTCTTATAAATTTCAAGTGAGCCCCAGTAACCCTAATTATTTTCAAAATTTTAGGTAGTATGGTTTCGGAAATAAAGGGAGAAATGAGAATTATTTATAACTTAATGTTAATATCTTGTAAATAATTAATTTTAAAAATATGAAAAATATGTATTTGTATTCCTCATAATAAACCCTTTCATTTGATGTATTGAATGATGCGTTAAAAATATTTTTTATTTTCCATTTAATTCTATAATTTGGCCCCCGATATTAATACTAGGGATTTCTTCGTATTTTTACTGTAATCAAAAAAATTTAGGTCTTATAGTTTGGGGAATAATGATTTTTGTTTGGATTGTGGTGTTATTTCCCAAGAACACATTAAAATACTATTTCACTTTATCCATTCACCATCCTATATATGGAAATAAAACTGCTAATCTACCACCCAATATCAATCACATTTATTTGTAAGATTTTTTAAATCAAAATAAATGTCAGTTACACAGTGTAATATAACTATAATCAAACAAAATTTACTAGATTTGAAAACTGCATCCAATTGTGTTGTATTATTAAAAATTATAATAAATTGAAAGTTGATTGGAAACAAATCGAAATAAATGTCAGTAACTCAACTTCAAGGTGGAGGTTCTCAGTTAGTTTCTATATACAGTGTGTCTTCATTAGTTAGATTCAAACGGAAAACATTCTTATGAATATTATTTAAAGAAAAAGTTATTCTTCATAAAAATATCGAAAAATTAATTAGATTTGAAAACTGTATCCAATTAAGCCAGTGCATCACTAAAAATTGTAAAATAAATACATTAAAAAAAAATAAAAACCGACTTCAAATATAATTAACTAAAAAGCATTAAATAATTTTTTGGTTGGGTTTCGGCCAAAAAAGGTACTTTCATTTAAGACAAAATTATGAAATTGGGGCAGGGCATTATACACCACCTAAACTAACAATACCTTTAATTTGGTTGACCTACTCCAACGCGGCTGGGGGGGGGGTCAGGGGGTAACTACCCCCAAAAATCAAGATTTTTTTAAGAGTTGCTATCGACTTCTACAAATTTTTCTACGTCTGACACTCAATTTTCATAATTTTCTTGTAATTTTTAATTTTTCCGATTTATGGACTTAGAAAACATAAATCGGAAAAGATAAAAATTACAGGAAAATTATGAAAATTGAGTGTCAGACGTGGAAAAATGTCTAGAATTCGATACCAACTGTTAAAAAAATATTCTTGATTTTTGGTGGGTAGTTACTCCCCCGACCCCCCGGCCGGGGTGGGGGTAGGTCAACCAAATCAACCGCAATCAAATTATTTCATGCTTTTTAGTTATTTTTTTTGCAGTCCGTTTTTTAATGTATTTATTTAAATTCCATTTGAAAACTCAGCTGACGATCTCATCAGCAGCAAAAGACAGGATAATTTCCGAGTTCATTTTATTCGAATTCTTTTCGCGTCTCTACATCATTGCAGGTGGTAATTTTCGAAAGATGAATGTTCCTCCGCATTCCTCCAGACTTTTCAATCGACGTTGTTACCTAATGTCGTAAATCAATCATCCGTATACAGCAAATAATGACGAAATAACGTACCCTGGTGCTGGCGCACGTATAGATTGATTCCGATATGACAGCACTGATAAAATATAAAAGTGAAATGCTGTTGAGACCTCTGCTCAACCACAGGCAGGCGGAAGGAACTCGGAATGTGTATCCCACCTGCTCTGGAAAACTTTCGAAAATATATAAAACAGCTGAAATACGGGTTTATAATGTGGATCGGGAGTTATATTTAGATTTTCTCAAGTTTGTGGAACTTTTTAAATGTCTCTTTTGCGGAGCGATCCGGGGGACTCAGCATCGTAAAGTTTTTCATTTGAATGGGAATGATTTCGTAGTATTAAGCGAATTTATGGCGATAAAGGATATTGGAAGTTTAAGAACTTAATACTCCACGAGCTGAACGGTGGATGTGGATAAACGTTTAGAAAAAAAGGAAGTGTTATGTTTTACATATATGTTTCTTACAGTTTGATTGATTAACCAAGGTTTTCGATAAACTTCATCACCCCACATTAATCGAAAAATTATCGGTCTTTGGTTTTTTCGTGGTTAATCTTATTTAAATTCCGCTTAAGTAACTTAAAATCAAACATATTTACTGTCAGTTCAGGAGTACCCCAAAGTTCCAATCTCGGCATCATTGATAGCTTACGGCTCCAACATGACCTGGATCAGCTCACGTTATGGTGTACCAAAAACTTTTTTTTTTGATGATCGCGAAATGCAAAGTATGTTCTTATACGATTTACTAATTGGCAGATTTGGGATAAGGACTTTAGTTAGAAACTGGAATTTGCATAGTCTTTCATTTCTATACAAACTGTTTCACAACAGAATTGGCTCTCCTGCTCTTCTGTCAATGATCCCAATTCATTCGCCAAAGCTGGGTTCTAAAAATAACACCTACTTTTGTTTGTTTGCAAATACAAATGTGTTTATAAAATTACAATTATTCATCAAGTGTAGAAAGTATAACAATCTATGTAGTAAATATGATATTAACTATGATAAGGTCAACTCTGGCTCAGTTACTAGCAAGTCTCTGGTCAACTGTCTTATTCTCTATTTATTGTTTAAAAGTTATGATTTAATATTTATTTATTCTCTCTTTTCTTTTTTTTTGTAACTTTTTATATTTTTACAGATCCGATAATTATGACAATAATTGCTCAAATTAATACAGACGTGATTTGCCAGTTGACGAAATTTCTATTAGTATTTAGGGGAATGTATAATTACACAAATTCACCTGTAATAACTAGTGATTTCATTGCTTTTAAAATTCTCAAAATGAAAAAATCAATAATAGCGACTGACAAAACAACAAGTTCAAGTATACCACCAGACAACTTATCAGAAGCTCCTCAAATGGAAAGAGAAGCCCCTTCATGGAAGACATGAAAATGACATCAACCAAGATTATTCGATAGTTCAGCTTTATATTGGCAATCCAAGATCAAGTAGTTCCAACTAAGAACTATCTAAAGTACATCGTCAAAGACCTTTCTATCAACAACGACAGATGCAGATATGGTTGCCAAACTTCTGAATCAACAACCGAGTAACCTGGCAATCTCAACCAAAATGGGATGCACTGTACATACTCTATACCAATCGTCAACATTCTTAGCTGCAATCAACTGATAACAACTTTCGACAGTTTAAATCCGTAAAACGTACAAGAAAAATCATAAATATTTAAAAACCCCGGGCTGTCGCAATAAATGATATTCAACAGCGAGTGCTTGGTGGCGAAACGTAATCGCCCCCATAAAAAACAATTAAGTTCCAATAATGGACAAGCCAAGAATAAATTAAGCGCAAGAAAATTTAACAACACGATGCAGCACCAGACTCCGGAGAGCTTAGAACGAGAGAGAGCCCGAGCCACATAGCCGTCCATTAGGTCGGAAAAGAAAAATACTCCGGACTCCTTTAAACGACTGGCTTTGTATTAGAAATCGATAAAAAATAATAAAGATTAATTGAAATATCTACTTAAGACGTACAAGTTTCGTCGGTAATTACCGGAATATTTCTTTCTCGCTTGGCGGTTATTATCGACGCGGCACAGTTAATACCGTCATTTTCTGAATTCTAATTTCGAAAAATATACCGACGAAGAATTTTTATTTCGATGCGACTTCTCGTCTAATTTATTGCCGCTCATTACAATTAATATTGGATTTTTTCCTTGTTAAACGCTGGAATCCATTATCTGCGGAAACGTGCTCTTAATTAATAATGCAGCCATAAATTATTTTTTATATCGGGACAAGGAAAACTAAAGAGGTCATGGCTAAGTACACTTTGGATGAAAAATTAAGAATTATGAAAATCTAATCTATATTTAGTGAAGCCGTGCAAAAAGGTAAAGGTTTACAAACTGATAAACGAATTATTTTTATGTTTTTTTGGGCAATAACACCACAATCGAAATAAAACGACGTACATTGACGGAAAACGAAACGTTTCAAAGTTATATTTATATAAATATAAAGCCATTGACAACGAAGTCAGAATAGAGTTTGAAACGTTTGGTTTTCCTTCAATATACGTCGTTTTATGTCGATTGTGGTGTTATTGCTCAAAAAAAACATACAATAATCAAGAATATGCCACAAACAATGTTTAGAAGACAACTGATAAACGAAGAAATAAAAGATGAATTACAAAGATTGGTCTACAAGTTCAACACAGCATATACCGGGTTATTACAAATTATGAATTCATTTTTAAAGATGAGTATTTATTAAAGTAAAAATCCAAAATGAACAATCTTAATCTTAATTTAAATATACAGAGTGTTTTTTTATGATTAGTATGTGGATCTCGGAAACTAGCGGAGATAGAGCAATGGTTAAATTGGGAAAGATTTGCAGTTTTACTGGCCCAATTTAATGACACTTTCGGATTTTTAAAAAAGTCATGGCTTACTAGATATTTTGAAAAAACGAAATTCTATCGATTTCTGTCAAATCCCTCTAGCTCCTTTGTTTTTGATTTTATAAAAAAGTGCAAATATCAAAATTGAAGGGAATTGTATTCCGAATATGATTGTCATGTCCTCGTTTGCGTAACAGGTCTCGTTTTTAAGATATGACACAAACTTATCTTTTTTGAATGGAAACCATAGTTGGCAATGACCTCAAAAAATTTTTAGAGCTTTTCAACGATATAATACTCGATTTAGTTATCCATAAAAATAACGGAGTTATGGATGCTTTTCTTTCTTATTTTCAGTTTTAACGTAGTTAGCCATGAAATAGATGGATTTATTAATAACTATTCCAAAAATCATTGAACGATTTTTTTATTAGGTGTATCATATATAACGAAAAAACTAAACAAGTAGGTACTTACTAAAAACTTATGAAATTAAAGAACATAATAATGGTTACAATTTATGTCGAATAGTCCACCATTGTTAGTTAGACAAAAATTGCATCTTCTTCAGATTGACATTACCGCTTTTCTCACAGACCGCCTATCAATTTCTTCAATTGCTTGTAATACCGCCTCCCTTAGGTCACCAACTGTCTCATACTTTCTTTTGTATACTTTGTTTTTTATAACATAAATAGAAGTTTATAACTACCAAATCGGGAAACCGGGATGGCCATTCGCGTAGGCCATTTCGTCCTATCCAAGAGTTTGGATAGATATTATCTAAGTGTTGTCTTACTAATAAGGAGTTATGAGCAGGTGCTTCATCATGTTGGAACCACTCAATTTCTAAATGAGTTCTCAAATTCAAATTATGCCACTTGTCTTCAAAAGTGTATTGCAAGAAATGCAAGTAGCGCTCCCCAGTAAGTGATTCGTCATAGATGAAAGGCCCCAGAATAGTAGACTCTATGATACAACACCAAACATTAAAACCAAATTTTATCTGGGATCGTCTTTGCTCTACATGGAAAGGGTTTTCTTTAGCCCAGATATGGTCATTGTGTCTATTGAACATACCGCAGTAAATCTAGTTTCATCTGACCATAACACCTTTAATGGAAACTGTGGATTGTCAAGGCACATGTCTCTAAGTCATGTACAAAATAAAATACGTCGATGTTGGTAACCACCATGCAAAGTTTGAGAAACTGAAAATTTGTACGGGTGGAACTTGTGCGCTTTCAGTACCTTAACTACAGTTCGTTGAGATGTGCCAGCTTCTGCCGCAATCTCACGAGTTGATGTAGATAGATTTTGATTTACCATTGCCAAAACATTTATTTGTGCTGATACCTTAAATTGATTACGTTCCTTTGGTGGTTTAGTAAAAGATCCATATCTGCGCAAACTATCATAAAGCCTCTTAAATGTACATAGAGCAGGTTGACGACGATTAAAATATCTATGAAAGTATTCCTCAGCTGCACGAATTGAATTTTTATCGCATATGGTATAACATTCCACCATATTCAGTTTTTCTTCGTTAGAATATTCCATTTTATCATGAAAACTTGTCAATATCGACTGTCAGTTCAGCACACAGAAAATAATAGAGAAAAGCATCCATAACTTCTTCTTGTATATGTAGTTTTTTGAGTTCTGAGTTTTGTTAGTTGGTTTTGTTTTCGATATTAGTGATTTCAGGGCGTTTCTTGTACGGAATGTTGTTTTAACATTAAATCTGTTGCCCATAAATTACTTTTGACCTAATGTGTGTTATGCAACAAACTATATTATATTTTTAATAAGGAGTTGCCTTTAAAAGTTTTTTGCACTTGTAATGAAACACCCTGTATATAGACCTTTATTTCTCTTTACTATTTATTTTATCTCAAATCACAATTCCTATTAATTGATTCATATACCCAAACGTATAACAACCTGCACATATTTGGGCAAATAATCTTATTTTAAAACTAAATGTAATTAAATATACAGGGTGGTCCTTAACAACAAGTAAAATACATGCAATCTTCTAAAACCTTAAAAAAATCAGGGACATTATTAGCGTCCATTGGATCCCTTTACACAAAAAAATCCTGAAGAATGTTTCTACAGCTTTTTTAGAAACTAGTGTTTACTGTTACTACCTTGCGTATATTTTTGGTCCTATAACTTGTGTGGTCATAAGAAGCAATCCTCGAATGGAGTCATCGTTTCTTTTTATACAGTATAGCTTCGTTTAATGAAATTAATGTTGCAAAGAATTCAGACAACTCCTCTAAAGCATCCTTTAACATCCAACAAGAAAAAAAAGTAAACGTAAATATGCTTTACCCTCTTATCAGATTCAAATTCATTCCACTACTCACCCATCAAGCTCCTCAAGAATGAAATTAATATTCTCGTCTCAAGCACAAGATGCAACTTAGATAAAAGTCAAATAAAAAATTTACCGGCTGAGCGAGCAAAGATTCCGACAGAGAGCGCCGTAATAAGTGGATGTTTAAACAAATGTTTCATCATGATTAGCTCCACAAAAGGGATAAAGAAGGCCGTAATGCTCTGTCTCGATGATAAAACCAAGTAAAATTCAACGAAGCCATGGATGAGTGCATTGAAGTGAACGGCGTTCCAACGGAACTGGAAGGAATGTCGGGATTTAGCCCTTTGAGAGAGAGAACATTTGACTGGATATTAAATCAAAGTGGGGGGAGAGGGGGCACGCGCGGGCTCGTGCATTGGAATCTTGAGGACGAACGAAAGAGGAGACTCTTTTATTATTTGTTATGGAAAAAGAAGTTTTTCGATGAGTTATCAGTTCTGCAAAATGAGATTTCCTCTTTAGAGTTTGGTGGAACCAGGAGGGATTGCATTTTCGGAGTTGGTTCCTTTCGGTTTTGATATTACTGTAAAGAAAATCATCATGAAAATTCAAAGAGATATGCCCTTGGCATAAATAAAATCTGGTTAAATGTTTGGTATGGTGATGTTATGTAATAAGAGCTGATATCGACAGGTGGTGCATGCAAATGAGGCAAATCGATAGAATACATGTAATTTTTGTTCAAATTTTGTTGACAACAATGATTTGGATGCTCTATTTCAAACCATTCCATTCATTTTAAAAAAGAAATCTAATTATTCTAGAAATATATTTTTATAGTTGAGTCCCAGAAGAGTTTTGAAAATATGGAAAATGTCTACTTCTATAAATATTTACTGTTTTATTATGTACTGTACTAAGTAAGTAACTAATCAAGAGTATGTATCCTAAAAAAATTAGAATAACTTGTTCACATCAAAATTTGTAATTAAAAAAAAAGAAGATAAAAAAATAGTTTATATGAATATAAATTGGCACCCAACGTGGGGCAACCAAATCAATAGCAAAATTAAATAGAATTATTTTATTATTTATGACACGCAACAGACCCTAAAGGCCTAGGGCCTGAACTAGATTTTATGTAACAATTTTCATATTTATTTTATTTACAATATATACAGGGATTCCTTAATTTTACGTCTCCATTCGTCTCTATTGACAGCCATGGCTTTCCATTGCTCTATCTAGCCATCTTTTTCGAGGTCGTACTTTTCTTTCCGCTCCTATTATTTTGGGCATCCTGTCTCTCGTTATTCGGTTGACATGTCCTAGCTATGTGAGTCGTTGAGCTCTTACAGAAGTAGATATTTTGGGCACACAATATATGTTCTCTAGTTTTTCATTTGTTCTTCTCCTCCACCCACTTTCTGTTCTTATGCCTCCGTAATTGTTACTTAAAATATTCAATTTTCATCATTCGTTCCGCTCTTCTATCGTTTTATTTTTTTATATTTATCTTGTTATTTTTTTGTAGGGTATCTGTCTAGCTCTTCTTTGCGCTTCCCTTAATTCTTCGCATTCTGCATCATACCAGTCTTTCCTCTTCTGTTCTGTACTTTCATCTGTTAGCATTTGCCCTCTTTACTGCAGTTTTTATAGACTCTCACATTTCTTCCGTATCCACAGTTGGTGGGTGTGTAGTTTCTTCATTTAATTATTGTTTATATATCTTCTGAATTTTTTCCCTTTGAAGATATAATTATTACTGATATCATCTACTACCAATATAAATATAATTTAACAGTCAGTGTTTTGAAGCTAATCGATATTGGTGACATCTACCGTTTAGTGAGTAATTTAAGTATAAGAAGGCATACTATGCCATAACACACATCACACTCTTGACAGATGGAAGTATATATATATATATATATATATATATATATATATATATATATATATATATATATGTTCTGAGAGGCTTCCGCGGTTGTTACTATGAACAAGGATAGGTTCCGGGTGAGAACCTCGTCTGAATTTATTATATACTCGACGTTTCGACTCCTGCTTTGGAGCCATTATCAAGAGACAAAAGTGAAAAAAGTTTCAGAGTCTAGATCGAACTCGGGCCCTCAAGCTTCCTACTCCCCAAGAGTCACTAGGTACCTAGTGACTCTTGAAATAAATATGCGAATATATATCTGTATATATAAATACAATATGTTTCCAAAATCACACATTGTCAGAATTAAGGGGATTTAAAAGCATATTTGGACAAGCAATGTTTTATTAGAGATTTAAAACACAAACATCACATTTAGTTTAAGAACGAAAAAAAATATGAAAGAAAAATGGTTAATATAATTATATAAAAAATCGAATAGCAGTATAAAAATAGGAAAACCCTACACAAAACCCATTCTAATAGATAAAGGGTGCTCTTCAATGCTTACGTGGAATATTTGCCCAAGTTCAAGAAGATATGGGAATTATTTTAAGGAAATTGCGAGAGGCAAATGCGGTCTGAAAATCACTTTCCAAAAGCAGGATATATGTTCATCGGAGGGGCTGCAGGAAACTGAGAAATAGATGGCCAAGAGGTAAAGTCATGCAATGTTTTTAAATAGCTGCTAACAACAATAAGTTCTCCTGGCACCTGCGAGAGAGACATCCCAACGATAATGGGTATGGGTAGACAAAAACTCTACATTATTAGCTTTGAACTGGGAACCTAAGCCAGGAACCAAAGCAACTTTTGCTCGATGGAATTGTGGAAAATATAGTACTCTAGGGTGTAGAAATGTGGCCAGTAAGTAACATGAGCAGTTCGAGATTAGATAGGAATTGAAGAACTGGACTATATGCGGAGACGTTCGAGGGTTACAAGGCAGGGCAAATTAAAAATCTAACAATATTAGATGGCTAAAAAAATACGGAATGGTCGGCAAGTGAAAAAAAAATTACTTTGACTTAAAAAAGTACATAAAAAAGTGATGGCTTAAAAAGACTAGAAATGGAGACTTGTGGAAACAAAAACCTTTAAACCCAAGCGAGTAAAAAATCCGAAGAATGAAGAACAAAATTGCCATGTTTTGTTTAATAACTTTTTTCTCCACGTACAAAATCCCTTATTTTATAATTAGTATTCGAGGATTCGATTAGTCCCGATTGAAACATCGACGGAAAATATATACATCCTCATATCTTTCCTCTGCCTACGCAATTTATTTTCGGCATAAGCGTAAACCAATTAAACTCACCTGTAATAATTGTGCGTCGAGGCGCGCCAACAAATATTATTGGGAGCAGATAAGGAGGGTTGGTTCTCTGAGAATACGATACTGGTAATAATTAACGGGATAGGAAACGGGAGGCCAGTTTAACCAGCGGCATCGCTATCTGGGCTTAACATGCGGCATCCTAATAATCCTGGACAAATTGTATCTAATATTTAATGTAATCGGCTCAGGGAAGCTCCTCGACGGTACCATCGCTATGAATATACAATGGAGCCTGTCATTGTTGAAAGACGGATATTCTGTGAATGAAGTGCATACGTACGTAGATCTGTGTGAAGGGTTTCCAAATTTCAGACTTAAATCGTACAGTAGAGTGAGGTTTGAAATACAGGGTGTTTAATAAATGTACAACAAAATGATCAAGATATTGTAAATCTATTTGCCCAATATTTTTTTCAAGTGTGTATGGTGGTGGTCCCTGTAAAATTCCCGACTTCAACTGCCAGAAGAACTTAAAAACTCTAATAATGTACAAAATTTTAATAGAAATGTTTGTAGATATTTAATAAGAAATTGTGATAAATAATATAATCTATGTATGAGTTATGTGTATCTGATGTAGTTTATGTTTTGTAGATATTTAGTAAGAAATTGTGATTAACTTATGATTTAAGTAAACAAGGATAAGTAAAGTAATGTATTATATTGTTAGCAAAAATGCTAAATAAAAGATATTCATTCATTCATTCATTCATTCATTCATTCCACTCGCCGAAGTCTAATTTTTTTTCTATCACCGAATTTATTCACAATACGTGACTAGTTTCGACGCTTACGCGTCATTTTCAAACGTATACACATGAATAAAAAATTAAAACTCAACCATTTAAACATTAACAAGAAGTTACATAACTAAAGGTATGAACTGAACAGAGCAAAAGTAAGAAATGAAATTTGAATACAAAATGAATTAAGAATATAAAGCTTAAGTTTATTTATTTAAAGAGCAGGGCTACCCAACAGATAGGCGCAGCTGCCCTATTACAGGGTGGCACAAGTTAACAATAAGCGTAACATGAGATCGAGCAAATATATTTAATTAAACTAGCTGTCGCCCAGTGGTCGAAATTCTACCAATTGTGTCAATATCTCTGGAAGGTTAAGTAACCTGGAAATTTTATCGTGACATTCTATCCTAGGACATTAGGGAGAACAGCAATTACACGGAACGGATCCAGATTCGGAACCTCTGTGTGATAGTTTCCTCGAAAATCCTAGATGTCGGTCTTACATCTCGCTTCTACAAATAAGTAACGAAATTCAAGTTTTTTTCAGATATAATTCATAGGACTTTATTTGTGTCCAAATTCGTAATCCTTAATTTAATATGACAACAATTCAATCGCTAATGGGCTACCCTACATATTTATTTTTTCTCACCTTCCTGTATAGCTATAATTGCACTCAGTTCTCTAACATTTATTAAAATCTTCATTATAATAATTCCATCTCATTATATGACACTGCCTATGAGTCACCGTATTTACTCTTTTTGTTTATGAAACTTTTAACTATCTTCTGTAACTATAATTCTACTCCGACCTATATTTCAATCATCATATATATGGAACTCTTCGTGGGCTACTCTATAAATCATTTCCTTTTCTAACATTTTTTATCATCATCCTGTATATCTATAATTCCTCTCACCCTATATTTGATCTATATACAACTGCTTATGGGTTAGGAAATGTTGCATTTCGATTTCCGCCACCCTGTGTATCCATCTCTGTATAATATTTTTTGCACCACATTGTTTAACTGTAATTCTACTGCACCTTCTATTACAAGAACCCTGTAAATTCAACCGCTAATGGGCTTCCTTATATAATTATTTTATTAGTAATAATTGCACTCTACTCTATATTTTAAACACCCTATAAATGCAACTGCTTATGTGCAATCCGCGAAAAAAATTATTTCTAACATATCTCGAATCTCCCTGTATAATTATAATATACAACGATTACTTTACCACTAAACAATAACAACGCTTGCAGACCACTTTCAGAAGTACATGCTCTAAGTATATAACAGCATTGGTCCCTCTATATATAATTACTCAGTGTTTTGAGTCTGGCGGCGGCACATTCAGTTGTTTGGCGTTGACATTATAGATGTCAATAATGAGTTTTTATTATATTTTATTTAATGAATGAACCAATATTATAAATTAATATTAGCATTCTGCACTGAAGGTCGTCAGTAGCTACTAAACAAAACAAAAATGAAGAAAATCGGTTGAGAGACAGAGGAGAAAATGGTACCTAATCATTTTGTCTTTGCCTATTTATATATAGATATAATAAAAATTCATTATTTACGTCCATACGGTCAAAGTCAAACAACTAACTGAACTGACGCCGCTGCCGTCAAAAC
The DNA here is from genome assembly GCA_034190945.1 of Octodonta nipae. Lineage (NCBI taxonomy): Eukaryota > Metazoa > Arthropoda > Insecta > Coleoptera > Chrysomelidae > Octodonta > Octodonta nipae. Next base: position 87,250,124 of record CM067223.1, on the reverse strand, counting down.
TCAAAACATTGAGCAATTATATATGGAGGGAGAGATCTTTCCATGTTGATACATTCTTAGAGCATGTACTTCTGGAAGTGACATGCAAGGGTTTATAGTCAATGTAGTTGATCAGTATTGATTTTTCGGACGCGTTGCAGAAACTTTCATATTAAATATTGTGTTTTTAAAATGAATTTAATTATTTGATTAATATATTATTATCATAACCTTCCCGAAGGTGTTGTTCAAAAAATTGTCAGACAGCGGACAATAGAGAATGTATTAAATATTTAAGTTCTTGGTCCTCTCTTTTCTTTAATATTCTTGAACTTGATTGAAACCGCAAATGACGAAAACTTTTAGGTTGCAAAGAACAATCTTATTATATCGAATATTTTGCCAGGAGCATCAAAAATATTTCGTATACCGATATTTGATTAAATTTTTGTATTCTTTTTATTTCAATTGATTTGTCAATATGAGTGAACAATTTTGGTCATTACATCTAATTTTCCGTTTTCTCCACAACTTCTGTTTCTTATAAATATATACTCTACAATTTCATGAAATAGGGTCGAACTTCGACCATTGGGCGACCACTAATGTATATAAATTGAAGACTTAATTTAATTTGCTGGTAATCGACCAATATATTCACAATATAACAGAAAATTTCTAGGTTTCAATTCACAAATAAATTGAGTTACAAGAGATATGAGGAATAATTATGTCAGTTAAACGGTATTAAGTGATAAATAATGTATACCCGATATTTAAAGAAGATTTAATGTATATTTTATTTAGTCCATTATCAAACTACTGGTTTATGGTCTAAAAGATCGGTAGATTTTGACCAAATTGGCCATAAGGTCTATCTTGAAAATTAAGATTTTCTAGTTTCTGGCTAATAAAATCCGAAAGATCAAAGCCATATCCGCTCGCAAGAGACACCCATGATGATGAAGAAGAAGAAGATATTTTGTTTGTTATTACCTTGATTGTTTTGCCCGAATAATGAATACGCAAGTTGATTTAGTGTTCTTGTCATAATGTCAAATTTTATAGCCAACAAAATTGAATTTTGATTGTATTAAAAGGGAATTATTGGTGAGTTTAAATGAAATCCAAGTTTTAATTATGACCGGTTATAGAGACAGGACATGTTTGCGAATTATTGGACAACCCTCTGATCGACCTATTACCAGATCAGCCGTAAGTAAGATGCAGGCCAAATTTTGGACCATGGGTTCTGCAAGAGATAAGTCTAAATCAGATCGTCCAGCAATATCATAAGAAAAACAGCAATGAATAAGTCAGTCTTCGATTTTAAAATCCCTAAAGCAGAACAACTGGCATCAATACAAGTTTATTTGATAGAAGAACTTAATGAAAATTATTTTAACTGAAGAGTTGAATTCTTTGAAACTGCCTTTAAGATCTGCAATGTCCAAGTCTTATAATTTTTAAAACGTTTTGTCAATAGGCAGATTTATAGACATTGGGCATCTGAGAATCCACACTTTATGATGGAAGCATATACATAACGCTCACAGAAGGTCAACATATGATCAGAGATTGTCGGCACTGCAGTCATAGGTCAGTTTTTTTTAAGGTGAATTATTTGGAACAACAACAGCAAAATATCATACCGCAAGTTGCAAGAGTCTTTCCAAATACATAGCATCCCGTTATGCCTGATGATTGGTCATTATTAAGTTGTAAGAACTGCATCTTTACTACTAATTACTGGGTTACACTATGCTAGTTATATCTATTCATTATTACGCTATATTTCGAACTGATCGACTGATGGTTCTCGATTGACCTCAATTATCAAAAGTGCTCCATCAGGTCGATTAAGACGACGTGCTGTATTTAATGGGGTTACCTAGAAATGGTTCATGATGATTTGAATGTTATACTAATAATTGTAATATTTCCTAAGAGAGTCATGGGAAATTTCCGTTACACCACCCTTCTTGAGGAAGTGGGATCCATGAAACTTTAGCTGATAATTTTGAAAGTTTCCCTGACTCACAACAGTTTCAGATAGCCCCACAAAAAGAAGTTAGGTGGGAGATCTAGCATGGCATTCAATAAGCTTTCTCTAAAAAATCTATTTGTTGCGAAAATAATTTCGGACACATTGTGAATAATTTGGGGGTAAACCGTCCTGCTGCAACCATTTGGTAAGGAAATCAAAAGTTTAAGTCAACCGACCAAATCGTATTAAAAAAGAAATCAGACTAATGACTCCTCGAATGTTAATTTGAAAATCCCATCACTCATTGTCAGCTGGTAACTAGATGCCAATTAAGTGCCAGGCGAAGTTGTTGTTAAAAACATTGCATGATTGTATATCTTGGACATCTATTTCTCAGATTTTATAGAAAAAATCTCAGATTTGAAATTAAGAGTTTAACAATTATAAACCCAAAAGTTTTAACTTGAAAAGTTTGGATTTTTAAATATACAGCTCGTAGTCTCAAATATGGAAAAAAATGAGATAGTGCGTGCCCTTTTATTTACTTAATGTATGTCGTTATTGGCATTTTTTATAGCATTTTAATTGATCAAACTGTATTTGATGATGTATTCTGTAATCATACGATAGAAATGCATTATTTCGAGTAAAGTGCCCTACAAACAACAACCTCGTTCCGTTTCCATACATTATAATCAACAATTCGTTAGTGATAAGGTCTTGAAACAACGCCATAAGCTTAATTTGCAGTTGCTTTGTTTATTCAGATGTCGACGGTATTCCGATGGGCGTTCAACTCAAACTATGAACTTTTGATTTAACAATTTAACAGTTTCCGTTTCCTCGCGGTTCGTTCACTAATACATTAGCACAACAAACTGTTTACTTGTCTCTTTTAAGGCAACAACATCTCCTTCAGCAAATATACCGTGGGTCGCACAGGTTGTTTGTGTGCAGACAAAAAAGCAATTATAGTTAGCAAAAGTTTGGTCTTCAGTATTTAGAATATATACATAGAGAGTAACACTCTAAATACTAATATTACGAGTATAAAGAGATACAATTTATTTGTTAGTTTGTTGTGTATGTGGCCACAGACAAAAGTGTTCTGGAAATACAGAGCATTCGTTCATGTTAGTAGGGCTTCTTCAGGAAGAAAATAATTTAATAACAGAAATAAACGGAATGGAAAGAATGGAAAAGAATGGAATAGAACGGAATCGAGTGGAATAGAATAGAATATATGAGAATAGAATAGAGTTGAATGTAACAGAATGAAATAAAAGAGAATAAAATGGAATAAAATGGAATAGAAAGGAATACAATACAATGAAATGGAATGGAATAGAATAGAATGGAATAGAATAGAATGAAATAATAATAGAATAGAATGGAATAGAATGGAATGTAATAGAATAGAAGGGAATAGAATAGAATGAAATAGAATAGAATGAAATAGAATGGAATAGACTAGAATGGAATAGAATAGAATGGAATAGAATAGAATGAAATAAAATAGAATAGAATGGAATAGAATAGAATGAAATAAAATAGAATGTAATAGAATAGAATGGAATGGAATGGAATAAAATAGAATGGAATATAATAGAATGGAATACAATGGAATAGAATGAAATAGAATAGAATTTAATAGAATGGAATAGAATATAATGGAATGGAATAGAATGGAATATAATAGAATGGAATAGAATAGAATTGAATAGATTAATACAATGGACCAGAATGAAATAAAATGGAATAGAATGAATACAATTTATAAGAATGGAATGGTGTGGAATAGAATGGAACAGAGAGGAAACAGAATACTATCGAGTAAAAGGAATTGAATGGAATAGAATTGAAGTTAAATGACTTGAAATGAAAGGAGATGAAGTGAAACGCAACGGAATGAATTGGAAGAAATTGGACTGAAATGGAATGAAATGTAATGAAATGCATGTAGTGAAATGCAGTGAAATTGAATGAAATGACATGAAACGCAATGAATTGCAATGAAAGTGATCAAATTTGCTCAGACATGAATGAGGAAAAAGGAATGGCGTGTCATATTCTTCTTTAGAACCATTTATGGGTCGATGTGTATCAAATTTCTTTAAAATATCTAAATTGATTTCATCTATATCATAAAAAGTGGATCATATTTGAAGACTTTACCACACGGTAGCTCAAAAATTAAGACATTTAGGATATACATTCATATGATGTTTTTTTCCAATAAAATAAACCCAAGAAAGTCCTTTAACTATTTTACTTCCCTACTCTGTATGTGGTGGCGAATATTAAAAACGTATTAACTGCGAAAATCTGCTATTTTTTGCAAACGGTATTTGAATAAATTTCATTAGAAATTATAGATGCAGGTTTAATATATATAATTTTACTAGTTAAAGTTTATTTGTTAAAAATATTTAATTATGTAATATTTAAATGAAAATAGTCGTGCCAAAATATGATTGGAACGATAGGTACGCTCTTACAAAGTCATTTTATGCAACTCAAAATTCTCAGAATTGTGTGTTCAGTGTTATTTGTGATTGTGAGCATACATATACCGATGATTGCTTAAGACCTTTTAAAGTATTGAAAAAAGGACCCCAATGTTTCCAGAAGACATGTGGACAAATCACATTTGGCCAACAAAATGAAAATGTTGTAGAAAGAAAAAAATAAATAAAAAACGAGTACTTTCGGAAGCCAGCTGTATGATGTTAAATAGAGTGGAAATCGGAGCAGATCCAATTCATTTGGACAGGAGATGGATAAACCTATTACTATAAGAACAAAAAACGCTACTTTCAGTATCAAGTGATGGACAATCAGCCAAATTGTCATTCCCAAATTTTTTTGACAAGCAGACAAATTCTATCAAAACGAAAATTTACAAATTAATAGCTAAATCATACAGTGTCCAGATACATGTAAGACATTTACTTATTTACAGGAATATTGGTTGGACATGTTGGAGTGATTTAGTTCTTTCACACTATTTTAGAGGAAGAATTTCTATGAGTACAATTTTTCGAAATTGCCTGACTAATTTTAAATACTTATCTGTTGCAGGAAAAACAGAGGTACAAAACATCATCTCACGTCAAGGACTCAAAGCACTTTGTCGAAATCATCGGATCCATGGAACTTGGGCCAGAACATCGCTCAGTAAGTTGAAAACCTTTTCACGAACGTACCACTAGACGAATCTCTCAACATAGTGAGAAAGAAACTTACTGAAGACGAAACACTGATGGAGAGGACGAAGCTGCCAATAGACTCAATCATAAATTTGCTTGAATGTGGCCTCAAGAACTGCTACTTTCAGGAGAACGACCGGTTGTTCATGCAAGAAGATGGATTGTCTATGGGTTCCCTGTTATCACCAACCATCGCCAACATCTATATGGAATGGTTCGAAGCAGCCTAAGCTATGGTTGAGGTATGTCGATGACACCTTTATTATTTGGCAACATGGAGATACAGAACTACAGGCATTCCTGGAGCATCTGAACCAATCCCAAAGATTCACGATGGAGATGGAAGAGAGTGGGTGCCTACCATTCCTTGATGTAAAGTGTCAAAGGACTAGGACTGGAATTCAAACGCATACAGGATTATACCTTCACTACAATTCCAACTACCCACTAGCAACGAAAACTGGCATCATCAAAACACTAATTCATAGAGCCAAAAATATCTACAGCACACCAGAAGCCCTCAAAGAAGAACAAGTGAAACTTAGAGAAGACCTTTTGGCGAACGGATATCCGGAAACGATCATTACTAAGGTGTTTGAAGAGCTGGACAAACTACCTAGGCAGGAAGAGGGCACCACGGTGGCAACTCTACTATTACCATATACTAAAGGCTTGTCGGAGAAACTTAGAAGAATTGCACACAGCTATGGGATCAGAATGATCTTCAAAAGCAACGACACCTTGAGGAGCATGATAACAAGAACGAAGCCCGACGCACCAGCAAAACCAAATAACTGTATATACAGCATACCGTGTGAATGAGGCAATCTTTACATTGGAGAGACAAAGCGACCGCTGGACACCAGGATTAAGGAACACCGCACAGCTATTCAAAGGGCAGAGGTAACGAAGTCTGGGCTAGCTAATCACGCATGGACCGAACAACATAATATCAACTGGGACCAGACTAGAGCAATTCACAAGAAAGAGCACTGGTACAAAAGAAAATTCATAGAGACAGCATCTATAATCTCGAACGAAAATATAATTAGCGAGCCCAGCGTCCAAATTAAAAATATTCTTGGGCCTCTGCCGCTACGCATCACTGGCAACCCAACTCCAGGAAGTTTTGAGGATGTTTTAGATGACCGGGTGGAGAAACACATTATTAACAAACTTATGGTAAAATAAATTTAAACTCCTTAGTATTTTTTATTTAAATTTTAGTCATTTCCTAGATTATCTATGCTTTATCAAAACATTATTAAATTTAAACATGTCCTTTTGGGTGTTGAGATTTCTTTGTCAGGGTTCTACATTGTTTTATATTCTATTTTCATTCATTTCTATCTGTTTTGAAGACATTTTTGTCACTTTAGATTTGTCTACAACCTACACTGATAATACACATTTCCTATTCCTATAAATAACTCCCACAAATTGAAAATTTACACAATTGCTCATTTATCACCAAACCGAATTTTCTTCTTCTTTCCGTTTGGGATTCCATCAGTTCAAAACTCAATGGATTGCGAATTTACACAGTCACTTCCTCGAAAATCAAACACTCTCTTCTTCACAATGTTTTACTATTGTCGTTAATCTACTTTATCTGGAACTTCCGACTGGCAATTATTTTTGATTTAAATGCTATCTCGAATTTCAATTATGCCCAAAGAGTGGCGCGCTATTTTTGTTTGCGTTCTGAAAGTAGGACGGAGAACCGTCACTTTGTTCGCCTTCCATGGCTGTAGACTTTAAGTTAAAACTCCCAACGAAAGATCGGAAGAGACGCAGAAGAAATCAAAAATAATAAAAAAAAAATCGATAAATTTCCCACAAAAGTCTGCGGGCATTCCACCCTTAGTTTATTGAATGAATAATTTTGTCACGGAAAGAATAACCATAATGACTGCTCGTAAAAGAAGTCCAAAAGTAATAAAAACTTGCTGAGATCTTTTTTAATTTGGAATAACCGTATACAGAGACCACAAAAAGAAGCAACTCACATAAAAATGCAAATATTTATGTTTCCTCTTCCCCGGCTCGAAATAAAAACCGTGCATTAACATTTTCCTTATAAGAAGCAGAAAAAAACACATTATGAGACAATGAAGAGTTTTTACGCTTTTTATGCTCTTGTATTGACTTGTCGAATGACCACGGAGCTGTATGATATTAATACCGTTGAAAGCCTTACTTGATGAAAAATTTGAATAACGGTCATTGTTTCCGTTGAAACGGTGATGGCTTGAATTAGCATATTACTCTAAAATCGATGCCGTTGAGTTATAAAAATGATTTATACTGCGATATGAATATCGCATTATGGGGTAATTCTAGGGTACCCATTTAAGCTATACAGGGTGAGTTTTTTTTGATGATCAGTACGGGGATCTCGGAAACTAGTCGAGATAGAGCAATGGTTAAATTGGGAAAGATTTGCAGTTTTACTGGCCCAATTTTATGACGCTTTCGGATTTTTGTAAAAATTCATCGCTTACTAGATATTTTGAGAAAATGAAATTCTGTCGATTTAGTCAAATCCCTCTAGCTCCTTTGTTTTTGATTTTATAAAAAAAGTTCAAATATCAAAATTGAAGGGAATTGTATCCCTAATATGATTGTCATGTCATTGTTTGCGTGACAGCTCTAGTTTTCGAGATATGAGACAAACTTATATTTTTTTGAATGGAAACCATAATTGTCTATGACCTCAAAACATCGGACATTTTTAGAGCTTTTCAACGATATAATACTCGATATAGTTACTCATAAAAATAACGGAGTTATGGATGCTTTGCTCTCTTATTTTCACTTGTAACGTAGTTAGCCATGAAATAGATTGATTTATTAATAACTATTCCAAAAAACAGTGAACGATTTTTTTATTAGGTATATAAAATATAACGAAAAAACTAAATGAGTAGGTACTTATTAAAAACTTAAGAAATTAAAGTACATAATAATGGTTACAATTTATTTTCGAAAAGTCCACCATTGTTATTTAGACAAAAATCTTTTTAAAATTGACATTACCGCTTTCCCCACAATTCGTCTATCAATTTCTTCAACTGCTTGTAATACCGCCTCCCTTAGTTCACCAACTGCCTCATACTTTCTTTTGTATACTTTGTTTTTTAGCGCACCCCATAAATAGATATATTACTGCCAAATCGGGAGACCGGGGTAGCCATTCGCGTGGGCTATTTCTTCCAATCCAAGAGTTTGGATATATATTATCTAAGTATTGTCTTCCTAATAACAAGTTATGAGTTAATTCTAAACGAGTTCTCAAATTCAAATTATGCAACATGTCTTGAAAAGTGTATTGCAAGAAACGCAAGTAGCGCTCCCCAGTAAGTGATTCGTCATAGATAAAAGGCCCCAGAATAGTAGACCCTATGATACCATACCAAACATTCAAACCAAATTTTATTTGCGGTCGTCTTTGTTCTACATGGAAAGGGTTTTCTTTAGCCCAGATATGCTCATTGTGTCTATTGAACATACCGCAGTTAGTAAATCTAGTTTCATCTGACCATAACACCTTTAATGGAAACTGTGGATTGTCAAGGCACATGTCTCTAAACCATCTACAAAACAAAATACGTCGATGTTCGTCACCAGCATGCAAAGTTTGAGAAACTGAAAGTTTGTACGGGTGGAACTTGTGCGCTTTCAGTAGCTTAACTACAGTTCGTTGAGATGTGCCAGCTTCTGCCGCAATCTCACGACCTTTGCCAAAACGTTTATTTGTGCTGCTTTTTTAATTTGATTACGTTCCTTTGATGGTTTAGTAAAAGATCCATATCTGCGTAAACTATAGTAAAGCCTCTTAAATGTACATAGAGCAGGTTGACGACGATTCAAATATCTATGAAAGTATTCCTCAGCTGCACGAACTAAATTTTTATGGCATATGATATAACATTCCACCTTATTCAGTTTTTCTTCTTTAGAATATTCCATTTTATCACTTAAACTTGTCAATATCGACTGTCAGTTCAACACTACTAACGGAGCTACTCTCAAATGAGGAAACGTCAAAGTGAAAACAATCTTTTTCATGGCTATCTACGTTAAAAGTGAAAATAAGAGAGTAAAGCATCCATAACTCCGTTATTTTTATGAACAACTATATCGAGTATTATATCGTTGAAAAGCTCTAAAAATGTCCGATTTTTTGAGGTCATAGCCAACTATGGTTTCCATTCAAAAAAGGATAAGTTTGTGTCTTATCTCGAAAACGAGAGCTGTCACGCAAACGAGGACATGACAATCATATTCGGGAAACAATTCCCTTCAATTTTGATATTTACACTTTTTTTTATAAAATCAAAAACAAAGGGATTTGACTAAATCGACAGTATTTCGTTTTTACAAAATATCTAGTAAACCATGACTTTTTACAAAAATCCAAAAGTGTCATTAAATTGGGCCAGTAAAACTGCAAATCTTTCCGAATTTAACCATTGTTCTATCTCCACTAGCACTCTAAATGATATTTTCAGTATTAAAATTTGAAAAAAATTCAACCTGTTTCGATGTTTCTCGAGGTTTACTTTGGATTTTGATCGTCTTGGAAAATCGTTGATCTCACAACGTTTTCATACCTTTGAATCTGCTATGGTCATCAGGTGAATGGATAGAAAATTCATATTATCCCTCGTATTTATAGCCTTAATCGGTCATGCGTCGCTGGTTATGCTCATTGGATCCCGTCATCCCTCATTTAGTCTAGTCAGCCCTACTCCACCTGGTGGTTGCTTGTAGGAGATGCGTAGGTCAGTGACCCAAAAAGGTGTCCCTGGAGTCTTAATTTAAAGGTAAATATAATAATTATTGTTTTTAGAGTTATAGGGTGGTTTATTATTTCTATTCTTTTATTTTTAGGTGTTTTATAGAAAAATGTAACAATGTAGGAATTGAAATGTTAATTTGGCATAGTAGTTGCAGGCAATCCACACTACCTTTCAACAATTAATGTAGAAATGTAACTGATGCTTGACTTCTACCATTCGCTAACGACAGAAAGCCAAGTCTGTGAAGCAAGTTCAGAGAGTTGCTTCCTCTTGGTGAATAGTGTCTCGTTAATTTAAAATTTGTTAATTTTAAAAAGTTTTTCTGAACTTTCTCGATAGCATCTGCATATTGTGTGTATATTAGGTTCCAAATGATGCCTCTGTGCTCAAATTTAGACCATCCTAGGCTAATTTAGATACAAGAATGCTGGTTGATCATATTTAGACAATTCTATAAAAAAATTATCTGCTGATGCAACAATAATTTTAAATAAAACTGATTATGATATCAAAATTCAAAATAGAATAAATCAAGTACAATACACTAAACTAACAAAAGATCCAACAAGCTCAATAGAAAACAAAATATACCGTTATACTGTACAACCACAAATATGAATTCACAGAACAAGAACGTAAAGCACTCACCCCACACTATACTACGAGGACTGCCTTTTATATTTCGGGATTAGAGAACAAAAACAAATATCAATCATCGAAAATCGCTTTATTGTTTTTCAAAATATTCCCTATGAAGATCTATACACTTTTGCATGCGTTTGAACCAATTGTCGAAGCACTTTTTTCACTCTGATTGAGGTATCTCCAAAACATGCATTCTGAACGCAGCATCAGCTTCTTCAGGTGTCGAAAAACGTTGACCTCTCATTTTGTTTTTTACGTACAGGAATAAAAAGAAGTCATTTGGTGACAAGTCGGCAGATGACTCATCAAATCGATGTTTTGAGTGGTCAAAAATGCAGTTGTTTGAGCCGATGTGTGAGAGCTCGCATTGTCGTGGTGAAGAGTGGTCTTCGGTGGTTGGTTTTACTCATTTCTTGGAAGACAACCGGCAAACAAATGGTTGTGTACACACTTAGAATTGACTGTTCTGCGTTGTTCTAGTGGTACGGTTGCGACTTGTCCAATTTTTCCGAAAAAACAGGCTTGGAAGTGCTTCGTGCGCGAACAACTTTTGTTGGATTCGGCTCATCTTGAAACACCCATACAGTCGACTGCTGTTTACTTTCGGGCTCATACGCGTAAATCCACGATTCATCACCTATCACTATGTCACAAACGTGTTTTGAAGCACCGCGATCGTATTTTTTGAGCTTTTTTTTCGACCAATAGACACGAGCCTTTTTTTGAACGATTGACAAATTGTGTGGGATCCAACGCGAACAATTTTTTTTGACATTCAAATGTTTATGCAATATTGAATGTATGCTGGTCCCACTAATGTGTAAGGTTGACTCAATCTCACGATAGGTCACATGACGATCTTGCAATATCAATTCGCGCACAGCATCAATGGTTTCCGGACAACAACTGTTTTTGGACGACCTTCACGAAATTCGTCTTGGAGTGAACTACGACCTCGATTGAATTCACCATACCATAGATGAACAGTTGTACTTGATGGAGTTTCATCACCAAAAATTAAATTGAGTTCATCCATGCACTCTTGCTGACTTAATCCACGTCGAAAGTTGTAAAAAATAATCGCACGAAAATGTTCACGATTTAATTCCATTTTTTGGCCGAGATGAATACTTTAAGTTACTGTAAACAACACATAGCGCTCGTATGTCAAAACGTTCTGAGTACGTATGACCTCAAAAATGTCAAACTTTACGATAGAGCTGTCAGTTGTCAGATTGCAACACTAGGGTTGTCCAATCCCGAAATATAAAAGGCAGCCCTCGTATTAACAGATACCTAAATTTCAATTCAAATCATCCGAATACAGTAAAGAAAGGTGTTACTAAGTCATTATATGATAGGGCAAACACCAACTGTTCTATTGATAATACATTCAACAAAGAAAAAACAATTATAAGAAATTTTCTTACTGGAAACAACTAGCCCACAAAATTTATCAGCAAAGAGTTAAACAGACTTGAACAGAGAACAAACCTTTCGAATCAACCCAGAAATTCTCTTATTAACACTCCTAATCAGGACAATCACATTACAGTTGCAACCATACCATACATACAGGGTCTATCAGAAAGATTGAAAAGAATGGGCAACAGATTTAATGTTAAAACAACATTCCAAACAAGAAATATACTGAAATCACTAATATCAAAAACTAAACCAACCAACAAAGCTCAGAACTAAAAAAAAATGCATATACAAAATTCCTTGCGAATGCGATAAATTTAATATTGGAGAAACATCGAGATCATTATACGTACGAATAAATGAACACAAGAATTACATAAAGAAACAACAATTTGAAAAATCGAAAAACTGGGAACATGCTTGGGACCTCGGCCATAAAATACAATTTGACAATTTAATTATACTTCACAAAGAATAACATAACACAAAACGAAAAATAAAAGAGTCTGCCTTAATTCTTTTGAATAAAGACGATTGTGTCGCTTCTACTTCTGTAGAATTCAATTGTATCTGGTTACCGACAATTAAGGAAGAAATTATTAATGGTCATCTCCTTTTGAACAACCCAGTATTGGGATAGTTCACTGAAACAGCAGAATTCTTATAACAAAGTACCTAGGAACGCCACTTATAAATTTTAAAGACAACTCTTTCAAATTCTTTCAACTTGAAAGCTGTTTAACCATAATACATGATCCTTAGAATTTTTTGTGCTACCTGTATATATAAAAGCAACACTTTTTTGCTTATGTCAACTTAAATGTCATAAATCAAACTTTCATCTTGCAATTTACATTTTCAATACATATAAAGCCATTGACAACGAAGTCAGAATCGACCTTGAAACTTTTGTTTTTTTCGTTCAATATACAGCTTTTTATTTGAATTGTGGTGTTATTCCCAACAAACCATAAAAATAATCAAGAATATGCTACAAAATAACATTTAGAAGACAACAACTCTTTCTCTTGGAACCTGAACAGGAAAATAACTTTGGGATACTGCATAACAGTTATTAAAGATTATATTCACGAAGAGGAAAATAGTTACTAGAATGAAGCTTTCACAATAAAAATAAAAGTTGCAAACAAAATTGAACACTTGGTGTGTCACAACATCGCAAGCAGAACATCTATTCAAAACAGAAGTCAAGATACACTTTTATAACAATTTCACCTTTTGTTTTTGTTCCCTCATTTTTTTCCTCTATTCTCGCTCCCTTAGCTTTTCAACTACAATACAAGGCGAGCCATATAATCGAATGATTCCAATCAGTCATTTTGTATACTTAACCCTCGCCTTGCACAGTCAAATGCAACACGTTATCAGCTTCGTCGCCCCCAACCAAGTCGAAAAGATTCCCAAATTGAATAGACACACCGAATTCAATTGTCATTTCGAGAACCTTATCACCGAAATTGCTCTAACAATGAATTTATTTTATGTGACATCGTAAATTCAGATCAACACCCGAACATCATACGTATGTATGTATATAGAGCGCAGCTCCCACGGTAATAATAGAAAGCACTTAATGTTAGGGGTGTCATGAACAATCCTCCTAATAAGAAGGACGAATTATTTGACAGGTTTAAATATTCAGCGGTCCTGGATTCTGGTTGACTAGATGGTAAGGGGTGAGGCGCATGTGCTCGCATGTTGCCTCTTCCGAAATGTCGGAGCGAGCGCCAGTTCATCCGCGCTATTCGAACGGAAAAGGGTCCGAAGCTGCTGGTGACAAGTTTTTCACGCACCCGGCGTAATTTCAACGCGACTTCTGGATCGTAGGGAACGCGAGTCGTGGAACTTTTGGAGTTTTTCAAGGTCACGTGTGTGATCGCTGGATTAAATGAGGAAAGGATCAAAGTATGTGTCCAGTGTTTTGTCTTTTTTTTGTGAATAGAAGAGGGTTTTGTTTTCTGGAGCTTGTTAGATCTTCTAGTTTTTTTGTGGGTTGATTGGGAAACAAAACAAAAGGCTGTATACTCCAGAAAGTCTTAACGTTTCAAAGTTTAAATCTGAATTTGTTGTCAACGGCAATAAAATCTGAATAAAAAAAATTGAGAACGAAATTTTTTTGACAATTTCACTATATTGCTAAGGAAATTTGTTGTTTTTAACCGACTTCCAAAAAGGAGGAGGTTACTAATCCGGCCCGTATTTTTTTATATGTTAATTGATTTCTTCTCCAGTTGTGAACCAATTAGAATACTTCTTCATTTGTTTAATAGATATTCTATTTATAAAAGGATGCAATTTGGGATTGAACACATACCTACATGGAAATCCACCAATATACCTAATTATTGGTCGGTTTCTTCAAACTCCTTACCAATTTCTATAGTTTTTTTTTAATTTCACTTTATAATGGAAGATCCCTAGGTGGTCTCATATACATTTCTATGATTTGTAATATGTCGTTTTTCAGAAAATTGTCAAAAAATCCAATATTTCTCTCAAAAATGCAACCGTAGTGACGTAACAGATATTTCCTCATAAACATTTGAATTCCAACGTAATAGTGCGGTAACTGTAAACACTGAAAGTTTTAATAGTGAAATTAAAAGTTGTCTTTGTACATCATTTGGGTAGTATAGTATAGTAAAATTAATTAAATTAAGGATATTAGCGGCTCCTAATTTAATTCAATTTTAATTTTTTGGCAAAATTTATTAGCAAAAAGATACAATTATAGTTTTTACAAAAAGATTGTCACTAACATTATTACCAAGGTAACATTAACAAGTAATAAACATTTAAAAAATATATATAACCGACTTCTACCTCTAACTAAAAAGCTAAAAATAATTATAACAAAATACAACTCTAGCAAATAAATAACAATTTCAATGTTGTTATTTATTTAACCTACCCAGGAAGTAAAAAATATAAATATTAAAAGGTGCTCATTATGTACAAATTAATTACGTACCAATCTAGTATATTTTTGAAGTCAGTGCCAAGCAAATCTAAAAGCCTTCATTGCATATATATCTACTAATTCAACTTGATTGTTGCTTGGCACCGACTTGAAAAATATACTAGATTGGTAGGTAATTAATTTGTACAGAATGAGCACCTTTTAATATTTACATTTTTAACTTCCTGGGTAGGTACCTAACAACATTGAATTTGTTATTTATTTGTTAGAGTTGTATTTTGTTATAATTATTTTTAGCTTTTTAGTTATAGGTAGAAGTCGGTTATATATTTTTTAAAAATGTTTTATTTTCAACTTTTTAGTTTTTTTTTTTGAACTCAGGTAGTTTTCATTTTTTATTTTTTATTTTGTATGTATTACCTTAATAGACAGAACCAGGTAACATCGAAAGCCTCAAGATTACACAATGATACTTTCTCATTTAAATTGACAGGTAAATCTTTACAAACAAAATGTACTAGTACGCGTTGACTTAATAAGCCCAAAATATAATTATGCCTTATGGACTACGCCATGTAACCTTTTTTGAACTTAACTTTTTTGACAACCCTGTATAACTAAAGATAATTCCACTCCAACCTATGTACCAACCATCCTGTACATACGACTGTCCACGGACAAGCATAAATTTGTTAGCTGCGTTCTGTAAACTATAGCACGGAGTAGAATCCAGCCCATATTTACGGAGTCAAATCCGTCCTATATTTCAACAATAGTATATAACTCCTTGTGGGCTACCCCATAAATTATTTCATTTTTAACATTTTATATTATCGCCCTGTGTAATATTAATTTCTCCACACTTTATACAACTTCTTATGGGCTCTAAAAGAAATAATTTTTTAATCACACTGTATAAATTTAATGCAACTCCAGCATATATTTCAACCATCCTGTATATGATTTGCTTATGTCCACATCATATAACAGTTTTTTAATCGCCCTATATAATTTTAATTTTACATTTTTATACCACCAAACGTCCTATCCACCTTATATTCCAACCATCCTGTATATACGGTTGCCTACGGACCACTATCATTCTAGTCCGTCCTATATTTCAATCTTCATATAAATGCAACTCCTTCTACCACATTACTTTGTGATTTTGTTTGCTATAACTAAACACCCTGTCTATAAACGCATCAAATAGCAGTTTAAATTTTAACATGTGTTGTCACTGAATTTTCTATTAGGCCGGGAGAATGTGGCAACCAAAAGCACCGTCTTCGCAAAATGGAAAAATTTGCATTTAAATAGGTATTTGCCTGGTATACAAACAAAATGAGCTTGGTACTCATTTATTTAAGGAGCCGAAAATACTATGCTTTACTACCTATATGATGAGATGTACATAGAAAATTTTCAAATCCGCAATTAAAACTTTTGATAAGAATTTTGGAATTTTCGAAGAGTTTCTGCAAAACAGCAAGTTGCACGTCGCAAAAAAGTATAAGAGATCACCTAGGGATCTTTCTTAATAAATTAGACGTTAAAAAACTATACACATCCATAAGGAGTTTTCGAAAAATCGACCAATATTTTAGGGATATTGGTCGATTTCCATGCATGCATGTGTTCATTCACAAATTTTATCACTTTACCAATAGAATTCTTTTCCAAAATTTGAAGTTTCACCAATCCGGATATATACTCTATAAAACAAGACCATATTCATACAAAACGGTTCACCACAGGAGAAGAATTCAGGTAACATACATACAACAAAAATAAGCGACGAATTGATAACCTCCTTCTTTTTGCAAGTCGGTTAATTAATTTAATTAAGGATATTACCGGCTCCTAATTCAATTCAATTTTAATTTAGCAAAATTTATTATCAAAAAATAACAAATATGTTAAACATCGAATACTAAATAAAAGGGAAAATGGACATCTAAGCATAAGCTTGTGTTGGGTCCAAGCGACATTAAAGTATATTTGAGTTAGTGTAAATACATTACAATTAAAATCTGCTACTTTACTAACCACACCTATAAGCCTATACACCTGCATGAACATACATACACATACATATAAAGTGTGGAACCACCAAATGGAATAAATTCGATAATATTATATTATATCGAACATTTTGCCAGGAGCGTATTCAGTCAAAACTTGGGAGGGGGGGGGGTGGTGTCATTCATTTGTCAAAAATATTTCGAATACCAATATTTGATTACATTTGTATTTTCTTTTTATTTCAATAGATTTGTCAAAATGAGTTATCAATTTTAGGCATTACATCTACTTCTTCGATTTCTCCACAACTTTATTTCTTATAAAAATATAATTTTTACAACTTAATGAAGTGGGGTCGAATTTCGACCACTGGGCGACCACTAGTTTGATTAAAAAGCCACTTGCTTGTTAACATGCCCTCGTATTATAAATGTTCACCCTACTTAATACAATTTAAGCTTTGACATATATACAATAGGGAATATTTTTATCAATAACATACCCGATGTTTTCAACATATAAACAATAAATATGACGTTTCAATATCATTAATTTTGTAACAAAACTAATACAAATCATTTATGAATTGACAGAACTATGCCATTGTAAACATCAACCTTTGTTGTTCAGTTGTGTATCAACATTAAAATCAATATTGTTGTGTAAATTATTAACGTACCTTAAAATTTAATCGTCATGATGTTCCAATGAAATTCAAACTGTACAAGATGTTTCAAAACAAATGGGTTTGAACAGCAATTGTTTTGGCTAATCTTGAGCAACGTTTTGACATAAAAATACTTTTTCATGTAGATATTTTAAATTAAATTGATTACTGCCTGTATAAAAACTGTAATTTTGGTGAAGATAACAACCATCCTAATAGAATTGCTATGAATACAATGATGTCCATTGCATCATATTTGTGGATTTGTGGATATTAGACAGCCTTAGCAAATCAACCGAATGACGGGGCTGAGAAAAGTCAGACACTTGGGAGCCCCATATTAACAACATTGTCCAAATTCATGCTGGTAACAATTTTAAGAAAACATAATTTCAAAACAGAACAAACAATATTCAAGAAAGAACATCAATGCCTAGCCTTTGCGGGTGATGTAACTATAATAGCAAAAAATAAGAATTAACTAATAAAGAGTGATAGGAATGATAGGAAATTGTGGTTGAAAATAAACTAAGAGAAAAGCATATAAGGTAATGGAAGGCACAGAGAATAGCAAGGAATCAGAACTAAGGGCAGAAATAGGCCATGGACGAAAACATGGTTTCAAGAGGGTGAAAGATTTTACACATTTGGAGGTCAAACAAAGTCGAACAAAATGGAACAAGGACGCGGAGATTAAAGCAAGGGGCCATCCAACGGAAGAATGAAGTATGGATAGCTTAGGGTTCCGATGAAATCCTAATTTGTTTTAAGACAAATCAAAGGAAGCGATAGTAACTCATGAAAGTGAAACATGAAATCTTAGGACAAAAGAAGAACGGAGGATTGAAAGATGAAAAAAAAATCATGTTAAAGAACATTTACGGAGGTATAAGTACGGAAAGTATCGTCTGGAGGGGAAGCAAAAAAAGCAGAAGTGAAGAACATATATGGCGAGCATAAACTATCTACGTAAGAATCCAGAGACTCAGAGGGCTAGGACATGTAGATGATTAATAGAAAACCGTTAGGAGTGAAAATAAAACGATAGATAGGGATAGACCAGTAAAAAGATCTGCGGCAATTTAGTTAAAGAATCTTTGTACACATTCTCAATAAAATAAATTAGGCAAATTGTTCTAGAGATGTGCGTTATAAATAAAATAAAGATTTGGGGCTTTTAAAAAGTAAAAAGTGTTTAATATTTTTTTGAAAAAACTTACCGTTTATTTACTTTTTAAGTAAGCTGGGAACAACCTAATTCAGTAGTTTTTTAACAACCATCAAATCAGTGTAGCGACCTTGTGGACGTGTTCCCTTTATATTTTTGGGAATAAAATTGCTACAGATTTTTTTCAGAGGGAAAATTGTTTGAGGGTAGTTTTAAAGCTTTGTATTTCCAACAAAATTACAAGAGATAGATGAGGATGAAGCTACATCGTCAATATGGTTAGGTTATGAATTTGAAATTGTGACCAAAAACATGGATTCAAGTGTTTTCACTGACGTTTCGGAATACTCGGAGTATTCGAGTAACTAGAAGAAAAAGCGAAAGCTAAAGAGGGCAGATGTGACTCTGCCGAAACGTCGTCATTTTACCATCGATCCTGGCAGGGATCAGTTATCAACTACGCAGATGAATAGATGATAGTGCCTGGTTTTGGCATACATAAAATAGATGTAAATTACTTTCAGTTCCTACAAGCCCAGTTCTACAGCTTCTAAAGTGAGGAAGATTTGATTTTTTTTTAAATGCTACATTTTCCAGTATTTTTTGTTTTTCCCTGTTACTAATGATCCAATCGGATCGACCATGGACTCATTTCATTGGTATTTTCATGCTTTACAATTGACCTGTTGACACCATGAGATTAGTTTATTATTTTTAATTTTATAAACATGCTAAGAAACAAATGTAATTTTCTAGCTTCAATTGTTTATAACAAAGTTAAAAACCATAGTTGCGAGTGAAAAAATCTAGCAAAATATCGTTAGGAATCTTTGTTAATGTGATGGCACAGTCGGTATCCTGATAGTATTTTTTACACATTATCAGTTAATTTTTGCTCTAGTGATAAGTTTAAATAAGTTTGATTGTAATTAGTAATCTATATATAAATAGGCAAAGACAAAACGATTAGGTACCATTTTCTCCTCTGTCTCTCAACTGATTTTTTTAATTTTTGTTTTGT
Source organism: Octodonta nipae (assembly GCA_034190945.1). Lineage (NCBI taxonomy): Eukaryota > Metazoa > Arthropoda > Insecta > Coleoptera > Chrysomelidae > Octodonta > Octodonta nipae. Next base: position 87,230,252 of record CM067223.1, on the reverse strand, counting down.
TTAGTAGCAACTGACGACCTTCAGTGCAGAATGCTAATATTAATTTATAATATTGGTTCATTCATTAAATAAAATATAATAAAAATTCATTATTTACGTCCATAATGTCAATGCCAAACACAAACAACTGAATGTACCGCCGCGCCAGACTCAAAACATTGAGTAATTATATATAAAGGGACCAATGCTGTAATATACTTAGAGCATGTACTTCTGGAAGTGGCATGCAAGCGTTGTTATTGTTTAGTGCTAAAGTAATCGTTGTATATTATAATTATCCAGGGCGATTCCAGATATGTTGGAAATCATTTTTATCGTGGGTGGCACATAAGCAGTTGCATATATAGGGTATTTAAAATATAGAGTAGAGTGCAATTATAACTAATAAAATAATTATATAGAGAAGTCCATTAGCGTTTGAATTTACAGGGTTCTTGGAATAGAAGGTTCAGTAGAATTAGTTATACAGGGTGGTGCAAAAAATATTATACAGAGATGCATATACAGGGTGGCGGAAATGGAAATGCAACATTTCGTAACCCATAAGCAGTTGTATATATAGGGAAGATGAAATATAGGGTGAGAGGAATTATAGATATACAATACAATACAAACTGATGTGTAGAATCTTATAAGAATTTTATCGCTATTTAATATTTTTAAAGTAGAAATTCCTGCTTAGGCGATTTTTGGATGGGTAAAAAGTTATTTGTTCTCATGTTCTAAATTGACTGAGATATAAGGAGTTGTATACTATAATTACACAGGGCGATTCCAGATATGTGAGAACTCATTTTTTTCGTGGGTGGCACACAAGCCGTTGCATATATAGGGTGTTTAAAATATAGAGTAGAGTGCAATTATAATTAATAAAATAATTATAAAGGGAAGCAACCATTAGTAGTTGAATTTACAGGGTACTTGGAATAGAGGGCGCAATAGGATTACAGTTATATAGGGTGGTGCAAAAAATATTATACAGAGATGTATATACAGGGTGGCGGAAATGTAAATGTAACATTTCTTAACCCATAAGCAGTACTATATATAGGGTAGATTAAATATAGAAATTATAGATATACAGGATGATTATATAAAAAGGTTAGAAAAGTAAATGATTTATAGAGTAGCCCACGAAGAGTTCCATATATACGATGATTTGAAAAATAGGTCGGAGTAGAATTATAATTACAGAAGATAGTTAAAATTTCATAAACACAAAGAGTAAATACGGTGACTTATAGGCAGTGACATATACAGAATGGTTTACGGGTGGTTCAAAAATGTTAAAAAATATTGTGCGTGGTTCATGAGCAGTTGCATATACAGGGTGGTGGAAATATATAATGAGATGGAATTATTACAATAAGGATTTTAATAAATGTTATAGAATTGAGTGCAATTATAGCTATACAGGCAGGTTAGAAAAAATAAATATGTAGGGTAGCCCATTAGCGGTTGAATTGTTGTCATATTAAATTAAGAATTACGAATTTGAATACAAATGAAGTCCTATGAATTATATTTGAAAAAATTTCGTTACTTATTTGTAGAAGCGAGATGTAAGACTGACATCTAGGATTTTCGAGGAAACTATCACACAGAGGTTCCGAATCTGGAACCGTTCCGTGCAATTGCTGTTCTCCCTAAAGTCCTAGGTTAGAATGTCACGATAAAAATTTCAGATTACTTAACCTGCCTAACAATTCGTCGAATTTCGACCACTGGGCGACAGTTAGTATTCTTTAAAGTAAATTTTATATTCAGATACATCTTCCTTGTAAATTGTGAATTCATTTTTCGAGATACCAAACGGTTGGCGCTATTGCACTCGATGATGTCTTTTACATGTGATTCAGTTTCTGTAATATAGGTCGTTTCCATCGAACTAGATTGAGCATATTCTATTATCTACATCCTGTGTTAATAATTTTCCTTTGCTTTTGTTACCATGCCATTTTTTCGATTTAATTCCAAAATGACAATAACCGTTAATAGTTGCCGAAGCTGAAAGGAAATTTGCCATTGCCGGATATTTTTCACAGACTTAAATGACTCTTGGCATGCAACTGGTATATAGTGTGTTGGCATTTTTGATGTGTGATGAAGATTACGGTCATTATTCATGGCTGACAAATTTCTTTTATGACTCTGCTGTATTGGAAATGAAAATCCGAAAATGAAATCACCTTGAACTCGACTTAACAAAGGGTCGTAATTAACTTTTGTCGAAAGTGAAAATTTGTCGTTTATAAGGTCTGGACAATGTCAAGAATGCTTTTTATTTAATTCAATTAAAAAGTGAAATGAGTAAGATATACAGGGTGTCCCATAACTAATGAACAATATGATAACTGCAGTTATTGTATTAATGTGATCATCTTGGGAGTCAGTGTTGCTTGGTGAATTTTGATGTTGGTTGTTTGATGTCAGGATAAAATATAGTTACTTAAAATTAATTAACACAAAAACAAAATAAACGACATCATTAAATATTATGGTACAACGAGCGCTTGATTACCCTGATGAAGTTGTAAAACAGATCGATATGTGAGGAGTTCTGATTGCCTGTACGTAATACCCTAGTCATTGCTGAACAAAATCAATAGTTAGTTCTGTGAAATGACACATTGAAGAGTTCTGAAGAACGAGTTCTCATAGTTGTATTCAAGGATATTCTGTCTAGTAAGTAAGGGCAGTCAAGTTCACCTGACAACAACTTGTAAAGGAAACAAATGTCAGCTATGTTACGCCGATTTTGCAAAGATTGTAAAGGCATTTGTGCTAAAATATCACTATATTGATAATTGTCCCTGCTAAAACCCATTTTAAATGCTACTATACGAAGAAATTTATTTTGAACTTCCTCAATATTATTTATATGTGTGTTATAGTGGGGGTTCCATATGACAGAACAGTACTCCAGAATAGATCTTACTAGTGAACAATATAATAAACGAATCGTATTATGGGAAAATGTTTTAGGTGAACGATTGATAAAAGCCAAAACCTTGTAACTCTTGGAAACAACTAGATCAATGTGTCTACGAAAAGTAAGAGAATTATAGAAAACGACACCAAGGTCACGAATTTCACTTACTCGCTGTATCGTTTGTGAATTAATAGCGTATGAAAAGGTTATAGGTTGTGAAATTTTTGCTAAAGTAATAATAAAACATTTATTGATATTCAGGACAAGATCATGGCTAATACATCAGGCAAATAAAGAGTTTAAATCGGATTGGAGTAACGTAGCATCATTGCAAGTTGCAATTTCTTTAAACAGTTTGAAATCGTCAGCATACATTAAGATATTACAATGATTAATAATTTTGCCAATGTCATTAATAAATAAATTAAAAAGAAATGGCCCCGCGTGAGAGCCCTGTGGAACTCCTGAAGACACACTTATCATCCTGGAGATAATACCCCCCACTTTAACATAATGGAATCGGTCTGAGAGTTAACTCTTTGTCCACTCTAAAAGTGGCCCATAAAATCCTAGAGCTTGAAATTTGGCCAAAAGTATTCTGTGGTTAACTCTATCAGACGCCTTAGCGAAATCCGTATAAACAGAGTCAACTTGTAATCTATTCTCCAAAGTTTTACTAATTCAGTCGTTCCTGGTTGCCGATGATTAAGGAAGAAATAGCTAGTGGTTATGTCCTTGTGAACAACCCAATATCGGGATAGTTCATAAGGTTTTTCCTAGGTTTTCCCTTATGGTTTTAATGAGATCATTGAATCAACAAAATTCTTTGGTCGCATTTTTGGCGAATGCACTATCTTATAACAAAGTCGCACCTAGGAGCGCCACATAAAATTCTGAAGATCTTCCTTTCAAATTCTTCCAATTTGAAAGGCAGTTTATGATTATATGATCTTTAGAAGTTTCTGTGCTACCCTGTATATTACAAATAAAATCTCTTATTTAAGTCAGAAATCAAATAATAAATATTGTCAAATATTTTAATTTACATCATAGAATGGTGCCTTTTTTAGTTTCTTACCTATTGAGAACGGGGTCTGACCTAAACCCCGAAACGTTTGGAATATACAGTAATTTTCTTAACTGTGGTGTTATTTCGCAAGAAGTACTTAGACAGTTACAGGGTCTTTCAACAAATTGTACAATTAGAAATTAATGGACTTGCCATTATCGCGTAATTCTGAAAATGTGGCAAGTTGACTGATGCATTAGGTCTTTAAGCCAAAAGTATTTTCAACAATGTAGCACTTCTGGTGTACTTCCTGTCTAACCGCAAGTTACGTCAGTTTTCTTATTTCAAATTGAAACTGTGCTTTTTATTTGATTTTTGAATTCCTCATGTTTTTGCTACATATTTTTCGTTAACCCATGTGTAGCAGCAAAGTTCTTCTTCTTCCAAGGTTGGCCTTGCGGCCGGTAGTGGTCTTGATCTTTCGATTTTATTGACCATAAACAAGTGTTTTTATAATGTAGATAAAAAATATAAAAAAATTGTTGCAGTAAATATAATTTTCGATAAATACCGTCGTTTACTGTAAACCTGTTTTTTCTTTTAGCTGTTTTTACTTGATTTATATCTTTAAAATAATGTGCATCTTTGGAGATATATTGTAACAGGACTTAAAATGTCAACTTTGAAATCATACATTCATATATTTCCTTGGATTTCTTTTCCTTTTTCCAGTTAAAGATAGGTTTCACTTTACTGTTTTTCACTTGTGGAATTACCGAGAACTTGCACATGTGTCGAATGCAAAAATATTGAAAATAAACAATTTCTTGAAATAAAATGACTAATAATTCTTTCCCATATATAGCTAGTGGGTATGATTAAGTAGATAAATCTAGAAAACTATTTACATAGTCGGGGTAGCCTTAGATTCCCGTTTTACACGCACATAACACCAATTATCACTAATCACTCTTAGAGCGTCATTTCACTATCAAAGCGTCTTTATGGAAAACAAGGGAATTTTATAACAAAAAACGGTTTCACTACTCGGTTGATGGCTTATACTGTGGATATCAGGCGCTGGACCTGCTTAACTTAACCTAAGACGAACACACACGTGCGGCTACCCCGACGGCTTAAACGGGAATCCCAGCAGCAAAGTTAATAATTCTTAAAGTATTTGACATTTTTCGAAAATATTGAATTTCTTAAGGGTCTTTCAAAATTTTATATCTAAGGCAACTGTAGATATCCCATTTTCAAAATGAAACCATTTATAATCACAAAATGCGATTTCAAATAATAACTATTTCCTTTACTAATCGATATACAGGGTGTTTGAAATATCTCGTTAAAAAATGAAAATTCTAAAATGTCAAAACTCAATATTCCCAGATGAGACACCCTGTATATGTGGGAATTTTTAAGCTCCATTGAGTTTTGAATAGATTAATACAAGGGTTCCTCTACCGATAGCTGATGGTTTTTGAGTTATTAGGCTTTGATCCGAACACTTTTACAGTTTCACAATATTTTTTATATAAAGATGCATAAAAGGTTTTTGAAAAATGAGAACAAGGTGGGACATGTTAAGAAAAATTATAGGCTTGCAACAAAAACAAATGTCTTCTATATAATAGATAACAGAACATATTTCTTTTATCAGTGTAATTGATTGTGATTTGAAAAAAAGTCTTTGGTCCTATTCATTTTAATTTCATGCAAAAACAGAAGTATTACAGCAAGAATTTGATAAAAGCACGGCCTTAAACGCGTTTATCTTAAAATAAATTATTTTTACAGGAAAATGAATTCTTCCGCATCAGAAAATATCAAATTACAGCCGGAGGAAGCAAATACAAATTCGGCAATAACTCAACTTGAATGTGGATTTTGTTTTCAGATCTTTTCCTGGAACGCAATTTGCGGCTGAAAGAAAGTTCATTGATTTCCCAGTTTTATTTAACGTTCTGAACATTTTATACAATGAATCGTTGTCCCAAATGTCTCATTTAACTTCTTTCTTAAAGAAGTTTATTATTGAAATGATGTCGCAATTACACCAATGGCATGATTGTTTTACAGAAAATTGACTTATCCATAAAAAAATTAACATAGTTTACAATTCTAAGCATCTTTTCCACAAGTTATAATATTTTTAAATCACCTAATAAATTAAATTATATACAGTAAGGACGCGTGGGTTAAAATTCAGGTGTTGTTTTTTTGGAAAAACGCTGGGACACGTCGTTTTTTGTTTGGGCTGCGATTTTTGTGATGATAAACTCATTTATATATGTTGTGCCAGGAATAAATTGCTACCATCAACTTCATGTTTGCAAATGGAAACATTTGTTTTTTATTTTATTTTTGAATTCTGCATTGAATTCTAAGTATTTTTCATGTACAATGTCCTATACCGAAAATTAACAGTTATTAAAAAAATAGATTTCTTTCTAAAGTTAAGAAAACAACGGTCAAAATAAGGTGTTTGTTGGTTTGAAGCTATTTATTTACTTCTGGTTTTATGATTCTTTGCGGTATTTTAGTCGCATGAAGGGAAACCCTTTTTTTAATGCTGGGGTTTTTAACACTTGTTTATTTCCATAGAAACTGTATTATAATTTTGCTTCAAATAAGTAGTTGCCAAGTGTAGTTGCAAATTTTCAAAGGCGGGTTTAACTGAAAAGCAGCGAATAGAAATTTTGACGATGGTAGTTTATGGCGACAGAACTCGAACACAAGCTGAAGTTTGCGAATTGTTTAATACGAGTATGAAGTACCCGGAGCGGCCTATTACACGATTGGTAGTTAGCAAAATAAAAAAAAAGTTTCTAGAATTTGGCAACGCAAGAGACAATTACAAAACCAAATATATATTGACAAATAGCCACAGAACAGTGAATCTTCTTCTGTTCTAAAATGCTTGCATAGAAATAAATGGCACCCATACAAAGTTCATTTAGTTCAGGAACTTACTGAAGATGATTGGGACCGGAGAGTAGAATTTTGCGAAATACGAGGGCTGCCTTTTATATTTCGGGATTGGACAACCCTAGTGTTGCAATCTGACAACTGACAGCTCTATCGTCAAGTTTGACATTTTTGAGGTTATACGTACTCAGAACGTTTTGACATACGACATGTGTTGTTTACAGTAACTTAAAGGATTCATCTCGGCCAAAAAATGGAATTAAATCATGAACATTTTCGTGCGATTATTTTTTACAACTTTCGACGTGGATTAAAAGTGAGCAAGAGTGCATGGATGAACTTAATTTAATTTTTTGCGATGAAACTCCATCAAGGACCACTGTTTATCGATGGTATGGTGAATTCAATCGAGGTCGTAGTTCACTCCAAGACGAATTTCGTGAAGGTCGTCCAAAAACAGTTGTTGTTCCGGAAACCATTGATGCTGTGCGCGAACTGATATTGCAAGATCGTCATATGACCTATCATGAGATTCAGTCAACCTTATACATTAGTGGGACCATCATACATTCAATATTGCATAAACATTTGAATGACAAAAAAATTTGTTCGCGTTGGATCCCACACAATTTGTCAATCGTTCAAAAAAAGGGTCGCGTCGATTGGTCGAAAGAAAAGCTCAAAAAATACGATCGCGGTGCTTCAAAACACGTTTATGACATAGTGACAGGTGATGAATCGTGGATTTACGGGTATGAGCCCGAAAGTAATCAGTAGTCGATTGTATGGGTGTTTCAAGATGAGCCTAATCCAACAAGAGTTGTTCGCGCACGAAGCACTTCCAAGCAAATGATCGCCTGTTTTTTCGGAAAAACTGGACATGTCGCAACCGTACCACTAGAACAACGCAGAACAGTCAATTCTGAGTGGTACACAACCATTTGTTTGCCAGTTCTTTTCCAAGAAATGAGGAAAACCAGCCGCCGAAGACGGATCACTCTTCACCACGACAATGCGAGCTCTCGCACATCGGCTCAAACAACTGCATTTTTGACCACTCAAAACATCGATTTGATGAGTCATCCGCCGTATATTCCTGACTTGTCACCAAATGACTTTTTTTTATTCCCGTATGTAAAAACAAACTGAGAGGTCAACGTTTTTCGACACCTGAAGAAGCGGTTGCTGCGTTCAGAATGCATGTTTTGGAGATACCTCAATCAGAGTGGAAAAAGTGCTTTGACAATTGGTTCAAACGCATGCAAAAGTGTATAAATCTTCATGGGGAATAGTTTGAAAAACAATAAAGCGATTTTCGATGATTAATATTTGTTTTTGTTCTCTAATCCCGAAATGTAAAAGGCAGCCCTCGTATTGATGGATAGATGGAATGCCTACCCGCACTGTCAAGTAAGATAGTTTTTTCCGCCGAGGCAACATTTTGTTTAAATGGTTCAGTAAACAGGCGAAATTTTCGATATTGGGCATCAGAAAACCCAAATTGGATTATGGAAAGTCATACAGAGTTTTCGAAGAAAGTTAACGTATGGGCCGGAATTGTGGATAATTCAATTGCGGGTCTTTTTAATTGAGGGAACAGTATTTAGACCTATTATAAAATGACATAATACCCTGTTTAACAGAACTTTACCCAAATGGTGAAAACCCCAATATACTGGCAGATCCCGAATGGTTTTAACAGGATGAAGCGCCCCCGCACTATTCGCGAACAGTACGAGATTATTTTGACAATATATTAGATCAGATAAAAAAAGAAATGCCATACGAAGTCGGCCTTTTTTAAATGTAAATTATTTTAGTTTATCATTTTTAGACAAACAATGTAATTTATTTATCTGAAAAACAGCCTGAGACATATTTTATCAAAATATTCAACATTTCATAATTTGAAAATAACATTTCATAACGTAAAAGCTAGTACCCTAGGACATAGGTGTCTAATAGTAGAGGCTCAGATCCCACTGACCAGCCATATCGAAAAAAAAAATCGATAAAGCAACAAAATGTATGAACCCTTCATTTTTGCCATTAACATTTATAATCAATTTCGATTTAATTAGATTACCATTCAAGATCCTTAATAGAAAGTTTTTCATTATAATGTATCATCGCATTGAAATCTGGTTACCAACCAGCCAATAAACTATATTTAATTTGACACATTAAACGTCACACAAAACCGTGTTTTCAAATACAAACTGAACTGGATTGAGTTAAACTTAATTAATGAAATTGTGAAGAGTATAATTATGAAAGTTTCCATTCACGCTTGCCTCGTTAAATGTATTTAGTTAAATTAGCTGAAATTATTTCTTTGAAATACACCCCGAAGATAGTCTATTAATTCCTAATGGAAAAGCTGACAATGCTATATGAGGAAATCCGATAGACGAATGGTAGCAAAATGGAAATTTTATTGTGAGAATTAATGATACGGCACGCAACAATATTTTCTTTTATTGAGGATGATACCATTTAAAAGTGACTGTTATAATAAAATACTCGAGTTTGTTGGGTAGTATATAATTTTATGATTCAATGCAATAGCTTATACGTACACTGCTCTACAATTGAATTGGCAAATTGCAAAAGTCCTGAAATCAATAAAATACCATGTATAGGCGGTATTTTGTTCCTTTTTAGGGTTTCGTATATACAATATACGGATACCCTTATAATATCACTCCGGATTTCTGCCTGCTGTCACATCACAGCAATTTTCTCCTAAACTACTGGACGGAAGACGTTGAAATTTGGCATCAATGTATAGTTTGGTGACCCGAACAGAAGTACATATTGTAAATGAAGAAATTTTGATTTTCGGGGTACTTCTGGGGGGAAAAACTAAAAAAATCGACCGTTCCCCCCTGATCTCTGAAACTACCGAGCCTAAAATTTTGATTTTAGGGGTACTTAAGGGGGGAAAATTAAAAAATCGACCGTTCCCCCCTGATCTCCGAAACTACTGAGCTTAAAATTTGAAAAAATAGGAAATATATAACGTTGCCCGAACTTTACAGGAAAAATAAGGAGAAAACATTAATAATAATTTTGGGGGGCAAATTATAGAATTAAATGAAAATTTGAAAATAAAAAAAATGAAACGCATCATGTAATACATGAAATGAAAGGTACCATTCTGAGGAACACAAACATATTTTTTTCATATTTTAAAAAAATTAGTTAAAAAGATATTAACGAAAATATACCAAAATTTACACATCACCCCCCCATTTCTCGCTTTATTTCCGAAACCATACTACCTAAAATTTTGAAAATAATTAGAGGTACTGGGGCTCTAGGAATTTTAGGGTCAAATTATAAAATTAAATGGAAAATAAAAATTCAATTTTCAAACGTATAATGTAATATATCAGATAAAAGGCTTACTAGGTATGTGAATTACAAATATATCATATTTTTATATCATTTGTTTAAAATATATTAACAAAAATATTAAACATCGACTTAATTTATCGACTTAATTTCCACTTTAGAAACTACACTATTTAAATTTTGAAAATTATTTTTTATATGTATTTTTAAATATTTTGAATAACAGATCTAATAATTTATAATTTAAAACTTGACCTATTTTGCCCTTTATCTTTCAATCTACAGAGCCTCAAAACTCAGACAGTAGATTATAAAAGGCTTCTCAGAAAGTTTATTAGTAAAATAAAACTCTAATGTTAATTTTTGGGGGCCAAATTAGAAAATTAAATACATATGTATTCTGATAAAAATCAAGCGAATCCTGAAGCAGATAAAATAAATAGTGTGTGTGGAAAATCAAAGTGTATATTTTTTATAAATTTAAAACGCTTCCTTTAAAATATATTAGGGTAAATATGCTTGTCTGAAACAGAAATATTAGAATCTTGAAGGTGGTACGGAATCCTTAGTATGCGAGTCCAACTCGCACTTGGCCAAATTATTTTATATCTTACCGGAATTTCATGTAATGATGTAGTTTTGACATGACTATGTAATATTTTACTTTAATCTATTTTCAACATCTCATGTATTTTCTTGTGAAGGTCGTAAACCCACAATTGTGCCAATATCTCTAAATACCGGAAAATAGAACAGAGTGGCTCCTCATTATCTATTCTCCATGGATTTTTTCTCTCATCTACTTTCCATGATAAGTGTCAAATTTGGTGTGTTGGTTACCGGTGTCATTTGATGAAAATTCTCATTTAATGTTTATTATTTATTTCGCTTAAATATGGTAAGTGGATGAAAATGGATCTAATTATTTTCAAATATCAAAAAATTTGCCAAAAACATCTAAGCTACAACACAATCACCTATTCTGCTGGCTGAAACGTGATATGACGATGAAAGCCTACAGGCGTCACTTTGGGGAATACGCGAGGCGAAATCTGTTTCTGAACTTCTAAATCTTCGGAAAAGCTCATTAGAGAAATGAAAATTTCCTGAATTACTCTTAGACATTAAACTTTGCTTTTCCTTGTGTACCGAGATATTTCAACTTGTTTATTAATCAAGTTAATTAAAGAGTTTTGAGCGGAGTTTGAGGGCTCGATAATTAAATGAAAAGTCGGTCAACGCGTTCTTGGAATCGTGCAGCTTCCTATTTTAAATTTGTGCTGTTCACATAAGTGCTCCTATTTGAAACGGGAAATATACACTGAGGAGGGAAATTACTTTAATCCGATTCATAGTACTTTGTCATTTATGAAATTAATTCTAAGTAAAACTGTTGATTTACAAGGTTGGTTCAAAAAGTAAAACATTTTTTAGCTCACAGTGTTTTGGCTTTACTAAAAAAAAGCAACTATCAATTTCTGTACACTACATTGCCCAAAAACTGAAATATTAGAAACTCAAAAAGGGCGGTAGTCATTTTGGACAAATAACTTAAGCAAAAACTTCTTACGAATTTGTATTTTACTTTATTGAATTATAATAATAACTAGTGGTCGCCCAGGGGTCGAAATTCGACCCTATTTCATTAAATGGTGAACATTATTGAGGTCCGTTTATCAAAAGTATATGTCTATCAGAAATACAGTAGAGGAGAAACCGGAGAAGACATCATGAAATCCCCCCCCCCCAAATCGTTCATGTAACATTGCCAAAATCTATTGAAATAAAAAAAAATATATAAGAATTTAATCAAATATAGGTATACCAAATAATTTTGGAAAGTGCGTGACCCCCAGTTTTTGGTGGGATTGCACTTTGTAACCTAGAAGTTTTCGACATTTGCAGTTTCAACCGAGTTCATACAATAATATATACACAGTGAGTTTTTTTTTGATGATCAGTATGGGTATCTCGGAAACTAGGGGAGATAGAGAAATGGTTAAATTGGGAAAGATTTGCATTTTTACTGGCCCAATTTAATGACAGTTTCGGAATTTTGTAAAAAGTCATGGCTTACTAGATATTTGGAAAAAACGAAATTCTGTCGATTTAGTCAAATCCCACTAGCTCCTTTGTTTTTGATTTTATAAAAAAAGTGTAAATATCAAAATTGAAGGGAATTGTATCCCGAATATGGTTGTCATGTCCTCGTTTGCGTGACAGCTCTCGTTTTCGAGATTTGACACAAACTTATCTTTTTTTGAATGGAAACCATAGTTGGCTATGACCTCAAAAAATCGGACGTTTTTAGAGCTTTTCAACAATATAACAACACTCGATATAGTTATTCATAAAAATAACGGAGTTTTTGATGCTTTTCTCTCTTTTCACTTTTAACGTAGGTAGCCATGAAAAAGATTGTTTTCACTTTGACGTTTCTTCAGTAATTGCATTATTAGTGCTGAAATGACAGTCGACATTGAAAAGTTTTCGTGATAAAATGGAATATTCTAACGAAGAAAAATTGAATATGGTGGAATGTTATATCATATGCCATAAAAATTGAGTTCGTGCAATTGAGGAATACTTTCATAGATATTTTAATCGTCGTCAACCTGCTCTATATACATTTAAAAGGCTTTACGATAGTTTACGCAGATATGGATCTTTTACTAAACCGCGAAAGGAACGTAATCAGATTAACGAAGCAGCACAAATTAATGTTTTGGCAATGGTAAATCAAAATCCATCTACATCAACTCGTGAGATTGCGGCAGAAGCTGGCACATCTCAATGAACTGTACTGAAGGTACTGAAAGCGCATAAGTTCCACCAGTACAAACTTTCAGTTTCTCAAACTTTGCATGCTGGTGACGAACATCGACGTATTTTGTTTTGTACATGGTTTAGAGACATGTGACTTGACAATCCACAGTTTCCATTAACGGTGTTATGTTCAGATGAAACTAGATTTACTAACTGCGGTAAGTTCAATAGACACAATGAGCATATCTGGGCTAAAGAAAACCCTTTCCATGTAGAACAAAAACGACCCCAGATAAAATTTGGTTTTAATGTTTGGTGTGTTATCTATCATAGGGTCTACTATTCTTGGGCCTTTTATCTATGACGAATTACTTACTGGGGAGAGCTACTTGCATTTCTTGCAATACACTTTTCAAGACATGTTGGATAATTTGAATTTGAAACTCGTTTAGAAATTGAGTGGTTCCAACATGATGGAGCACCTGCTCATTACTCGTTATTAGTAAGACAAAACTCAGATAATATCTATCCAAACTCTTGATTAGGAAGAAATGGCCCACGCGAATAGCCACCCCGGCCTCTCGATTTGGCAGTTATAGACTTCTATTTATGGGATGCTTTAAAAAACAAAGTATACAAAAGAAAGTATGAGACAGTTGGTGACCTACGGGAGGCGGTATTACAAGCAATTGAAGAAATTGATAGGCGGTCTGTGAGGAAAGCGATAATGTCAATCTTAAAAAGATGCAATTTTTGTCTAAATAACAATGGTGGACTTTTCGAACATAAATTGTAACCATTATTATGTACTTTAATTTCTTAAGTTTTAGTAAGTACCTAGTTATTTAGTTTTTTCGTTATATCTGATATACCTAATAAAAAAATCGTTTAATATTTTTTGAAATAGTTATTAATAAATCAATCTATTTCATGGCTAACTACGTTTTAAGTGAAAATAAGAGTGAAAAGCATCCATAACTCCGTTATTTTTATGAATAACTATATCGAGTATTATATCGTTCAAAAGCTCTAAAAATGTCGTGTTTTTTGAGATCATAGCCAACTATGGTTTCCACTCAAAAAAATTTAAGTTTGTGTCATATCTCGAAAACGAGAGCTGTCACGCAAACGAGAACATGACAATCATATTCGGGATACAATTCCCTTCAATTTTAATATTTACACTTTTTTATAAAATCGAATACAAAGGAGCTAGAGGGATTTGACTAAATCGACAGAATTTAGTTTTTTCAAAATATCTAGTAAGCCATGACTTTTTACAAAAATCCGAAAGTGTCATTAAATTGGGCCAGTAAAACTGCAAATCTTTCCCAATTTAACCATTGCTCTATCTCCGCTAGTTTCTGAAATCCCCATACTGGTCATCAAAAAAAAAACTCACCCTGTATAACGAAATGTAGACTTAAAACCAATATGAGGATTGTATAGTTTAGCGAAGATAATTGGCAATTTTCTAATGACACTCCAAATAGAAAATGGTGAATTTCACGCAGGAAATGCCCATGTAAACTGTAACAAACAAATTGTGGAAGATTAAGTATTAAAGTATTTCGACCATATATAAAATTGCATAAATATAATACTTATTCTTATGAAAACGATTATTAACTGATTAAAGTTTAATCTTGAAACCAAAAATTCCAAAATTTCGGGGGGTGTTTTTTTAGTTCAATACGACTATTAATTGGGGATCAAACTTGCATCAGCCTTTATATTAGTACAATTTTAAATTTCTACGTTAACCTAACCAATCCCACGTACACGGAACAGCCTTAAAGACATAAATAGAACTTCTTATCACTTAACGTTAAGAAGAATCCAAAAAATAAACGAAAAACTTTTATATACTTTGCGAAATATTATAAGCGAAGCCAAACTCAAATTTTATGAACCTCATTCTCATATTAAAAAAGCGAAGAATCCGTGGGAGAAAAAAATGAAGATATCGAACAACTTTTAAGGGATTTCGTTGGAGTAGCTACGACTAATAAATTTATCGGCACCCTTAATCCTTGGCCAATCGATGATTTTGGATTCATCAAATTTCCATTTGGCGTCGAAGGAAAAGGTTTATTCGCTCCCATGAATTCTCAAGTTAGTTGATAATCAGAAAACCAAAGTTTGCAGATCGTTTTGGCAGTCCCTTCTAAGTGTTTGCTCTGTCAAATTGAGTTAGCACGACACGTGTACAATTTATATGTGAATATTCTCCAATTTCGAGTACTTCAGGACAAATTCTAAGGCTCGGCGTTTATTAATTCGATCAATATTGTTATTAGGAGTTGAGAAAATGACGGTAAAGGGAAAAGTTCGAGGATAAAGAGACTTTGGAATCTAAACACCATTTCTTAGCTTAAACACTCTATAATTCTCACAAACGGAGCCAAATAAGTTAGGATTGTTTATGCAATATTATGTCCAAATAAGTTTGGTAGTGATATGTAAAAAGTAGACATTTTTCCGACATTTTGTTTCGACTCGACACTTCTTTGATCTTGAAATCCCATACGATTTAAACTTGGTTGTCTGTGTAAGTAACTGAGACCAGGTTGTTGCATATAGAGTTGTTGTATGTTGTGCAAACAAATTCATTTTTATAAAATCAATTCATACATATTGCAGTCATTTTTTCATACTTAAACATGATTGTACAATCATAACCTCCAACATTTATGGAATAATGTTGGCACATACAAATACAAATTGACAAAGAAATAGCAACGCCCAGTAGGAGATGCCTAAGTTTAATATTGTTTTGGTAAAACATAGACGCTACAGCAAAGGGTAAATGATTAAAATCCAAATAAACAATACACAGAAGTTTAATTTTTTTATCAAGTTTGTTAATAATGTATTTATCCACCGTTATATACACACTCCCCAACTCTTTGTATTGATTCAATATGGTTGTCTGTTTCTTCTCGGGAAATGCTATCTGCTAGCTGTAAAAAACATTATTTACGCCCATATTGTCAATGCCAAACAGATAGAAGCACCAATGTCGCCAGATTGCTTGGAGAATATATGAGGGATTGACCCGAATGTGAAAAACGAATTAAATTAAACTAAAAAGTAACAAATTTTGACCCGTGCCTCAAGTTATTCTACATAGTCAAGCTACTGAAATAGAACGCAGGAAAATTTATATTACATAATAATGGCCATTCATTGGACTCTCGCAAGTTTGCAACTTTCATGGCTTCATGAATATGGTTTGTCAACAAAAATAAGAATTATGTTGCAATTGATGAATTTATTTGGGATAATATTATATTAAGTTTAATGTTATACTTTCAATTTAAAGATTTTTAAAATTTTTACCGTATATATTTCCTTCAAATGGAATAGGATTATAAAAAAATGTGAATTAATGCACTGATTCTAATATTCAAGGCAAATACTTAGATGTGGCAGACTTGAACTCATGACTATCTTTGATGTGGCGCCTTGATTTGAATTTTGACATTTCAGAATATTGTTTGGTGTAAGATATTAAATTACAAAATGTACTATTGCGCGTTGACTTAATAAGCCCAAAATATATTTATCCCTTATCGACCAAACCATTTTTCAACTTTTTTTGACAACTGTGTATAACTATAGATAATTCCACTCCACCCTATGTACCAACCATCCTGCCAACGGACAAGCATAAATTGTTAGCTGCCTTCTGTAAACTATAGGAAGGAGTAGAATCCATCCCATATTTACGGAGTCAAATTCGTACTATATTTCAACCATAGTATATAACTACTTGTGGGTTACTCCATACATTATTTCATTTTTAACATTTTATATTTAACATTAATTCCTCTCCACACTTTATGCAATTCTTATGGGCTGTAAAATAAATGATTTTTTAATCACACAGTATAAATATAATTCAACTTCAGCTTATATTTCAACCATCCTGTATATGATTTGTTTACGTCCATATCATATAACAGCTTTTAATCACCCTATATAATTTTAATTTCTCATTTTTTCCAACATTTTTATACCACCAAACGTCCACTCCACCCTATTTTCCAACCATCCTGTATATACGGCTAAACGGCCTAACCTATATTTCAATCATCATATAAATGCAACTCCTTCTATCACTTTACTTTGTGATTTTGTTTCCTATAACTAAACACCCTGTATATAAACGCACCAAATAGCAGTTTAGAGTTTGGCATGTGTTGTCACTAAATTTTTCCGGGAGAATGTGACAACCAAAAGGACCGTCTTCGCAAAATGGAAAAAAATTAATTTAAATAGGTATTTGCCTATATAGAAACAAAATGAGCTTGGTACTCATTGATTTAAGGAGCCGAAAATACTATGCTTTACAACCTATATGCTTGAGATGTACATAGAACATTTTTGAAACTAGATTTACTAACTGTGGTATGTTCAATAGACACAATGAGCATATCTGGGCTAAAGAAAACCCTTTCCATGTATAACAAAGACGACCCCAGATAAAATTTGGTTTTACTGTTTGTTGTGGTATCATAGGGTCTACTATTCTGCGGCCTTTTATCTATGACGAATCACTTACTGGGGAGCGCTACTTGCATTTCTTGAGGTCATAGGCAACTATGGTTTCCATTCGAAAACGAGAGCTGTCACGCAAAAGAGGATATTACAATCATATTCGGGATACAATTCCCTTCAATTTTGATATTACACTTTTTTTATAAAATCAAAAACAAAGGAGTTACAAGGATTTGACTAAATCGACAGAATTTCGTTTTTTCAAAATATCTAGTAAGCCATCACTTTTTACAAAAATCCAAAAGTCTCATTAAATTGGACCAGTAAAACTGCAAATCATTCCCAATTTAACCATTGCTCTATCTTCGCTAGTTTCCGAGATCCCCATACTGATCATCAAAAAAAACTCACCCTGTATATAGAGTGTTCCATTTCAAAAAATGTAATATCAATGTAAATTACCCTGTATATGTCCCGTAATTCTTTAGTTTGTATCTTTTGAGTCATATTAGCAATATAGACCCAATATGATAGGGTGGAATAATATTCAAAACATCCTCTAGTTTTTTTGTTTCTAGTGTTAGTCATATTGTTTTGTCGTTGATACACACTGGCTGTCACATAAGACGTTGCTAATTTCTTCAGGCCACAATTAATCAGTTCTTTCTCGTACTGTAATCCTTCATTATTTAAGTCGACAATTCTTCTAGGAGGTTGAGCATTTTGTACGGATCTTTGACGTGTACTTCTTGATCTTGCTCGATTTGATTTTCTTTCACTAATTAAACTATTACTTTTATTGGCTTGACTTCGAAGATCTAAGTATTCCTCTAGCTTCCTCCGAAACAATAAATTGTAGTGCATTTACAGGTATTACGTAACCTTAAAAAAACGGGGGTTATATAACAATAAAAATTCCTGGAATCAATTTATTTTCATCAGCGCATTGCGTCTTCATAACGCAAACATAAGGAAACGAGGAGAAACCCCTCTTTGTGCAACGGTTTACAACTTTTGTATCAAAATGTTTCACGTTGAAAGGTGAAACCATTGAAAAACATTGAAGCACCTGCTTCTCCTCGTGACCTCTCGACTACAACTCGCGAACTTGTAGCTTTTGCTAATAAACTTATGAAATAAGCTTTTTTCCTCTTTGATTCGTACGTCGTCCTGGAAGTCGGCGTCGCCTGTACAGCTGAGACGGTATGTGAAAGTTATTAATTGAAAAGTTTGAATTTCGCAAAAAGAAAAAAGAAAACGTGAAGTTCATAATTAAAGAAAGCGAAGCAGAAAATCAAACAGCTTTTTATATATTTCTCGCTTTTTTTTTCTCGTCTAAGTCTTCGATGGAATGAAATATTCTATTAAGTCAAACGCGAAATGAGAGAGTGCGTCTTTGAATACACTTTTGAAATTGCTGTGCTTAAGACGTTTTTCTGATCGAGTGAAATTTAATGACATCTTAATTGAAGAGAAGATATAGCAGAAACTAATTAAAAAATAGATCAAATCATTTTGATGAAGTATTTATTAGCTATAAATTTCAAAATTCACATTCTCGATCACCTGATTTGACCCCATTTGATTTTTTAGGCAGATGTGTAAAATAATTTTTTTTTGAACACCTACAGTGACATTGGATAAAATGAGGGTTTTCAAAATGTTTACGAAGAATTCAAAACTTATTGTAAGAAATTTTATAACACATCCTATGATGGATTCAAATTATTTCTTGCGATTTTATCCATGAAAACTACGCAAATATTATTCAGAAGTGTTAATGTAAAATGTTTACTTCATAATAAGAAGTCAGTCGGTAAACCACAAACAAGGAATTATAATGTTAAGGATAACGAAAAGTCAATATTGTTAAGTAGTTTCTAAATGATTGAGGAGGTAAATGATTATTTTGAATGTTCATCTGGGATTTTCTCTCCTCGCAATGGTTTCTGAAAAATACAGATAAGTTAAGTACTTGAATATCAAGGTGTAGTATCTAAGGGCAGTTTGTGGAAACTGCCCGGAACACTAGTTGACCTCTTATAGAAAAAACTCTCCTTTGCTTTGCTAATGTCAATTGTCATTACCAAAAAAGTCAAGCAAATATAGTGCAAAACATACAAACAAACATTGTTCGACAACGATTCCTGATAAGTAATCGAAACGTCACAAAAAACAGATAAGTACAACACAAAATACACAACATATTATACTGGAATACTAGTTGACAAATCTGTAGACCTACTTTCTCACAGTTAATCCTGTGGGAGAGTTTTTTCTATAAGAGGGCAACTAGTGTTCCGGGCAGTTTCCAAAAACTGCCCTTAAATACTACACCTTGATATTCAAGTACTTAACTTATCTGTATTTTGCAGAAACCATTGCGAGGAGAGAAAATCCCAGATGAACATTCAAAATAGTCAATATTGTGTTGGTATTGTATATTAATTGGATATTATATTTATTTATTCAATTTATTGATATAAACGAACAAATTTAATATATAACCTGATCCCTGCTTTTAACACAGAAAACTACATTGCATAGGTATTTCTATTTCAAAGAAGTGTTCCATCAAACTCTCGAAAGAATACAGATACTGATTAGACATTTAGTTAATCATAGAAAGTCTCTAAATGTCCTCTGAAGATCATTTGAAGATCATGTGAAGGTAGAACTGGGAATCATCCGTAGAAGTTCTGAAAAAAAAATCGCCCTTCGATTTTTGAGATCGTTGAATCGAAATAAATTGTACACTTAATCGTACAGTGTCTAGTGAACGTTTCTTGATGTTTATTTAAGTCCATGTGCAAGTTGATTTGAGAGTTGTCGATAATAAACTTTGGAAAAATCGCCTAGTTTTTTGGGTTGCATAACTCGAATGGAGCATTTACCCCCCAAATGTTATCTTGTTCCAATCAAAACAGAAGAAGATATTTTTGATGAAAGTTGAAAAATATAAAGCATTTTGATAAAATTAGTTTATTTTTCAATGCAATGAATGTTCACCAAGTCATAGAAAATACCCAATCTAGCCTCTTGTTTAAGTGTAGTAGATATATTTTTAACCGACTTCCAAAAAGGAGGAGGTTATCAATTCGTCGCGTATTTTTTCGCTTTTTTTTTGTATGTATGTTACCTGATTTCTTCTCCTGTGGTGCACCGTTTTGAATGAATATGGTCTTGTTTAATAGAGTATATATCCGGATTGGTGAAACTTCAAATTTTGGAAAAGAATTGTATTGGTAAAGTGATAAAATTTGTGAATGAACACATGCGTGCATGGAAATCGACCAATATCCCTAATATTTAGTCGATTTTTCGACAACTCCTTATGGATGTGTATAATTTTTTAACGTTTAATCTATTAAGGAAGATCCTTAGGTGATCCCATATACTTTTCTGCGACGTGCAACTTGCAGTTTTGCAGAAAATCGCCGAAAATTCCAAAATTCTTAACAAAAATTTCATCAAAATGACCTAACGGACATTTCCTCATAAATATTTTAATTCCAAAGTAATAGTGCGGTAATTTTAGGCACTGGAAGTTTTAATTGCGAATTTGAAAATTTTCTATGTACATCTCAAGCATATAGGTAGTAAAGCATAGTATTTTCGGCTCCTTAAATCAATGAGTACCAAGCTCGTTTTGTTTGTATACCAGGCAAATACCTATTTAAATGCAAATTTTTCCATTTTGCGCAGACGGTGCATTTGGTTGTTACATTCTCCTGGCCTAATAGAAAATTCAGTGACAACACATGTCAAACTTTAAACTGCTATTTGGTGGGTTTGTAGACAGGGTGTTTAGTTATAGCAAACAAAATCACAAAGTAAAGTAGTAGAAGGAGTTGCATTTATGTGAAGATTGAAATATAGGACGGACTAAAATGATAGTGGTCCGTAGGCAGCCTTATATACAGGATGGTTGGAATATAGGGTGGACTGGACGTTTGGTGGTATAAGAATGTTGGAAAAAATGTGAAATTAAAATTATATAGGGTGATTAAACAACTGTTATATGATGTGGACATAAGCAAATCATATACAGGATGGTTAAAATATATGCTGGAGTTGAATTATATTTCTATAGTGTGATTAAAAAATTATTTATTTTATAGCCTATAAGAAGTTGCATAAAGTGTGGAGAGGAATTAATGTTACACAGGGCGATAATATAAAATGTTGTGGTTGAAATATAGGACCGATTTGACTCCGTAAATATGGGATGGATTCTACTCCGTCCTATACTTTACAGAAGGCAGCTAATAAATTTATGCTTGTCCGTGGGCAGTCATATGTACAGAATGGTTGGTACATAGGTTGGAGTGGAATTATCTACAGTTATACAGGGTTGTCAAAAAATGTTAAATCAACGCGTACTAGTACATTTTGTTCGTAAACATTTACTTGTCAATTTAAATGAGAAAGTATCATTGTGTAATGTTGAGGCTTTCAATGTTACCTGGTTCTATCTATTAATTAATAAAAAGATATTTATAAAAATATAAAAAATTTTACCCATCCCCCCCCCTATCTCAGAAACCATAAGCTGGAAAATTTTGAAAAAACAATGGGGGTATAGCCCCTCACCTGAACTTTACTGGAAAAATAAGGAAAATCTCCTAATATTTCTTTGGGAGGCAAATTATAGAATTAAATGGAAAATATAAAATTAAAATTGTTTCTAACGGGTCATGTAATAGATCAAATCACAGGGCTCATTATGACGAATACAAATTTTTTTAAAATGAATATTTTAAAATATATTAAAAAAACATTAAAAAAAAAATACCCATTCTCCCCGTTATTCCCCAAACTCTAAGACCTCAATTTTTTTGTTTATAGGAAAAATATGAATAAATCCCTAATTCTATTATTTGGCCCCCAAATAATAGAATTAAACGGAAAATAAATTATTAGAAAACCCCCATATTAATTTTAGGGACAAATTATACAATTAAATGGAAAATAAATATTTAATTTTCAAACGCATCATGTAATATATCAGATAAAAGGCTCATTGTGTGAATTACAAATATAACATATTTGTATAAAAGATATTAACAAAAATATTAAATATCGACTTAATTCCCGCTTTAGAAACTACACTATTTAAATTTTGAAAAATATATTTTATATGTATTTTTAAATAATTGGAATAACATATTTAATAATTTATAATTTAAACTTTGACCTATTTTGCCCTTTTTGTTCCAATCTACAGAGCCTCAAAACTCAGAGAGTAGATTATAAAAGGCATCTCTGAAAGTTTATTAGTAAAATAAAACTCTAATGTTACTTTTTGGGGGTCAAATTAGAAAATTAAATACATAATCCTAAAGCAGATAAAATAAAAAGTCTATGTGTAGAAAATCAAAGTGTATATTTTTTATAAATTTAAAACGCTTCCTTTAAAAGATATAAGGGTAAATATAAGAAAATGCACTCATTCCCTGCTTGTCTGAAACTGGAATATTCGAATCTTGAAGGTGGTAGGGAACCCTTAGTATGCGAGTCCAACTCGCACCTGACCAAATTATTTTTATAAATATGATGTTATATTTCTATCATACGATAAAGATAAATTATTATACGTTTAAATAAATTAATACATAATTTTAAAAATCATTTAAATGACAGTAAAGCATTTTATTTTTGTCTGTGGATATTATTCACCCACCATTTGTCATAAAAATAAACGTCATAACTTACTTCCCCATTTGGAAGCAATAAATATCACATAGAAGTTTTCGACAGGACTGCTCTAGAGTCTCTTAATTTGGCACGATATTCCTGGCACTAACTTATCGATATTTTCCTTTATTTTTCAGATAAAAGAAGTGCTGGAGACAGGAAAATTTGGTAGAACCGAAGTAGACTATATATATCCCCAGTTTTGTTGACAGAAATTATAAACTACGACGAATACCGAATGAAGGAGTGAGATTCAATTTGGCGACATTAAGTGTGGCTCCATCAATTGTTATATTTCGGAACAAGAGTGAACGTTACATTTATTGTTTGCATTTCGTAATAGACCGTGAAAATGTGGCAGTTTGTGCCAATAGCAATGATACTGACCGGCACATCGATACAAGGTGAGTAGTTTTTTATTTAACATATTTATTTATTTTTATTTCCACAGAAATTGTGTATAAATTGTGACATTTTAAATCCAAGGCTCTTCAGACTAGTTGTTCCCATCGTCATTATAGAGAAACTAAAAAGGTTAGACGTTTGAAAAGGACCAGACACCTTTATTATGATGAAAAAAGTAAAGATGAACTTAAATTAGATAATTTATCTCTTTTTTGTGAAATTTCATGTATTTCATTAACAAACATATTTATTAACCGACTTCCAAAAATGTATGTTACCTGATTTCTTCTCCTGTGGTGAACCGCTTTGAATTAATATGGTTTTGTTTACTAGAGTATACATCCGGATTGGTGAAATTTCAAATTTTGGAAAAGAATTCTATTGGTAAAGTGATGAAATTTGTGAATGAACATATGCGTGTATGGAAATCGACCAATATCCCTAACATATTGGTCGATTTTTCGAAAACTCCTTATAGATGTGTATAGTTTTTTAACGTTTAATCTATTAAGGAAGATCCCTAGGTGATCTCCTATACTTTTTGCGACGTGCAGCTTACAGTTTTGCAGAAAATCGCCGATTTTTTACAGGTGAAAGGATTAACTAAAGAGGTTTATTAAGGGAGAATTATTTATTTCTGTCTGGTCGTTTAACAAATTACCGGTATTTTTAAGTTTATTAATCTCCAATGATTCTAAAAGGTTTAATTTATTGCCTTTATTTTCTGAATGTAATAATTTAAATTTTTCATCGAAAAGAAGAGTCGAAGAGAAAAAAATTTTAAATTATTACATTCAGAAAATAAAGGCAATAAATTAAACCTTTTAGAATCATTGGAGATTAATAAACTTAAAAATACCGGTAATTTGTTAAACGACCAGACAGAAATAAATAATTCTCCCTTAATAAACCTCTTTAGTTAATCCTTTTACCTGTAATAAAATTAAATAATCCTGTTTAAAACTAAGTACCTGGTAATTATATCACTTCTCGAATATAAATACAACTTCCTCAAGAAATACCCAGTTAGTCTAGTTCCTTGACAAAGACATTAGTCGAAACGCGTCGGACAGTTTTCAAAAAACGTAATTTGTGGAAATTGCAATTGTAGTATCAGTTAATTAGTAAATGTTCAGTTATAAACTTTCCAATCTAACCCTGCAAAATCAAAAAAGACAAACAGTACTACTTTACATGACTTGAATACTTATTTCATACTAATATATAACTCATAGTGAAGTTAGGGTCAGTGAATACTGAACAATTTTGAAAATAAACCCATATATAACTTATTGATCGAATTCCAAATTAATACATCGTCCTATAACCGATAACAACGCAACCTATATTTGAATTGTGAACCAAATCTTCAATGGAACCTGTCATGGCATTTTTAATACTCCCTTTTTGGGATTCCATTCAGAATCTCTAATATTGATTGCAACTTTTATCATTTTGAGGCCCAGAAAATAGTAAACACATTCCAGAGAAATCATCCAATGATAGAATTCGCCTCGAAAGTACAATTACATTGTTATTCTCGTTTAGAACCTAAACCAAAATAGCTGTTAGCATCCCTATGTTTTCTCTTTGCTCTAGAGAATTTATTTAATTATGGTTTCCAGTCTAACGTGAACGAAATTACCTCAGAATTCGCTATAAAGCAACGCTACATCGGCGTAAAGATGATGCGAAAACGATATAATTTACTTTCAAAAGTTTATTTTTCGTTTGTCCTTTTTTTCGTTCTGTTTTGCCAATATTGGCAAAAGTGGCAATCGGGATATATAAATACTTCCACGAATGCTGGAAGACCAATGGTCGTTGTGATGGGGCCCATATTCGATTCTTTAGGGTTTCACAATTCACGGAGGGAATGATAGTCACAGAGAAAGCGAGAGGAAATCCAGAGAGGTCTGTGAAATTAAGATAGGCTGTACAAAAACATTCGGTGCATCAATGAAATAGTCTCGAAAAAATTACTTGAACTGTACTTTCATTATTTCTTTTGGAATAACAACACATTTCCTGGAAGATCTATATATTTCAAATACTCCAAACTTTGCAGAAAGTGCATCTTTGAGAATAAATCTGATGTAACTATGAGAATTTACTGCTAATCTTTATATATAAATAAGAATGTTTGTCTGTAAGTCCTTTATAGAATTCTAAAAGGCTGGAACGATTTTAATGCATTTTTTGTGTTTGTTTAGGGTGGGTCCCTGGATAGTTTAGATTCACAATTGGACCCCATAGGTGGCAATAAGATCGTGTTCTAACTCCTCCTAAACGGCTGGACGGATTTCAGTGAATTTTTTTGTGTATGTTTGGGTGGATCTTTGGACGGCTTAGATTCATAATTGAACCCGTTAGGTGGTACTAAGATCAGGTTCTAACTGCTCCTAAACGGCTGGATGGATTTTAGTGATTTTTGTTGTATTTATGGGTGTGTTTTTCGATGGTTTAGAGTCACAATTGAACCTGGTAAGTGGCACTATCGGGTTCTAACTCCTACTAAACGGCTGGAACGATTTAAAATTTTGGTATTTTTTCGTTAATATCTTTTTAAATATTTTTTTTAAATATGAAAAAAATATATTTGTGTTCTTTAGAATGAGACCTTTCATTTGATATATTACATGATGCGTTTGAATTTGTTTTTATTTTTAAATTTTTATTTAATTATATAATTTGCCCCCCAAAATTAATATTTATGGTTTCATTTTATTTTTTCTGTAAAGTTCGGGCAACGTTCTATATTTCCAATTTTTTTCAAAATTTTAGTCTCAGTACTTTCGGAGATCAGAGGGGGGAACGGTCGATTTTATTAGTTCTTCCCCCCAGAAGTACACCTAAAATCCATATTTTTTTTTACGATATATAGTCCTGATCGGGTCACCAAACTACATTGATACCAAATTTCAACCTCGTCCGTCCAGTAGTTTAGGAGAAAATTGCTGGGATGTGACAGAGATAGAAATCCGGAGTGATATTATAAGGGTATCCGTATATTGTATATACGGAACCCTAAAAAGCTAATAACCTAATAATAATTATTTCTTATTAATATCAAAAACAAAAAAAAAACATTAATTTCAATGTAGGAAATGTTCGAAATGGTCGCCGCGAACGTCTTGGCAACATGCTAATCAGGTACAGATATCTCTTCTACTTCTTTGAGAAGTTTTATTAAGATATCGTCATCTGATGTACCCCAGGTTTATATCTTGTATATTAGTTTTGGAATTTTTGCATACTCGTTGTTACATTACGTGAACAGGTTTTTCTCAACAAAAGTTCTTCTAAAATGCAACCTCCATCAATCCAAAGATACTCTACAACCGCAGATCTTGTCGCTGCTTCTTAAAGCAAATAATACATAGTTTATTTTTTGCCAACCACACAACGTCCAGCACACAATGAAATTACCACAAATAACATAACGGGAATACAAACACAAAGACATAGTTTCACGCAGTTTTACTTCCCTAACTACGGGCATTAATCTCCCACATAATGGGGACAGTTCCAGAACTATATAACGAGTATGTATATACATAATTTGCAGATCACGACTCCGTTCATTTTATCGCTGTTTAGTCTCGTTACGATAGAGCACGCATCGCGCGGCTCTAAATCAAAGCCCTGTATCTGAATTTCTAACTCAGTATCAATGGAATCCATCATTATAAAGTTGTAATTGAACTGATTAACCCCGATACCTGTGAGGAGTTTCAGAACGATGAATTTTTGTATACGGGGTTGTTTAATAAAAGGCATTCAGCTAATTTCTGCTTTGATAATCTGCGGTTGCTATACAGGGTGTCTGGAAAGTAATTGGATACAGCTCAACTCAAATTAGAGCAATTTACTGAAATTATATACAAAATATTAGTTTTTGACTAAAAAAACCGTTTGTATCCAATATCATGAAATGACTTCAAAATGTAAGGAAGAGAGATAGAGAGAGGGAGAAGGAGAGGGAGAGGGAGAAGGAAAAGGAGAAGGAGAAGAAGAAGTAGAAGAAGGAGAAGAAGAAGAAGGAGAAGGAGAAGGAGAAGAAGAAGAAGAAGTAGAAGAAGGAGAAGGAGAAGGAGAAGGAGAAGAAGAAGGAGAATGAGAAGGAGAAGGAGAAGGAGAAGGAGAAGGAGAAGGAGAAGGAGAAAGAGAAGGAGAAGGAGAAAGAGAAAGAGAAAGAGAAGGAGAAGGAGAAGGAGAAGCAGAGAGAGAGAGAGGGGGGGGAGAGGGGAGAGGGAGAGCTGACTTTGAGCCAGTCTTAAGGCCCCCGTAGACTCATGCTTATCGTCCGTTTTGCTTGTTGTGTTCCGTCAATTGTTGGGCATGAAGGAAATCAGCAGCCGGTTGATTTTCTGTCCGTCCACCAACTTGCTTGATGAAAAGAGGGAGTGTCTGTGTGGTATTTTGGAGTACTTTATAGTCTTTCTAGTAAGTATTTTAATTGTTTAGACATAAAATGAGTACTCTCTTAGAGGTGTCATTCTTTTGTACGCAAGACAATATATATATATATATATATATATATATATATATATATATATATATTGTTTCTTGTTAGGGAACCTTCATCAGTTGCGCTTCCCACAAATGAATGTCCTCTGGAACAATTCTTTATGTTTATTTTAGATTTTCTTGGGAATAATACCACATCAGAGTTTGAACTCTGATGTGGTATTATTCCCAAGAAAATCTAAAATAAACTAGAAGATGCCACAAATAACATTCAGAAAACAATTCTTTATGTATTTGATACATTTCGTTAAATTTGAAGACGCGAGATGTAAAGACCGACATCTAGGATTTTCGGGGAAACTAGCACACAGAGGCTCCGAATCTGGAGCCCTTCCATGTAATTGCTGTTACCCGTAATTCCTAGGTTAGAATGTCACGATGGAATTTTCTGGTTAACTTTACCTGTCAGAGATATTGAATACTCTCTTCGAGGTGTCATTCTTTTGTACCCAAGACAATATATATATATATATATATATATATATATATATATATATATATACAATATATATATTGTTTCTGGTTAGGGATCCTTCATCAGTTGCGCTTCCAACAATTGAATGTCCTCTCGAATACTTCTTTATGTATGTATTTCGTTAAATTTGAAGACGCGACATGTTAAGACCGACATCTAGGATTTTCGGGAAAACTTACACAAATTTCATCGTGGCATTCTAACCTAGGAGTTACGGGTAAACAGCAATTACATTGAACGGCTCCTAGAAGTCAAAAGAGATTTTTACCGAATTTATAAAATTGTATAGAGACAATGACAGTTTGTGAAAAATAAAGAGCAAAGATTAGACAAACAACGAGATAAAAAATTCCGGCTGTGATATTTTATTGAAAAATTGAAAGAAGTTGTCTCAACAGCTAATAAAGAAATGGTTGCAAAGAAATTTAAATCCTTAAGAACTTGTTTAATTTTATAAGACTGACGAATATCTAATAGAAAACTGAACGTCTATGGGGTTCATCCGTCTTCCGGTTTGCCATGACAACTTACATCTGAACAAGCAAAACGGACGAGAAGCGTGAGTGTCTATGGGGGCCTTTACAAATTATTACCTATGTGCTACTTTTCTCCAAATACGTGTTGTTGTTGTTGCTTGATAGCATAACCATCCATCTATTTATCCATCCGAATTTAAATAATTGTTGGACAAATCTGAGGCAACACTTTACCAGGTGTTTCATTAATAAAAATCTTTGATGCAGCTTTTTACAGCCATTTATTGGGCTTTAGCTTTAAAGCTTTTGTAACAGCATACTAACCACTTAAACCTCCCTTTCATTTATACTCCATTCTTACCATTAATTTATAAAATAAGAGTAAATGTTACGTTCACTTTGATTTCGTGTTTCTACAAAATATGAGGACTGATTGTAAACCAAGTGCCCCGTATAAGACCGCTCATGCTGACAAGTCTAATTACATTCTTAAATTATTCAATATGGTCATTAATTCAAGCAATCTGCGTGCCTCTGATATTGCCACTACATTATTGTAATGATTTTTAAACTTCAATGAACAATGCACAGACTTCAGGTTGAAATATTGTCGGGTACACGAAAACTTCGCATTACCGCTACTGGAAAGATCAAGATAACCCTTGAAAATAGCAATTATAGTAAATGTCTTCTGTTATATTTTTTTATTGCACATACACCAGCAAATTGATTTCAGTAACAAATGCCGAGGGGTTAATCGTCTGACATTGAACCTTTTAACTGCGGTTTTAATTTCGCCGAATCGATGCTGCATTGAAATGCAATAAATTAAAGCTCATTGGGAAATTTAGAAATTATACAGCCGTTTTAATTGTTTAAAAACTAAGCCAATATTACAAAAAAATCCACAGATTAAGTTTGTTTATTAAAAAATGTTTACGATCCATTGAACGCAAGATAAAATATTGTTTCTAGTCGAGATCCTTCATCACTTGCGCTTCTTTCAACTGACTGTAATCTCGTATAATTGTTTATATATTTGATACATACATATATATTGTCTTGAAAACATCCAAACCCGTCAAACAATTTTATATAAAAACTACCCCGTTACCCACGGTTTCACCTGCGTATAACATGTGCAAATATTTTTAAAAAGAAATAGCTTTTGATATGTATGAGCTATCTTATACAACATTTTTTTCTAACTCTGTTTAAGCCACCCAACATAACTATAAATCCTCCAATCCAAGCCCCAATATATTTCACCCAAACTGTGTCTCTCCACATAGCAACTTTATTTAACTTTTTTATGAACCACCTTATATAACAGTAACTCTACTTATACATTTTTTTAAACACTAAACTATAGCTCTACTCCACTCTGTATCTAAACTATCCTCTCTAAGCAATTGCTTATGGGCTATGCTATATGTATAACAATTATTTTTGATCATTTTTGATCCACGCGGTATAGTATGTTTTCTCTCTAACCTAAATTTTAACCACCCTTAATGTGTAACATTTTCTAGCCTTGTTTTAATAGGGTTTCTATTACTCTCGGCGTGTTTAAGTATTTAGTTAAGTAGAACGTTAAAGCTCACAATTTTAATCACACTGTATATCTCAATTTTGCTTCGCCCCATATTTCGAGTATATGAAACTGTTTATAGGCCACCCGTAACATTTTATTGTACTATATGCAACTACTTGTGGATACTTTTTGTTGCATTTTATAACCACCCTGCAAACTATAATTCCACTCCACCCTATATTTCAACCACTCTGGTCATACAGCTACTTCAAACATTTTTTCAGCCCATTTTATTACTTTAATACGTATACTCCATTCTGTATTTCAACAACGTAACTGCTTGCGGGCTAATCTAGATAAATTGTTTGTCCAATTTTCTTATCCACCCTATATAAATATAATTCTACTCTACCCTTGTTTCAATCAAATTCTCAATGCAACAACTTATTGGACACCCTCTATAACATTTTTTAACCTCTCCGTTTAACTATAATTGTACTCCACTATTTTTTCAATTAACTGGCATATGCAACTACTTATGGCCTACTCAATATTACATTTTTTAACCATTCTCTTTAACTAGAA
The DNA here is from genome assembly GCA_034190945.1 of Octodonta nipae. Taxonomy (NCBI): domain Eukaryota; kingdom Metazoa; phylum Arthropoda; class Insecta; order Coleoptera; family Chrysomelidae; genus Octodonta; species Octodonta nipae. Next base: position 87,199,049 of record CM067223.1, on the reverse strand, counting down.
CTAGAATTCTACTCCACCTTATTCTTCTACCGTCCTGTATAAGAATATGTTTATGGGCCACCCTGTGTAACATTTGTTCTTAAGATTATTTTATCCACCCTGTATAACTGTAATTCTACTTTACTCATATTTTAACCATATTGTATATGTAACTATTTCTCGAGCGAAACAATGTTACATTTTTTTAACCACCTTGTATAAATATAATTTAACCCCACAATTTTTTCAGCCACATGGTATATGCAACTATTTATGGTCGACTCAATATAACATTCACTTAAATAACCTCTATAACTATAATGCTACTCCACCCTTATGTCAACGGCATTGTATATTCGGTTGCTGAAGTGCCACACAGTATAACTATTCAATAGATTTTTTTAAATAAGATAAATAGATAAAACTTTGATTTGTTAGAAAATTATCGAAGATAAAATTTGACGTTGCTATCATATCATTTCTTTTAAATACAGTTCTTGTGTTGCCAAAATCAAGTTCTTCAAGAAGTTATTACTTCTGGTTGTAACATTTTTAATATCATTGAATATACAGGCAGACAAAAAAGTAGCGGGACGGCGGAATATCTTGGAAAGTAGGCATCGATGGAAAAAATAACTTAAATTTAAACTGCAGTTCCTGGATTTTTCCTTGGCTATCCAGTGATGATCTTGGGTTTGACCCTTCTGATGATGTCTAAGTGCTTCTTGAGAAATAACACCACAGTTTAAAGATAATTGCTGTATATTCCAAACGTTTCGGGGTCTATATCAGACCCCGTTGTCAATGATGATTTTCAAGGTCATTTTAATGTCTATTTTATGAATTGAAAGTTCATATTTTTGACCATGCAAACAAAAAGAGCGGGAAATTCTACGTTCTGGCTAGTCCTTGACCTTTGTCAGAATTTGACCCTTACGGTGGAGATAAAAGAGTAGAAATTCAGGACCACTTCAACAAAGAAAGGAGAAATTGAACCGTGTATTTCCAGTATTTTTCCCTTGCTGTACAATGGTGACTTTGTAACAGCTTAGTTGGACTGTCTCGTTGACATTGGACATGACTTTTGAAGATCGACTTCTGGTCATGGTCATTATCATGGTGGTTAGTGTCCGTGATCAAAAATATGCGGTTTCATGTGAGAAGAATGGACGTGACTTTGAAGGCCATCTTCCGGGTCAAAGGCAAGGTCACAACTGAATAGCAATTTAGGTAATTTTTTCCACTGATGCTTCCTACATTTCAAATTATTTTGCGAACTTGCTACTTTTTGACATACTGTATACAGTTCGATTCAGTGTGTTCTTTAGGAGGTTTAACATTCATGAAGCGTTGCAGCTAAATCTGCAGTTCACCTACACTCGTAACGCATAGTTTCCATTATCGTAAAAGTGCCAGACAAATGTGAATAAATTTTAGAGAAAAAAATACGAAAGATATCCTTATTTGTCATGTTTGTGTTTGCCAGCAGACTCAGATACGTTTACAGAATACGTATACAGTTGTTTGCGCGCCGTATTTATCATTTCAACGCCCGTGACGTGTTTGGATTTAGCCGGCAATGAAAACTGCCATAAAATTCGAAATTGAGGAACAACTCTCCTGGTCTGTGAGATTTTTTTTGTTTGGTCGCTTTACGTTTGCTTTGTTTCTCTGCAAACTTCTGGTGCATTTATCAAATTAAATTTCTTGCTCCGGGCGAAATCGGTCGGTGGAACGGTGAAAAAATTAATAATTTATCATGAATTTAACATTTAAAAGGGAAAAGTAATTAACACACATGTTTGTTTGGTTTTTGTTTGCCGTGCGTAACTAATAAATTAAATAATAAATTGATAGTATTCATGAAAATATTATAACGATTTAAACCAGTTTAATATTTCAGCACCAGCAAAAATAATTCAAATGCAAAATTTACATATAAATATGACGTGAAAATACAGGGTGTTTTACATAAGGCTTGCACCATCTATATATTGGAAACCAGCAACAATTTTTACAAAAGTTGGTATACGTGGATTATTTGAAGACGCGAGATGTAAGACCGACATCTAGGATTTTCAAGAGAATCAGTACACAGAGGTACCGAATCTGGAGCCGTTCCGTGTATTTGCTGTTCTCCCTTAACTCCTAGGACAGAATGTCACGATAAAATTTTTCAGGTTACTTCACCTGTCAGAGATATTGAATACTCTCTTCGAGGTGTCGTTCCTTTGTACGCCAGACAATATATATTATATATAAATATAATATATATTGTTTCTGGTCGGGAACCTTCATCAGTTGCGCTTCCCACATTTGAATTTTTTATGCATTTGATGCATTTCGTGAAATTTGAAGACGCGAGATGTAAGACCGACATCTAGGATTTTCAACAGAATCAGTACACAGATTCGGAACCTCTGAGTCTTATCTCGTTTTAATTATGGTGATGCAGTATAAGGCCCTTTCATCAATAAATATGATGCAGTCAGAATACAAAAGGTTCAGAATTGCTGTTGCCGTTTTGTTTGCGGTGTCAGAAAATACGAACATATTTCAAATCATATAAGAAATATTTCCTGGCTTACTATGGACCAAATAAGAGAATTTAATTACTGCACAATAGTTTATAAAGTCGTCAATCTTAAAATGCCTCCACCCTTATACCATAAATTAATATTTGGGAATACCCTCCATCCGCTTAATTTACGCTCAAACAGACTTCTTCATATCCCGCGTCACAATACTGCCTTATTCAAGTGTTCATTTTCTTACCTAGGTGTAAGGTACTTTAACAAACTCCTAATAAATAAGTCATTCAAATCAATACTAGCATTTAAAAGTTGGCTTAGAAAGTTGATGCTGTCTGGTACTCACTGTTTGTAAAGCCTTTGTTCTCTGTAGACTGTTAGTATAATGTAAATCCTAATCATTTGAACTTAAGTGGTGCCCTGTATTATAACGCATTATAATCATGTAGTTACCTGTATGTCTAGGTTAATTGTAAGAATAGCTTTAGCTAAACTTCGCCTAGACATACCTACATATAGACATACAGGAAAAATAAAGACGTTTATTATTATTATTATAAGTCTTGTAACATAGGACATGTTGGAAACAGTTTATCGAACTTCTACCCAATAATATCAATTCCCGCGTTTGTTTTAAATTCCTGATCTTGTAGTAAACGCTTGTATTATACAATTTCTATCAAAACCCTTGCAAAATAAAGGCTTTAAACGAGCTCAATCACAATTAAACCACAACACAGCAATGAAACACTCCCCCGCTTTTACTCTACGACGATTCTCGTGATTTCTTTGATAGCCTGCTTTAATTTTGAAATTGATATCCCCTTCGAGTGGCATCCAGCATCTGGAACCGCTCTTGAGACTCGCGATCCGTCTCCACATCCACCGGCAACATGTGACCTTGTTCCAACTATTATATAAACGGAGCGTGATTTAAGTATTGTTCTCAAGGATTGCGAGAATGGGATTCGGTATTTGTTCGTTCTAAATAGGATTAAGTAAATCAGGCGAAACATTACGTCGAGTTGGATGCATTCGAAAATAAACAGATACGCTGTTCTGTGTTGTGCTTCCCTGAATGCGGAAACAAGATTAAGAGTGTTCAGTGAAAGGTAGGGCAAGTATGTCGTAAAGGGTGGTGTTGCTTTAACTTTGATACTCGCACAAGGTATAAGGGAGACATAAAGAACTTGAGATTTTAAGTTTCTATCAAATGAACATTTATGCAACATGCAACAACGTGTTCGAGTTTAGGATAAAAGCCTTCGGGGTCTTGAAATCATGGAGAAAATGTTATTTTTATGTCATTTTAAATACTGAACAATGAAAACGATAACCACAAAAAGAGCGGCAGTCAATGGGAATGAACGATACAAGCAAAAGCTTCTTACGAGACAATATTCTTCTCGCTCTTGTTATCTGCCTGTCACTGTTTCTCTTTATTTGTCTAAAATCTAAAATCCTTCATTGCGTACTTATCAACTACTTCATCAAACTTGATTGTTGCTTGGCACCGACTTCAAAAATATACTAGATTGGTTGGTAATTAATTTGTACAGAGTGAGCACCTTTTAATGTTTACATTTTTTACTTCCTGGGTAGGTACCTAACAACATTGAATGTGTAATTTATTTGCTAGAGTTGTATTTTATTATAATAATTTTTAGCTTTTTAGTTAAAGGTGAAAGTCGGTTATATATTTTTTTAAATGTTTTATTCTCAACTTTTTATTTTTTTTAACTCATGTAGTTTTCATTCTTTTTTTGTATGTATAACCTTAATAGACAGGACCAGGTAACATCGAAAGCCTCAACAATACACAATGATACATTTTCAGTTAAATTGACAGGTAAATGTTTACAAACAAAATGTACTAGTACGCGTTGAAGTAATAAGCCCAAAATATATTTATGCCTTATGGATCACACCATGTAACCTTTTTTCAACTTTTTTTGACAACTCTGTATAACTATAGATAATTCCACTCCACCCAACCTGTACATACGACTGCCAATGGATAAGCATAAATTCTATATTTCAACCATAGTATATAACCCCTTGTGGGCTATCCCATAAATTATTTCATTTATAGCATTTTATATTATCGCCCTGTGTAACATTAATTCCTCTCCACACTTTATGCAATTTCTTATGGGCTATAAAATAAATAATTTTTTAATCACACTGAATAAATATAAAGGAACTCCAGCATATATTTCAACCATCCTGTATGAATTGTTTACGTCCACATCATATAACAGTTTTTTAATCACCTTATATAATTTCTCATAGTCTCTGCACTTCACAAGATATTGAAATGAAATTTGGCACAGATATTACAATTAAGAGTTTACACCTTGTGACATGCCAATTTTGATTGCAAATCTACAGGGTGATATTTTTTCGGGAACACTGTCCACTGTTGTCCTTCAGAACTTTTTTTTGGTGAGCCACTGGTACTTACAAAATTTGTAAAGAAAAGCTTTGTTGTTATACCAAAATTTACGTTCTCTTGTAGTTTTGTCGTATCTACTACCGGTTTCGAGAAAAAAAAATTGAATTATTCTCTTGAAATCCTCAGAAAATTCCGAATTGTCATAGAAATCTAGTTACTTACCTAGTAGGCTGTGGTGAATGAATAAATTTATTGTTAGTTTTGACACATCAAATTAAACTCCTGTGTTTTGAAAATTAAAGATGGTTGCATTTTAATATCAAAACATGCCGAATTTTACGAATTCCGAAATGGCTGACATGCATTTCATGTATGATCTTGCAAATGGTAATTCAAGAGAAGCTAAGCGTCTTTACATGGAACACTATCCCAATAGAGTGATGCCTGGTCATCAGATATTCTCTAATATTCACAGGCGTCTTTCAGAAACTTGATCTTTTTCTGCGAAAAATATTAATGCAGGTAGACCACGAAGTGTGAGAATACCACGACTCGAAGAGGCAGTGCTGAACAAAATAGAAGAACATCGAGGAACCAGTACACGAAAAATTAGTGTTACCTTAAATACAAGTCAAGTTGTTTGGTGGATCTTGCGGGATTCTTTGCTCTATCCTTATCATATTCAGAGGGTGCAGGCGCTCTTGCCTCGAGATTGTCATCCAAGAATTATTTTTTGTCAGTGGTACCTCAACAGACTATTGAACAATCCTCCTTTTGATTGCCAAATCATATTCACTGATGAAGCCTGTTTCTCAATCATAAATTTTCATAATGAACACATATGGATTGAGGAGAATCCAAATGAAATTGCAGAAGCTTATTTTCAAGACGAATTTTCATTAAATGTGTGGGGTGGTAATATTGGCGATTATTTGATTGGTCATTTCTTCTTGCCAGGGCGACTTACTGGTCAATCATACAGACATTTTCTAGAGAACGATTTGCCCTTGTTATTGGATGATATACCTCTTATGATGCGACGTTAAATGTAGTTCATGTACGACGGTGCTCCTGCTCATTTTTCACTTTTGGCTAGGGAGTATTTGAACGAAAATTATGTAAACTGGTAGATTGGACGAGGTGGACATCAGCCATGGCCCGCCAGATCCCCAGATTTAAATAGTTTAGATTTCTTTCTATGGGGCCATCTGAAATCTCTAGTTTACATAAAGCCAGTGAATACCGTAGAATACTGAGAAATCGTATAATAGGCGCGTTTGATACAATTAGGAATACTCCAGGAGTGTTTGAAAGAGTTCGATCGTCTATGAGAAGAAGAACAGAAGCCTCTATAAGGGTTGGGGGAGGACATTTTCAACAATTGCTGTAGTTTAGTTCCTTTGTTGTGATTTAGTTTTTTTATTATGATTAATTTTTGAGTTGTACGTTTCTTGCAGTAATACATTTTTTTTGATGATTATACCAGTTTATCGAATCTTTAAGAATCATTGCTAGTTTAATAATTCATTTTTTTTTCTCGAAATCGGATGTAGATACGACAAAACTACAAGAGAACATAAAGTTTGGTATAACAACAAAGATTTTCTTTACAATTTTTGAAAGTATCAGTGGCTCACCAAAAAAAAGTGCTGAAGGACAACAGTGGCAGGGTTCCCGAAAAAATATCACCCTGTAGATTTGCAATCGAAATTGGCATGTTACAAGGTGTAAACTCTTAATTGTAATATCTATACCAAATTTTATTTGAATATCTTGTGAAGTGCAGATACTATGAGAAAAAAATTGAAACTTTAACACTCTGTATCTTGAAAACGAAACGTTTGCGGACCCATGTTTATGGGACTTCTTCTTCCTAAAACTATTCAAGGAATCTCCCCCTTTCGTTTGTACCTCCAATTTAGGAACACCCTGTATATGGCTGCCTATGTACCACTATCATTCTACTCTGTCCTATATTTCATTCATCATATAAATGCAACTCCTATCACTTTATTTTGTGATTTTATTTGCTATAAATAAACACCCTGTGTATAAACGTACCAAATAGCAGTTTAGAGTTTGACACGTGTTGTTACTGAATTTTCTATTAGGCCGGGAAAATGTGACAACCAAAAGCCCCGTCTTCGCAAAATGGAAAAATTTGCATTTAAATAGGTATTTGCCTGGTATACAAACAAAACGAGCTTGGTACTCATTGATTTAAGGAGCCGAAAATACTATGCTTTACCACCTATATGGTTGAGATGTACATAGAAAATTTTCAAATTTGCAATTAAAACTTCCAGTGCCTAAAATTCCCGCACTATTACGTTGGAATTAATATATTTATGAGGAAATGTCCGTTACGTGATTTCTATGAAATTTTTGATAAGAATTTTGGAATTTTCGGCGATTTTCTGCAAAACTGCAAGTTGCACATCGCAGAAAAGTAGATGAGATCACCTAGGGATCTTCCTTGATTGATTAAACGTTAAAAAACTATACACATCCATAAGGAGTTTTCGAAAAATCGACCAATATGTTAAGGATATTGGTTCCATGCACGGATGTGTTCATTCACAAATTTTATCATTTTACCAATAGAATTCTTTTCCAAAATTTGAAGTTTCACCAATCCGGATATATACTCTATTAAACAAGACCATATTCATTCAAAACGGTTCACCACAGGAGAAGAAATCAGGTAATATACATACAAAAAAAAAACAAAAAAAATGCGCGACGAATTGATAACCTCATCCTTTTTGGAAGTCAGTTAATTAGTAAAAATCAATTTCAACTTGCTAAAGCTCCCAAAACAGTAACAAATATTATTTTTAGTTCTACATCTAAGATGTGTGGGTTTATATTGAAACGAATCAGTGACACGTCTTACAAATCAGGCTCCCCATTCATGAATCTTTCACCGAGAAAGGTCAGCACGGAGTCCTGCACCACAAAAATTACTTAGTCATGTTCCATGTTTCCTAATTTATTTGCCAAATCAATGAATGCTTAATAAACTCTGTTTGTCCTGTCTAGACTTTCGGCGTCTATACATTATCTATCAAGCTGTTATACAGCTTGGGCCTCTTTCGGTTTGAACGTAATAGTCGACGGGACCTTTACAGCGTGAATACTTTATATCCCCAAATTCGCGAGAACAATTTAGGATACATCGAGATTTTAACAGCTTATTGCCGAGATAAAATGTATTCACTCAATTTGGGTCGGGAAAATATTTTTTTAGGGTTATGTAAACGCTCGTTATGATAATATGCTGCGTTCATGATTTTTTTTCGTATTGTTGCTTTGTTGTTGTAAGAGCGTTGCGAAACTGTTTGATGTACTGAATTATTGTGTTGGTAGGAATGTTTTATAATGATGATGAGGGAAAATACTTTATTTACATTAAAACTTGATATTAATACCGCACTATGAAATGTTTTGTTTAACGTATTTCTCTATTATGTTCCCTCCTTTAGCAATTCTTCACTAATTTTTCATTTTAGTTATTTTGTTTGTTGTTCTCCTGTACCTCTAATTAGACTTAGATCTCAAATGAATTAGTTTTTTTAAGTGATATGCAATTTTCATAATGATTGAATCGAATGTTTTTAGCAGAAATAAACTAAATCAAGACAAGTAATATCTTTTACAGGTTTAGAGCTGGATGATAAAATTTGCTATGCACCCATTTCTGCATAGTTTTTACTTTACCGGTATAACCCAAAATGATTTTGATATTTTTAAATTACTGATGCAATTCTTAATAGAACTGCATTATTATGCCTATTTAATATTTGTACAGCTATTTTTAAAGCTACAGTTAGGTGATCATCTTTTCTTTATTAATTCCTACTACGGCACAAAAATATTTTAAAAAATACAAACAATTAGTTTTTGCTAATAATTAAGGCCTTATGGCGTTTTGAAGAAAATTAATTAATACTCTAACTCGTATAATTTTCCGGAAATTTTCAGTAAATGCCTACAATCGGAAAAAAAGTTTTACTTGCGTCTTGGTTTCATAAAAGATTGACATTTTAGAAATTATTGTCATTTTTGTCATTTTTGTCATTTTTGTCATTTTTGTCATATTTGTCATTTTTGTCATTTTTGTCATTTTTGTCATTTTTGTCATTTTTGTCATTTTTGTCATTTTTGTCATTTTTGTCATTTTTGTCATTTTTGTCATTTTTGTCATTTTTGTCATTTTTGTCATTTTTGTCATTTTTGTCATTTTTGTCATTTTTGTCATTTTTGTCATTTTTGTCATTTTTGTCATTTTTGTCATTTTTGTCATTTTTGTCATTTTTGTCATTTTTGTCATTTTTGTCATTTTTGTCATTTTTGTCATTTTTGTCATTTTTGTCATTTTTGTCATTTTTGTCATTTTTGTCATTTTTGTCATTTTTGTCATTTTTGTCATTTTTGTCATTTTTGTCATTTTTGTCATTTTTGTCATTTTTGTCATTTTTGTCATTTTTGTCATTTTTGTCATTTTTGTCATTTTTGTCATTTTTGTCATTTTTGTCATTTTTGTCATTTTTGTCATTTTTGTCATTTTTGTCATTTTTGTCATTTTTGTCATTTTTGTCATTTTTGTCATTTTTGTCATTTTTGTCATTTTTGTCATTTTTGTCATTTTTGTCATTTTTGTCATTTTTGTCATTTTTGTCATTTTTGTCATTTTTGTCATTTTTGTCATTTTTGTCATTTTTGTCATTTTTGTCATTTTTGTCATTTTTGTCATTTTTGTCATTTTCGTCATTTACGTCATTTTTGTCGTTTTCGTCATTTTTGTCATTTTCGTCATTTTTGTCATTTTTGTCATTTTTGTCATTTTTGTCATTTTTGCCATTTTTGTTGTTTTGTCATTTTGGTTATATACCAATGCAGAAAATCAATATTAATGAAGCGTTTTTCCTTTGGCCTGTTTCTTATTTACAGCTAGTGTAATAATTTCTAAAAATATTGACATTTTGATTTTTTTGACATTTTTGATGTTTTTTGACAGTTGTTTTTGACATTATTAACATTCTTGTCAACATTTTCGATTTTTGATATTTTTGACAATTTTCACATTTTTGAAAATTTCTACATTTTTGACATTCTTTGCATTCTTGATATTTTTGACATTTTTCACATCTTACCTGAGAATTATAACTCTTTCTGTTATTTTTGACATTTTTATTAATACTCTCTTCGAGGTGTCATTCCTTTGTACGCAAGACATATATTATATATAAATATAATATATATTGTTTCTGGTCGGGAACCTTCATCAGTTGCGCTTCCCACAATTGAATGTCCTCTCGAACACTTCTTTATGCATTTGATGCATTTCGTTAAATTTGAAGACGCGAAAATCCTAGATGTCGGTCTTACATCTCGCGTCTTCAAATTTTTATTAATCTTCATTTTAAAATTTTGACAGATCTTTGATATTTGTGTTATGAACCATTTTATTGAAATTTCTGTTATTTTTGATAAACAAAGGATGAAGCAACATAATTCTTGTCATCTGTGAAGAATTTATAACAATTTTCATTACTACAAAAATTTTTGTATCCCAGAACCTGATTTTAACCAGTGAATTAACAATTATAAACAAATTTTACCTTTATGCACTCCTCTTTATATCTACTTAAGGATGCCAAACGTCACAACTATCAGTGCTTAAAACGAGCTATAAAGTTTTATCGTCATGTATTAATATTCGTACAAATAATAAGTAAGAAAACCTGCACCCTCGCAAGTAAAGTAAAATATAAAAAATAGTATATTTATTTCATTTTGACAGTTATAAACCATATGGAAAAAGTCAGTTTTTTTACATGGATACATGAAACATAAATGTACATACATTTGTGTAAAATTGTAAATATATTAATAAAATAAGATATAAAATAGGAACAATGATTTCAATCCTTAAAACCAGTTTCTATCAAACATAAAAAACTAATATCATAATTGTGTACATCAAGATATGAATTGTCCAGCTTACTTTGGCTAACACTTCGAATATTTAATACTGGAATATCCGGATTAAAAATTATATTTCTGCTATTCGATTTTTCTTGCGGTATAAAAAACGACTTATAACAGCTCCATGGGGCTAAACTTCTGGATTCATAGCCTTGTTAAAGTTTTCTGTCAGTATGTTTATTTTGAACGATGAATATATTGTTGGGCATTAGGACTGCATCATTTCGCATGTTTCTTCAGAAAAATGCACTTTAATTGAGTTGTTTAAAAAATCTACTGTCGTTTCTTTACTGATTCTTGTAACATGTAAAGTTGATATTTTTGGGACACCTTTGACATCTTTGCTATTTCTATTGCTTCCAATTACAATTTTTTTCCCCCCATTGAACTGTCGTTTATGTTTAATTGTTTTCCATTCTCGATCTTTTCCAACTTCCTGAATGGGTTTTTTTATAGTCATTAAGTTTGCCGTCCTGTATTAAATTAATGTATTGATTCGTTTTTAATGCACTTTGTTCAAAATACAGTCCTTTTGAAACATTTGTTGTTGTCACTTTTTGGGAATTCCCTTGTTTATTTACATCTGGTTTTTGCGTGTTAATCACGAGTTCACTTTTTGTTGTTCGGTCCGTAAACATTTGAATGTTTTCTTCGGTCTTTTTTTCAGCGTTAGTTAAATCGGATTCATGATATTTTTTGGAATTCACAATAGTACTAATAGATGGCGATGTTTGTTCCTTTTGAAAATTAGTGTTTTCATTCAACCTTTTTAAGAGAAAAATGAAGTCTTCTTGTTCCTGGCATCTCTTTTCTAGATGATATATAAGTTTGCTTACAGTATCGAGTTCCTTTTTAATGAAGCTGGTCCTGGCAGATGCTGATTCACACTGAGAACATGCTACATTTTTTACTGAATCATGTATCTTATTATCACATTTGTTTGTAAATTCACTAAGTTTATTTATATATGTAACCACTTGTACGTTTGTGACACTCACTGGTACTTTGAACGTTAAAATTATATCAATTAACTCATTTTTCTTCAATTTATTTAACTCCGTCGTTAGCAAGATTGTATCGCGAACCGCCATCTTGATTGAAGTTTTTTCTACAGAATTGAACGATTCTACAGAATTGAAAATAAACATAATATGGTACATTCCTGGACTTAACGAAGGCGTTTGATTGTATAAGTTTTGAAAACCTTTACAAAAAGCTATCTCACTACAACTTTGATTCGAGCAGTATTACCCTTATACAGTCCTATTTAGAAGCAAGAGAACAGTATGTTCTTTTTGAGACTCAGCAGTCCGCGAATCGCAGGATTCAGCATGGCGTACCTCAGGACTCTGTGTTGGGTCCTCCGTTATTTCTCATATACATAAATGACTTGCCAAACTTTAACAATCTATTGGATCTGCGATAATCCTGTTTGCTGATGATACCACAACATTGCTGCGCTATCAACCTTCAGACCCAATATTGCAGTGGACTCAAATCAAACAGCGTGAAATAGAGAATTGGTTTTTAGCCAATAGGGTTAGTCTTAACATTAGTAAGACCCAGAACATTAATTTTACATTACAATCTTCAGCATCCACTCTAGAGAGTGAGGTACCAATGAAGTTCTTAGGGGTCTACCTTGGTCCTGGGTTGACCTGGGAAGCCCATGTTAATTTCCTTAGCTCCAAATTATGTAAAATAACTTTCCTTATAAGGAGCCTGTCAAAAAATGTATCTAGGGGCACATTACTGACAGCGTATCATGGATACTTTAGCTCCAATGTGTCCTAGGCGATTTTAAACTGGGTTCATTCTCCGTGCTCTGCTCAAATTTTCAAGTTACAACGCCGTTGTATTAGAAGTATTGCAGGCTTAAAATACCGCGATTGTTTTAGAGATAGCTTTGTGGGCCTAAAACTACTTACCCTACCTTGCACTTTTATCCTGCAGTGTCTTGTCTATATGAAACAGAACCAAAACAGCTGCAGAACACACAACGATATTCACTCCCATTCAACCAAGAAAGGAGGAGCATTAGTTCTCAGCTACCACAGATTGCAACGAACGAGAATGGGTACTGGCTATTACGGCATTAAATTTTTTAATGCACTGCCAGCAGAAATAAAAGATTTAAACGTACATAATTTTAAAACAAGAGTAAAAAATAATCTTTTGAAACACGCCTTTTATTCTTTTGAGGAGTACTTTGGAACTTTTTAATGTGTTTGCCTCTATAATGTACATTGTTGTCTATATATTAGTAAATAGGACATTTTATTTTCTTACCATTTTAATAACATTTTATATATTCTTTTGTATACATATTTAATATATTTCATACTTGTGTACTTTTGACTTGTAAAAACATATAGTTGTAATACTTTACCAATAAATAAACTAAACTAAACTAAACAATCCATTAAAAAAACTATTTAAAATATGACTTACCTTCTGCGAACTGAATTCTTTTTTTAACTCTCACAAGAAACTACGTGATGATACGAACAACTCGGAATATTCCAATCAAGAAGATTGCTTTCCCCCTGCTGAGAAACGCGTTCAACGATGGCAATTCAAACGGCGACGTTTCGTTTAAATTAATTAAATTTATTCGGAAAATTAGAAACACAATGAACTCTTTAAACATTTTCAGCCATTTATCATTGTGGAAAATCAATATTAATGAGCGGCGCTTTTCCTCTTGCGTGTTTCTCAGTTACAACCACACGCTGTAATGGGTATACAGTGTGTAATACAAATTGAAGATTGATAGTAATGGTACACGGTACGAATGGCATTCAGCATGCGAGCTTTGGCTTATGACTAATTGCCGAAATGTTAATTGTTGACCGTTAAAAAAATACATCGTTAGGGGAAATAGGTATCAAGTGGTTTCCGCCAAATTTTGTAGTGTCACAGGGACTAATTAATTGGGTAAATGACTCACAAGTCGCTGTCGTGGAAAAATTACTATAATAGGGTGTTTTTTTCCAGGTTGAATTGTGACCTGGTAAAGGAAATGAGTTATGGATTGTCTATAATAATCAAGGTATCGTTAATTACATATGACGACAAAACTGGAAACAAGGAACCCCCAACAAACTTATTAGAATGATTTTGTTATGTTGAGTTTCATTCATTCATTCATTAGTAAGGAGATTCAAAGATTTGCAGTTTTACTGGCCCAATTTAATGACACTTTTGGATTTGTGTAAAAAGTCATGGCTTACTAGATATTTTGAAAAAACGTAATATGATATATTAATATGATTGTCATGACCACGTTTGCGTAACAGCTCTCGTTTTCGAGATATGACACAAACTTTTTTTTTTTGAATGGAAACCATAGTTGGCTATGACCTCAAAAAATAAGACATTTTTAGAGCTTTTCAACGATATAATACTCGATATAGTTATTCATAAAAATAACGGAGTTATGGATGCTTTTCTCTCTTATTTTCACTTTTAACGTAGTTAGCCATGAAATAAATTGATTTATTGATAACTATTCCAAAAAACATAGAACGATTTTTTGTAAGGTATATCAGATATACCGACAAACTAAATAAGTAGGTACTTACTAAAAACTTAAGAAATTAAAGTACATAATAATGGTAACAATTTATGTTCGAAAAGTCCACCATTGTTATTTAGACAAAAATTGCATCTTTTGAAGATTGACATTACCGCTTTCCTCACAGACCGCCTATCAATTTCTTGAATTGCTTGTAATACCGCCTCCCTTAGGTCACCACTGTCTCATACTTTCTTTTGTATACTTTGGTTCTTAGCGCACCCCATAAATAGAAGTCTATAACTGCCAAATCGGGAGACCGGGGTGGCCATTCGCGTGGGCCATTTCTTCCTATCCTAGGGTTTGGATAAATATTATTAAGTGTTATCTTACTAGTAACAAGTTATGAGCAGGTACTCCATCATGTTGGAACCACTCAATTACTAAAAGATTTCTCAAATTCAAATTATGCAACATATCTTGAAAAGTGTATTGCAAGAAATGCAAGTAGCGCTGCCCAGTAATTGATTCGTCATAGATAAAAGGCCCCAGAATAGTAGACCCTATGATAACACACCAAACATTAAAACCAAATTTTATCTGGAGTCGTCTTTGCTCTACATGGAAAGGGTTTTCTTTAGCCTAGATATGCTCATTGTGTCTATTGAATATACCGCAGTTAGTAAATCTAGTTTCATCTGACCATAACACCTTTAATGGAAACTGTGGATTTTCAAGGCACATGTCTCTAAACCATGTACAAATCAAAATACGTCGATGTTCGTCACCAGCATGCAAAGTTAGAGAAACTGAAAGTTTGTACGGGTGAAACTTGTGCGCTTTCAATACCTTAACTACAGTTGGTTGAGATGTGCCAACTTCTGCCGCAATCTCACAAGTTGATATAGATGGATTTTGAGTTACCATTGTCAAAACATTTATTTGTTCTGCTTCAATAATTTGATTACGTTCCTTTGGTAGTTTAGTAAAAGATTCATATCTGCGTAAACTATCGTAAAGCCTCTAAAATGTACATAGAACAGGTTGACGACAATTAAAATATCTATGAAAGTATTCCTCAGCTGCACGAACTGAATTTTTATAGCATATGATATAACATTCCACCATATTCAGTTTTTCTTCGTTAGAATATTCCATTTTATCACGAAAACTTGTCAATATCGACTGTCAGTTCAGCACTACTAATGGAATTACTCCAAATAAGAAAACGTCAAAGTGAAAACAATCTTTTTCATGGCTACCTACGGTAAAAGTGAAAATAAGAGAGAATAGCATCCATAACTCAGTTATTTTTATGAATAACTATATCGAGTATTATATCGTTGAAAAGCTCTAAAAATGTCCGATTTTTTGAGGTCATAGCCAACTATGGTGTCCTTTAAAAAAAAACAAAAAATTGTGTCATATCTCGAAAACGAGAGCTGTCACGCAAACGAGGACATGACAATCATATTCGGGATAGAATTCCCTTCAATTTTCCCTTCCCTTTAATTTTTTTATAAAATCAAAAACAAAGGGGCTAGAGGGATTTTACTAAATCGACAGAATTTCGATTTTTAATAATATCTAGTAAGCCATGACTATTTACAAAAATCCAAAAGTGTCATTAAATTGAGCCAGTAAAACTGCAAATCTTTTCCAATTTAACCATTGCTCTATCTCCGCTCATTTCCGAAATCCCACCATTCAAAAAAAACTTACCCTGTATATGTATGAAAGGTAATCTGAGGTATTTCATTCTTTCGATACGCATATCCCATTTTATTTGTTGCTCATTGCTTTTGTTGTTCATTTATTTTAAACTTCTAACATTTCTTAAGAACTTTTTTTCTCTTCTTTGTATTTCTGGGCTTTGGTTAATCCTTTGTTCCAAAAAAACGTCGTCGAAGATAAATTTTCATGACATGAAGCAGGTGTTGTCATTACTTTCTATATTTTGATTTTAGTTACCATGCTTATTTTGCTCAAAATATGCTGCCTATCGTGCCTTTAAAATATATGCCACGAACTTTGTTAAGGCTGTCTGTCGCCATTAATCCATTTCAGTCGACATTTGTTTCTATCGTAACCTGTATTCTCTGCCAGATTTCACACTTCAATTGTTTCTGTGACGTTTTTAACATGCCATCTTGCCAACACCGTCGTAGTTGTGCTTTAATTCATCGTTAGGGCCATCCAATCTAATACTGACAGAGTAAGCTGTTGTTTTTCTACAATTGTCCTTTGTTGGTGGCATCCCAATACATACATATTTTTGCCTCCCTAGTTTTAAAGCAGGAAGTTAAGTTTTCTAATTACACTGTGACATTTATTTATTGGTAGCGCTAAAGCGCTTTATAAAGCGGTATACTAAATAGTGTCTGCTTTACCCGCAGAGTTGCAGCGCTTTAATAAAGCGTTAAAACATATAAATTCTCCGCTTTACCACCTTATAACTAAAACAAACATCAAATTCTGTTTTGAAGAATGTAAAAATGCTACCAACAGAGAAACATAAAAAGTGAAAATGATGAGAAACAAAAATCTACATTCCGCGAAAGCAAACCGGTGCAATGTTGCAATGTTTCAGTGTTTTAAGGCTACAATTCCCTGTTACAACAATTAGTACCTAGATAAAAAGGTGCATGCACACACACACACACAAACAAACATTCAATACGAAAAAAAAATGCGAATGCACTGTTTCAGGTTCGAATCTTGTGGCAGTTTTTTTCTGAATGATAATTGTGGCATCTCTGGTTTTTATTTTTTCTAAGTTCTTTTAGAATAACACCAGCTAAACTTTAAAGTATGTATATTTTAAAAGTTCAAACGTTTCAAGGACTAAATCAGACCTCGTTTTGAACGGTATTAACACAAATTAAAGAAAAATTAAAAATTAAGAAGATTCACAAAGACAAATATCGTAAGCAGAATTTGAGATTAATTATAAAAATAATGTCAATTTAATATTATTGAAAACGAGGTCTGATTTAGACCTTGAAACGTTTGGACTTTTGAAATATACAGGCTTTTATGTTTATGTGGTATTTCCAAAGAACTCAGAAAAAAAAATGTAGCAGTTTGATATCCATTTCCATTTTCAACTCAATGTCAGGGTTTCTTAAGACAATGGCATGTATCTAGGTTAGAATTCAATAATTTTTAACTTCTCAGGGTGAATGGAAAATATTAATGAAAATTTGGATAGTAGTATTAGGCAGCTACTCTTTAAAAAGAAAAAAAAAACAATCGAAACTCGTCTGCAAAGTTATATTTAGAGTTTATTGGGAGCGCTCAAAAGCCAATTAAAAGAATACAATTTTTGCTACTGAAGTTCAATGTCCTTAATCTTTCCGGGTGAAAGTCGAAATAATTTCACTTACGACTAAAACCGAAATTTGAATTCGTTCCCAAAAATATTTATTTAAGACCCAGATCTAAGGAAAAAAACCACTGAATATTTATCAAATTCCTTTTCCCCTGACATAAGCACAAGTTTTGTGCTGTTTTCCTTGAATTTTTCATAAGGTGAGGACAGTAGGACTGGGGGAAAAGGCAATAAAGCTTTGTTAATTCTGCTATCACATAAAATGATATGATAATTATTTTATTTAACTTTTTTATGGTATTTGACTGTAATGTTAATGAGGTTAATATTTTTTGTAGAATGCTTTGGGATGGCCATTTTCTTATGTAAAGACTACGTTAAATCAAAATGTTTAAATAACGAAGTTATAGAAATACCGACATACGTGGGCTGCCTTTTATATTGCGGGATTAGAGAACAAAAACAAATATTAATCATCGAAAATCGCTTTATTGTTATTGAAAATATTCCTCATAAAGATCTATACACTTTTGCATGCGTTTGAACCAATTGTCGAAGCACTTTTTCCACTCTGATTGAGGTATCTCCCAAACATGCATTCTGAACGCAGCAACCGCTTCTTCAGGTTTCGAAAAACGTTGACCTCTCAGTTTGTTTTTTACGTACGGGAATAAAAAGAAGTCATTTGGTGACAAGTCAGGACTCATCAAATCGATGTTTTGAGTGGTCAAAAATGCAGTTGTTTGAGCCGATGTGTGAGAGCTCGCATTGTCGTTGTGAAGAGTGATCAGTCTTCGGCGGTGGGTTTTCCTCATTTTTTGGAAGACAACTGGCAAACAAATGGTTGTGTTCCACTCAGAAATGACTGTTCTGCGTTGTTCTTGTGGTACGGTTGCGACATGTCCGGTTTTTCCGAAAAAACAGGCGATCATTTGCTTCTAAGTGCTTCGTACGCGAACAACTTTTGTTGGTTCCTCGAAGTTTCCTTGGACTTCCATCGTCTTGAAGTGGTTGATCTCACTTACCTTATGAACCTTATGAACTACCCCGATATTGGGTTATTCAATAGGAGGTTACCATTAATAATTTCTTCCTTAATTGTCGGTAAACAGATAAGATTAAGGAAGAAATTATTAATGGTAACCTTCTTTTGAACAACCCAATATCGGGGTAGTTCATAAGGTTTTTCCTAGGTTTTCCCTTATGACGTTAATGGGATCACTGAAACAATAGAATTCTTTGATCGCATTTTTGGCGAATGCGCTATCTTATAACAAAATCGTACCTAGGAACGCCACTTATAAATTCTAAAGACAACTCTTTCAAATTCTTCTAATTTGAAAGCTGGTTAACTATAATTAATGATCTTTAGAATTTTTTGTGCTACCTGTATAGCTACAAGCAACAAATTTTCTAATGTCAATTTTAAATGTCATAAATCAAATTTTCATTTTGCAATCTACATCAATAAATATAAAGCCATTGACAACGAAGTCAGAATAGACTTTGAAACGTTTGGTATTCCTGCAATATACGTCGTTTTATTTCTATTGTGGTGTTATTGCCCAAAAAAGATAAAAGTAATAATAAAGTTTGTTTCAAATTTGAAAAATTATATGTGACGCTCCTAGGTAAGACCTTGTTATAAAATATAAGTGCATTCGTGAAAAATGCGATCAAAGGATATTGTTGATTTAGTGATTCCATTAAAATCATAAGGGAAAATCTAGGAAAACACCTTAATTTCTCCCTTAACCAGAAACGATTGAACTCCATTGAGGTAGTAGCGATACCATCGTTTTCATTTATTTATTTATTTCTCTACGGTTAAATCATGTTTACAAAGTACGTATGTATACATATATATATATATATATATATATATATATATATATATATATATATATATATATATATAATACAAGAAATATTACAACAAAACACGCTAGGACACTAAATTAGATTAGAAACCAAGCATCACACCTTCTCAAAGTTAAAACAGCTTATTAATATCACATTTAAATTTCTGAAAAGAGATTCCAACAATACCAATAGGGTCCTGAAATAAATTAAAAGTTATTGTGATTCTAGTTAGTGATATTATACACGAGTTAACTAGTTTATGCATAAAGCATAAATCTCCACACATTATTCTGCTCCCTAAGGATAATAATCCTAACTCTGTTCGAATGAGATCATATGAGTAATCATCTCTACAAAGTCCTATTTTATGTGCAGTAATACGTAGAAACTTGTTTTGCACCTGCTCCAAAAGATCGACAGGTGACCGATATGATGGTGACCAGACTACGCAGCCATATTCTAAAATTGATCTCACCAAAGTACAGTATAACAATTTAAATGTAGTTATAGAAAATTCAGAGGATGACCTATGAATGAAGCCCAGAATCTTTAGGGGATGTTATATTTTCTATATGTGATCTAAAAGATAGCTTACGATCAAAGGTAATTCCCAGATCCTTGATTTCTGAAGAATTATTAAGATTATTGTTTTCTATTTGGAATTGAAAGGTGATGGGGTTTAGTCGTCTACCAAATAATATTTGGCAACAATTTTTTTATGTCTAGGTCCATTTTATTAACCTTGCACCAATAAGAAAAGTGATTTATATCTTCTTGGAGAAGTAAAGCATCTTCTAAGGTCTCAACCACCGATCTGAACAACTTGGCGTCATCAGCGAACATCAGAAAAGGGCTCTTATTTGGTAGACAGGTTTTAAGGTCAATCATAAAGATGCTGAAAAGGATAGGGCCACAATGGGACCCCTGTGGTACTTCAGACACGGCAAGTATTTCTCTTGAGACTGAACTACCAATCTTCACCATGTGAGATCTGCCTATAATAAAGGTTTTAAACAAAGAGAGCAGCGGATCCCTATTACCCAATGCCTTCAGTTTTAGGATGAGGAGATCGTTTTCAACCCTGTCAAATGCCTTCGAAAGGTGAGTATAGACAAACTCACCCTGTCTTCCCTTTTCCACTTGACTCAATATACAATTTTGGTATAACACTATATTGGTTTCGGTAGACGAATCCAAATTGTTCTAGGTTGATTATTTGATTGACATCCCATGACAACCGTTGGCATACAAGCTTGTCCAAAAATTTAGGGATCTCGGATTGATTGCAGACTGCCTAGTAGTTTTTGACTTCTGTTTTAGGGCAAGTTTTATATATTGGTTTAAGATGGTTAAGCTTCCAGAAATCGGGAAATTGACCTGTGTTTAGGGATAAGTTAAAAATTATTGTATTAGGTGGTGATACTGTACAAATACAGTTCTTCAGGAAAAATGACGGTATATCTTCTGGACCGGTAGCAAATTTTGAAGGCAGGTTTTTAGTACCTTCGTAAACGGCCCTAACTGATAAACTGTAACTTTGGACATCAACTGATACTGGAAATTCCCCATAGTTTACATTTTCATTGGCAAAGAGTTCACAGAGTTGGTCAGTGTTCTGACTTTTTGATTCATTGTATGTCATACATAGTGAGAGACCATGTGCTATTTTAACATTAATAACATATGACCAGAATGACCTCGGATTATTTCTCAAATTACCCTCAATCCTTTTAATGTGTTCTGTATGACATTTTAATAAAGAATTAAATCGAATATTAAAAAACCGCTAATAATCTTCACTAAGCCATACTGACTCCCAAGATAATCACATCACTACAATAACTATACCATTCATAAAGGGTCTCTCACAAAGACTGGGAATCATATATAATATTAAAACGTCATTTAAAACAAGCTGCACACTAAAATCAATTATATCAATAACAAATACAAAAATCACAACTCAAAATACAATAAATTGAAATTATAGAATCCCTTGTGAATGTATCAAATTGTGTATTGGAGAAATCACAAGACTTCTAAATGCTCGAATAAATGAACACAAAAATTACATGCTTAAGACTTTGGTCATAAAATACAATTTCTAAATTCAGTTATATTACACAAAGAAGAAATGAAAAAAAACATAGTTTTGCGCCCTAACACCAAACCTTTATTTTAAACACTCAATGCCGTTTCAACAACTCTAACTTGTCATCATCAGGGATTGTATTGATAACTGTGGGAGGCAAATATATTATTAAAAAAAACAACTCATAGGTATAAAAAATACCAATGAGTTATTTTTAATCATTTACTCCTTACTATGGCATCTATGTTTTACCAAAACAATACTAAACTTAATCATCCCCTTCTGGGTGTTGCGATTTCTTTGTCAGTCAGTATATTTGCCCCAAGATAAATGCCCCACCCGGTATATCTGCGATTTACTATGCAGAAATAACGAAAACAAGAGAAAAACTAACAACATATTAAATTCCAGTATTGGCAATATTTCAAAAGTCGCACCGACAAACGTTCACCCTCTATCAATTTTTTCTCCCAAAAGAAATCCAGCAATATCCAAGAAAATTACTCACTCCGAACTTTTAACGAATAACATATTCTCTATTCTTGCACATCAACGAAAAAGGATTTAGATTTTTCCGACAAAAAAATATCGACTCTCACTATCGACTCTCATTATCGTCTTTCACTATCGAGTCTCACTATCGACTCTCACCATCGAGTCTCACTATCGACTCTCACTATCGACTCTCACTATCGACTCTCAATATCGACTCTCACTATCGACTATCACTACCGACTTTCAATATCGACTCTCACTATCGGCTCTTAGTATCGACTCTCACTATCGACTCTCAATATCGACTCTCACTATCGACTCTTACTATCGCACTCTCACTATCGACTCTCACTGTCGACTCTCATTATCGACTCTCACTATCGGCTCTCACTATCGACTTTCAAAATCGGCTCACTTTCGCTCTCACTATCGACTCTCACTATCAGCTCTCACTATTGGCTTTCATGATCGCTCTCACTATCGACTCTCGCTCTCATTAGCACTATCGCCCTCACTATCGGCTCTCACTATCAACTCTCACTGTGGACTCTCACTACCGGCTCTCACTATCGACTCTCACTATCGGCTCTCACTATCGGCTCTCACCATCGACTTTCACTATCGGCTCTCACTATCGACTCTCACTATCGACTCTCACTATCGGCTCTCACTATCGACTCTCAATATCGACTCTCACTATCGACTCTCAATATCGACTCTCACTATCGGCTCTTACTATCGACTCTCACTATCGGCTCTCACCATCGACTCTCACTATCGGCTCTCACCATCGACTCTCACTATCGGCTCTCACCATCGACTCTCACTATCGACTCTCAGTAACGACTCTCACTATCGACTCTCAATATCGACTCTCACTATCGACTCTCACTATCGGCTCTTAATATCGACTCTCACTATCGACTCTCACTATCGACTCTCAATATCGACTCTCACTATCGGCTCTCACTATCGGCTACAAGATGTACACTAAAATCAATTATAACAATAACAAATACAAAAAACACAACTCAAAACAGAATAAATTGAAATTATAGAATGCCTTGTGAATGTAACAAATAGGGTATTGGAGAAATCGCTAGACCTCTAAATGCTCGAATTAATAAACACAAAAATAAACTACAATTTCTAAATTCAGTTATATTACACAAAGAAGAAATGAAAAAAACTTTTAGGTATAAAATATTTTTTGTATTCCAATGAGTTAACTTTAATCATTTCCTCCTTACTATAGCATCTGTTTTACCAAATCAATACTAAACTTAATCATCCCCTTCTTGGTAATGCGATTTCTTTGGCAGTGAGAATATTACTTGCCACAAGATAAATGCCCCACCCGGTATATCTGCGATTTACTTTGCAGAAATAACGAAAACAGGAGAAAAACTAACCCTAAAAATATTGATCAGGCAAGATATTAAACTCCCGTATTGGCATTTTTCAAAGGTCGCATCGAAAAATAAATGTTTCCCGACAAACGTTCACCCTCTATCAATTTTTTCTCCCACAAGAAATCCAACAATTTCCAAGAAAATTACTCACCCCGAACTTTTCACGAACAACATACTCTCTATAATTGCACATCAACTAAAATGGATTTAGATTTTTCCGACAAATAAAAATATCGACTCTCACTATTGACTCTCACTATCGACTCTCACTATCGACTCTCACTATCGACTCTCACTATCGTCTCTCACTAAAATCTCTCACTATCGACTCTCACTATCGACTCTCAATGTCGACTCAACTTTCGACTCTCACCATCGACTCTCACTATCGACTCTCACTATCGGCTCTCACTATCAGCTTTCACTATCGGCTCTCATTATCGGCTCTCATGATCGCTCTCACTATCGACTCTCGGTCTCACTCGCCCTATCGCCCTCACTATCTCTCACTATCCAATCTCACTATCCACTCTTACTATAGACTTCAATATCGGCTCTCACTATCGGCTCTCACTATCGGCTCTCATTATCGACTCTCAATATCGACTCTCAATATCGGCTCTCACTATCGGCTCTCACTATCGGTTCTCACTATCGGCTCTCACTATCGGCTACAAGATGTACACTAAAATCAATTATATCAATAACAAATACAGAAAACACAACTCAAAATAGAGTAAATTGAAATTATAGAATGCCTTGTGAATGTAACAAATTGTGTATTGGAGAAATCGTTAGACCTCTAAATGCTCGAATAATTGAACACAAAAATAAAATACAATTTCTAAATTCAGTTATATTACACAAAGAAGAAATGAAAAAACATAGTTTCAACAACTCTAAGTTGTCATCATCAAGGAGTAAATCATACCAGTTTGGGGAGTGTATTGATAACTGTGGCGGGCAAACATATTATTAAAGAAAACTCATAGGTATAAAATATTTTTTGTATTCCAATGAGTTAATTTTAATCATTTCCTCCTTACTATAGCATCTGTTTTACCAAATCAATACTAAACTTAATTATCCCCTTCTTGGTATTGCGATTTCTTTGTCAGTGAGTATATTACTTGCCGCAAGATAAATGCCCCACCCGGTATATCTGCGATTTACTTTGCAGAAATAACGAAAACAAGAGAAAAACTAACCCTAAAAATATTGATCAGACAAAATATTAAATTCCCGTATTGGCAATATTTCAAAAGTCGCATCGAAAAATAAATATTTCCCGACAAACGTTCACCTTCTATCAATTTTTTCTCCCAAAAGAAATCCAG
Organism: Octodonta nipae; assembly: GCA_034190945.1. Classification (NCBI taxonomy): domain Eukaryota; kingdom Metazoa; phylum Arthropoda; class Insecta; order Coleoptera; family Chrysomelidae; genus Octodonta; species Octodonta nipae. Next base: position 87,174,106 of record CM067223.1, on the reverse strand, counting down.
CAATTTCCAAGAAAATTACTCACTCCGAACTTTTCACGAACAACATATTCTCTATTGTTGCACATCAACTAAAATGGATTTAGATTTTTCCGACAAAGGCACGCACGCAGCCATAGGCCCTTCACTCGAAACTCTCATCTGCGGATGTTCATTCTGTCAACCTCTGAGACTCTTCGATAAGCGATTCGTCCGGCCCCATGTACGACGCGGGACTTTACTACATCCCTATCTTAATATGATATATGGGAGGGCTTTGTAGCAGTTCTCATTCCCTTCGACACACACACAGGTTTCTCTATCGTTTTTGATTGGTCCTAGGAAAAATTAAATGATACTTTGGCTCGGGCCGCTTTCATTCTCATCACGTTGAAAAATCGATGGGATTATTACTTCGTGCTGTCGTCTTTTTAAAAGAAAAACCATGTGTTTTTCGTGAGGTAGTGCGTAACGATGACACGATCTAAAGCAATCCTTATATGAATTTCAAAGTTTGCTCGGTAGTTCGCTTGTTACTCATGTTCTCTCTCTCTATTCCTCCCCTCTCTCTATCTCTCACTATCTATTCACCCTCTCTCTATCTCTCTCTCTCTCTTTCTCGCACTGTCTCTCTCTTTCTATCGCGCTCTCTCTATATCTCTCTCCCTCGCTTTCTCTCTACGTCTCTCTCTGCCTCTTTCTCTCTCTCTCGTTCTCGCTCTGGCTTTTGCTTTAGCTATCGCTCTCGCTATCGCTCTCGCTCACGCTCTTGCTTTCGTTCTAGCAATCGTTCGCACTATCAGTCTCACTATCGACTCTCACTATCGGCTCTCACAATCGCTCTCACTATCGACTCTCGCTCTCACTCGCACTATCGCCCTCACTATCGGCTCTCACTATCGACTCTCACTATCGACTCTCAGTATTGGCTCTCAGTATTGGTTCTCACTATCGGCTCTCACTATCGACTCTCACTATCGGCTCTAACTATCGGCTCTCACTACCGACTTTCACTATCGACTCTCACTATCGGCTCTCACTAGCGGCTCTCACTATCGGCTCTCATTATCGGCTCTCACTATCGACTCTTACTATCGACTCACTATCAACGCTCACTATCGACTCTCACTATCGACTCTCACTATCTACTCTCACTATCGGCTCTCACTATCGACTCTCACTATCGGCTCTCACTATCGACTCTCGGTATAGACCCTCGCTATCGACTCTCACTATCGGGTCTCAGTATCGGCTCTCACTTTCGGCTTTCACTATCGGCTCTCACTATCGGCTCTCATTATCGACTCTCACTTTCGGCTTTCACTATCGGCTCTCACTATCTGCTCTCATTATCGACTCTCACTATCGACTCTCACTATCGGCTCTCACTATCGGCTATCATGATCGCTCTCACTTTCGACTCTCGCTCTCACTCGCACTATCGCCCTCACTATCGGCTCTCAATATAGGATCTCACTATCGACTCTCACTATCGACTCTCACTATCCACTCTCACTATCGACTCTCACTATCGACTCTCACTATCGGCTATCATGATCGCTCTCACTTTCGACTCTCGCTCTCACTCGCACTATCGCCCTCACTATCGGCTCTCAATATAGGATCTCACTATCGACTCTCACTATCGACTCTCCCTATCCACTCTCACTATCGACTGTCACTATCGACTCTCAATATCGGCTCTCACTATCGACTCTCACTATCGACTCTCATTATCGACTCTCACTATCGGCTCTCACTATCGGCTCTCTCTATCGACTCTCACTATCGTCTATCACTATCGACTCTCACTATCGACTCTCATGATCGGTTCTCACTATTGGCTCTCGCTATCACTATCGACTCTCACTATCGACTCTCATTATCGGTTCTCACTATCGGCTCTCATTATCGACTCTCCCTATCGCCTCTCCCTCTCTTTATCTCTCTCTCTCTCGCTCTCGCTCTTTACTAAAGAAATTCCATTCGGTATATTCTGTTATACAAATGGAAGAGGAAATACTATAAAAGCCTGCACAGATGACGACGGAAGTAACAATCAACATGAGAACCAATAACGTTAGAAAGGTCACTGGTAAACTCAAAAACATTCTGGTTGGCAGAAATACTCGTTCCTCGGAGTTGCATTGACTTCCATCATCTGTCTTTCAAATGTAGAGATTGCCGCATTCACATGGCATGTGAATATACACCTATTTGGTATTGCCACATCAGAGCAAATCACCCACCTTAATGGACTACCCAAGGTACACATGGCTGGAGTACCTCCTAGAGAGATTACTAGCTCACGTAACTCACAAACAGCAGAACTATGAAAATTTCTTCTACCAATCATCCAGCCTTTGGAGGACAAAACATCATCGCACATCAAGGGTTCTAAGCATTTTGTCCAAATCAACGAATCCATGGAAATTGAGTCAAGACATCGCTTAGTCAGTTTTGACTCTCGACATAGTGAGAAAGAAACTTATTGAGGGCGAGTTCCTAATGGGGAGGGCGGGGCTGGCAAAAGATTCAATCATGGACTTACTACAATGTTGCGTCAGGAATTGCTACTCTCAGGAAAAGGATGGATTGCCTATGAGCCCTCTGTTAACGCTAACTATCGGCAACATCTATATGGAATGTTTCGAAAAAATGAGAAAATGGTCTGGTCTGATTTATTTGGTGCTAGTATATTTGGTAAGAACATTAGTTCCTTCGCAAACTGTGTGCTTGACTAGTTTACCGGGCAACAATAGACGAATAGCAGTTAAATTTCCCTACATGTAATAGTGGAACGTTTATTGTAGTGTGCCACTCTGGAAGCTTCAGCAGCAATACATTCGAAAATGTCGTTCACGAAACTCATGGCCTTGCTGGAAATACCGATGTCAGGATGTACTTGTTCCAACACTTTGCAAATGTAAGCTCTGGTTGAGGTATGTCGACGACACCTTCATTATTTGACACTAAGCGAGAGAACTACAGGCATCCCTGGAGCATCTAAATCGATCTCAACCATCAAATGAAGGAGCTCACGAAGTCGGGGTTAGCAAGGACTGTACACTATAGTACCAACTGGGCCAGAGCAATTCACAACCAACCACCAGTTAAGGAATTAAAGGAGTGTGACCAGGGATACATGACCAGTTAAGGGTATACCTGATCACGACATAGATAAAAAGCTCTTGAAACGTCGTGAGATCAACCAGTTCAAGATGATTGAAGTCTAAGGAAACTTCGAGGAGCGATTGAAGACAATTATGAGATGAAAATCCACTAGAAAAAGACAATGAGCACCTCTCTGTGGTTCCTGATTAAACGGCTGCCCCTACTTGACCTGCAGTATAGAGATTGGATGAATAGAGCACGCTGGGACAAGGAACCGGAAGGGTAATATCTTGTGAAACCCGAGATATATGTTTAACAAATTACAAAACCCTCTAAGTTAATTCAAAGGAAAATCCCAGACTTGACCAGGAAGTAATAAAATGTTCGCTGCCAACTTAAAAATAAATCATAAGCTTCACAAACGTATGATAATTTATTATAATTGCACCGTCGATAAAGGACATTCCGAGGTGTCGAGAATCGCCCGTGTTTCCTATCCCGAAAATAGAGCAAAGATCGTTATTTGAGAGGTGTCGCTGGGGAATTCGAACTGACCCGGTTTTCTAGATTAATAATTCTTAGCCTGCTGACTCCTTAGCGAGTTAGATTTAAGCGGGGCTAGCCGAAACGTATTTTTGTTGGAAACGCTCTGAAAATGGAATTAATTTTCCCAGGTGACCTCACGGCTGTGGACTGAATATAAAGTGCAGTAGCAGTAAACGATTCTTGTGTTTAGTATTTAGTCGGTGTAATCGTATTACTTCGGCCAAGAGAGCCAAGAGAAATTGTTATTTAAGTTAGTTATTTATATAAATCAGAATTTCGATCAATCTGTGTGCACAGACTGAATGTGAAATGCCTTTGCGGCAATACAGTCCATTTTGTGGAGTTTCTTTTCGGAGATTTTTGGAATGAAGGAAAGAAGTGAATAAAAGATATTTGTGTGAACTTTGATTTTATTTGGTATTTATTTTTTCGTTTCGACATTATACAATCCATCGAACGCAAGAATTCGAGGTCGAGAAACTTCATCAGTTGCGCTCTGTTGTAATCTCGAATAATTACACAGACCAACATTTGATCTATGCGGGAACGGAGTTTTTTGGGTCGCTGATTACGATGAGAGGTTCGGTTGACCTTCATAACGTCAGGGTCAAGGGCATTTAAAGGTCAAATAAAGAGAGTTCCACCAACAAATCTGAAAAAATTCATGCTAATGTTTTTGAGGTCTCCACATAATTATAAATGTAGTTCATCTTTCTAAGAAACTAGTTTTTTAAACCAAATTGAGGGTGTCGAAAAGTTCTGACGTTGTGTATATATTGTTTCTTCTGCATAGATTTTGTGTCCTAGCCACACATCTTTCTGATAGGACGTTTCTAGTCCACATAATTTTAAATGTAGTTCATCTTTCGAAGAAACTAGTTTTTTAAACCAGATTGAGAGTGTCCAAGGCTTCTGACGTTGTGTACATATTGTTTCTTCTACATAGATTTTGTGTCCTAGCCACACATCTTTCTGATAGGGAGTTCCTAGTCCACATCTATATATAAATAGGCTAAGACAAAACGATTAGGTACCATTTTTTTCTCTGTTTCTCAACCGATTTTCTTCATTTTTGTTTTGTTTAGTAGCTACTGACGACCTTCAGTGCAGAATGCTAATCTTAATTTATAATATTGGTTCATTCATTAAATAAAATATAATAAAAATTCATTATTTACGTCAATAGTCAATAATGTCAATGCCAAACAAATGAATGTGCCGCGTGCCGCTGCCGCCAGACTCAAACCATTGAGTAATTATATATAGACAGACCAATGCTATTATATACTTAGAGCATGTACTTCTGGAGGTGGCATGCAAGCGTTGTTATTGTAGAGTGGGTAAAGTAATCGTTGAATATCATAATTATACAGGGCGATTCCAGATATGTTAGAAATATTTTTTTTAATGGGTGGCACATAAGCAGTTGCATATTTGGGGTGTTTAAAATATAGAGTAGGGTGCAATTATAACTAATAAAATAATTATATAGGGAAGCCCATTAGCGGTTGAATTTACAGGGTTCTTGGAATAGAAGGTGCAGTTAAATTACAGTTATACAGGGTGGTGCAAAAAATGTTATACATAGATGCATATACAGGGTGGCGGAAATGGAAATGCAACATTTTGTAACCCATAAGCAGTTGTATATATAGTTAAGATGAAATATAGGGTAAGAGGAATTATAGATATACAGGATGGTAATAAAAAATGTTAGAATAGGAATTGATTTATAGAGTAGACCACGAAGAGTTCCATATATATAATGATTGAAATATAGGTCGGAGTAGAATTATAGTTACAAGATAATTAAAAATTTCATAAACAAAAAGTGTAAATATGGTGGGTCATAGGCAGTGGCATATACAGAATGGTTTACCCGGTGGTTGAAAAATGTTAAAAATATTATGCGTGGTCCATAAGCAGTTGCATATACAGGGTGGTGGAAATATATAATGAGATGGAATTATTATAATGAGGATTTTAATAAATGTTAGAGAATTGAGTGCAATTATAGGGGTGTTAGAAAAAATAAATATGCAGGGTAGCCCATTAGCGGTTGAATTGTTGTCATATTAAATTAGGAATTACGAATTTGAACACAAATAAAGTTCTATGAATAATATCTGAAAAAAACTTGAATTTCGTTACTTATTTGTAGAAGCGAGATGTAAGACCGACATCAAGGATTTTCGAGGAAACTATCACACAGAGGTTCCGAATCTGGATCCGTTCTGTGTAATTGCTTTTCTCCCTAAAGTCCTAGGATAGAATGTCACCATAAAATTTTCATGCTACTTAACCTGTCAGAGATATTGACACAATTGGTCGAATTTCGACCACTGGGCGACAGCTAGTAATTATAAATGTATTTCGTCTTTCTAAGAAGCTAGTTTTTATAACAAGATTGAGGGTGTCCAAGACTTCTGACGTTGTGTATATATTGTTTCTTCTGCATAGATTTTGTGTCCTAGCCACACATCTTTCTGATAGGACGTTTCTAGTCCACATAATTTTAAATGTAGTTCATCTTTCGAAGAAACTAGTTTTTTTAACCAGATTGAGAGTGACCAAGGCTTCTGACGTTGTGTACATATTGTTTCTTCCACATAGATTTTGTGTCCTAGCCACACATCTTTCTGATAGGGAGTTCCTAGTCCACACAATTATAAATGTAGTACGTCTTTCTAAGAAACTAGTTTTTATAACAAGATTGAGGGTGTCCAAGACTTCTGACGTTGTGTATATATTGTTTCTTCTCCATAGATTTTGTGTCCTAGCCACACATCTTTCTGATAGGACGTTTCTAGTCCACATAATTTTAAATGTAGTTCATCTTTCGAAGAACTAGTTTTTTTAACCAGATTGAGAGTGTCCAAGGCTTCTGAAGTTGTGTACATATTGTTTCTTCTACAAAGATTTTGTGTCCTAGCGACACATCTTTCTGATAGGAAGTTCCTAGTCCACATAATTATAAATGTAGTTCGTCTTTCTAAGAAACTAGATTTTTTAACCAGATTGAGGGTGGCCAAGGCTTCTGACGTTGTGGATATATTGTTTCTTCTACATAGATTTTGTGTCCTAGCCACACATATTTCTGATAGGACATTCCTAGTCCACATAATTATAAATGTAGTTTGTCTTTCTAAGAAACTAGTTTTTTTTAACCAGATTGAGGGTGTCCAAGACTATTGAAGTTGTGTTTATTTTGTTTATTCCACATATATTATGTGTGCAAACCACATATCCTTGTGATATGCAGTTCCTGGTTTACATAATCTTGAATCTTGGTATAATTACCATCGATAAACTGGGAAACGTTTGAATATTTATACACAGATTGTCCTGCATTAATAAACGGCAAAGTGTGGTACGGCATAATTCATTTGAGACATTACCACTATCAATCGGCGTTTCGAATGCAAATTGTAAATAGGATTCGGATATGTGGACTGCATTTGCATAAGCACATATATTGCAATCCAAATAATCTATATTAACTTAGAGTTTACATCCACGGCATTAAAGAGGGAATGGATATTATGTTCTGTCCGGATAATAACGGCGTGCCGACTGAACACTGGCGAAGTCGTTGTATGTGTTCTGAAATCGTATTAGTCCGTGATTTATAAGTAAGTACGTTTCTGAGAGCGAACATAAACAGTCCCGGGGAAGTTTTGAAGGCCCCATATATACGTTTAATGAAATGTCCGGCGTTAGCAGCCCGAAATGAGATCCGGTTACTGAACTGTAATTGCTTAAAATAATGCGATGTTGAGCCAGTTGATTTGGAGAAATGAGCTTAAACAATTTAACGTGGTGTGATTAATATAACTGATTAGGTTGAAGTAACTGAGTTCTGAATAATGGCTGAGGAGGTGAATATTGTTTGTGGTATTTGTATAAGGTGAAACGGCGGAAACAGAGGTTATTCAAGGTATATTCAGATGAATATCAACTATTTGATTTGTTGTTAGTTGTGGACAATATTATCTCCACCAAATTAAAGCCAAAAAGAAGTGGCATTTCATTTATTAACGGTACATATACGTGGTTAGGTCATCAAATTCTGTATTATTAGCAAATTACTTTTTAACTGTTGTTATTTGTGTATCATTTGATTTTTTAAAGCAAAATTAACAAATATTATTAAGCAAGTAAGAGGGGAAATGGATACCTAAGCTTAACCTTGTGTTGTGTAAATATTAAAAACAATAATAAATCGTTTCAACACAAATTAGATATAAAATTTGCTGGTACACCTAGTCCATATCTTAATTGAAAACAAGAGTGCAAAATGAAAAATAAAGTACTCACACCAAGTTTTAAGAGTGAAATTTATAATAAAAAGAAATGGTTGTGTGGATATGATCGCATCAATATATTATTTTGTTTTCCTTGCATTATTTAGAAGACAATTTAATTTTGAATTGGTTATTTTTTGTAGAAATAATGTGTTTTTAAAGTTTATTTACCCCAAAATACTTTATTAATATCCTAAAATTTTGAATTATTACCCCTATTGTGTCTAAAATATGAAGTGACTATAAATCTGGACGATAGTATTCTACTCCTGACAGATGAGTTGTTTACATCTCGAATTTAATAAAAAATCATTGACCATTTCGCTTTCGTAAAACTCGACGAATATTTTAGTTAATAAAAAATAAATGCAATATTAGCAAACCTATGGTTTGTTTTGTTGTTTGTTTTGAATTCCAATATTTGACCAGTAAAGTGCACCACCAGCCGCCACTGCTTTTTATAGTCTGTCCCAAGCTAAAGTCAAACTATTTGGGGAAGTATGTAAGTTGTACTTCGCAAGTTCGCTGTGCAAATTTTCACCGACTTCAGACAAAAGTACTTATTTAATTGTTGTAGCAAATTTTTGTTTTCTATTTTTAGTGGTTCAATGGCTTAAGTGGATATAGTTTTCAAATCTAATTACCTTTTTCATATTTCGTAAAATAAGCACCCTTTATTAGTTTGACGAACCTCGTTTACTGTTGAATAGAATAATTTTTTAAACATGTATATGTCTTAAAAAAATTTTGTATATGATTTTAACTTAGGTAGATGCACTATACTGTAGATGCTTTGACTATCGTAAAATTTTTGATCTATTAATTATATTAACATTGTGGACAATCTGAGTAGCATCATTCTTTATGTCTGTTAATTATACTGGCATTCATTTAATAGTCTCCTCTAGGCTAAATCTTATAATAAATCGTTAAACAGTTTTAATTTCAATTCTAATAACAAATTTTATATTCTTTATCAAACCTAGTATACAAGTTGTAAATGTGACAAAGAAGAGTTATGGTACTATTTTTAGTGATGTGGCATAATTAGATGGATTTTATAATTCTTATTACTCATGTTTGATAAGAATTTTATATATTATGAAACATAAAGGTATATTAGTTTTAAGCAAAATCCATATTTGCTGACAGTTAAAAAAGTCACATCTAATAATTACAGCATACGTTTCTCACAATGCAAGTATTTTTATGAGGAATAACTTTTTCTCTAAATAATATTCAAAAGAACGTTTTCGGTTTGAATCCAACTTATGAAGACTCAATTTTGAAGTTGATTAACTAACATTTATTTCGATTTATTTCAAATCAACTTTTAATTTATTACAATTCTTAATAATACAGCACAATTGGATGCAGTTTTCAATTGTAACAAACTTTGTTTGATTGCAATTTGAGATATTACAAAAAAATAAAGGCACCACTTTTAAACAAAATTGATATATTTTTTGAAACCTAGTATATAGCTGGAAAAGTTACATTTACGTCTTAGACCATGATTTATGAATACATACTGTATATACATATTAACTGCCATTTATTTTGATTAATTCAATTTATTTACAATATACCCCAAGTTCCGCACAGTTAATCACAGCAACTCCACCAAATGTCACTATATAAGAATGTCGCTAAAAAAGTTTTTACCGATTTTCTTAAAAAACTATGTTATTAAAAAATATCGGGATCCCCCGGGACTAATCCAGTTTATTTTTTATTTATTATACACCAGGTTCCGAAAAGAAAATGTTTCCATATTTTTAAAACCAGCCACTCTACCAAAGTTTACTGCATAAGATAGTTGGTAAAAAAGTTTTTCTCGATTTTCTTAGAAACAGTACAAGCTATGTTGTTGAAAAAAATAGGGGAAGCACTAAGGGATATCCTGGAACTAATCCAATTTCTTTTCAATTTATCCCATGTTCTGAATATAAATTTTCCATATTTTTTAATACCGGCGACTCCACCAAATCTTCGTCAAAACAAAACTTCAATACAAAACTGCCGTTCAATTATCATAATCAATTTAATTTTTTGATTACTGTGCGACAAGAGTAAGAATGAAAGTGTTTCATCTGTGAAGTGGCGTTCCCTTATTGACAATAATTTACTTAACAAATGTTTTTCCTAACTTGGATATTAAAGCCCCCAGACCATTGATTTATTACAGTTTATAGTTTGATTTAATGTAAACTATCTCCACCTTAAATATATGCACTCATACTCTGTATATGTTGAAAAAATAACCCATTTCAATAAATATATTACCCAATACTGAAAAAATCCCTGAGGTGAATGTTCGAAGACATAAATCTCGCCAAAGTACTTGTAATATTTTATTGAACGCCCAACACCAAATTGAATAGTCTCAGAATCCCTATTAAGGTCTCATAAGGGCCATAAGAATTCTCATAATGGCTGATCTCCATTTTTGCCCGGTCTTCCAATGCCACCGATAATTCCCTACGATGAAAACCGACCGGACCGAGCGGAAAAAATTGACCATCACATCCAGGCTTCCAGCTCGCTTTCATTAACTTGAGTTATTATTGCCATAGGAATTGTCTTCCCTCATCAAGAAACTTCAAGGTGAAAATATTTTACTGTACCTCGGCATTCGGTATTTAATTTCCTGTTATTGGAACTATCGATCTGGCAGATCGCTTCTCTGATAGTAATTTCCTTGTACGGGCGTTATCAAATTCAATTTCCCGTATATCTTATTCAGAAAATAAACATTCATTCATATTTTTTGAAACAGTCGGGCGTATATCGAGCAAATGAAGCAATTCCAAAACCAATAATTATGCCCTGTCACTGTCACGTTTGAATGTAATCGAAATTCGACACCAAACAGTTCTACAATATCCAAAAAATATGTTTAAATTATATCCCATCAAAGTTAAAAAGTTGTTCTCAACCATCCGATCAGGTATTGTGTCATAAATAGTTTTTAACCGATTTCCAAAAAGACAGATATTGATGATTTACACTGCATCGAGTAAAATGGCAGAAAATGTCGCATTATTGTGTCGAAACGAAGGATTGCTATACCGGCGGTCTTTTCTATATGGTATACAGTTTTAGGTGTGTATGTGTGACAGTAGATGTGTGTACAAAGTGGTTGAATTAAGAGTGTAGTAAAACTATAATTATTCAGAGTGGACAAAAAAGGTTAAATAAATTTGTTGCATGAGCATATAGGGCGGGGTACAATTACAGTTATAGAGAAAGGTTCAAAAAATGTTAGAAGCAGTTGAATAGACAGGGGGGTTGAAATGTAAAGTGGAGTAGAGTTATTGTTATACTGCGTGTTTAAATAAAGTTATATAGTGTGGAACATATGTAGTTGATTGTACAAGCTGATTGAAGTAAGTATTGTTATTCAGGGTGTATCAAAAACTTGTTAAGTAAGCATAAGCATTTAGGATAGTTAAATTATAGGGCGGGGTATAATACAGTTATATAGATGAAAGCAAATAATTTTAGAAACAGTTGCATGTACTGTGTGTTTGAAATAAATATTAGGCAAAATTATGGTAATAAAATGTGGTTAAAAAATGTGAAAATTATAGTTATATAAGGTAAACCATGACCAGTTGCATAAATAGAATACTTGACATATGGGGCGAAATAAAAATATGGGTATACATGCGAGAATTTATTCTTATACAGGGTGGTTTTAAAGATATCAGGGAGATTTCAGTGTCATTTGCAGTTGAATTATTGTTATACAGGGTTGTCCAGAAAATGATAGACAAATAAGTTATATTGGGTGACCAATACCCAAAAGCGAGATTAGAGAGCGAGAGAGGGAGAAAGAGAGAGAGAGAGAGAGAGAGAGAGAGAGAGAGAAGAATGAAAAAGAAGATATGTCAATAAATATTGATTGATAATTTGTCTACCGACATTAATAATGATCGTATGACTTTTAAACATTATTTTGAATGTTCATCTGGGATTTTCTCTCTTCCCAATTGTTTCTGAAAAATACAGATAAGTCAAGTACTTGAATATCAAGGTGTAGTATCTAAGGGCAGTTTTTGGAAACTGCCCGGAACACTAGTTGCCCTCTTATAGAAAAAACTCTCCCGCAGGATTAACTGTGAGAAAGTAGGTCTACAGATTTGTCAACTAGTATTCCAGTATAATATGTTGTGTATTTTGTGTTGTACTTATCTGTTTTTTTGTGACGTTTCGATTCCTTATCAGGAATCGTTGTCGAACAATGTTTGTTTGAATGTTTTGCACTATATTCGCTTGACTTGTTTTGGTAATGTCAGTTGACTGATTAATTGACTTTGAAGTTTCCTTTTTGATGTTCATTCGTCATGCCACCGGTATCTCTATAGAGGGTGTCCCGATTTCTCCATTATTCAACAACATGCAGACAGTTTCTTTGATTTTTCTTTTTTTGGTATGTTCTAAGTAGTATTTTTGCCTTATTCCAGTCCATTTTGTGTGTACCATTATCCGTGAGTATATGATTTGCCAATCTTGATCTGTCTATATGTATTCTTGAGACGTTGTATTGGTGCTCTTTTGTTCTAATTTGGAGAGGTCTTGATGTCTCACCGGTATATGTTTTTCCCCAGGCACAAGGTACACTGTACACACAATTTTTGGAACCTTGAGTACCGTTTCCGGTTCTGTTTTTGTCAAATTATACCTCTACTTTCAACATCTCCATTCTGAATTGATATTTGACGATCCATGTCGCATGGAGACACACTGCAAGAATAGTGGACTAAAAACTTCAGATAGCAATTATTCAAAAACTAATAAACGGATAGCGTCTGGTTTAGTCTCGCCTAAAGTAGATATCAATTACTATGAATTCCCACAAGCCCAGTTCTAAAACTTCGATAGTGACGGAGTTATAATAATATAAAGAAAACCGCTAAATTTTCCAGTATTTTTTGTTTTTCTCTGTTACTAAAGATCTTATTGAGATTAGTTTATTATTTTTCATTTTATAAACATGCAACGAAAAAAAAACGCAAATTTCTTCATTCAATTGTTTATAATAAATTAAAAAACCATAGTTGCGAGTAGAAAAGGTAGCAAAATATCACTACAAATCGTTCTTAATGTGATGGCACAGGCAGTATCGTGATAGTATTTTTTGCACGAAAAAATCTCTATTGATTGGTCTATAATCAGTCAATTAACATTACCAGAACAAGTCAACCGAATATAGCACAAAACATTGAAACAAACATTGTTCGACAACGATAAGTACAACACAAAATACATCCCAACATATTATACTGGAATACTAGTTGACAAATCTGTAGACCTACTTTCTCACAGTTAGAAAAACACTTACAAGATGTGTTATTATCATTAGCGTATATAAGGAAGGGGGGGGGGTAGACGCCATTGCCAGGTTGAATTTCGTAACTTTATAGACACAATTGGTCAAATTTATTTCGACCGTTTTGTCAATAAAAGAAAAAAATGTTTGAGCTTTTAAAGGCGTTTTAGGGCATAATTTAATAGACTTTTTGGCTTAAACCTCAGGTCATTGATGGAGACAAGGACCTTTGGTGACAAAATTAATAGTAAAGCAAAACCAACAGCATTGTGTTCTAATGATAAAACATGACTAATTGAGATAAAATTCAACATTTTTTATAGATGCGTTATAACACAAAAAACTGGGAAAAATCGGTAACAATTTAGTTTTTACGTTTTACACAAAATCCGCCTGTGAAACCGTTTTTGCTGCTATTGGCAATGTTGAAGAGAAATGAAAAACCGACAAAATGTGCTACTATATACATAATTTCGTTAATTGATTTCTTAGATACTGGAATCTTTAGCCGAAGTTCCAAAAAAATAAATAACCGCTTATATATTTTTTTATTTTACAGCTAAAACATATTTATTAATGAAAGGGTAGATTTTCTCATACCTTATTCATGTTCTAAAAATAAATACTGTAGCCCCGGTAGTTTTTGCAAAATTTCAATGAATCCTATAGAAGACATATTTTTTTGAAAGGCCATATTACCTCACCGGATGACCCTATCATTATAAATAAACCACCGATGGAAAGTAGAAGAGTGCAAATAATTATAAGTACTGAAAATATTTAGCCATTCCCTATAGTTTTTCTAAACGAATCAGTTTAAAAAATTGCTAAGGGGTGTTATCTGTGTAACTATATCCTTATAATAAATAATCTTAATGCAAATTTTCATTATAAGCAGACACATTAAAAGGAACCAAGTATTCCTTTGTTTACACTGTAACGTGTAAAAAAGTTGAAGCCTTCTTGACTAATCTTGCGAATTAGTTGAGGGAGATTATGTGCCTCTAGTACGGTGGAGTTGCTGTGGCTAGAGTTGTTTTTTGGTAGATACACTGAACTACTTAGCATTCTGGTGCCTCTTCGAGTACCTTGTCCGTTGTCTATTCGACTTTTCGCTATGCTGCTGATACCTGGGGCTGTACTGTCTTGCTAGCACCATACAATGTCTATTAAGTTTGATGCCATCCATAAAATGCTTGCTCTTTAAAAAACAGTGTTAGATTATTTCATATTTTTCTTTCATTATCCCTTTCGTGACCGGGCTAAATACAAACCTGTTCATTTCAATTTTAACTCTTTCTCGATGCATGTCTCAGTGGTAGGAGAGTTCCGTTTGAAAGCGAAGAGGGACAGTACCCTCTCGTCTCAAAGAGAGTGAAGCCGTGCTTCGCCGTTGTGCGATTTCTGAAGGCTACTAAAATGGCGTTCCCTTAAGTCAGTTGTTCGATTTTTCCGCGTCAGGAAATGATGGCCGAGTGGTGGTATTATTTGGTGAAGAATACGTTTAGAAAAAGGCGTTGATAGTTGAGATTTTCTTGGATACGATTAGCCCTTCGTCGTGAAGGTAAGCAGAGCAATTTTAGCGAAATAAATAAATTCGTCACGTGCATATTCAATTTTAGGGTCCTAGGGAGGATTATCCCTAAGGAAGATTTTTCTATGGAGGGTTTTTCCCGCGGTATATTTAAGTTCTGACTAACGGTGAGTTTTGACTTGACCGTGGTGGAGATAGTAAATTTCAGAGACGTTTAATAAGGTAAGGTTTTAATTTTTCCACAGATTATACCATCATTTTAAATCAAATCATTTTGATTAGGTGATTATTGTTGAGTACATTTTTTGTAGATTTCAGGTAGAATTTTTTTTATGTAAACATCTAAATTGTCTCTGTGATATTGAAAACAAATATTCCATAATGTAAATTGCAGATTTTACTCTTTAGCTACATTTATTATATAATATAATACATATATCTTTTTACAGAATCAGCAGTTTGTTCATAAGGAACTTAACAATATCACTATAGGCGGTTTGAATTACATCATTACCCCTTAGTATTTGTTTGGTATTTAAGGTATAGGTTTTCAACCAAATGGCGCCCTGAATAAATTTAAATTTTGTGTTTTTCTATCTTGTACCCACGACCATTTGTTCCCCGATGAACCGCAGCCGCCTAGCACATGTAGGTTTTATGTTGATTTTTGAGCTTTCCATATTTACCAGGTTTGGGTCAGAACACTTTCAGTACATTTTATATTGTATTATTATATAAAAATTAAACTCTAATAAAAATTGATAATAGTTAATAATAGGGAAAAAATGGTATTCTTTAATTAGTTAACAACGCATTTTTATGTTGTTCAATTCAGATTCTTGTTAAGCAATTTTTTTTTTAATAAATACCAATTAATGACAAGCCAAATTACTTTAGTTATACAGGGTGAGTTTTTTTTTTTGATGATCACTATGGGGATCTCGGAAACTAGTGGAAATAGAGCAATGGTTAAATTGGGAAAGATTTGCGGTTTTACTGGCCCAATTCAATGACACTTTCGGAGTTTTGTAAAAAGTTTTGGCTTACTAGATAATTTGAAAAAACGAAATTCTGTCGATTTAGTCAAATCCCTCTAGCTCATTTGTTTTTGATTTTATAAAAAAAGTTTAAATATCGTTTGCGTGACAGATCCCGGTTTCGAGATATGACAAAATTTTTCGAATGGACTCTTCAGAAAAATTGACACGGAATGGCCAATGATTTTAATACTTATATGTATTTGTACCTTAAATTTTGCAAAAATGAGATCAATTCCTTTACTTTATAACGGTGGTTTATTCATAATGTATAATAAAGACCGGCAATTGCACATCATCATAATATACTTAACAAAATAATAGCGATCTTAGCATCTGATATGTGAGTGAAAATCCTAATTTATAGGCAGACTAATTAAAGACCTCTCTCTCGCTAACAATCATTTCTAAACTACTTTCAATAACGTCGGATTGATCATTTAGTTACAATATTGTTATTTAAACATATTAAAATGAAAAACTGGCAATTTGCGTAAACGATTTTTAGCTATTTTATCTGTCTTGTTAAATTTAGGGGCTAGCACTTTTTCGAACGATACGTGTTTTACATCCGAAGGCGACACCATTTCCGATATTGTAATCTGCTACACTGGATATTCCTTTGTGAATAATTGACTTATTACCCTGTGCGCACCTATAACACCATGTCCGTCCGATTGTTCGAGATGCAATCTCACGGAATTCAGTTTAAATTGAACTTGATGGCCCATACAATTCACGATGTTTTGTATTGCTCGCTCTCTCAATATCGAGGCGATTTAAGGTTCGCAATGCCATTTGTTTTGAGTCTCGAGAGCGGCAAAACGAGTTTAGTTTCTCTGTTTCCATTACGGTTCATAATGTAACCGACGTGTTTCCATGACCTCTGATTGTGGAATAGTGATCGAGGCTTTGAATCGATTGTAGAAAATGAAGTTTTTTGCCTACACTAGGCAAGGGATAATGGGTGTGCAAGTGTGGTGCACAAATTATGAGAATGTTTAAATAACAATTAATATTCATTGTTCTGTCAAAATAAGTGCCGTTCTTTTATGATATAGGCAGTACTTGCCTATACGGTTATAATTTTAAAGCATCTTCTCTTTTTTTAAAGGTACTCAATCTCAATAACTTCTCCCAAGATTGTAGTTGTCGACGGTGGCAAGTACTTTGCAATTACTGAAGTCTATATTATGCCAATGCAAAATTTTTATATCGTCTAATTTTGAAAAAGAATGTCCTGAATCAAGGAAACTATTACAGTCTTGACAGATTAGTTTATAATCTCTAGGTTAACTGTATAAGTTATCTTTATCTTTGTTGTTAAAAATAATGTTTGAAAGTTCATTCTGAGATCTGAAACTGACTTTAATACTATGAAATTTCAATAATTTGGCAATTCTGTTACTAACTTGCCCAAAGACTTTAGTGAGACATATCTAAATTGCTCTGTAGATTTTACAAAGGAATAAATGTTTTCATACACTAATTGTTGGTCTTTGCGAACACTAGTTTGAAAACCATTATTTGCGGCTATAGAACAGATAATATTTAATTCATTAGTTAAATTAGTTTTTGATAAGGGAACTGAGTCATAGTTCTGTGTACAGATAGTTTATGTTTTAATGGACAAGTCGATAAGCAATGAATAGTAGAATCCGTAAAAGTAGGTTTCCTGTATATATTAAAGGAAATTGAATGAATGACAACTATTTGATATCACTAGGATGCAACATTTTTGTATATTTGGCAACATGTTTGTTACATCAAAATATACAAGAAAACAGTTATGCTGAATTTTTAGTTTGTTAATTGATTTAGTTAATTCTGTCTAGTTTCGGACTGTATATTGTGGATGGAAATTAGTTATGGTAAGAAAGTCATTGTTCACTATTATGGCTAAATCTCTTATGGTGCTATTTATTTAGGAAACTACTGGACGAATCAGGTTATCTTGTTTGTGATTCTTAATAAGATCATACAGTTGTGAAGACGTAGGATTGATTAATCTATATTTATCATATTTGTTAGTGAATGATGAATTTGAGCTGTATCAAAAATTCTGTTGAAAATCTTTCGTAGGCTCCCATTTTAATTCGGTTAATTCTGAATTGATAAATGTGTGCATTTTCTGTTCATACTCTACTTTGGGGATTATGACTATTGCATTAGATTTATCTGCTTTAGAGAGGACTGGAAATATTAAAATTTCTGAAATGTTAGGTCATTCAGTACAAGTTGGGTTCCACAGCTATTATAGAATTTGATATTGTATAGCAATCTGGTAATATACTAAATTGAAAAAAACCATACAGATGCTGGTTTAAAAAGTATGGAATTTACTTTAATTCAGGAAACTGTTGATGGAAAAGTAATACTAGTCCATGATGTCAGCAGATGTGAGACTGAAGGTGATAATCGTTCCAGTAAATTGATAGCTTTAGCAATACTATGGTCACGTGAAAAATTCAGAATTTTTCTTACAAATACTATATTTCACATTATTATTAGAGGTTGCTCAGCAAAACTAATTCTTAAGGTGACTAGTAGAACCTGAAATCCTTATATTATTTATTTTATATTTGAATTTGGTTGGTTAGAAGTATACAGGGTGAGTTTTTTTTGATGATCAGTATGAGGATTTCGGAAACTCGCGGAGATAGAGCAATGGTTAAATTGGGATTTGCAGTTTTAATGGCCCAATTTAATGACACTTTCGGTTTTTTGTAAAAAGTCATGGCTTACCTGAAAAACGAAATTCTGTCGATTTAGTCAAATTAATCTAGCTTCTTTGTTTCCGATTTTATAAAAAAAGTATAAATATCAAAATTGAAGGGAATTGTATCCCGAATATGATTGTCATGTCCTTGTTTGCATGACAGCTCTCGTTTTCAAGATATGACACAAACTTATGTTTTTTTGAATGGAAACCATAGTTGGCTATAACCTTAAAAAATCGGACATTTTTAGAGCTTTTCAGTGATATAATACTCGATAATCTCTTATTTTCACTTTTAACGTAGGTAGCCATGAAAAAGATAGTTTTCACTTTGACGTTTCCTCATTTGAGAGTAATTCCATTAGTAGTGCTGAACTGACAGTCGATATTGACAAGTTTTCCTGATAAAATGGAATAATCTAACGAAGAAAACTGAATATGGTGGAAAGTTATATCATATGCCATAAAAATTCAGTTCGTGCAGTTGAGGAATACTTTCATAGATATTTTAATCGTCGTCAACCTGCTCTATGTACATTTAATATAGTTTACGCAGATATGGATCTTTTACTAAACCACCAAAGGAACGTAATCAAATTAACAAAGCCGGACAAATAAATGTTTTGGCAATGGTAAATCAAAATCCATCTACATCAACTCGTGAGATTGCGGCAGAAGCTGGCACATCTCAACGAACTGTAGTTAAGGTACTAAAAGCGCACCAGTTCCACCCGTACAGACTTTCAGTTTCTCAAACTTTGCATGCTGGTGACGAACATCGACATATTTTGTTTTGTACATGGTTTAGAGACATGTGACCTGACAATCCACAGTTTCCATTATGGTCAGATGAAACTAGATTTACTAACTGCGATATGTTCAATAGACACAATGAGCATATCTGGGCTAAGGAAAACCCTTTCCATGTAGAACAAAGACGACCCCAGATAAAATTTGGTTTTAACGTTTGGTGTGCTATCATAGGGTCCACTATTCTGGGGCCTTTTATCTATGACGAATCACTTACTGGGGAGCGCTACTTGCATTTCTTGCAATACACTTTTTAAGACATGTTGCATAATTTGAATGTGAGAACTCGTTTAGAAATTGAGTGGTTCCAACATGGTGGAGCACCTGCTCAGAACTCGTTATTAGTAAGACAACACTTAGATAATATCTATCCAAACTCTTGGATAGGAAGAAATGGCCCACGCGAATAGCCACCCCGGTCTCCCGATTTGGCAGTTATAGATTTCTATTTATGGGGTGCGCTAAAAAACAAAGTATACAAAATAAAGTATGAGACAGTTGGTGACCTAAGGAAGGCAGTATTACAAGCAATTTAAGAAATTGATAGGCGGTCTGTGAGGAAAGCGGTAATGTCAATCTTAAAAAGATGTCATTTTTCGTCTAAATAACAATGATGGACTTTTCGAACATAAATTGTAACCGTACTTTAATTTCTTAAGTTTTTAGTAAGTACTTACTTATTTAGTTTTTTCGTTATATCTGATATACCTAATAAAAAAATCGTTCAATGTTTTTTGGAAAAGTTATTAATAAATCAATCTATTTCATGGCTAACTACGTTAAAAGTGAATATAAGAGAGAAAAGCAACCATAACTCCGTTATTTTTACGAATAACTATAACGAGTATTATATCGTTAAAAAGCTCTAAAAATGTCCGATTTTTTGAAGTCATAGCCAACTATGGTGTCCATTCAAAAAAAGATAAGTTGTGTCATATCTCGAAAACGAGAGCTGTCACGCAAACGAGGACATGACACTCATATTCGGGCTACAATTCCCTTCAATTTTGATATATACACATTTTTTATAGAATCAAAAACAAATGAGCTAGAGGGATTTGACCAAATCGACAAAATTTCGTTTTTTCAAAATATCTAGTAAGCCATGACTTTGTTCAAAAAATCCGAAAGTGTCATTAAACTGGGCCAGTAAAACTGCAAGTCTTTCCCAATTTAACCATCCTCTATCTCCGCTCTAGTTTCCGAGATCCCAATACTGATCATCAAAAAAACCCTGTATAATTACCCGACAAATGTTGATGACAACATCATGTTGTATCAACAGAGTAAGATTTTACAGGAAAATGCAGATATTGAAAAAAACATCAGGTATAAAAGGTCAGAAGCCACACAGGAACTATCCTTGAAAAATGATTTTGGTATAAATTTTAAGGATAGTTAGGCAATAAGATTTCATATCGTAACTCCAAGACAAATACTGTTTCAAGT
This sequence comes from Octodonta nipae, assembly GCA_034190945.1. Classification (NCBI taxonomy): domain Eukaryota; kingdom Metazoa; phylum Arthropoda; class Insecta; order Coleoptera; family Chrysomelidae; genus Octodonta; species Octodonta nipae. Next base: position 87,153,282 of record CM067223.1, on the reverse strand, counting down.
CATACACATAGATGAGTTAGAACCATTTGTGAAAAATGTACCTGTTTGTTATGGTTGAAAATACTTCCTATATTAACATTATTACATCTAATTTTTTAAGTGATGTAGGTACCATCTTTTTATATTATAACCTCGATTATTTGACTGACGAAGGATAAGCTTTCATTATAAAAAGAGTTTCCTAAAACCTGTATTTTTACCAGGCTGCTTTCCCATTAACTGAAGTTTCTGTTTTGACTATTCAGCCGTTACAACACATTTTGTTTATATATATATAGATTGTTCTTCTTTGGAGTAAATTATTAAAATTTGGAAATTTCTTATTTTGGGTATGCTCCAATAAAACGGAATTTTATTTTGTTCTAAATTTATTTGTACATAGGAACGTTTCGCTGTTGGTTTTATAGCTTCTTCAGCCTAACTGGAAAAGATTAATAAGTCTAAGTTGGACATACAAGAAGCTTCAAAAAATTACTATGGCTAATTTAGTGAAATTAAAATTAAAGGAGTATATAATTATTTACCAAAAAATTTGGAGATTTAATAATGGAATTCTTCATACATGCCAAAGGTAACACTTAATATGTGAAAATCATTAATAATTAAAAAAAATTATTCCCTTTTATAAGGTTAGGTTGTGCCAAATGTGACAAATTGCAGATAAGCGGTACCTTCTTCAGTCTAACACAGATTCCGAGTTTTCCAAAATTGGTAAGTTTCAACAAGAAAAGATAGGTGGCATTCACAAAACACAATATAAATTAAAAGCTAGTGAAATTTTACAAACGGTTAAAGAAATAAAAACAAATTCAAATTACTAAGTACAATTACAAAATTATATATATATATATATATATATATATAGATAAGGATTAAAAGTAAATAAATAAAACACTCTATTGGGAGAAATTGATGCGGCAGGCAAAATAGTTAGGGATAAAAAAATATATACACATACGTGTATGCATGTACATGAAAACAATATATACACAATATGTAATATTGGAAAATTTGAAGTTTTTGTAAAACCAAAAAAGGAAATCTATGAAAGTAAATGTGTGTAACCTCAACGGGACGAGAATGACAAAAGGTTGCAATATATCATGTTAAGATTCTGTATATCAGTTCTCCTATTCATGCAGTTGCCATTCTGAAAGATATGAGCCATTTCTAAAAAATGCCTCTTGAAACTATTTTCACTCACATCTAAAATCTCAACATTGTTAAAATCGGGGTTATGTTCCTCTGTTTTACAATGTTCAGCTAGGGCACACGTGACTTTATTCAGTCTGATGTCACTTTTATGTGAAATGACACGATCCTTGAGATGTCTTTTTGTTTGCCCAATGTATTGTAAGTCGCAATTGGTACAATTTATTGTGTAAACAACATTTGACAAGTTATTGTTGTCTATTTTATCCTTGACCTTGGAGAAAATACTTGCCACTTTTTTTAAATGTTTGTTAGCAACTCGTATGTTATTAATTGGGTGTAAAATTTTGGAAAGTCTCGTTTATATATATATATATATATATATATATATATATATATATAAACAAAATGTTGTGACAAGAAACGTTAGTCTATAATCTTTAGATGTTTTGTGCTCTATGAATAAATTTGTCAATCTTTCCAACCACACTGTATTGTTTTGCTATTCTAGTAATTTTCTTAATATCATACAAATGATGTATTTGTATAGCGTAAAAATCTTCCCCTGATACAAGTAAAAAAACAGCGAGATATTTCCATTACAACTTTGAGTCGTCAAATATTCAAATCGACTTTATTAGCGTTACACTGTTATAAATTGTTAACTCTTTGTTCGGTATTGTTAGTTTTGCACGGCTTTGTCGCTAGCTCGAAAGTTTTATGGACTTTTTGATTGCTCGACAAATTATAAGATGTTTACATGATGTGAAGAATGGGAAAACTTTTTAAAATCCGCCTAGAGATTTTAATCCCGAAGCGTGGAGGTCTTTTGATGTCTGTTGAGTTTTCGGATTGAGATTTAAATGGAAGCGTTGCCGTTGTAAAGGGATTTGTAATGTTTGAATTTTTTATCAGACATTCACAGCTATGAAGTAGTTCGGGAAATGATTGTCAGTTCAGCGTTAAGTGTTTGAAATGACATTTTTTAATTGTTATATGTCGTCAGTTTGTGTTTTCATGTCATACAGTTATTAGCTAAATTTTTCAACAAAATTTTATTGGAATTTTTTTTATTTCTGTCCTGAGATATGATGCTTTTTAACCGACTAGAACATGAAGGAGGTTGTCAATTCGTCTATGTACAGTGAGGTTGGAACAAATTTATTTAAAATTCAGCTCTTGGTTTTTTGAAAAAGGTTCAGTTTTTTTTTGAGACTGCAGTTTTTGTGATGATAAACTCATTTATATAGGATGGGCCGGAAATAAATTGCGACCGTCAACTTTATATTTTCAAATAGAAACATTTGTTTTCTATTTTATTTTTGAATTCTGCATTGAAGTTATCACCCATACTGTTTTTTAGCACCCACAAACTATTATGAAGTAACAAATATTATTCAAAATTTGAAACTAAAAAATGGAGGAGTTGATAATATAGATGCAAAAACTCTAATAGTGCTATCTAGACATATAGCACTACCACTTGCTCACATCATAAATTTAAGTATACAGAAAGCAATTTGGCCTGGAGCACTCAAACTAGCTGATGTTACACCAATCTATAAGGCTAATAATAGGGACAATATCGCAAATTATAGACTAATATCCTTGATATCAAACCTAGCAAAAATTTTTGAAAAAATTATCTACCACAGACTACTCGATTTCATTAAAAAGAATAAAACCTTATCAAAAATGGAGTATGGCTTCATGAAAAATACTGGTACAAAAGATGCTCTAAATTGTATTGCTAATACAATTTAGAGCAAGCCAAAGCTTTTGATACTGTTAACCATTCAATATTATTAGATAAATTATACAAATATGGAATTAGAGGAAGTGCGTTCAAACTCATTTCAAGCTACTTGACAAGTAGATATCAGCGAGTAACAATAACTGACACTGTAAGTGGTTTCAGTGAAATTAAAACAGGTGTTCCACAAGGTACCATCTTTGGTCCCCTACTATTTATTTTATATATAAATGACCTACTACTTGACATACCAAAGGGAATTATATTATCTATTGCTGATGATACGGCTGTGATATCAACAGGAAAAACACGGAATGCAGTCGAAACGCAAATGAATTACTACCTTAATTTGATAAATAAATGGCTTGCCTTAAACAAATTGTCTCTAAATGTTGATAAAACGATTTTCATCACATTCGAAAACTACTGCAATCGTGTTCCTCGCCATATAAATATTAAGATAAATACCAAAAAATAAGAAGGATAGAAAGTTGTAAATACTTAGGAATTTGTTTTGACTATAGAATGAGATGAGACACGAACGAATGTTGAATATTTAATAAATAAATCAAAATACTTAGTATTTATATTTCGGAAAATATCCAAAATTATGTTGAGAGACTCGCTGATAATGTTATACTATGCACTATTCCATAGTATTATCTGCTATGGTAACATAGCTTGGGGAGGGATTTATTCAAATAAAGTAGTTTTATCACAAAATAAATTCCTGAAAGTTATATATAAAAAACAAATTAAAAAATACTAAATTTGAAACAAATCTTTGCTTTTGAGTCTCTTAAATACTGTTATGACATGTTTAAAAATAAATTTATAAAATCCAACAGTTCTACAAGAAACAGACGTATTATGATTCCAAAAAGAAATAAAACTATAAGCAGTAAAAATAGTTATGTTAAAGCTATTAATGTTTACAACAGCCTACCAAATGATTTGAAAACTCTAAAAAACCTTAACACTGTCAAAAAGAAAATAAAACCATGGATCTTGGCTAATATTTATAATTTCAAATAGCAGGATAGTAAATTATATCGGGAGAAATCGATATACTTTCTAATTCTTGAAACTATATATTAGAATCACATAATTATTTGTATTGTTAAAAACTCCAGTATTAAAAAAGGGTTTCCATTCTTGCGATTAAAATACCGCCAACAATTATAAAAACCAGATGTAAATAAATAGGTTCAAACCCAAAAACACCTTATTTTCACTGTTGTTTTCTTAACTTTAGAAAGAAATGTAATTTTTTTAATAACCGGTATTTTTCAATAGAGGACGTTGTACATGAAAAATAAATCGAAATCATTGCATGATTCAAAAATAAAATAAAAAACAAATGTTTCCATTTGAAAAAATAATTTATTTCTGGCCCACCCTGTATAAATGAATTTATCATCAGAAAAACCACAGTCCAAAACGAACACGTGTCCGAGCGTTTTTCCAAAAAAACAACACCTGAATTTTAAATGAATTTGTTCCAAACCACGCGCCGACACTTTACATCTTTTTCAATTTTAGGTTTTTTTCGCGAGAACCTGGCGAAACAATTAAACAACTGGTGGTTATTTCTTGTAGCAAGTTAAAACGTACGTGAAACAACTGGAATAAACAACAAAAAAAGCTAAACATCTTTAATTTAGATGAAATTATTGCCAAAAAATATTTTACTTAACGAAATGTAACATAAAAGCATTTCAATCTCATGACGACTACGATGAATAATTGTAAAATGGTGCTGTAACTTTCAGGATTACTCTGACAAATGGTTAGATAATAACATTCCATATCTTGTCCCTTCAATCTCGTAATCAATGTGAATCTTTTACAAAGTATGTACCCTGTTTGTCAGTTTTAAATTAATCCCCGCACCATAATTTATATGACAATGCGATAAACTCATATATCATTAGATAAATCAGTCGTACGTAACTAAAGTTATAACTGTCAAATGCTTCCAGATGGTTACTGTTTCAGAATATTATGGTATGATGCTCGCTGGAGTGTATAAGTGGAATAATTATCCATCGCACGTCAATACAAGACTACAATGAAACTCAGCTGTGTGAAAGGTTGATTAATAGGATGAATTTTGCAGTAGATGTGCCAGTTCTCTAGGTTACACTGTTAAGATAAAGCTCACGGAGCTTCGAAATGACGATAGTTTCAATGGAATATGTCGGTACATGTGATGGAATTTATCGCTGTAGTTCGCTTTTAGAATTCAACAAAATTTAATGGAATCTACTGTTTCTGGTGAACAAGCAGAACCATTTTTTTTTTTCTACATCAAGTGGATTTGTTTTATAAATTAGTTGATTGACCTGAAACCGAGTAATACATACAACCATTTTTTCAAAAATCTATGAATAAGTTTCAATAATAATAGTCTAGGAGGTAGCAACGTTTTCGAGAGAGCATTTCAGGTAGGTCATTTTTTAAATATGTTATCTCTGTCACTCTGCCTGGCTGGTGGTAGTAGTGGTAGTAGTGGTTTCCAAATAATTTTAACAAGGTTTTACTTTTTTTATTGTTGTTTAAACTGTACCCGACGCTAATTTTGCATTAAAAGAAAAATAAAAATATTTTAGTATGGATGAAATTTTTACATGATGTTATTTAGGAATCCAAAAAGCCAAAGTTAATTTGCCATACAACAGTTCAATTGTTAAACCTTCAACCGGACCGATCTAAAAGTGAAAGGTGATTGGGCAAGAGTACAGAGTGTCACGGGCTAGTTGCGCAGTCGAGATAGAAGATAGCAGCTGTTTGTAGTCAAGATGGCGTCAGTTTAGTAACATTCCTTTATTCGTTGAAGTTATTTTTAATATTTTTAACGAAGTTGTGTTACAATGAATTAAAATTTGTTTTTTGTAATGACAAAAATGAAAAAATATATTTTTTGTAGAAGATACACTCAAAAATTGTTAACAAGTTTCACAAATACTTGTAAATTTTAAAATTAAATATGAGAGTGTACAGTCACTAGAGCAAGTTGATGACACTGATCGATATCACAGAAATTATTACAGCAGTTTTACAGCTTTAATGGCAAAATACCAAAATGTATCTGAAATTAATTTCTCGTCAATAGTAGATACGTCTCAAAATTCTAGATTTTTCTGAAAGTCCTGGATATAGGTTCAGTAGTATGTGTACTATATACATAAATAATTATTCGAAAATTCAATTAGTTGAGGGGAGCGCAACTGATGAAGGTTTTCGACTAGAAACAATATACTGTCTTGCGTTCAATGGATGAAAAATTTCGAAGAGTTAGTATCGTCATTTTCTTTGACAGGTTTAAGTAAACCTACGAAATTTTTCGTGTGATTTTTATCCTAGAAATCACAGAGAAACGGCGGTACAAACAATATGACCCCCTATTTGGAGTGTCGGTGAGCGACATTTTCCTGAAACTCCTGAATGTCGGTATACATTTCGCGATAAAATAATGTCAAAAATATCAGAAATGACAAAAAGGTGAGAAATGTCAAAAATGTCAAAAATAAAAGATGAAAAAATGACAAAAATGACAAAAATGACAAAAAAGACAAAAATGACAAAAATGACAAATCGACAAAATCGACAAATCGACAAAAACGATAAAAATGACAAATATATATATATATATATATATATATATATATATATTGTTGCTGGTCTGGGACTTTCATCAGTTGCACTTTTCACAATAGAATGTCCTCTCGAACACTTATTTATGTAAGTAACCTGAAAACTGAGGTACAAGAGAACAGCAATTGCACGGAATGGCTTCAGATTCGAATCCTAGATGTCGGTCCTTATATCTCGCGCCTACATAACATCAGTTATGTCAAAAATGTCAATAATATCAAAAATTTAAAAAATGTTAAATATGCCAAAGATGTAAAAAATGTGGTGATCTAGAGTAAACTTACAATTCTAGAATTCGATTTTTCTTTTCTTCAAAGTTGTACATTTAGAGGGCTACAGGTTTCTTGAGGTATAAATTTATTATTTTCCTCACAAATCTAGAATTATAAAGATGTCGCAACCATTCCTCAGAGGCAACAGTGAATCAGCAGTATTAATTCTTGGATTACTTTTCCCATTTTCTGGGCGTCCATTCCCTTCATAATACCCGCAAATCAAATGTTATTATAGTTTTAAAATGTATATTAACCCTTTACAATAAAGCCCATTTGAGTAAAGCCACCACATTACGTAGTCATTATCTCGAAACAGATCCAGCAAATGTTTGTGCAATGGACTATGCAATTTTCCAGTCGAGTATGTTTCGATTAACTTGTAGCTGGTGCTCTCTGTGCCAGCGGGACGGAGTGGATTCCCAAATGATAACTCGCGTTCCCCGAGGGAAACTTCCCGTGGCCGTAGGTATGAGCTCTCCGACTGTACGCCGTGCTTCGTAATTGCACAGGTTATAATGTCAACATTGTACCGACATCTTATAGAGCGACGAATGCGTACGGAAGTTCTTCTCTCTCCGGGCTGGACTGGTTGGTTGCCATTGTTGATGACCTGGGATACTTTTCTCGAAAGTTGTTTTGAATGTGAGATGAAAATTGTGAGCGTTTTTTCTCTTCATTAGTTTAATTTCGTTAGTGTATGACAACGAAGCTTTCAGAGTTGTTTAGATGTTACGACAGTTGCATTCTATACTTCTAGATAAAAAAAATAGTACATAAGTTTAAAACATAGTCTACTTCGAAATAAACATAGAATTGACTTTACTAAACAGAAAATATGAGTATTAGAGCAGATTGTGTGAAAATTCAATTATGGAATAGTGGCAGTTTGATATTTACAAAAAATCACTATATTTCCGAAACTGAAAAAATATAGGCACGGGATTTATGACACTAGTTCATTAAATTCCACAAAATCTATATATAAATAGGCAAAGACAAAACGATTAGGTACAATTTTCTCATCTGTCTCTCAACCGATTTACTTCATTTTTGTTTTGTTTAGTAGCTACTGACAACCTTCAGTGCTGAATGCTAATATTAATTTATAATATTGGTTCATTCATTAAATAAAATATAATAAAAATTCATTATTTAGGTCCATACTGTCAACGCCAAACAACTGACAGTGCCGCCGCCGCCATACGGTCAAAACTCAAAACATTGAGTAATTATATATGAAGCGATTGTTAGATGCTGTTGTATTCTTAGAGCATGTACATCTGGAAGTGGCATGCAAACGTTGTTATTGGTTAGTGGTAAAATAGTCAATGTAGTAGATCAGTATTGGTTTTTCGGGCGCGTTGCTGTAACTTTTATATTAAATATTCTGTTTATAATGTTAATTTAATTATTTAATTAATATATTATTTTCACAACCTTCCCGAAGGTGTTGTATAAAAAACTGTCAGACAGCGGACAATAGAGGATGCATCAAATATTTAAATTCTCCTAGGGTTGATGGTCCTCTCTTTTCTTTAATATTTCTGAACTTGATTGAAACCGCAAATGACGAAAATTTTTAGGTTGCAAAGAACAATCTTCCAATTATTATATGGAATATTTTGCCAGGGGCGGTTCTAGCAGCAAAAATTTGAGGGGTCATTCATTTGTCAAAAATATTTCGAATACCGATATTTGATTACATTTTTATTTTCTTTTTATTTCAATAGATTTGTCAGTGTGAGTGAAAAATTTTGGTCATTACATCTACTTCTCAGATTTCTCCACAACTCTGATTCTAATAAAAATATACTTTTTACAATTTCATGAAATAGGGTCGAATTTCGACCACTGGGCGACCGCTAGTTCCTTTAATTGAATCGGGGGGATTATTACTTATGGAGATATACAATTTTTCTTCGAAAAAATTGATGCAGGCATGAAAACTGGCATATTTCTTATCAAATGACAAGAATTGAGATGTTTTGTTCTTAAAATATCCAAAATTCAGGAATATAGGGTTGTTAAGGAAACAAAAAAAAATCTTAAATGCAAATTAAAAAAAAAACAACAAAGAAAAGGCAAAAAAATCGCCAAAATCAAAAAATCTGAAAAATGTGAGAAACATAAAACATTTGAAGACGCGAGATGTAAGACCGACATCTAGGATTTTCAATTACAGCAATTACACGGAACGGCTCCAGATTCGGAACCTCTGTGTACTGATTCTCTTGAAAATCCTAGATGTCGGTCTTACATCTCGCGTCTTCAAATTTAACGAAATGCATCAAATGCATAAAGAAGTGTTCGAGAGGACATTCAATTGTGGGAAGCGCAACTGATGAAGGTTCCCGACCAGAAACAATATATATTATATTTGTATATAATATATATTGTCTTGCGTACAAAGGAATGACACCTCGAAGAGAGGAACATAAAACATGTTTAAAATGTCAAAAATGTCTAAAATGTCAAAAAATGCAAAAAATGTCAAAATTGTTATAAATGCCAAAAACGTCAAAAATGTCAAAAAAGTCAAAAATATCAAAAATGTTAAAATTGTCAAAAATGACAGAAATTTAAGATGTGTCAAATATGAGAAAAATGTCAAAAATGTCACAAACATCAGAAATTTAAAAAAAACGTCATAAATGTTAACACTGTATAAAATGTTAAAAATGTCAGAGACTAAAGGAAGCGTAAAAAAATATCTTCACCAAAAATTTTGAAAAGAATAAGAAATGCCAAAGATCAAAAATGTCCATAACGTTAAATATTATTTTTATGTTTTCTTGGGAAATAACGTTTCAAAGTCGATTCTGACCTCGTTGTCAATGACTTTAAAATATGAATTAAAAATGTACATTGCAAATTAAAATTTTGATTTATGACATTTAACTTGACATGTGTTGTTTTTAGATATACCGGTAGCACAAAAAATTCTAAAAATCATGAATTATAGTTAAACAGCTTTCAAGTTGGAAGAATTGTCATGAGATTCATTCGCCAAAAATGCGATCAAAGAATTCTGCTGTCTCCAGTGAGCCCATTAACGTCATAAGGGAAAACCTAGGAAAAACCTTATGAACTATCCCGATACTGGGTTGTTCAAAAGGAGATGACCATTAATCATTTCTTCCTTAATTGTCGGTAACCAGATACGATGGATATCTACAGAGGGAGAAGCGATACAATCGTCTTCATTCAAAAGAATTAAGGCAGACTCTTTTATTTTTCGTTTTGTTTTATGTTGTTCTTTATGAAGTATAGTTGATATGTCAAATTGTTTTTTATGGACTAAGACACATGCATGTTTACAAATTTTTGATTTTTCAAATTGTCGTTTCTTTATGTAATTCTTGTGTTCATTTATTCGTATGTTTAATGGTCTCGCTGTTTCTCCAATATAAAATTGGTGTTGTTTTCAATATTAGTGATTTCACTGTATTTCGATTGTCGTGTTATTTTAAAACAAAACATAAAACTAATCAAGAATATGCCACAAGTAACATTTAGAAGACACTGTCAAATGTGTCAAAAATGTCGGAAATATTAAAAATGCCAAAAATGATAAAAATGTCGATATTGTTGAAAATGTCAAATGTGCCAAAAATGTCAGTATCTCTAAAAATATGTTAAAAATAAAAAAAACTTCTTTTCTTTCTTTGTCATTTTTCTGTTATTTCTGTCGGTTCATTTTTTAGCTTATTTATATTTTATAATAATTTTTGGGGAATTTACTATTATTTGAGTCGGTTAACTAACAATTTATTCCCATTTAATTTCATACAATTTTCACCTATTTTTATGCGGTCTTTGGACACCTGGAGAGAACCTTAGCAAAAAATGTTTCCTTATAGTAACATGATTTTTTATTTTTTTTTCTAAGAAAACGCTATATCTTAAGTCTGACTGTCTTTTAACTACTAAATGATTTTTTGGTCAAACACATTTTTCTCAGCTTTCGCCTCAAAACTAATTATAGTCCCGGTTTATGTAAAACAAATTAAAATACATTAAAAACTATAAGTAGCCTGGAGTATAATTCGTCGGGGAGCACACAACACAGTCTCGCCGGTTTATTGTATAAACATTCAACGATGTTTTTGAAACATTATCACCCTCGAAAATTACAGTAAATTTATCTGCACCTCGAGCAATTTGTCTTCGAAACAAGTCTGTTTCGAATTTCTCAGAGATTCCGCTTTGCCCTCTCTCCCCTGAGTATTCAAATATCACATTTTTTTCCATCTCACTTTCAAAGCCATTCCAATTTATACACACACAATGTCGCTGTGTCTGTGTGTGTGGATAATTTATCCTGTTACCATTCAAGAAGCTAACATAATAAATGATGATGGGGACGACATTATCAGTCACATTTGATGAATAGCCCTACAGATTAAAAGCATATGTAAGAGGAGAGCGTGTTTTCTGCGTGAATTATGGTCACACCATTCGGATTTTCGAGTGTAATAAATAACTTCAAGAAAAACTGTATTAAAGTACAAATACTGTTTTGTTTGCTACTTTGCCTTGTTGATTTTTCTGCGTTTATGTAGGGAGTTCACGTACTGCATGCTATTGTGTGAATTCAGGAAAAAATCCTTTGTTGCTGTTATAGCAACATGAGAACTTTGAAAGGAAATTGCCTCACTCTATTGGTCTATTTTCACTGTCGAACTTATATCAACTTTTAAAATAAAACATTTAAAAAAAATATATAACCGATTTCCAGCTATACCTAACTAAAAAGCTGAAAATAATTATAACATAATACAACTCTAGCAAATAAATAACACATTCAATGCCGTTAGGTACCTACCCAGAAAGTAAAAGATGTAAACATTAAAAGGTGCTCATTCTGTACAAACTAATTACCTACCAGTCTAGTGTATTTTTGAAGTCGGTGCCAAGAAAATCTAAAATCCTGCATTGCGTACTTATCTACTGCTTCATCAAACTTGATTGTTGCTTGGCACCGACTTCAAAAATATACTAGATTGGTAGGTAATTAGTTGGTACAGAATGAGCACCTCTTAATGTTTAAATTTTTTACTTTCTAGGTAGGTACCTAACAACATTGAATGCATTATTTATTTGCTAGAATTGTATTGTATTATGTTATAATTATTTTCAGCTTTTTAGTTATAGGTGGAACTCGGTTATATTTTTTTATAAAACGTTTTATTTTCAACTTTTTAGTTTTTTTGAACTCAGGTAATTTTTATTCATTATTTCAACCTTCCTGTATATGATTTGTTTATATCCACATCATATAGCAGCTTTTTAATCACCCTATATAATTTGAATTCCACATTTTTTCCAACATCTTTATACCACCAAAGGTCCACTCCTATATTCCAACCATCCTGTATGTACGGCTTCCTATGGACCACCATAATGTTTTTAACTGCCTTTTGTAACTATTATTCTACTCCGTCCTATATTTCAATCATCATATATATGCAACTCCTTCTATCACTTTACTTTGTGATTTTGTTTGCTACAACTAAACACCCTTGTATAATTACACCAAATAGCAATTTCGAGTTTGACATGTGTTGTCACTGAATTTTCTATTTGGCCGGGAGAATGTGACAACCAAAAGCACCGTCTTCGCAAAATGGAAAAATTTGCATTTAAATAGGTATTTGCTTGGTATACAAACAAAACGAGCTTGGTACTCATTGATTTAAGGAGTCGAAAATACTATGCTTTACTACCTATATGCTTGAGATGTACATAGAAAATTTTCAAATTCGCAATTAAAACTTCCAGTGCCTAAAATTCCCGCACTATTACGTTGGAATTGAAATATTTATGTGGAAATGTCCGTTATGTGATTATGATGAAATTTTTGATAAGAATTTTGGAATTTTCGGCGATTTTCTGCAAAACTGCAAGTTGCACGTCGCAGAAAAGTATATGAGATCACCTAAGCATCTTCCTTAATAGATTAAACGTTAAAAAATTATACACATCCATAAGGAGTTATCGAAAAATCGACTAAATATTAGGGATATTGGTCGATTTCCATGCACGCATGTGTTCATTCACAAATTTTATCACTTTACCAATAGAACTCTTTTCCAAAATTTAAAGTTTCACCAATCCGGATAAATACTCTATTAAACAAGATTATATTCATTCAAAACGGTGCACCACAGGAGAAGAAATTAGGTAACATACATACAAGAAAAAAGGGAAAAAAATACACGACGAATTGATAACCTCCTCCTTTTTGGAAGTCGGTTAAAAAATATAAAATGGATTGCATTAATTCCAGCAGTGTCAACCGGTATGCATTCGCCAAAAATGCATCTTATAACAAAGTCGCACCTAGTAGCGCCACATAAAATTCTAAAGATCTCCCTTTCAAATTCGTCCAATTTGAAAAGAACTTTATGATTATATGATCTTTAAAAAATTCTGTGCTACCCTGTATATTACAAATAAATTTCTCTTAGTTACGTCAAAAATCAAATAATACACATTGTAAAATATTTTAATTTACATCTTAGAATTGTGCCTTTCCGTATTTTCTTAACCATTGACAACGGGGTCTGATCTAGACCCCGAAACGTTTGGAATATACAACAATTTTCTTTAAACTGTGGTGTTATTTCCCAAGAAGCACTTAGACATTGAAAAATATGCCACAAGTATTATTCAGAAAACATTTTTTATACTTGATGTAATTAAAAATTATATATTTTTACATTCTTGTGTTCGTATTACATATTATTTCGAAAAGTGTCCTTTACAAAGTTGGTGAACATCTCTCTGTGGATAAAAGGTAATTAACAATTATTTTCATAACTGAACAAACTGCTATAATTAAATTATCTCTTCTGTTATCATTATGGAACAAATTTTACTTACATTTTATTCTAGAAAAGTTTCTTTTTCAAGGATTCTAACATTTTCACACACTGGTTTTCCATATATTTTTTCTTGTCTAGGTGGACAAAAAGCTCCATTAGCTATTATTAAAGGACTATTTTTCGAATCTTTGTGCTGTAGTCCTATTTGAAATATTTTCAAAGGTATGCCTGGGGAATGCCCCAGGGAAAATTATTTCAGAAGTTTGTTGAAGTTTTGGAGTTGGTGGACAATGTCATAATCAGCTTAGTAATTATGTAATAATGGGTTATCCAGAGTTTAATTTATTTAGGTTACTTATCTTGAATCCTAAAAAAAGTGCAAATAAATTTATCTATGTACAAGGTAGGTACATTGACTTAACACTTTATTAATGTTAAATATAAATCTGGTTGTTGAACTGTGATGGTTAAATTTGCATTTTTTGGATGTGAGTTCTTCACATTTTATTTTATTCACTAAGGTTTGGTCGTAGAAAACTGATTTCTACGAACAAATTACCCGGTCGTACCAGTGGCTCCCCCAAATTGAAACCATTTTGTGGACACTTTTTCTTACACATAGTGTGTCTTCCTTTTTCTCAACCCTCCATACAAAGAACTTTAAAATAGTCAAAATACAGACGGCTTCCACCAGTAATGTATAGTGTAAATCAAAGAATAGAAAAGTTCACAGTCTGCATCATTTTAACAGTCAAGAATACCTTCAGTTGGACTGGAGAAAGAAGGTAGTTAAAAATGTAAGGCAGAAAGTGGTTAGACTTTTATTAATTTCCAAACACTTAATCTATAAATCTAATACCATTTCTACTTCAATGGTTGTGGAAAGTATGTTCAAAGATCGATTGCTGAGGTACTTAATAACAACATAATTACCTTTAGTTTTAACATGCAATTCTATTTTATTACAATTTTCTAAAAGTTAAATTCTCTAAACATATAGCAAGAACGATACCTCAACCGCAAATTCTTTTAACGTATGACAATCACACTGCTTGGTAGCAGTGATGAAATTTTTGGTTCAGCAGTTTCAATCATGGAAACTCGATGTTTGCACGTTAACCCGAGGATGAGGAAAAATTCATTTCAATTTCCGACAACAAATCTCCATGCAAATGAATTTCCATCTCCATCGTTGCGGCATACACACGACGTGTGTGCATCCAGCAAACCCGCCAGTGATAAATTACACGAAGTCGATGCAACTCTTTTAAGAGTCGACCTTTACCTCCTCCTCTAGCCTCTCCCTCAACAAATTACTTTCAACTTCGGCAATTTCTCCTCAAACTTTATGAATCTCTAGCAAATTTGTGGCGGATCATGAAACATCAGACAAGACATAATGCGGAAGGGATAATATTTCATACTTCAAACTTTGCTGATGGAGGTTAACGTGGAAGCTTTGGTGTTCATATATATATATATATATATATATATATATATATATATATATATATATATATATATATATATATGTTGATTAATTCCGAACGAACTTCATTGTTTATTTACTATAAAAGCTTAACATCCTAAGAGTATATTTTCAATTAATTTATATTTTCACAATAAAACATTAATTATTAAGGGAAAACCGAAGGATATGGTGAGAAGGAAAATGCGAATTCTCACATTTAACGTAACAAACTTTTGAGTACAAAAGTTGCAGGGTTAAGAGCTTTAAATGATTTGCTCAAGAAAAAGAGTGGCGGTGTTTTGAGACTGGAAGCATGGAGCAAAAGCTCTTTATTTAATATACTTCCGGTGTCTTGTTATCTGTCTGACTCTGTTTTTACTGCATCTACAGAGGCAATCTAGTTGTCTGTGCGTGGGACTGTGATATAACTGCTAATTCATATTTTTAAAACTAACAGTTAGAACTAATACGAGGGCTGGCTTTTATATTTCGAGATTGGACAACCCTAGTGTTGCAATCTGACAGCTGACAGCTCTATCGTAAAGTCTGACATTTTTGAGGTTATATGTACTCAGAACGTTTTGACATACGAGCGCTATGTGTTGTTTACAGTAACTTAAAGGATTTATCTCGGCCAAAAAATGGAATTAAATCGTGAACATTTTCGTGCGATTATTTTTTACAACTTTCGACGTGGATTAAGTCAGCAAGAGTGCATGGATGAACTTAATTTAATTTTTGGCGATGAAACCACTGTTTATCGATGGTATGGTGAATTCAATCGAGGTCGTAGTTCACTCCATGACGAATTTCGTGAAGGTCGTCCAAAAACAGTTGTTGTTCTGGAAACCATTGATGCTGTGCGTGAACTGATATTGCAAGATCGTCATGTGGCCTATCGTGAGATTGAGTCAACCTTATAAATAAGTGGGACCATCATACATTCAATATTGCATAAACATTTGAATGTCAAAAAAATTTGTTCGCGTTAGATCCCACACAATTTGTCAATCGTTCAAAAAAAGGCTCGTGTCGATTGGTCGACAGAAAAGCTCAAAAAATACGATCGCGGTGCTTCAAAACACGTTTATGACATAGTGACACATGATGAATCGTGGATTTACGCCTATGAGCCCGAAAGTAAACAGCAGTCGACTGCATGGGTGTTTCAAGATGAGCCGAATCCAACAAAATTTGTTCGCGCACGAAGCACTTCCAAACAAATCATCGCCTGTTTTTTCGGAAAAACTGGACATGTCGCAACCGTACCAATAGAATAACGCAGAACAGTCAATTCTGAGTGGTACACAAGCATTTGTTTGCCAGTTGTCTTCCAAGAAATGAGGAAAACCAACCGCCGAAGACGAATCACTCAGTCAAAACATCGATTTGATGGGTCATCCGCCGTATAGTCCTGACTTGTCGCCAAATGACTTCTTTTTATTCCCGTACGTAAAAAACAAACAGAGGTCAACGTTTTTCGACACCTGAAGAAGCGGTTGCTGCATTCAGAATGCATGTTTTGGAGATACCTCAATCAGAGTGGAAAAAGTGCTTCGACAATTGGTTCAAACGCATGCAAAAGTGTATAGATCTTCATGGGGAATATTTTGAAAAACAATAAAGCGATTTTCGATGATTAATATTTGTTTTTGTTCTCTAATCCCTAAATATAAAAGGCAGCCCTCGTATACGCTTGCAATATAGGAAATTATATAAAAATAAAATAAGTATACAAATTATGTATAATATTTGTTTTAAATCTCTTGTTTTATATTTATATTATATTTAGATTATACTATTATTATAGATTATTCTTCTGTTTGATTGGGAAATAACACCACAATGGAAATAAATAGCTCTATATTGAAAGAAAAACCAAACGTTTCAAAGTCAATTCTGACTTCGTTGTCAATGGCTTTAAAATATGTATTGAAAATGTAAATTGCAAATTTAAAGTTTGATTTCTGACATTTAAGTTGCAGTTTTCTGAATTATACTTGTGGCATATTTTTCAATGTCTAAGAGCTTCTTGGGAAATAACACCACAGTTTAAAGAAAATTGCTGTATATTCCAAACGGTTCGGGGTCTAGATCACACCCGTTGTCAATGGTTAAGAAACTATGGATAAAAAATGCACAATGCTAAGATGTAAAATTTTACATCTTAGAATTGTATGTCAGAGAATTTTTTACATGCAAATTTTCCCCGAAAATCCTAGATGTCAGTCTTTACACTTCGCGTCTTCAAATGTATATACAGTGTGTATTCATCAATCAGACAATTTCTTTTTATTAGTAATTTTAATAGAAAAAGTTTATTCTTCAAAAATAGATTTGCGTGGTCTTAAACGTAAACAGTAATCATTCTATTTCACTTTTAACCTACTTCAAAAACCTCCTTCTCAATTCGTCTTTATCTATATTTTTTTTTGCTTTTTTTATGTTTCTTCACCGATTACTCGGAAACGGCTCAAGGAATTTCGAGCGTTTTACTCAGTCCTGTTTAAGGGGATAACGAAGTGGTCCCATATTTTTTTCATTAACATAGTTTGTACCGTTTCTTAGAAAATGGGGAAAAACTATTGTTACCTATTCTCATATACTCTATGTTTGGTGGAGGCGCGGGTTTTATTAAAATTTGGAAAATTTTATTCGGAACGTGGGACAAATTGAAAAGAAATTGGATTAGTTCCGGGATAACCCCAAGCGATCAGGTATTTTTAATTTCAATAACATAGCTTGTATAGTTTCTTAGAGAATGGGGAAAAACTTTTTACCTATTTACTTATACTCTATGTTTTGGTGGATTCGCCAGATTACAAGCTTTGATACAGTTGCTGGTATTAACTGTTCGGAATTGGGTAAATTGTGAATAAGATGAATTAATCAAAATAAATGTCAGCTAATATGCATATACAGTGTATATTCATAAATCAAAGGATTTCTTTTATAATTAATAATAATTTTAAAAGAAAAAGTTATTTTTCACAAATAAATGATCTAAAACGTCAACAGTAATCATTCCATGTTAAGTTTTTAACTTGATTACAAATTATAGTATCTTCAGTTCTGCTAAGATGTAATTTAAAAGTTGATTGGAAATAAATCCCAATAAATGTCAGTTAATCAACTTCAAGGTGGAGATTCTCATTTGGTTTCTATAACAGTGTGTCTTCATAAGTTGAACTCAAACGGAAAACGTTCTTATGAATATTATTTAGAGAAAAAGTACTTTCATAAAAATATTTGCACCTAGTGTATCTGTGACAAACATACTACTTACATAAATCATGTTGTACGATGTAAAAATCTGAAATTGCTGCTCCGC
This sequence comes from Octodonta nipae, assembly GCA_034190945.1. Classification (NCBI taxonomy): domain Eukaryota; kingdom Metazoa; phylum Arthropoda; class Insecta; order Coleoptera; family Chrysomelidae; genus Octodonta; species Octodonta nipae. Next base: position 87,134,816 of record CM067223.1, on the reverse strand, counting down.
AATAAAAATTGGCTCCAATAAAAAGGCGTAATCACGGTATTTACGTTAGCGTAGGGGAAGGCAAAATATATGCCGCTTTACGCCTAATTCGTACGTGTTAATGGAAACTCGAAGTAATAAATGAAGCGTTTTGAAGCGACGGCAGCGGCAGCAACAGCGCCGGCAGCTCCTGAGCACTATATATCCTGGAATAAGGCCAAGTTGTACGCTTTACTGGAATCGTGTAATTTCCGCTGGTTTATGACTTGAGAAGGCGGAGGAGGAGGGGGTAATCTGCTATACTTGAGTCCAGGCACACTTGATCTGATTGGTTTTCAGTAACAGCCGTCTGAAGACCCGTAAACTCGCCCTACAATAGGCGCGTAACTCATAGGAATCCGACCGATTATTTTCCTATCAACTTCATTTCCTCGGGGATAATGGAAATCGTCCAATAATTCGGGAATTCTAATGGGACGTTATTCTCTTTTTCTTTTTTGCCTTTCGTGCATTCGATTTGTCACAGGGTACGTCTTATTCGTTAACCTGATGGCGTTTTACAAAAATGAAATTCGGAAAGCATCATAACTTAAGAGCGTTCCAAGAATCGAATTTTTCAAGTGGTGAACAGTCGAGGATTTGCGGTTGATTGGTAAATCGTAAATGCAAGTGTTTAAAAAATGTCTGTTCATAGAAATTTCCCTTGCTCACTTCTTTTCTGTAATAATTAGTATTTGGAATTTGTAAACGGGATAAAGTGTAACAGGTAAATACGAGTGCTGCCTTTTATATTTCGGGATTGGACAACCCTAGTGTTGCAATCTGACAACTAACAGCTCTATCGTAAAGTTTGACATTTTTGAGGTTATACGTACTCAGAACGGTTTGACATACGAGCGCTATGTGTTGTTTACAGTAACTTAAAGGATTCATCTCGGCCAAAAAATGGAATTAAATCGTGCGATTATTTTTTACAACTTTCGACGTGGATTAAGTCAGCAAGAGTGCATGAGTGAACTTAATTTAATTTTTGGCGATGAAACTCCATCAAGGACCACTGTTTACCGTTGGTATGGTGAATTCAATCGACGTCGTAGTTCACTCCAAGACGAATGTCGTGAAGGTCGTCCAAAAACAGTTGTTGTTCCGGAAACCATTGATGCTGTGCGCGAACTGATATTGCAAGATCGTCATGTGACCTATCGTGAGATTGAGTCAACCTTACACATTAGTGAGACCAGCATACATTCAATATTGCATAAACATTTGAATGTCAAAAAAAATTGTTCGCGTTGGATCCCACACAATTTGTCAATCGTTCAGAAAAGGCTCATGTCGATTGGTCGAGAGAAAAGCTCAAAAAATTCGATCGCGGTCCTTCGAAACACGTTTATGACATAGTAACAGGTGATGAATCGTGGATTTACGCGTATGAGCCCGAAAGTAAACAGCAGTCGACTGCATGGGTGTTTCAAGAGGAGCCGAATCCAACAAAAGTTGTTCGCGCACGAAGCACTTTCAAGCAAATGATCGCCTGTTTTTTCGGAAAAACTGGACATGTCGCAACCGTACCACTAGAACAACGCAGAACAGTCAATTTTGAGTGGTACACAACCATTTGTTTGCCAGTTGTCTTTCAAGACAGGATGAAAACCAACCGCCGAAGACGGATCACACTTCACCACGACAATGCGAGCTCTCACACATCGGCTCAAACAACTGCATTTTTGACCACTCAAAACATCGATTTGATGAGTCATCCGCCGGTTAGTCCTGACTTATCACCAAATGACTTCTTTTTATTCCCGTAGGTAAAAAACAAACTGAGAGGTCAACAATTTTCAACACCTGAAGAAGCGGTTGCTGCGTTCAGAATGCATGTTTTGGAGATACATCAATCAGAGTGGAAAAAGTGCTTCGACAATTATATCAAACGCATGCAAAAGTGTATAGATCTTCATAGGGAATATTTTGAAAAACAATAAAGCGATTTTCGATGATTAATAACTTGGCATTCATGTCATAACTTCAGTCTACAAAAGAAGGTGAAGAAGAATTTTAATCTCGAACCCCGATGGCAAACGCGTATTTAGTTAAGAGTTGTCAATTCTAATAGTCTCCTTAAAGCTTTGAGTAAGTACATTGTGAGAATAATTGTGATATCAGATGTAAATTGTATTGCAAAAATTATTTTGTGGAAGTGATTGTAATTGAAACAACGATAGTAGGTCGTTGAGAAAGTTTTATAAAGTAGTGGCGTCAGAGACGCTTCATACATTTATCATTTTAAAAAATCTAATTACATTTAAAAAATCTGATTATACTCAAGGTATAACCAAAAAATAAATTATAAAATCTAATTACTTTAACATTTATTTCATAAGGCAATGTTCAGCCTTCAAATGTTTAAAATATTTGTTTTCAACATATCAGGCTTTGAAAACTTCTTAATTATTCACTTGTATATTATAACGGACCACATCAAAATTTGTAAACATAAAACACTGACCTAATAGGTGCGAATATGTAATTATTAATATCTAAATGTATTTGAAGACGCGAGATGTTAAGACCGACATCTAGGATTTTCGGGGAAACTAGCACATAGACGTTCCGAATCTGGAACCGTTCCATGTAATTGCTGTTACCTGTTTTTTCTAGGTTAGAATGTCACGATGAAATTTTCAGGTTAATTTCACCTGTCAGCGATCTTGAATACTTTCTTCGAGGTGTCATTCTTTTGTACGCGTTTCATTTATTTTTGTAAACGTCAGTCTGAATTCTTGTAGTTATTATGCCCTTTGTGTTCTGTATATATTATTTGAAGGTAGCTTAAGGGTTGCGCACTATATTCTGATTTGATTAACCAAATTACATCATGATTTACTTTCGTTTGCATTGGGACACCCCATATATGCAAACCAAAAAAGCTGTAAGGCCTTGTATAGATCCTTCTAGAGATACAGCAATATGATGAAATTCAAAATATGGCGGCTTACGGTCGCCACAAGATGGCGCATTTGTTTTAATTAAATTAGGATTTTTTTGTTCGATGGCTGATGTGGTGGATCTATCATAATTAGTTTTAATAATTTCATACAACAAACTTTGTAATTAAATAAATATTTGATTCAATTGTTTCTTTAAGGCATTGCAATCATAATTGTTTTTGAAATAGTTTGATGTAAGATCCATTATATTGTAAAGTAGGAATTTAAAAGTACTGAAGAGATCTGAGCCATCAAGGGTTTAATATGTTCCTAAACTACTTCAAAAGAAAATTCATTGTGCAACAAGAAAGTTCTGCGAGCTGAAGTTTTATGAACTCTCCATCGATTTTTCTAAACGCTAATAGTATTTGAGCTAAACCTTAAGTGCTATTCAAGAACTTAATAAATACATCTTTCTAACTTATACAAGTAGGTTGTGGTTTTTTAATATGACAACAAAAAAAAATTCAACAAATGATTGTATTTAGACCGAAATTATTATTGGATATGTCAGGCTATGTACTTATACTCTTTTGAAATGTTGTTTTGGTAAAACATAGATGTTATAATAAGGAGTAAGCGAGTAAAATTGGAATTAAAAATATGTTTATTAAGTTTTTAATAATGTCTTTGTTGACCGTAGTTATCTATACACTTCCCAAAACGTCTTGGCATTGATTCAATAAGGTGTCTATTTCCTCTAGAGGAATACTACTATAAACATCTTGCGCTTTGTTCAAAGAAGAAGAAGAAGAAGATTACTACTGCTTTTAAACAAAACGAATATACACATCATACAATAGAACACAACATGAGACAGGATACATAGTTGAAACAAAACGAAGATGTTGCTGAAAAAACAACGACCACCCTGCCGTACATCAAGGGAACAAACGACAGAATTGGCCGAATTTTACGGAAACACAACATAACTACAGCGTATATACAACACCAACCCATAGGAACAACTTTGAAAAATCCAAAACCAAAAATCAAATTAGAAACCTGTGACAAAAGCTACGTCGGCCAAACAAACAGAAGAATCCCTGCTAGATTAGAAGAGCACAAATTATCTGTCAGAAACAAACAACAACTGCAACATCAACATCAACTACAGACGGGTCACAAAATAAATTTTGACAGTTGTAAACAAATCGCCAACAACAATTGAAATCGAAAAAGACGAACAACTAATACTTGGAAAACAGTACTCAAATATTGCAAAACCGATCCCACAACAGACACCGTGAAACTGACGACTGGTCATATGACCCATACGACAGCGGAGGGGGATGAGCCGACTACAACCAATCAGCGTCGCTACAACCTCCGATAAAGGCATATAAATACTGAGCGCGGACACAGCAACTCTTAGTCTATTATATTGCCAGGTGAGATCTTGGCAATATAATACCTAGGTAAAATGTTCTTTTCAGAGCACAAACCGGATACAACAAAGAAAATTATATTGTTCCAACCGTGAAGGACTACAACGCATTGAGAATGCCAAGTGAGACCTTGGCGAAACGTCTGCAGGATTCAAATATGAATCAATATAACGAACGGATGTATTCCCGGATAAATATTTCTTCATATTGTTCCATCCGTGATAGCCTACGACTAGACATATATATATATATATATATATATATATATATATATATATTTGAACAAAGCTAGGTTCCGGGTGAGAACCGCGTCTATTAAATACTCGACGTTTCGACTACTGCTTTGGAGCCATTATCAAGAGACCGATGTCAAAAAGATCATCAGATCATCATTCCTCGTGAAAAGTCTTCTAAAATACCGAAAATTTACGGACTACCCAAAATTCATAAGCCGGACATTCCTCTTAGGCCCATTGTCAGTTCAGTTCAATCCCCGACCCAAGAATTAGCTTGGTACTTAGCCAAAACCTCTAGCCGAGCAAGCATCCTCGTACCTAAAGAACTCTTCTTCCTTCCTAGATATGCTAAGTGCTTATAGAATTTCAGAAAATGATATCCTAGTTAGCTTCGATGTTGTATCTCTTTTCACCAATGTCTCCATTTCAGAAACGTTAGATATTCTAAAAACAAAACACAATATCTCTTATGACATCATCAAACTTGAACAACACTGTTCTTCTAGCACTTATTTTTCATTTCAAGACACTCTATTCAAACAAGTACGTGGGGCCCCCATGAGTTCACCTCTTTCTCCAGTGCTTGCTAATATTTGCATGGAACAAATCGAAAATAATTTAAAACCTTCCTGTTGGTTTAGATATGTACTTGATACTTTTGCCATTTGGCCTCATGGCAGAGATTCATTAGACTTCTTTCTACAACACCCCAATGGTATACATTCTAATATACAATTTACAATGGAAATCGTTTCTTGTTCTTGTTTCTTGATGTCCTCATAACAAAAACCAACAATGACAGATTCTCACATACCGTCTATAGGAAACCAACCCATACCAATCGATACTTAAATGCCCAATCACACCACCACCCTGCCCAATTAAGTTCTGTAATGAAATCTTTGACTCTTAGATCTATTTGTTTAACAGATATTGACAATAGACAAAACGAACTTAATAATCTTCAACAAATCTTTCGACAAAACGGTTATCATTCGGACCACATTGCGCGTATAATTCATCAATCTCAACAACCCCCAATCACACCAATCCCGTCAGAAACCGACCAACAACATCGAAAAGCCGTCCTTCCATACATTCGAGGAGTCACTGACAAAATAACACGGATTTTACAACGACATCCAATAAAGACTGTCTTCAACACTACTCAAACTATAGGCAACCTAACCGGTAACCCCAAAGACAAAGTACCTAACGAGGATCCAGGAGTTTACGAAATTTCATGTCGCGATTGCCCACAAAGCTACATCGGTCGTACCAACAGGCGCGTTAACCATCTCTGTCAGTTTGTAAAAAAGATCCGACTTCAGCTCTCGCGCATCACCATATCCAAACAGGACACTCTATCAACTTCGAGGACAGTAGGACTATCATATCTCTCAATTCTCTTAGGGCATCCACTATTCGCGAAGCCATCGAAATAGAGAAAAGACCTCTCTGTCTAAATAGACGCGATAACAGCACTTACCTTCCCACAGTTTGGACCTCCTTAATTGCCAGATTCCCACCAACACCCAACCAATCACCGCACAGCCCCTTCATCACGCGACATCCCCTCCTAATTGACCGATAACTATAAAGAAAAGAAGCAGCGCAGACTCACGTTCAGTTCAGTTACCTAGTGACTCTTGCGGAGTAGGCAGTTCCATATTCCCGCCTTTTTACCATGCCAAACGCGCCTGCGCATTACAAAGTGTGAAAAGATCTATACGACGTTAATGTGAGTCAACGATTTCCGTGTAAATTGTGAATTTTAGGGTTCTGAGGAGCGAACCCGAATTACATAAAGAAAGTGATTTGACCAAGGAAATAATTAATACGATAGATATAATGTCTCAAATCTCCCTGAGACATTTTTTATACCATTCACTTCGTACTGATTTATAGTATTAATTTAAATCAATCCCCGTTATTTGTTTATTCGAAGCGCCATCTTTTGGCCATTTACCGTACTATGGAACGTTGGTGTTCGCTTTTAAAAGCGTCATTGTCCCACCTCTTTAATAAATGTTGGTTTTAACAAAAGAAGTTTCATTAAGCTCTTGATATCGAAATCATTGGAACAGTTTTCTCACCGTTCAATACCGAAACATGTACAGAAAATCAAATTTGAAACTCCAAATCGAAGCAGAATATCGAAACAGTTTAGAAACTAATCTCATTATCAGTTAATTGACTTCGGGGGTTTGATTTAAATGATGACACAGAACGTGAACAATTAGAGTTTAGTGAATTATTACATTTCACCGACGACCTCGTACAGTTTCTATTATTTGACGTTCAACAATATGGTGTGAATGATGACGAGTTGAATATTGAAGGAGGAAATGCCAACACAACTTTACGGTCGAGTGTGATGGTGACGAACTATGCCTCATTAAGCGCAAGTATTTCTCTCCTGAGTGCATTCCTATGTTAATTGTTGTTCTGCGTTTATTTCTATAAGTTGTATTTGTAACTTACGGGGGTTTGAAATGCTAGGGTACTTGTTTGTTGTTCGACTTCTTCGAAATACTTTACCAAAAGAATAAAATGAGGTTCGTTCACTCCAATAATACAATACAATACAATCCAATACAATAGCTGCGAATGTTTTCTAGATATGCTTCCTTCAGTTGTTTTATAACGAAGAGTTCCTATGAACATATGTCAGCAAACGCGTCGTGACAGATGTATAGGGTGTTGAAAAAATTTTTTTTCAGATTTTTCTTCTGAATACTAGAGTTTTTGAGTTATTTATTTAAATTTTGTAGCATTAATAATCACAGAAACGGTCATGAAAATTTACGGGGTAGTACTTTTTCTGGAGTTATTTGTGTTTTCTGCCCCTACTTTATTTTCCAAAATGAATCTCTTCTGAATTTGGATTCTTTTTTATTTCATTCGGTTTTTTCGTATCCGTAGCCGAGAGAATAAGAAAAATCAAACAAAGTACTAAACCAAAGTACTCTAGGACGACGAATTTGATTGATTGATTGATTGTTTAGAACCATTCCATTAGGTCTAAGTTACCATATAAACATTATAGAAGGGCGGGGAGGGCATAAGTTAGCAACAAATAAAGCCGAGAGACTAAGAAGTATGAAACAAAGTACTTAACAAAATACTCTAGGACGTCGAATTTTATCATGACAGTTGTTTAGAACCTTTTCGTTAGAACCATGTGACAATTATTAAAAGGTGGGGCGGGAATTTGTTTTGATAATTTAGTAACAAATTAAGCCGAGTGATTAAAAAAGCATCAAACAAAGTAGTTAAACAAAGCACTCTAAGACGTCGAATTTGATCATGGCAGTTGTTAAGAACCATTCATAAGAGTTAAAGAACCAGATAAACATCTCTGAAGGGCGGGGCGGGAATTTGTTTAAATAATTTTGCCATAAATAAAGCCGAGAGAGTAAGGAATATCAAACAGAGTACTTAAACAAAGTACTCTAGGACGTCGAATTTGATCATGACAGTGGTTTAGAATCTGTCCATCACATCTAAGGAACCATATAAACATTTTTGAAACACGGGGTGGGAATTTGTTTAAATCATTAGCAACAAATAAATTCGAGAGGGTAAAAAACATCAAACAAACAACAAAAAGTAACTTAATTCATTTCTCTTACATTCAAAGGGACGGATTGTGGTGTTTCTACATTAAATAACAATAATATAAAGACTAAAGGGGCAGTTTTGATCCTGTAAAATTTTTACAAAATATATGATAATATATCCCAAATATTCCAAATATTTTTCACGAAAAATCAAATTGTCGAACAAAATTGCTCAAAAAAGTATGCAAACCAATTCGTGTGAAAATATATACGTTTTAAATAATGGTGTATTTTCTCACTTACGTTTCATTTGAAGCTCTAATCGCATTTTTTCACTTAGTACACTATAAGGCCGTGTTTAATTTTTTGATGACCGGGTTTCGATTCCAATGTTAGTTTTTATTACACTTTAATAATATTTCACTCAAATTGGGCAAAGGCATAATAAGGTTTTAATGCTGGATAATAACTAACAACTTTTGTCTAAAGTAGGAAATATAAAGTAATTTAACGCAACTCAGAATTCTAAAAATGAAGATACGTCTGTTATTTTTTCAATATTTTTAAATGATGTATGCCAATCGAGAGTTGCACATTATTTAAATCACACTGTATAACATAGTTTGCAAACTTCACACTAACAAAGTTATACAAAATTCTATTGTTTATAATACGCTAAGTATTCCTAATGCTCTAGCTCTTTCTCCCCCCTCGAATTTATATTCTTTTCCCATATTTTTTAACTATTTTATTTGTTTTATTATTATTGGGTCCACTTTCAATAAGTATAACCTGTATACTGTAACCACCCTGTATATGTTCCTGTGTATTGGCCAATCAATAAAACTTATTTGTTTATCATTTTCTAAACCACCCTGTACAACTCAAACCCAGACGTTAGTGCAACTGCCCTAATGTCTTTAAAACCACACTGTATAAGTATAAATTCTCTCCACACTATTGACTGTTTCTATTTTGTTATTGTTTAAATTATACCCGTATACCTATAATATTGCTTTGCCCCATATGCCTACCCTCTGTAACAAAAATTTTCACAATTTTGAACTACATTTTATAACTATAATTTTACTTTACCGTTTATTTCAATCACCCAGTATATGCAACTGGTTTGAAAATTTTTTGAACCAATGTCTATTGCTATATTATAGCCCGCCTTATATTTCGAATATCCTGCTTATGCTTATAGGTATAAGAAATTTTTTGTGCACCCTGAATAACAATAATTTTACTCCACTCTTACTTCATCCACCTTGTATAAGCAACTACCTACTTATTGCCCATATTATATATCTTTTTTAACAACCCTGTATAACTATAATTCTACTCCACCTTATATTTCAACCATCATCCATATTCAACTTAAAACAATGCGGTTTGAATCATCAAAATTAGTAGTCTAGGACATCAGTGGCTTAATGCCTCATTTTAACAGCGTAAATGATCTATTTCCTAGAGATTTTGATTTGCAATTATTTATTTCTACTTTGTATATTGCATTTTTTATATTAATTTAGGAATTGGGTTGTAAGTATGAACTCCCTCTATTTTTTAGCTCAGACTCCACTGGCTTTATAATTATTTAGAAAAGTTTCCAAATATCTAGGAAGCTTCAAGTTTTAGTCATTCAAACTCTGGCATTTTTTGACCTGGTTCTCTTTGTTTCCAAAAATTTTTATTTGTGAAGGGCTACATCTGTAAAATTTTTTTTTACTATATGTTTTAAGAACTCTCGCCCAATTTCTTAGCGTAGAGTCCACTAGTGTTGAAAAAAAAGGAGTTGCCATTAAAAAGAAAGAGAAATCCGGTGCCAACGTCTGAGCACTTCCTTTAATTATTTAGAACAGTTTCCAAAGATTTAGGAACCTTCAAGTTTCATTCTGGCCCACTCTGGCATTTTTTGACCTGGCACTCTTTGTTTTCAAAAAATATATTTTTGTGATGTTTCAATTAAAGTTTTATTGAAATACATAGTAGATTCTAAACATGGTATAAAAACAATGTGTTCTATGTCAAAAAACAAAGTTGGGGTCCACTTTCGGAAGAACCGGAAGTCCTAGACAAGTGAAAACAGCTCCTCGAAAAACCCTTCTGTACAAGTTTTCATATTAATATGAGGGCTACCTTTTATATTTCGAGATTAGAGAACAAAAACAAATATTAATCATCGAAAATCGCTTTATTGTTTTTCAAAATATTCCCCATGCATTCTGAACGCAGCAACCGCTTCTTCAGATTTCAAAAAACGTTGACCTCTCAGTTTGTTTTTTACTTACGGGAATAAAAAGAAGTCATTTGGTGACAAGTCAGGATTATACGGCGGAGGGCTCATCAAATCTATGTTTTGAGTGGTCAAAAATGCAGTTGTTTGAGCTGATGTGTGAGAGTTTGCATTGTGGTGGTGAAGAGTGATCCGTCTTCGGCGGTTGGTTTTCCTCATTTCTTGGAAGACAACTGGCAAACAAATGATTGTGTACCACTCAGAATTGACTGTTCTGCGTTGTTCTAGTGATACGGTTGCGACATGTCCAGTTTTTCCGAAAAAACAGGCAATCATTTGCTTGGAAGTGCTTCGTGCCCGAACAACTTTTGTTGGATTCGGTTCATCTTGAAACACTGCTGTTTATTTTCGGGCTCACACGCATAAATCCACGATTCATTACCTGTCACTATGACATAAACGTGTTTTGAAGCACCGCGATCGTATTTTTTGAGCTTTTCTTTCGAGCAATCGACACCAGCCTTTTTTTGGACGATTGACAAATTGTGTGGGATCCAACGCGAACAATTTTTTTTGACATTCAAATATTTATGCAATATTGAATGTATGCTGGTCCCACTAATGTGTAAGGTTGACTCAATCTCGCGATAGGTCACATGACTATCTTGCAATATCAGTTCGCGCACAGCATCAATGGTTTCCGGAACAACAACTGTTTTTGGACGACCTACACGAACTTCGTCTTGGAGTGAACTACGACCTTGATTGAATTCACCATACCATCGATAAACATAAACAGTGGTTCTTGATGGAGTTTCATCACCAAAAATTAAATTAAGTTTATTCGTGCACTCTTGCTGACTTAATCCACGTCGAAAGTTGTAAAAAATAATCGCACGAATATGTTCACGATTTAATTCCAGTTTTTGGCCGAGATTAATCTTTTAAGTTACTGTAAACAATACATAGCGCTCATATGTCAAAACGTTCTCAGTACGTATAACCTCAAAAATGTCAAACTTTACGATAGAGCTGTCAGTTGTCAGATTGCAACACTAGGGTTGTCCAATCCCGAAATATAAAAGGCAGCTCTCGTACTCTTTGTACTTTCCTATATACTCAGCTCATAATAGTATACCCTGTACGAGTGAAATAAACCATACAGAGTGTTACCTAGACCAATAAACGATAGTTTGATTTCAACCACTTGGGATGCACTGTTAAGTTTGAAGCAGATTACAAAAATAATAATTTCATCAGTTTTATTTATTTTACGGACAATCAACTATCGTAAACACAAAAAACCTGAAGACCCCTTTAAATCAAGGGCCGCAACTTTATATTGTGCATGGATTGAGAAGTTTATCACCGGCCTGGCAGGAATGGGCATCTTCGGTTCGGATAGCGTGATTGTTTATGGCGTTCCTCGAGAAAAGCTCGAAATCTAGTTCGAACCCTCTTCAAAGTTTAAATTAAAACTGCTGCGCCATATTCTGCTCACAGTGATAGCCGATGTGCCCGTGGAGTATCAGCGATGCTCGGTGAAGAATTCTATTACATTTTCGAAGTTTCACGAAGTTTAGTTTCCATATAAAAGGCAATTCCATTAATTGCTTGGAAGTTTTCTATCGTGTTTGGGCCGAAACAAAGAATTATGAGTTTCTGATATACTGTTTTATATTCAGCGCACTTTGCAATTCAATATTAAATATTTTTCAATATAATTACTCCAAGAATCTTTGACAAGATTACTTGAAAGTTAATGACATAGAAAGAGCTAACTTCAATTATAGTACTATTCAGATTCTGTTAGAATGCAATATTGATTGCGCTTTAATGGTCATGAACAAACAAATTATCAACAGACAAGTATTAAAATATCCCCAAATACACGAGATTGCTTTTCCAAGAAGCTGTTGGCGCACAGGTAATAAATTAAAAGAAGTATTAATCAAAGCAGTTAATACGTATGTCAACCATTATTAGAACGGCAACATAGAATACCAAACGACAAACTGTTTGATAGTATCCATAATCGATGTTTGTTCATTTTGTAGACGCGAGCTGTAAGACCGACATCTAGGATTTTAGGGGAAACTATAGCACAGAGGGTCCGAATCTGGAACCGTTCCGTGTAATTACTGTGCTCGCGTTACTCCTTAGGTTAGAATGTCGCGATGAAATTTTCAGATTACTTCACCTGTCAGAGATATTGAATACTATCTTCGAGGTGTCATTCTTTTGTACACAAGACAATATATATGATATATATTGTTTCTGGTCGAGAACCTTCATCAGTTGCATTTCCCACATTAGAGTGTCCTCTCGAACACTTATTTATGTATTTGATACATAACATATTAAACAATGGTGGAGTTGCTAATATAGATGCAAAAACTCTAATAGTGTTATCTAGACATATAGCACTACCATTTGCTCACACCATAAATTTAAGTATACAGAAAGCTATTTGGCCTAGAACACTCAAACTAGCTGATGTTACACCAATCTATAAGGCTAATAATAGGGACAATATCGCAAATTATAGACCAATATCCTTAATATCAAACCTAGCAAATTTTGAAAAGATTATCTACCACAGACTACTCGATTTCATTAAAAAGAATAAAATCTTATCAAAAATGCAATATGGCTTCATGAAAAATACTGGTACAAAGGATGCTCTAAATTTTATTACTAATACAATTTATGAAAAACTTGATAAAAGTGAACCTATTGCTATTACATTTTTTGACGTATCCAAAGCTTTTGGTACTGTTAACCATTCAATATTATTAGATAAATTATACAGATATGGAATTAGAGGAAGTGCGTTCAAACTCATTTCAAGCTACTTGACAAGTAGATATCAGCGAGTAAAAATAAATGACACTGTAAGTGGTTTCAGTGAAATTAAAACAGGTGTTCCACAAGGTAGCATCTTGGGTCCCCTACTATTTATTTTATATATAAATGACCTACTACTTGATATACCAGAGGAAATTATATTATCTTTTGTTGATGATACGGCTGTGATATCAACAGGAAAAACATGGAATGCAGTCGAAACGCAAATGAATTACTATCTTAACTTGATAAATAAATGGCTTGCCTTAAAAAGTCTCTAAATGTTGATAAAACGGTTTTCATGACATTCGGAAACTACTGCAATAGTGTTCCCCGCCATATAAATATTAAGATAAATACCAAAAAAATAAGAATTGTAGAAAGTTGTAAATACTTAGGAAATCGATATAAGTTGTAATTCAACTTAGACTTACGACTTAAGTCTTACGTTGTATTCTGAAGAAGCCAGTAACGTGGTGAAACAATTGTCAATAGTAAATAAATTTAAGTGAAAATTACATCAGTGTATTTATTTTAATATAATATTAAAATGAATTTTCATCAAGTAAAGACTGAAACTATCATCAACTTTTTAAGCGTTGTAAATAATTTTGTTTGAGGACAAAAGTGGTGAAGCGGTAGATGAACATGATGGCCGAAAAAGGGTTAGATAGATACCCCATCCTCCGAATTTTCCAATATAAAACATGTTTAGGGTATGTTGGGTAAGAGGCTAGGAAATTTACTCCAGCCTTCATGGACTTTGGAGTTTCTAAGACATGAAATACAGCTAGCTTGGGATAGTATTCCGCAAGAAGAGATAGGTCATCTTTAGAATCAATGCCAACACTAGTTGGGGAGTTTTTATTTATTTATTCATTTAACCAATAGAATAATAATATCAGAACATTATTACATAATCTCCACATAGGTAATCAGGTTACCTAAAATTAATAATATATGAACCTATCCTATCGAAAATGTACACTTAACATAAAGAAAAATATAAAAATACATAAATTAAGGAAGAACATAAAGGAAAAAAAATAAAATAAAATTTTTACACGAAGTGACTTTTTTGTCAATTGCCTATCTGATTGTTGTATACATTTATTGCTCTTATAAAATTGCATTTTCTACGGACTGTTTTAGATCTATGAGGGCTGCCTTTTATATTTCGGGATTAAAGAACAAGAACAAATATTAATCATCGAAAATAGCTTTATTGTTTTTCAAAATATTCCCCATGAAGATCTATACACTTTTGCATGCGTTTGAACCAATTGTCGAACCACTTTTTCCACTCTGATTGAGGTATCTCCAAAACATGCATTCTGAACGAAGCAACCGCTTCTTCAGGTGTCGAAAAATGTTGACCTCTCTGTTTGTTTTTTACGTACGGGAATAAAAAGAAGTCATTTGGAGATAAGTCAGGACTATACGGCGGATGACTCATCAAATCGATGTTTTGAGTGGTCAAAAATGCAGTTGTTTGAGCCGATCATTTGCTTGGAAATGCGCGAACAACTTTTGTTGAAACACCCATACAGTCGACTGTTGTTTACTTTCGGGCTCATACGCGTAAATCCACGATTCATCACCTGTCACTATGTCATAAACGTGTTTTGAAGCACCACGATCGTATTTTTGAGCTTTTCTTTCGACCAATCGACACGAGCCTTTTTTTGAACGATTGACAAATTGTGTGGGATCCAACGCGAACAAATTTTTTTGACATTCAAATATTTATGCAATATTGAATGTGTGCTGGTCCCACTAATGTGTAAGGTTGACTTGCAATATCAGTTCGCGCACAGCATCAGTGGTTTCCGGAACAACAACTGTTTTTGGACGACCTTCACGAAATTCGTCTTGGAGTGAACTACGACCTCAATTGAATTCACCATACCATCGATAAACAGTGGTCCTTGAAGGAGTTTCATCGCCAAAAATTAAATTAAGTTTATCCATGCACTCTTGCTGACTTAATCTACCTCGAAAGTTGTAAGTTCACGATTTAATTCCATTTTTTGGCCGAGATGAAGTTACTGTATACAACACATAGCGCTCGTATGTCAAAACGTTCTGAGTACGTATAACCTCAAAAATGTCAAACTACAATCGAGCTGTCAGTTGTCAGATTGCAACACTAGGGTTGTGCAATCCCGAAATATAAAAGGCAGCCCTCGTATGCGGGAGAAGTAAGCTCTTGTTCTTAGTAATACTGCCTGAGTTTGGAAAATTTTCTTTTAGCGTAATGTAGTGATGTTTCAAAGCTTGAAGTGAGAAGAGCTCCTCTAAGTTTAAAGGATTCTTATAAGAACATTTTATTCTTGTTTACGATTTTTAATAGTTTCTTCTGGTGGCTTTGTAGATGTTTGTAGCGTTGTATTAAGGTTCCCCCCCCAGGAAATGATTCCATAGTTGATCATGCTGTGAAAAAATGCGTAATACACCTTCATCAATGTGTTCGTTTTCATAATCTTGGAGACATTATATAATACAAATCCTAAATACTTTGTTTTCCTTAGAATGTATTCTACATGTTTATCCCACTTCATTCGTTTATCAAAGATGATTCCCAAATATTTACATGATTCCACCCTATTCAGGTTTTTTCCATTGAGTGTTTAGGTTTACCGAAACACTAATGTTGCAATTTCCGAATGTTATGTAAACAATTTTCTCCAAAGATAGTTTATTTAAAGCTAGCCAGTTACTTATAGCTTCAAGATAGTTTTCATTTTGATCTCTACTTCAGCCCAACTTTCTCCTATAGATATAACCGCTGTGTCATCCGCAAATGATATTATTACGTCATCAGGCATAGGAGTAAGTCATTAACGTACAGAATGAATAACAACGGCCCCAGTACTGTTCCTTGCGGAAGTGTATAGATAACTGCGGTGGACAAACACATTATAAAGATACTTAATAAAAAAACATTGAACTCTCGGGCATTTTTTTATTTAATTTGTAATCTTGATATCAAAATTTATTTACTCTTACCAAAATATATCCTTCCTGGTGGTTCTTTGTCCTATCTTCTGTGTGTTTTGTCTCTGGTTGCATTTTGGTTTTGGAGAAATTTCTTACAGTAGTTGACAAAATGTTCAACACATGACATCTAACCCCAAGATCTAATCTTATAACTTAAGCATTTCTGCTTATTGTTTGAAGTTTCCAAGATAATTTCTCGCCCAACTATTTTTGTCCATATCTCGCAAGTTCCCAACTCATTCAAAACTTGCACAATTATAATTTAAACCAGAGCTTTTCAAGTAACACCATCAGAGAAGATGGACTAACCAAAAATGGTCCGTCTCTCTGCCTTTTGTTTATATCATTACCGTTTTCCAGCCTGCGGCAACCGCATGATATTGCCCAAAACTTCACAACGAGAAACTATTTACCTAAACATAAATTTCGGCAGTCGTGAAACGCTATGGCGACAATCTTAAAGGGACCCAGCAGCTATTAAGTAGTTGGGTCACACGTGAAACCTCAGAATAGGCGTGAGTGTCGGCCGCAATAACCGCACTATGTGAAGAATTTTAATTACAACAGATTAAATTATACTGTACGTAGTGCATATTCCCGACCTGCGGTGACACCATCCTCGACGGATATTATGAAGTATTTCCATTTTCACTTCGTGGAGTGCCTCGGTAAATATTTCCTCATATTCGCGTATAATGAAGTGCGATTTTTGCTCGACTGATATGCATTCGCGTTAAAATTCGATCGTAATTTTAATATTGCAAACGGAAATGTTTCTGTTTATGAATGAGAACGTAGTTGATTTAAATAACTCGAAAAGCTTTCAGGACCTAATTGAATGAATGTCAAAACGCGTGACACTTTATATAACGGCGACAAGTTTTATAATTGAACAAAATGTTCATTAGGAAAAATGAATTTACATTTTCACTAGTGAATGTAAAGGGCATGCGTCTGGATTATTATTACCTTTGTTTGTAAGACAAGGGTCACTGTTAGCACTTGCTGATATTTTCAAATGCTGTTTTGGAGATTATTAACCCTCAACTACTAACGTACCTAATGTGTTACAGACGGCTATTTAAATTGAATATATATATATATATATATATATATATATATATATATATATATATATATATATATATATATATATATATATATATATATAGCTCTCTTGATGGTCAGGGTGTTCGTCCGTGTAAAGGAACGGTCGCCTGACGTTTCGCCAAAATCTCACTTGGCATTTTCATAAGGGTTTTCCTCTTCTTCCAACACGAAGGGTGGCTGCAGGTTCGGACCTTACCGGACTACTTCGTATCCGAGATCTTCTTCAAAAGAAGAACAATTAGGGAAGCTATAGAAATTGAAAAGGAAGGAGAAATCAATAACCGTAACGAAGCTCTACACCTGCATCAAGCCTGGAAGAACATCTTACGGGAAAAGAAAAACAAATTAAAAGAGAGCGCAACAATACCACAACGTTGCATTCCGTCACTCGTAGCTAACTATCAGGACGCCCACACTTCTAACGAACATCTGCAGCCGCCATCGGTACAAACAGAACCACGTCATCGGTACAATTTGCGACAACGCAATGGTGTCACCCAATCAAAACAAACGGCACCGCCCCCTCAACACAATCGGAGGCGGGGCAAGCAAATAGGAAGGGACTCGGGAGATAGCATAAATAGCGGCGCGCACATATCGGAGCTCACTTCCACTTCAGACTCCACGGAGAGCAGACCAAGCGGAGAACGACCTAGCCGACGATCTCGGATACGAAGTAGTCCGGAAAGGAACCTGCAGCCACCCTTCGTGTTGGAAGAAGAGGAAAATGCCAAGTGAGATTTTGGCGAAAGGTCAGGCGACCGTTCCTTTACAGGGACAAAACTTTCAACGGACGAACACACGGACCATCAAGAGAGCTACACATAGTTCCGTCCGTGCCAACTTGTTTTCATATATATATATATATATATATATATATATATATATATATATATATATTTAAGGTTTAATTTTTGTGTTGGTTTGTGACCAAATATACTTCATATATATTTGGCAAAGTGAATATCATGTTTAGAAGTGAAAAAGAACTATATCTTTTAGTTATTATTCAAATTTTGTATACAAGTACCAAATACTCAGCAGCATTTTGACATCGATCTATTAAAGTATCGAAATAAAATAGATACATTAAAATTATGAATTAGTTTATCATTCGGAGTACAGTATTGGAAGAGAAACATAGCAAAAAATTGGGTCAAAATCATAAACTTGCAAAAAAATTGACAAAGGCTGGATATCATGAAGTTGACGCGCAATATGGGTAAATATATATATATATATATATATATATATATATATATATTAAAGTACGGGTAAATTATTTTTATTCTTTGTAACTTACAGATGAATTGAAATATTATTAAGGAAACAAAAATTCATAGAGTAGCAAAAATGTTGACTTTTTATTTAATCAATCTGAGAAATCTGTATTATATTCAGATTGATTATGAGTGTTTGAAAACTTATTCTCCATTTCCAGTAAGTTACAATAAATCACATTTAAATTTTGTAAATCTGTCTTTTTATTGTTGGTATTAGACTGACCTTTAATGAAGACCATCTCCAAGAAGCTACGTTTAAAACTGTTACGTTCAATGACCAGAATTTGCGGATTTTCAAAGGAAGGAGAATGGTTATGTTCTAAACAGTGGGTGGCTACAGCACAACTTTCTTTTTTTAGTTTTATATCACTCTTGTGTAAGGTCATTCGGTGTTCCAAATTTCTTTACGTCTGACCAATGTAGGAAGCAGGGTAGTTGTTACTGTCGATTTTATATATAACGTTGGATTTAAGATAATTAGGAATTTTATCTTTTGTTTTGCTAAATAGATGATTAACTGTTTTTATAGATTTATGAGCAAATTTTATACTAGTTTCGTTTTTGAAGATCCTCAATACTTTTGGAGTTAGTTCTTTGATATATGGTATAGAGGCAAAGCAGTAATTTGCGTTTCTTGGTTGATATTATTTACATGAAAATTATTCTGACTTTTATATTGTTACGATGTTCAAAACTATCTCTCAACATACTTGGGGTATTAAATAATATTTTGTTAAGTAATTTAAAAGGATAATAATTATTTAGGAATAATGTTAACAACACTTGTAGGCTCTTATCTTTGAACGATGGATGGTAAATTTTAAGAACTCTATTTTTCATGCTACTAAACAAGTTTATTTTCATTTTTAGTGGGTGATTTGAGTGAAAATTCATATATCTTCCTGAACTGCTAGGTTTCCTATACTAATCTAATTTTAGAATATTGTCAGTGTCCCTAAATATTCGTGTGTCCAAAAAGGGATGAAGATGAATCACATAGTATTCCTTTTTTTGCTTTATTTCTTGCGTTATCTGAATCTGGTAAGCCTTTAAATGAAGATCTTTGGGCAAAATTATGTCAAAGGTTGGTTTTGGATGATGATGTTTTGCTTTTTTCTTCTTTTACTGAACCAGTTTCCATAGATTTTTGAACATTTTTTCCAATGGTAACATTTGGTGGACAATTTTCTCTTCCATATTCTGTACAAAATTTTATTCCAACTTCTGCACAACTTTCACCAAATTTAAAATAATTTTTAATAATAAACACGCGTTGCTCAATGGTGTCAAATAACATATGATATTCTAGTACAAAAAATTTAATTAGCGGCAAATTAAAAAATTTTCCTCAAATTGGAAACCCTTTAGAAAAGTAACAGTTGGTAGTTACGTTATATTAATTTGTCAATTTCAACTTTATATTTTATTTAAATTTTTATGCCTTTGACAACGAGAACTCAGAATAAGACTTTTTATAGTTTGTTATTTTCAATATACGCTCTATTGTTTTCAGTTGTAATATTATTTCCCAGTAAGACCATTAACAAGAACTAGAAAATGCCACCCATAGGTTTCAGAAATCAAGAACTCCTGATGACGATATCAGATACACAACTATTGAAACCTTGTGAGATCAACCACTTCATGATGATGGAAGTCCAAGGAAACTTCGAAGACAAAAACCTTAGTTTGTCTCAAATCTTATTTTATCCTGGTTCCTTAAAATCTGATTTCAAAAACACCCTTTTTTCTGTCCTATACGATATATTGACAAAATTTCGTTACCGTATTCCGTTAGAGGCATTTTATAAATATGTATCGACTTGACAGAATTCTCACAAACACACTTCGTAGCCAGAAAGTTAATAAAATATACGAAGCATCCACGGCAGAGGCAAACGTGAAATCATTCCGTCAATGCCTCCTTTTTCGCCATCAACAGACGACGAATTCTCATATATCGAGATTTTACCAATGGGTTTATTGCTTTACTTATTCTAAATTCAATAAAGATTCGGTGGAAGTGGGAGGGTGCTCGGCGGTGGAGAAATGGGGGACGAAAAAGATTGAGATGTAAAAGGAAAACGACATTCGATGTGTAGACCGTCGAACTCATATAAATGTTAAACTAAAAAAAGCAAAGAATCCATTGGATTAAGAAAATCTAAAGAAATTGTAGAGCTTTTTTTTCAGTCGCGTTGTTGCATTGGTTGTTTTGAGGTGAAAATATACTCGCCTTCCAAGGTCAGTACGAATACCAAAATAACGCCGTAAATTCGCTTCTTAGACCAATCAATATAGCAATAATTAACTGATAATATGTAAAAAATACTTTCAGGATAGTCGGTATCATCACTTTAACAAAGATTCCTAGCGATATTTTGCTATGTTTTCCACTCGCAACTATGGTTTTTTACTTTGTTATAAACAATTGAAGCAAGAAAATTACGTTTTTTTTTCTTAGCATGTTTATAAAATCAAAAATAATAAACTAATCTCAATGGTGTCAACAGGTCAATTGTAAAGTATGAAAATACCGATGAAATGGATTCTAGGATTCTTTTCAAAAAATCGTATTTTCGTCACTTTAGAAGCTGTAGAACTGGGCTTGTAGGAAGTGATAGTAATTTACATCTATTTTATGTATGCCAAAACCAGGCGCTACCGGTTTATTAGTTTTTGAACAATTGTGATATAAAGTTTTCTGTTCACTATTTTTGAATTGTGCCCCCATGCGTCATAGATAATCAAATTTCAATTTTGAAAAAAGTTGTTGAAAGTAGAGGTGCTATTCCACAAAGCCTCTATTCTCATTTTTCACTAAATGTCTGTGAAATATGTGAAAAATGTTAGCAAACATGACAAAAAATGGGCTAGCGTATGAATGTATCCAAGGAGTGGGGGAAACACGGTTTTTGAGGGGAAGCGTATAGTAATATATAGTAGAGGCACAAACATAGATCGTTTTAATATTTAAAATCCTCACAAGTAAGATTTTTTTTTGACCACTCTCCTTCGATGTTTCGTAAACCCAAAATCCACAAATTAAAGCAAAAACGTTTCCGAGAAACCATTTACATATGAATATATTAATAAACAAACAGTTCTTATTTGATATAATAAAATCGAACTAATCACTCTGTGTAGAAGTTTTTTTACGATTAAATTCTTTCACTATATGTCAGAGTGACAGTTACTATCGATAATAATTATTGTTAGCAATTCCCCTCAACAAGAGTGTTCCCCCCAGTACTTGAACACATTCATACGCTCACCAAATTTTGGTTATTTTTGCTAACATTTTTCGTATATTTCACAGACATTTAATGAAAAATTAAAATAGAGGCGTTGTAGAATGATACCTCTACTTTCAACATCTCTATTCTGAACTGATATTTGACGATCCATGTCGCATGGAGACACACTGCAAGAATAGTGGACTAAAAACTTCAGATCGCAATTATTCAAAAACTAATAAACCGATAACGCCTGGTTTAGTCACGCATAAGGTAGATATCAATTACTATCAATTCCCACAAGCCCAGTTCTACAACTTCGATAGTGACGGAGTTATAATAATATAAAGAAAACCACTAATTTTTCCAGTAATTTTTGTTTTTCTCTGTTACTAAAGACCTTATCGGATCGATCCTGGGCTCATTTGGTATGTCCATGCTTTACAATTCACCTGTTGACACCATTGAGATTAGTTTATTATTTTTCATTTTATAAACATGCAACGAAAAAAACGCAATTTTCTTGTTTCAATTGTTTATAATAAAGTAAAAAAAACATAGTTGCGAGTGGAAAAGGTAGCAAAATATCACTACAAATCATTCTTAATGTGATGGCACTGGCAGTATCCTGATAGTATTTTTTGCACGACAAAATCTCTATTGATTCGTCTATCTGGATAAAAGTTTTTTTTGTTAAATTAGACCAAATTTTACAGCTAGATGGTTTTCAAATAGGACCCAAATTTTGCAGGTAGATCTTCCTTCTTTTCATATCGTTTCCACACTGAATGTTGGCGACAGCATTTCTAAATGCCTCTTTGTGAAACAGTTCTTTCACTTTGAGATTTGTCCATCCGCTTATGCTTCGTAACCACGATTTTTCTTCCTGCGGATAGCTTTCTTCACTCCATTTTTCCCTGCGTTATAGTGTGTTTTAGCACTATGTCGTTTGTGATCCTGCCAGTCCAGGTTCATTTGAACATCTATGATAGAACCGATATATTTGGATTTCTGCACTCGTCCTATAAGTTCAATATCTAATAGGTATTTATAGTAGGTCCTATTTTTACACCCTCCGTTGACTGTCTTTAAAAGGGTTTCTAGATGTTCTACGCTTTCGGTCATCATAGCACTATCATCGGCGATAGTTCTATGATAGTGTCTCTCCTCTAGTGCTTTCTGAGATATTAACTAGAAAAATAGGTGAAACAGTTGAGGTAATACAAGTTAAAGACACTGTATACACAGACCAACTGAGAACCTCCATCTTGAAGTTGATTAACTGACATTTATTTCGATTTAATTCCAATTTACTTTCACTTTTTTACAATTTTTAGTGATAAAGCATAATTGGACGCATTTTTCAATTTAACTAAACTGTGTTTGATTACAATTTGAGGTATTATAAAAAAAATAAATGTAATTCATTTTTAAACAGAAATGATATATTTTTTGAAACCTTGTATATAGTTGTAAAAGTTACATAAATACTTATCAAACAGTTTTTAGTAAAATGACATAATTAGATGCAATTTTAAATTCTAATTTCTTCTATTTGATAACAATTTTAGTTGTCTTCTAAACGTTGTTTGTGGCATATTCTTGATAACTTATATGTTTCTTTGGGGAATAACACCACAATAGAAATAAAACTACGTATATTACAGGAATACCAAACGTTTCAAAGTCTATTCTGACTTCGTTGTCAATGGCTTTATATTTATTGATGTGATTGCAAAATGAAAATTTGATTTGACATTTAAAATTGACATTAGAAAATTTGTTGTTTTTAGATATACAGGTAGCACAAAAAATTCTAAAGATCATGAATTATAGTTAACCAGCTTTCAAATTAGAAGAATTTTTATTTTGCAATCACATCAATAAATATAAAGCCATTGACAACGAAGTCAGAATAGACTTTGAAACGTTTGGTATTCCTGCAATATACGTAGTTTTAGTTCTATTGTGGTGTTATTCCCCAAAGAAACATATAAGTTAACAATTTTAGATTTTAATAAAAATAAAGGTACTTCACTTTTAAGTAAAATTGCTATTTGCTGACCAACCTCGTCGACAGCTGAAAAACTGACATAAAATGATTAGGTATATCTATGTTTTATACTTGCAAATCTGTTTATGAAAAATAACTTTTTCTCTTAAAATGAATAATAAAAGAAATTCTTTTGATTTATGAAGACACACTGCAAACACAGACTAAATGAAAATTTTACCTTGAAGTTGATTAACAGACATTTATTTTGATTAATCAACATTTTCATATTTTAAACCAGCACCTCCACCAAAACTCACTATACAGTGAGGACTCATGGGTTGGAAGAAATTTATTTAAATTGCAGGTTTTTTTGGACTGCGGTTTTTTCGATAATAAACTCATTTACACAGGGTCGGCCAGAAATAAATTACGACCATCAACTTCATTTTTCCAAATGGATTTTTTTATTTTATTTTTGAATTCTGCATTGAATTCTAAGTATTTGCCTATACCGAAAATTAACAGTTATTTAAAAAAAATACATTTCTTTCAAAATTGAAGAAAAAAAAATCAACACATTAAATTAAATGTTCAAATAATTGACCATTAACTTCCTGACAATACCTAAGACGGTTCAAATCTCGTAACACTTCATTTAGCGTTTGAGACAGGATTCGTTGTATTTCGGCAGTAATTCTATTCTTTAATTCCTCGATACTTTCCGGCTTATTGAAGTAGACTTTCCATTTCACGTAATCCCAAAGATAAAAATCTAACGGGCTTAGATCTGGAGACCTAGCTGGCCATTCGATATTATCTCTCCTTCCGATCCATCTATTTGGGAAAATATTGTCAAGATAATCTCGCACTGTTCGCGAATAGTGCGGGGGCGCTCCATCCTGTTGAAGTTGAGTTACCCACAATTTCGGCCATACGTTAACTTTCTTGGAAAACTGTGTATGACTTTCCATAATCAAGTGTGGGTTTTCTGATGCCCAATATTGAAAATTTTGCCTGTTTACTGAACCATTTAAACAAAATGTTATCTCTTACTTGAAAAGTGCTGGTTGGCATTGCATCTATCCCTCATTATTTCGCAAAATTCTACTCTCCTGTCCAAATCATGTTTAGTAAATTCCTGAACTGAATGAACTTTGTATGGCTGCAATTTATTTCTATGCAAGCATTTTAGAACAGAAGATTTACTTATCGACTATTCTGCGGTTATTTGTCTAGTGGATTTGTGAGGATTTGTTGTAAATCGAGCAAAAACTTTTAATTGTGTATCTTCTGGAAGATCTTCAGCTTGTGTTCGAGTTCTGTCATGTTCCAAATTCTATTGGCTGCTTTTCAGTTAAACGCGCCATACTTTGAAACTTTGCAACTGCCCTTGACAACTACTTATTTGAAGTGAAATTATAGTACAGTTTCTATGGAAATACACAAGTGTTAAAAACTCCAGCATTAAAAAAAGGTTTCCATTCATGCGATTAAAGTATTGCCAACAATCATAAAAACCAAACGTAAATAAATAGGTTCAAACCATATTTCGACAGTTGTTTTCTTAACTTTAGAAAGAAATGTAATTTTTTTTAACAACTGTTAAATTTCGGTATAGCACATTCTACATGAAAAATACTTAGAATTCAATGCTGAATTCAAAAATAAAATAAAAAACAAATGTTTCTATTTGAAAAAATGAAGTTGATGGTCACAATTTGTTTCTGGTCCACCCCATATTAATGAATTTGTCATCACAAAAACCGCAGTTCAAGAAAAAACCGACGTATCTAAGCGTTTTTCCAAAAAAACAACACCTGAATTTTAAATGAATTTATTCCAACGCACGCGTCTTCACTGTATAAGAAAGTTGGTGAAAAAGTCTTCCCCGATTTTCTAAAAAACAGTAGAAGCTATGTTATTGAAAAAAATATGTGGGCACAAGGGGATCTTTTGGAACTAATCCAATTGCTATTCTATTTAATATACTCCTAGATCTGACAAGAAACATTTCCATATTTTTAAATCAGCAACTCCACCAAAATTTACTGTGGAAGAAGAAGAATTCTATAAAAAAGTTTTCCAGATTTTCTAAAAACGGTACAACCTATGTTTGAAGACGCGAGATGAAGAGAAGACCGACATCTCGCGTCTTCAAATTTAACGAAATGTATCAAATACATAAAGAAGTGTTCGAGAGGACATTCAATTGTGGGAAGCGCAACTGATGAAGGTTCCCTGACCAGAAACAATATATGTTATATATAGTATACAGTGTGTCTGCTTAAGTTCGCACCATACGGGAAACTTTTTTATTATTGGTTTTATGAAAAAAAGTTATTCTTTATAAAAAGTTCTGCATTGTCTTAAACCTAAAATGTTATCGTCTGTTTATTCGATGAAAATTTGATACCCTTTACGTCTCTTAACTTCCATGTTGCATTATTTTGATGATGCATTAAAATAATTGATCAAACCAAAATTATTTATTTTACAATAATTATCAACTACAGAATACAGTGCTAATAATATTAATTGCATAACAAGCGTGTAATACTTTTATCATCAAATTACTATTGCTTCAACGTATCCGCCTTCTCTTATAATACAGGTTTCCGTTCGGAGTTATACCCTGAATTGTTCCCGTAATAATTGTTTCCAAATGTTCTACGTTTGTGAATGGCCTGTGTTGATATACTTTTTCTTTTAAGTAACCCTATAAGAAAATATCTAATGGGATTAAATCTGGCGACCTAGCTGGCCAAAAAATATCGGAATGTCTATGAATTAACCTTCCATTAAAGATGTTTTCCAGGTATTGCCTTATTTCCATTGTACTATGACATGTTGCGCCGTCCTGCTGGTAACATACTTGTTGCCGTTCATGTCTTGGAAGGTCACGAAGTAAATCATGCAACTGATTTTCGCTGAGAAGTCAAAGATTGTCGAAAAAAAGCTCCTATTATTTTATCCTTATAAATGCCGCACCAAACGTTAGTTTTAAAATAATATTGATTGCGAGTTTTAACCGTAAAGTGAGGATTGGAGTTACTCCACCATCGACAATTTTGTGAAGACACTGTTCCATTAGACGTAAATGTAGCTTCGTAAGAATAAATTATTTTCCTAACCAAAAAAGGATCGTCTTCTAGCTTTCCTTGTATGAGAAAACAAAATTCTAGTCGTCTGTCGTAGTCTTCTGGTTTTAAAGTATGGATATATTGTGGTTTATATGGATGAAATTTGTTACCTTTAAAAATTTTTGATATTGCATCTTTACCAACTTCATCTGGAAGCGAAGATGCCCTTTTTCGCAGAGATATTTTAAGGTTTTCCACTGCAGATAACATTACATTTAACTTCATGTCGTCACTTGCAACAGGTTTTCGACGTATGTTTGTGAATTTATTATTAACATCTCCACATGATTTAAATTTTTCCATAATTCTCATTACTGATGTATGGTGTATATTTTTCCCTGGATGTCTGTTGTTAAATATTTCAGCTACTTCACGATAAGTTTTATAATTCTCACCAACGATTAACACAATTTCTATTTTCTCTTCCACACTAAATATCACCGGCATGTTAACAAACTATATTTGACGTTCACTGTCAAACAAATCTTGTTGTCAACAAATCATTTGTAAATCAGCTCATTCTAGATTTCACGTTATATTGGCTTTGTCATTGTAGATTAAAAAAAATACATGTAATTGACTGTAATTGCATATTTGAATGTCTTTTTCAACTCCTAATAACAATTTTCGATATTGTCAAAAATAAAGGTACTTTACCCTTTAGCCAAATTCATATTTTCTACCAAACCTTATAAACGACTGAAAAAATTGATATGTGATGGTTACATTTTAGGTTTAAGACCATGCAGAACTTTTTATAACGATTAACTTTTTTTCATAAAACCAAAAATAAAAAAGTTTCCCGTATGCTGCGAACTTAAGCAGACACACAGTATAATATATATTTTCTAGCGTACAAAGGAATGACACCTCAAAGAGAGTATACAAGCTATGTTATTGAAAAAAATTATGGGACCACTTCAGGATTCCCCGGAACAGGATCCCCAGTATAAATGGTCGAAATTCCTTGAGCCGTTTGCTAGTAAAAATAGAAACAGATGAACCTCGTTCTTTTTGAAGTCGGTTAAAACTATCCTCTGTTCCAAAGAATTATTTTCATCATATTGACCACTAGGTCAAACGATTTTCTTGACACCAACTACTTATACTCAAAACTCATTGTACGATAAACTGCTAGGAGACTTATCAAACGGCTTTTCCCTTCATCATTCGTGCACAACAGATAAGGCCGTAGTGTTGCTTTATTATCCCATTGAATCAACTCGGGAGAGTGTCGCCTCTTGTTTGCCAACAATAAACCAAACTTTGCTTAATCCAATTCATTTAATTCCACCTCTTCGGAAGAATTAATTCTCCCTTGGAGTTTATGGAAGTGAAATATAGCTCAAGTTTTCAATACGTTAAATGGCTGACTATTTCGCAGCAATTGAATTGGGACTCTGAAAAGTTCATATAAAAACTACTAGTACTACTTATTTTATGTGGCTGAAAGTTGGGAGTTTTCAGCAATTTACAGTCTCTTGACAATATAATTCGCTTAGATCTGGAACTGAGCGATTTGAAGTTTTTAATGGATTTAATTTGTAAAGTATCGTTAATACTAGGTTCGTTGGAAAGCGTTTTTTTATTTTCGGAATGCGTAATACGGGATGAACAAAGAAAGTAAACAAATATTGTTTGTTTTATAAAATCTACCTTATAATTTTTATATTCTTCTGCTTTATTATTAAAGAATTAGTTATGTAAGCTGTAAGCCGACACTTCTAAGCCAATTGTGGGTGTCTAATTATTTTTTTAACCGACTTCCAAAAAGAAGGAGGTTATCAATTCATACAAAAGAATGACACCTCGAAGAGAGTATTCAATATCTCTGACAGGTGAGTGCTAATTCTCTCGAATATCCTAGATGTCGGTCTTACATCTCGCGTCTTCAAAGGCTTTGCGATAGTTAACGCAGATATGGATCTTTTACTAAACCACCAAAGGAACGTAATCAAATTAACGAAGCAGCACAAATAAATGTTTTGGCAATGGTAAATCAAAATCCATCTACATCAACTCGTAAGATTGCGGCAGAAGCTGGCTCATCTCAACGAACTGTAGTTAAGGTACTGAAAGCGCACAAGTTCCACCCGTACAAACTTTCAGTTTCTCAAACTTTGCATGCTGGTGACGAACATCGACGTATTTTGTTTTGTACATGGTTTAGAGATATGTACCTTGACAATCCACAGTTTCCATTAAAGGTGTTATGGTCAGACGATACTAGATTTACTAACTGCGGTTTGTTCAATAGACACAAGCAGCATATCTGGGCTAAAGAAAACCCTTTCCATATAGAACAAAAACGACCCCAGATAAAATATGGTTTTAATGTTTGGTGTGGTATTATAGGGTCTACTATTCTGGGGGCTTTTATCTATGACAAATCAATTACTGAGGAGCGCTACTTGCATTTCTTGCAGTACACTTTTCAAGACATGTTGCATAATTTTAATTTGAGAACTCGTTTAGAAATTGAGTGGTACCAACATGATGGAGCAGCTGCTCATAACTCGTTATTAGTAAGACAACACTTAGATAATATCTATCCAAACTCTTGGATAGGAAGAAATGGCCCACGCGAATGGCCACCCGGACTCCCGATTTGGCGGTTATAGACTTCTAATTATGGGGTGCGCTAAAAAACTAAGTATACAAAAGAAAGTATGAGACAGTTGGTGACCTAAGGGAGGCGGTATTACAAGCAATTGAAGAAATTGATAGGCGGTCTGTGAGGAAAGCGGTAATGTCAATCTTAAAAAGATGCAATTTTTGCCTAAATAACAATGGTGGACTTTTCGAACATAAATTGTAAGCATTATTATGTACTTTAATTTCTTAAGTTTTTAGTAAGTACCTACTTATTTAGTTTTTTCGTAATATCTGATATACCTAATAAAAAATTCGTTCAATGTTTTCTGTAATAGTTATTAATAAATCAATCTATTTCATGGTTAACTACGCTAAAAGTGAAAATAAGAGAGAAAAGCATCTTCGTTATTTTTATGAATAACTATATCGAGTATTATATCGTTGAAAAGCTCTAAAAATGTTCGATTTTTTGAGGTCATAGCCAACTATGGTTTCCATTCAAAAAACGATATGTTTGTGTCATATCTCGAAAACGAGAGCTGTCACGCAAACGAGGACATGACAATCATATTCGGGATATAATTCCCTTGAATTTTGATATTTACACTTTTTTTATAAAATCAAAAACCAAGGACCTAGAGGGATTTGACTAAATATACAGAATTTCGTTTTTTCAAAATATCTAGTAAGCCATGACTTTTTACAAAGTCCGAAAGTGAAATTAAATTGGGCCAGTAAAACTGCAAATCTTTCCCAATTTAATTTAATATATATAAATCAGTTTATAACAAAGACACTGGAAAATCGAACACGCCAATTGTATGGACATGTTAAAAGAATGCCAGAAAGCACAATTCTAAAATTTAAAATTAAAATGATTGACAATATTATTTGACTTATGACGTAACTAAAAGAATTTAATTTGATGATTTACAGGGTAGCATAAAAACTTCTAAAGATCGTGACATAATAAAGTTCCTTTCAAATTAAAATTATGTTCGATTTTGTTATAAAACAGTGCACTCATGGTTGGGTTCTATTTAAAAAAATTGACTAGCTAGCGCTGAGTCCAGGTGGCTCGTTTTCCTTGGGATACCCTGTACATAAACTTACCTCTGAGTCTTCGAAAACATAATAAAATTTTTAGTTTGAATGTTCATCTGGGATTTTCTCTCCTCGCAATGGTTTTTGAAAAATACAGATAAGTTAAGTACTTGATTATCAAGGTGTAGTATCTAAGGGCAGTTTGTGGAAACTGCCCGGAACACCAGTTGCCCTCTTATAGAAAAAACTCTCCCGCAGGATTAACTGTGAGAAAGTAGGTCTACAGATTTGTCAACTAGTATTCCAGTATAATATGTTTTGTATTTTGTGTTGTACTTATCTGTTTTTTGTGATGTTTCGATTCCTTATCAGGAATCGTTGTCGAACAATGTTTCGTTTCAATGTTTTGTACTATATTCCCTTGACTTTTTTTTGGTAATGTCATAATGACAAGTACAACACAAAATACACAACATATTATACTGGAATACTAGTTGACAAATCTGTAGACCTACTTTCTCACAGTTAATCCTGCGGGAGAGTTTTTTCTATAAGAGGGCAACTAGTGCTCCGGGCAGTTTCCACAAACTGCCCTTAGATACTACACCTTGATATTCAAGTACTTAACTTATCTGTATTTTTCAGAAGCCATTGCGAGGAGAGAAAATCCTAGATGAACATTCAAAATAATCATTTACCTCTTCAATCATTTAGAAACTACATAATAAAATTTCTAGGAATGTAATTTTTTTTGTAGTCAAATTTATTGTGATTTTGTGAGTAAATAAGGACGATTATTTTTTGTATAAAAATTATTTATACTTAAGGAGCTCGAATTAGTACTATGGAGGTAATTTTTTTTTAATTTACTTCTAACCGAATGTTTTCTGAATGTTATTTGTGGCATCTTCTAGTTTATGTTTGATTTTCTTGGGAATAATACCACATCAGAGTTCAAACTTGTGTATATTTTAAAACCAAACGTTTCAAAATCCTGTCGGATTTTGTTTTCATTGGATATAAATTTATAAAGTAAAATTGAAATATATGACAATTATTCTAACCGAATGTCTCCTTAACAGATTTAAAGACTACTGTACCAATTCCTTATTTTGCCAAACATATATTGAATTAATATTGCAACTGCCGCTTTTGTTTAATCGATACGAAGACCGAATTTCAGAAAATTTTACCTTGAGCGATTTTTTTTTTCAGCTGAATGCCGTAAAACAGAGCGCCTCCCATCTTAATTAGATAAAACTGGTTCGGCTGATTCCGTTTGAAATCTCAGCGGTAAAATGAAGTTAAACACGTGACGCTGTCATAGGTCACTGCGTCGAATTTGATCTGAGGAGCAAACGGAATACAAAATTTCCCTGTGTTCCCAAATTGAAGTTAGTTACCTGCCTGCCGATCGCAACTTTCCTCTCTCCGATATCTAATTAGTTGTTACAGATTGCCGGCAATTCTGGCAAACGTGAAACTTGGAATTGCGGGTGCGGTGCCGGCGATTAAGCCAACTGTCTTATATCAAGAAAGGGAAATTTAGGATGTGGATATTTGTCTTCGGTAATATCGGCACGATAGCTTGGAAATGAGGAAAGTGCCGAAAGTTTTAACTTTCACGGCCGTTGAGAGAAATTTTCGGTGTTTCCACTTAAGGATTAAGCGATGGTGTAATCCTAGGCAGAGCGGCTCTTAATTGGGCTAATCCAGGTCATCTATTAGGTCAAAGGCGAAGGAAAGAACTGAAATTAATCTCTTCAAAATTACCAAAAAGAAAAAAAATATATAACCGACTTCTACCTATAACTAAAAAGCTAAAAATAATTATAGCAAAATACAACTCTAGCAAATAAATAACACATTCAATGTTGTTAGGTACCTACCCAGGAAGTAAAAAATGTAAACATTAAAAGGTGCTCAGTCTGTACAAATTAATTACTTACCAATCTAGTATATTTTGAAGTCGGTGCCAAGCAAATCTAAAATCTTTCATTGCGTACTTATCTACTAATTCATCAAACTTGATTGTTGCTTGGCACCGACTTCAAAAATATACTAGATTGCTAGGTAATTAATTTGTACATAATGAGCACCTTTTCATGTTTACATTTTTTACTTCCTGGGTAGGTACCTAACAACATTGAATGTGTTATTTATTTGCTAAAGTTGTATTTTGTTATAATTATTTTTAGCTTTTCAGTTATAGGTGGAAGTCGGTTATATTAAATTAAATGTTTTATTCTCCATCCGCTTGTGCTAGTTTGTAATCTTACTGCTTGTTCTCTGTTACGAGGGCTGCCTTTTATATTTCGGGATTGGACAACCCTAGTGTTGAATTTTGACAACTGACAGCTCTATAGTAAAGTTTGACATTTTTGAGGTTATACGTACACAGAACGTTTTGACATACGTGCGCTATGTGTTGTTTACAGTAACTTAAAGGATTCATCTAGGCCAAAAAATGGAAATTAAATCGTGAACATTTTCGTGCGATTATTTTTTACAATTTTCGAGGTGGATTAAGTCAGCAAGAGTGCATGGATGAACTTAATTTAATTTTTGGCGATGAAACTCCATCAAGGACCACTGTTTATCGATGGTATGGTGAATTCAATCGAGGTATTAGTTCACTCCAAGACGAATTTCCTGAAGGTCGTTGTTGTTCCGGAAACCATAAATGCGGTGCGCGAACTGATATTGCAAGATCGTCATGTGACCTATCGTGAGATTGAGTCAACCTTACACATTTGTGGGACCAGCATACATTCAATATTGCATAAACATTTGAATGTCAAAAAAATTTGTTCGCGTTGGATCCCACACTATTTGTCAATCGTTCAAAAAAAGGCTCGTGTCGATTGGTCGAAAGAAAAGCTCAAAAAATACGATCGCGGTGCTTCAAAACACGTTTATGACATAGTGACAGGTGATGAATCGTGAATTAACGCGTATGAGCCCGAAAGTAAACAGCAGTCGACTGTATGGGTGTTTCAAGATGAGCCGAATCCAACAAAAGTTGTTCGCGCACGAAGCACTTCCAAGAAAATGATCGCCTGTTTTTTCGGAAAAACTGAACATGTCGCAACCGTACCACTAGAACTACGCAGAAGAGTCAATTATGAGTGGTACACAACCATTTGTTTGCCAGTTGTCTTCCAAGAAATGAGGAAAACCAACCGCCGAAGACGGATCACTCTTTACCACGACAATGCGAGCTCTCACACATAGGCTCAAACAACTGCATTTTTGACCACTCAAAACATCGATTTGATGAGTCCTCCGCTGTATAGTCCTGACTTGTCATCAAATGACTTCTTTTTATTCCCGTAAGTAAAAAACAAACTGAGAAGTCAACGCTTTTCGACACCTGAAGAAGCGGTTGCTGCGTTCAGAATGCATGTTTTGGAGATACCTCAATCAGAGTGGAAAAAATGCTTCGACAATTGGTTCAAACGCATGCAAAAGTGTATAGATCTTCATGGGGAATTTTGAAAAACAATAAAGCTATTTTCGATTAATATTTGTTTTTGTTCTCTAATCCCGAAATATAAAAGGCAGCCCTCGTAGTTAAGTAATTTTGAAATAGTTTGTGAGCCTAACCTCTTATTCCTGCATCTTCTAGAACCTCTAGTAGTTGTTTATTTGGAATTGTGTCAAAGGCCTTAGTAATATCTAAGAATGCGCATATACAGGGTTTATTTACATCAACAGCTTTGTAAATCTGATTTGTTAATGAAGCGATACCAATTTAAGTTGTTAATAACAAAATTCTCTATATGGATTAACTGATCAAACGGTCTACGGATTTGTCAACTACTTTTTGGAAATCACACTACTTCACTTCATTTCAAAAACATTAACAGATAAAATAATTAAATACCTGCTCAACAATAATTTAGAAATTAAATCTCAAAAGTCAATTCATTTTGTTTCAATAATTAGGGGAAGCACCGGAAGCTGAAAACGAAGCAATTACTCACATTTAGCCAAATTGAATCGTCTTGTCAGTCGGAAAAAAACTCGCACTAACCAAAGTTCTGGCAAAAGAATTAGGCCAAGCTTAATTAAGATTCCGAGTGACATTTTGGATGGAATGTTCCCTGGCGAAATAAAGGCACTAATTTACAGAAAAACTTCCGTCTAATAATGCTACACCGGCGCTTTCGAGATCTCAAAGTTATTTTGAGAGCTTCTCTTTATTTTAGGATATGAATATATTTTTTAATTAATAGTAGCCTTTGAAGCTGCCATTGTGGAATTTCTCTGGATGTTACAATCTTTGATATCTTGATAGGCTTTCGGAGAAACGTACCTCCGAAATTATTTTTGTAAAGTGTTACACCAATTAGTGGTTTGGGTATGCTTTTTACAAGTGTGAAGACAGGGTATACAGGTAATTTATATAATATTTAAAAACAGTACTGTTAATAGCTACAATAAAGAATTCTTTTCAAAACAAAAGCATTTACATAAATTTAACCAACTTCTTGTAAATAGAAATATAATAAAAATAACACACATGAAGACAATTAAACAGTAACAAAAACTCTCATAAATCTTTCACATAAACAACTAAATGCTACTGAAACTTCAGTATTAAAAAAAGGACTTTGCGGTTACTCCAAAAACAAGTCCTAAATTTTATTTAATAAGTGCTATAGAACAAACCGCAAATGAACTAAATTCTAGTGATGCTCAAGATATAGAATAAGAGCAAAAATTGAACTCAAAAACCTACGAATATTAAAAATAACCTTACTAATAATGAATTATGTGCAATTACAAATTTAAAAAATGAAAAATCTATAAAAGTTTTACCTGCTGACAAAGGCTGACAGTAAATTTAAATAAAACTGATACGATGACAAAATTCATTACATAATAAACCAAGGACAATACACAAACTAACTAAAGATCAAACAAGCTCAATGGAAAACAAAATATACCGTTTACTGTACAACCACAAACATGAATTCAGAGAACAAGAACGTAAAGCACTCACCCCACACTATATAAAACCACCACATTTCTATGGGTTACGAAAAATTCATAAAACTAATATTTCCTTAAAACCAATTGTCAGTTCTATAAATTCTCCATGTAGTGAAATTATTTTAAACATCATTCGTCCTCTTACAGGAAGTTCTGTTTCTCATCTAAAAAACAGTGCACATTTCTTGGAAAAAGTTTCTCATATAGAATACAAAAATACCTTTACAATAGCAAGTTTTGATATAATAAATCTTTATAACAATGTTCCTGTTTTCAAAACACTTCTTATAGTAAAACAACTACTCGAACGGGA
Organism: Octodonta nipae; assembly: GCA_034190945.1. Classification (NCBI taxonomy): domain Eukaryota; kingdom Metazoa; phylum Arthropoda; class Insecta; order Coleoptera; family Chrysomelidae; genus Octodonta; species Octodonta nipae. The sequence continues at coordinate 87,098,859 of CM067223.1, read as the reverse complement.
CTCTTCATTAAACAAACGAACTCAGTTATCAGTTGAAACAATAATGGAACTACTAACATATTGTACCCAAAACGATGACTTTTACCAACAAGATTTTGGCATGGCCATGGGTTCTTGTCTCTCACCAGCATTAATTAACCTATATATGGAAACATTTGAACAACAAGTAATTTTATCAAAAGAAAATAAACCTTTCATTTGGTGGCGTTACGTTGATGACAATTTCGTAATTTGGGAACACAGTCTTAAAGAAGTAGATAAATTATTAATTGACATAAATAACAAAAAACCAACTATCAAATTCACCCCAGCAATTGAACAAAATAACAAACTGTCTTTCCTAGGCAAAATAATAACAAAAACAAAATCTTCATTCGAAACAGAAGTTTATAGAAAACCTACGCATACTAACAGATACCTAAATGTCAATTCAAATCATCCGAATACAGTAGAAAGGTGTTATTAAATCATTATATGATAGAGCAAAGACCAACTGTTCTGAAAATAATAGATTCAGCAAAAAAAACAATTCTATAAAATGTTCTCACTGGAAACAATTACCCCACAAAATTTATCAACAAAGAGTTAAATAGACTTGAAAAAATAACAAAACGTCCAGATCAACCCAGAGCTTCTCTTATTAACACTGCCACTCAAGACAACCGCATTACAGTTACAACTATACCATACATACAGGGTCTGTCAGAAAGATTGAAAAGAGTGGGCAACATATTTAATGTTAAAGCAACATTCCAAACAAGAAATACACTGAAATCACTAATATCGAAAACAAAACCAACCAACAAAACTCAGAACTCAAAAAACTGCATATACAAGAATCCTTGCGAATGCAATAAATTTTATATTGGAAAAACATCGAGAACATTAATCATACGAATAAATGAACACAAAAATTACATACAGAAACGACAATTTGAAAAAAATTGTGAACATACATGGGACTAGGCCATAAAATACAATTTGACAATTCAACTATACTTCACAAAGAACAACATAACACAAAACGAAAAATAAAAGAGTCTGCCTTAATTCTTTTGAATGAAAACGATTGTATCGCTTCTACTTCTATAGGATTCAATCGTATCTGGTTGCCGACAATTGAGGAAGAAATTAATAATAGTCATCTCCTTTTGAACAAACCAGTATCGGGTAGTTCATAAGGTTTTTCGTAGGTTTTCCCTATATATATATATATATATATATATATATATATATATATATATATATATATATATGAACTAAGCTAGGTTCCGGGTGAGAACCGTGTCTGAATTTATTGAATACTCGACGTTTCGACTCCTGCTTTGGAGCCATTATCAAGAGACAAAAGTGAAAAAGAGTTTCAGAGTCTGCCTACTCCCCAAGAGTCACTAGGTAACTGAACTGAATTTGAGTCTGCTCTGCTTCTTTTATTTATAGTTAGCGCTGGGGTAGAAGAAGATGTCACGTGATGAGGCTGTGTTGTGATTGGTTGGGTATTGGTGGGCGTGTCTGCTTTGTTTAATCTGGCAATTACGGAGGACCAAGCTGTGGGAAGGCGAGTGCTGTCATCGCGTCTATTTAGACAGAGAGGTCTTTTCTCTATTTCGATGGCTTCGCGAATAGTGGATGCCCTAAGAGAATTGAGAGATATGATAGTCCTACTGTCCTCGAAGTTGATAGAGTGTCCTGTTTGGATATGGTGATGCGCGAGAGCTGAAGTCGTATCTTTTTTACGAACTGACAGAGAGTGTTCATATACTCGATGGTTAACGCGCCTGTTGGTACGACCGATGTAGCTTTGTGGGCAATCGCGACATGAGATTTCGTAAACTCCTCGATCCTCGTTAGGTACTTTGTCTTTGGGGTTACTGGTTAAGTTGCCTATAGTTTGAGTGGTGTTGAAGATAGTCTTTATTTGATGTCTTTGTAAAATCCGTGCTATTTTGTCAGTGACTCCTCGAATGTATGGAAGTACGGCTTTTTGATGTTGTTGTTCTGTTTCTGACAGGGTTGGTGTGATTGGGGGTTGTTGAGATTGATGAATTATACGCGCAATGTGGTCCGGATGATAACCGTTTTGTCGAAGGATTTGTTGAAGATTATTAAGTTCGTTTTGTCTATTGTCAATGTCTGTTAAACGAATAGATCTAAGAGTCAAAGATTTCATTACAGAACTCAATTGGGCAGGGTGGTGGTGTGATTGGGCATTTAAGTATCGATTGGTATGGGTTGGTTTTCTATAGATGGTATGTGAGAATCTGTCATTGTTGGTTTTTGTTATGAGGACATCAAGAAACGGGAGAGAAGAATCAATCAATCAAACCAATACCCAACCAATCACAACACAGCCTCATCACGTGACATCTTCTTCTACCCCAGCGCTAACTATAAATAAAAGAAGCAGAGCAGACTCAAATTCAGTTCAGTTACCTAGTGACTCTTGGGGAGTAGGCAGATTGAGGCCCCGAGTTCGATCTAGACTCTGAAACTCTTTTTCACTTTTGTCTCTTGATAATGGCTCCAAAGCAGGAGTCGAAACGTCGAGTATTCAATAAATTCAGACACGGTTCTCACCCGGAACCTAGCTTAGTTCATAATAATGACCGCGGAAGCCTCTCAGAACATATATATATATATATATATATATATATATATATATATTTCACTTATAAATTCTAAAGACAACTCTTTCAAATTCTTCCAACTTGAAAGCTGTTTAACTTAACACATGATCTTTAGAATTCTTTGTGCTACCTGTATATTTAAAAACAACAAAAATCTTATGTCAACTTAAATGTCATAAATCAAACTTTCAATTTGCAATTTAAATTTTCATTACATATTTTAAAGCCATTCACAACGAAGTCAGAATCGACTTTGAAAGGTTTGGTATTTTCTTTCAATATACAGTTTTTTTTTAATTCAATTGTGGTGTTATTCACAAGAAAACTTAAAAATAATTATATAATATTGTTATAACATTCGTGATGTTAATGATTCTAATCAAATGATTGCGAATATTATAACAAAAAAATCTGCTGAGTTTAAAAAAAGAGCAGCAACTACGACCGTCCCGAAAACTCGGTTAATGTAAAAAACTGATGACTGAATGAATTCTGGAACGAATGAAAATTATACAAGACACGATTATCTTATGTCTGGCAGTTTGAATTGAAGGCAGCGTGTAGCACATCACATGACATTATTAGTCACTTTGTCTTGTAAACAAGTTTAGTTGGTGAATTAAAGAACCAACAGAATCTACTACAATATGTTAATGTTATTCTGAAGTTGGTAGACAATGTAACTTGTTCCTCGACTTCCATCTTCTTGAAGTGGTTGATCTCACAACGTTTCAATAGCTGTGTAGCTGCTATCATCAGGTGAATGATGCCGATAGCAGATACACAGCTATTGAAACGTTGTGAGATCAACCACTTCTATGGAAGTCCAAGAAAACTTCGAGGAGTGTTAATGTTATGTTTAAATTTCTTTTCACTAACAAGGTAAAGTATTCACTATTTAACAGACAATATGATTTGCAATTTTGCCTAATTGTATACACTTTGTGTAGGTTGGTGTTGCTGTTGCTGTGATATCTCTTGCTGTTGCTGTAGCGAATTTGTGAAATAAAATAAATTTCTTTTTTTAATGTTAATTTTTGTAATAAATCTGAAAACACTTAATATTTCCGAAATAGCTGAAGATAGGTATAAGACATTGTACATGAATTATGTCTAGAGTTTTCTGGAGAATCCAAAATATAAATAATATAGAAGAGAAATAAGAAAGTTGGTATTGGGCACTGTCACATGACACCGTATAAAATTTTTTGTTGTTGAAAAAATGCATATCTACAAATCGACGTGACCAAGCGCCTTTCCTAACATGCCCACCTTTATTCGTTATCAAATTTATTCCATTTAACTCTTCCACACTGTATATCTATTAGCAATCTTGTACTTATGGTATTTTGTGATCTATCTTTGAGTAAGTTTATGTATCTAAATTTTTCACCTCCTTTGTAAATTCTTTTCTGGGTTCTTTACTATTGACGTAATCCAAGAATGAATGCAGTTCTTCAACACAATACTCCCACTCCACAAAAATGTTATCAACGTATCTCAACCACATTTTTGGTTTCTTGTTATAATTACCTATGACCCTTATTTCAAAAAAACTCTTTAATTCTAAAATAGTATAATAGCTTCATTTTTTGTATCGTAACATTTGAAACAAATTTCATAAAACTCGGAAAGACAATTATCACTAACCACGTTAAAACTATTTAATTAATATTTAAAAGCATTAACTTTAATGTGCTTAAAGTAATTCAGTGAATGTGCTAAATTCAATAAATCGAGAATAAATCGTTCGCAACAATTGAAATCAATGGCATGTAAATATTTCACCACTGCTAAAAATAAATGAAAATTGAATATTCGAAATTCAGCGCATTTCCCAATTCGAATTAAAATTATTCAAGTCGATTAAAAACAAAAGAAAAAAATTGAAAACGATTCAACATTTGATTTTACGATTCGGGTCACATGTAATTAAAATGAAAAACACTTCCTATCATAATTACCACCAAATTTAAAACTCCTATATTTTTTTATAATTGCTGTTGACAACGGGGTCTAACTTCGACCCTGAACCGTTTAGATTGTTACGTTATATTTATGCCGTAGAGTATAACCAGCAGTGCATTCCATAAACTCGTAAAACAACAAATAAGGGAAGAAATATTGGGGTTTGATTTATGCAAACGTATTTCAAATAGCCTAAACTGGACATTGGGTGTGTCATTTATCTACAATAACTGTTTTCTTGTAACTAAAACACGAGTATTGACTTCGAATATTAACACCAACGGATAGGATAAAATTATCTTCAAACGTAAACACTTACTTTTTTTATTATTCTCTAGCATTTTTGTTATTGCGATAGGCTTATTGGGTTTTTCGTATTGGAAATATTCTCGCTGTGTATTTGGTATTGATTTGTTTTGACTTTGAATTATTCTAGGTTAAGATTGTTGATTAGATTTTCTTGACGTTCGAGGCGATTTTGCTAAGGGTGGAATCACACGATCCAAATAGGTTAATGGCATTTATGAGAAGAAGAGGTAGAAAAGTAGAGTCGAGCACGGGACATTTCGAGCATAGATGTTGTGGAATGTCGTAGAAGAAGAGCGTTGTATGTAGGGAATTGTAGGGGATTTAAGACGATGTTAGTAGATTTGGATAGGTTGGTAGGATTTTGGAGATGTCAGTTGTCGGAGGGGAGTTGGCCGTCGACCGTCTTCGTGAAAGGTTGCATTTGTGTAGTACCTGGGAAGAGAGGTTATGATGGTGAGATGTGATGATTGATGTCTAGAAGTGTTATCTGAATTTATACTGGCAATTTTGTGCCATCCATTGATTGGGATTTAGTTGGATACACTTTATCGTTGAATACTCTCTTCGAGGTGTCATTCCTTTGTACGCAAGACAATATATATTATATATCAATATAATACATATTGTTTCTGGTTAGGGAACCTTCATCAGTTGCGCTTCCCACAATTGAATGTCCTCTCGAACACTTCTTTATGCATTTGATGCATTTCGTTAAATTTGAAGACGCGAGATGTCGGTCTTACATCTCGCGTCTTCAAACTTTATCGTTGGTTCCGTTATTGGATTTGTGATATTTTTGGATTTTAACGGTAACCATACTCGTGTAAGGATTTAAGACAAGTTCATCACTGATTTTCTCGATGATCACCGGTTTCAACAACGTTGATGTTTCCATTAGCAGTTTGGTGATATTTTGGAAATTAGTGGAAACACGTTCTCATTTGTGAGGATTTGATTGCTGAATATTTGCATGTACTCTCGTTGGCCTTCGTGGACGACTAACTGGTCAAACACATAGATATCTGAACATCGTACGTAAGAACTTTTAGCCCATCCAAGACCTTGTTTTCTTCAGTGTATGGGGCTATCAACATCACTTAGTTTGCCGAAGTTCTGGCAAGTCTTGTAATCGAACGAGTTCCATTTTGGTTTATTGGGAACGGGAATCGTTGGTTGCCGTATAGCAACGACGGCGTATGTTTGCTTCGATTCTACAGAGGACAGCTGAGTGTTGTGTCATCGCATTTGAACAAGGTACCTTTGTAATTTGTTTCAGTGTATTTGTTTTGCTCATAATTTGCTTTTCACATTAAAGATAAATGATTTATCTGAATAACATTTTGAACTTATTGAATTTAATAAAGAACCTGACTATTTAGTCAAACTTTGACTGTTAATTTGATCATAAAAATTTGATTTTTATGCATTTCCTGTAGTGTTAAATTTTGACTATCATTTCATGATTATTGAGTTATTAGATATTGATAATATTTGGTATTTTGTGAAAGCGTCGTGAGAGCTCGAAACGTAATATTTGTTCCTAGATTTATAAAATCATTATTGATTTTTCTTGAAGTTTAAATGTAATTAAACATTTTTGTCAGTAACTGAATGGTTTTGGCTTCAGATTTCAGAATAACAGTACAGTTATTGAATTTGATATAATTTTGAATTATTTACAGTTTAGATGTCATTATTGACTTTGATATTATTTTGAATATTGTGCATTCAAGTATCTCATTTCTGATTTTAGTTATATCGTGCATGTTTACGGATCACAACAACATTTGAGTATTTTGATTAATGCTTTTGATAACATCTGTTTATTTTATCTAGGTTCATTTGATCATTAATTGATTATTACATTTGTTGATTTTGGTAATTGATTATTACATTTGTTGATTTTGGTAATAATTTGGACTTAGTGTATCAGGTAATGTAATGTTGATTCTTCGTTGAACTATAGATATGTGTATGTAGGTACAGGAAGTTGGCTACAGGTCGACTTGTGTTTGATATTTTTGCAGAATTGTATTGAAATAATTTAAAAGTTCATTAAATTATTTACTGTTTTAAGAAGAGATTTATTGAAGTAGATTTGTTGTGAGGTAATTGACAATATACTGAGGTTTTATTAGCCATGGAGCCCTTATCTATAGATTTCTTGTAGCCGCGGAGGATTGGTAGGGTATCTTAGGCGTGCCGTGCACCCTGGTGTGTCAACGTTTACCACGTGGGCCGTAATAAGGTGGTAGGGTAGCCATTACATCTAGGCAATAACCGGACGTTCTTGATATTACAAGATGTATAAAAGTATACAGAGTGTTCCCTACGTGTCGTGATGATTACCAAGAATTCGTATTTAAAAGTACTAGTGGTCGAACTTAAATCGTTGTTCCCTAAACTTTTAAGTTTGAACGCTATTGAGTTTCAATTTGTTAAAGAGTATATCTGTATTATCATTGTTTATAGTTTTTTATACTATTGCGTGGTGGGATGGGAACACATAATAATTTCCCCCAATGCCCAGTAAATCATTAATACAACAATAAATAGTAACGGTACCAGTATGGACCCTTGTGGAACTCAGAGCATCATCCTCAAACGAATAGCATCACCCAGTCAACTGCTAAGCTTTTCTTACTGTATTTGTAACTTCTAATAAAGTGTATATAGATGTGTCTATTATCGTGTTTTCCCTCGATAGTAATAGTTTTTCTTGCCGTGATTTTATCGGGATCTGTTGAGGTTCAAACTCTAGAACATCCAAATTTGACTGGAATGTATCCTTATCGTAATTTACAACAAAGCCAGTATCATCATTTGAAGTTATGGGTATTTGACATACTCTGCCGTACACTTGGTCATTGCCTGTAGGAATATCAGTGGTTGAAGGTAATCTTCGGCGTACCTGACAAGATATTTTTGAAATAAATAATTTAAACGATATTAACAAAAATATAGAAAAAATACCCATTCCCCCACCTTATCTTCGAAACTATAAGCCGTAAACTTTACCAAATTTTATAATAAGTGTGACTCCAGTATGTTTGTTGTTTCTTTAAATGTAAATACGAAATGATTTTTATTATATAATTATTTTTCACGGTGTTATATAAGTCGGGGCTTGAATAGGCATTCTATTCAAGTTTAAGTCTCTAGTCATATTAGTCAGACATAAATAATTTTTTGAGATTTCGGTCTTTTGCGGGTAGTGTAGTTGATGACGGATCTCTTACAGAAACGATATACTGTCTGACGTTCAAAGGCATGTCAAGTCTCGAAATGCTGGTAAACTTCTAGAGTTTTAGAAACTTAATATCAAAATTGCAAAATTCGTTTGTGGAAAGTCATTCAATTCAAAATATATTTAAATCCACCACCCTGCGCCGTAAAAGGAAAAAACACGTATTTTCGTTAATTATGAATATTCCAGTCATCTACCTGCTTCGCATGTTGAATCTACCGTTTGGGCGAGTTTTAAAAGTCGAGGCAACCTGGAAAATTTCATATCTTTAATATTTTGGAAACGCTTTTAACTAATTGGAATCCCTTAAACAAATTGTAATCTGCCAAAAGGAAATTAACGTTTCGGTTATTTAGTTGAAATAATCGCGAGTACGAGCTCGCTTTAGCGTTACTTGCCGACGCAAGTTAAATTAAATGCAAAGTCTACTAAAGTTATTACCCCTCTAACAAAATTCATTAAAGCTAAGTGCTTGTTTGTATCTATAAAAGTGTAAAATCTCGACAGTTACATTCTTGCCTTGCGATATCAATTTCGCAGCTTTCACCGACGTTAAAATATACCGGTTGTCCAAAAATTATCAAATAAAAATTTGGCTGAATTTCTGTATTTTTTTTATTAAAACACAATTTGGTTCCGTTTTCAAGAAAAAATAGAAAGTAAGTTCATCGAATACTTGACTGATTTGAATGGTTTAAACTGTATTTAATCAAGAAGGTGGTTCCATATTGTTTCCTGGCACATCCACCAATTATTTAGAACTCGAATTTAAGGTTGGATCTAACTAGAAAATAGGATAAAATTAAATGAAAATTATTACTGTTTTTTCTATTGTGTATTTATCATTTCCTCCTCTAACAAATTTCTTCCAGATGTATAAAAAAATATTTTTTTTATTTTCAGGTAAGGTCCTTCGTCCTTGGGATTACGTATTTTCGGATAAAAATAATAATTTGGAGTGTTGGGTGAGTGCCAAAAGTTACACTTTTAAATAATTATATTAGATAACAAAACCGTAAATTAATCAAAACCTTTGGACCTGTTACTTTTATTTCGTCATAAGACTAGTAACCTACACTTTTATTTTTTCAAATTGCGAGGCTTAGTTTGTGAAGCAAACTTTCAAAGGACATTAAATACACTGTAAAATAGCATTTAATTTTAGACTGGCACAAAGCTATTGTAAGAAAAAGTTTTAACAGTAACAATTCTCAGTTGTTAACCGACTTCCAAAAAGGAGGGGGTTATCAGTTTGTCTGCAACTTTTTTTTATGTATAATCAGAGATTATTCAAAAACGGTTTGGGCAATTTTGATAATTCGCTACAAATGCCAGATTAATAAAGCCAAAATCACGCACAAAGAACCTATGCAAATAACTCCAACCCGGCGTAGTGTCTATAGATACTATAGGTCCATTCCCCCGCACAGAGCTAGGAAACACATATGCAGTCCCTTTGCAATGCGACTCAACGAAATATATCGTGATGACTCCAATCCCCGACAAATCAGCAGCTACAGTAGCCAAAGCGATTGTCGAAAATTTTATCCTGATTTATAGATGAATGCAAGAAATTAGAACACATCTTGGTACGGACTTCAACCCCATATCATCATCAATCAATAACTTATATATTAATAATGAGCAAAACATTGGGGCACATTAAATACTGTACTTTTTGTTATAATACCACCCCTAGCGTATATCACGATTATACACACTTTGAATTAGTTTTCGCCAACAAGGCTACCGTTCCCGACAAATTAAGTCAATCATCCCTACAACCACTATATAATATCGATAGTTACGACCAAGAAATAAGATTTAGACTCCAGATAGCACTGAAAAGAACTCGAGAAGCTCTCGAAACAGCAGAACGGCATCGTAAATTAGCATATGAGGCTAAAGCAAAGGACTTACAATTCCAAAAAGGTGAACAAGTTCTCATAACAAATGAGAATAGGTCAAAATTCGATCCATGGTATAAAGGTCCGTACATTATAAGGGAACAGTGACATTAAAAACTGCGTGAGAAGTGTTAGAAACTATAGTGGACTTGACTTTATGGATATATAGTGAATTTCCTTAGAAAAAGACATATGTAAGAATTTAGCAGGTAAACTGTTGTGAAGTTATTCGTTAAACTTCTTTGAAGTTGCGTGGAATACGCTACTGCGGGTTCCGCTTCCTCAAGGGAGGGTGGCGTAACGGAAATTCTTCATGACACTTTTAGGAAATTAATTAAAACAATTATTAGCATAACATTATCATAAACCATTCTAGGAACCCCATTAAATTCAGCATGTCTACAAAAATTATCACGTACACCAAATAGTTAAAATAGCAAAACAATCGACTGATGGCACACTTCGATAATTGATGTCAATTACGAACCATCAGTCGACAGTTCAAAATGTAGCATAGTAGTTAGCATAGTGTAACCACATAATCAGTAGAAATAAACAGATAGTCTTTACAATATAGTATTATTCGTCGAGGCCGCTGCCTGCAACATTATAATATCACATGACGATCCTGAACCGTAAATAATGACCAATCTTCACAGCTCAATAGCCAGATAAACAAAATCGCTCAGTTAGATCCCGGTCGCTTGTGCCTTCATCCTGTGATGAAACTGAGCAGTAGCGACTGTTCTTCTTCTACTGAACAAGTTTTAGAAAAAAGAGTAAGGTTGAAGGAAAACAATAAATACACCGAACAAAGAAATAGTTGCGAGACGCAATATTCTACTAACAACACTACTTCATCAAAATATCAACGTCTAGCTAGAGAATCCTTTTCAGTCGACATTACCAAGAATATCTCAAAAGCTTTTGGCAGACATCAGAGAAATCACAAGAAACACTCTTCCCTCGTCCTAACCCCCATACGTATCGCATTGCATTCGGAGGCTCTTTCCAGGCAACACGGAACGATTTCGGTATCTCAAAGGAACATCCAGCGCTACTCGTATAGAATGAACAAATAAGATTATAAAGTTGTTTCTTGAATTTATCCTAAAAAGCCTCGGAATGCTTTATTCCATTAGGGATACGCGTGAGTGATACTCCAGTAACAACTGAATATCGAGCTCAATTCATCACCGAAGTCCCCGGGGGTACCTCCGTTTCGTCGACTCTGAAAAAGAGAGAGAGATAGAGCCAAGGAAAGAGTCGCTGGATGGCCTGGCCACTATTGGCTTTTCTCACCCGCGTCTCTTAGGACGTGTCCTTAGAATACCATCGCATCTGGAAAAGACCGATGTTTCGTTTGGTTTATTTATTTTTCTACATCCGTATATATTTCAGCATAATATATACGCTGCAAAAAGAAAGAAAGAATCGAAACAAACATCGATTTCGTAGACATTTTCTTTAATTTTATTTCCTCACAGTGACGCTAGGGAATCTTCCAGCGATAGTCTTAAAGTGCTGTGTTCCAGAAGTTTATTGTTTTGGCTATAAAAACTGGATTCTTAAAGACAAAGCTGCCACACTGTCAGTTGTTGACAATGGTTCTCATAAGAACCAGGTAACAGTTTATTGGAAACAGAAAATCTTACATGGATTTGTTTCCCTAAAAGAAAATATTCATTCAAATGATCTGGATTGCATAAGATATAAAATAAATGGAAATATCTTTTATTTTAAACCGACTTCCAAAAAGGAGGAGGTTATTAATTTTTTTATGTATGCAAAATGATTATTCTAAAACGGATTAAGCAAATTTGATGATTGAACTGCATTGTATTAAGTAATATTACAGAAAGGTACCATATAATTTTCTATAACGTGAGATATATGGTTTTCCAGAAAATTAGATCAGTCGATAATTAGCTGATTAACTCTTTTTAACCGACTTCCAAAAAGGAGGAGGTTATCAATTCGTCGTGTATTTTTTTTTTCGTTTTTTTATGTATGTATGTTACCTGATTTCTTCTCCTGTGGTGCACCGTTTTGAATGAATATGGTCTTGTTTAATAGAGTATATATCCGGATTGGTGAAACTTCAAATTTTAGAAAAGATTTCTATTGGTATAGGAATAAAATTTGTGAATGAACACATGCGTGCATGGAAATCGACCGATATCTCTAATATTTTAGTCGATTTTTCGATAACTCCTTATGGATGTGTATAGTTTTTTAACGTTTAATCTATTAAGGAAAATCCTTAGGTGATCTCATATACTTTTCTGCGACGTGCAACTTGCAGTTTTGCAGAAAATCGCCGAAAATTCCAAAATTCTTATCAAAAATTTCCTCATAAGTATTTTAATTCTAACGTAATAGTGCGGTAATTTTAGGCACTGGAAGTTTTAATTGCGAATTTGAAAACTTTCTATGTACGACTCAAACATATAGGTAGTAAAGCATAGTATCTTCGGCTCCTTAAATCAATGAGTACCAAGCTCGTTTTGTTTGTATACCAGACAAATACCTATTTAAATGCAAATTTTTCCATTTTGCGAAGACGGTGCTTTTGGCTGTCACATTCTCCCGGCCTAATAGAAAATTCAGTGTCAACAAATGTCAAACTTTAAAGTTTATAGACAGGGTGTTGAGTTATAGCAAACAAAATCACAAAGTAAAATGATAGAAGGAGTTGCATTTATATGAAGATTGAAATATAGGACGGACTAGAATGATAGTGGTCCGTAGGCAGCCGTATATACAGGATGGTTGGAATATAGGGTGGACTGGACGTTTGGTGGTATAAAAATGTTGGAAAAATGTCAAATTAAAATTATATAGGGTGATTAAAAAACTGTTATATGATGTGGGCATAAGCAAATCATATACAGGATGGTTGAAATATATGCTGCAGTTGAATTATATTTATACAGTGTGATTAAAAAATGATTTTTTTATAGCCTATAAGAAGTTTCATAATGTGTGGAGAGGAATTAATGTTACACAGGACGATAATATAAAAGGTAAAAAATGAACTATTTTATGGGCTAGCCCACAAAGAGTTATATACTATGGTAGAAATATAGGACAGATTTGACTCAGTAAATATGGGATGGATTCTACTCCGTCCTATAGAAGGCAGCTAACAAATTTATGCTTGTCCATGGGCAGTCCTATATACAGGATGGTTGGTACATAAGTTGGAGTGGAATTATCTATAGTTATACAGGGTAGCCAAAAAAGGTGAAAAAAGTTTACATGGCGTAGTCCATAAGGCATAAATATATTTTGGGCTTATTAAGTCAACGCGTACTAGTACATGTTTGTTCGTATAGATTTACTTGTCGATTTAAATGAGAAAGTATCATTGTGTAATGTTAAGGCGTTCGATGTTACCTGGTTCTGTCTATGAAAGTTATACATACAAAATAAAAAATAAAGAATGAAAACTACCTGTGTTCAAAAATACTAAAAAGTTGAAAATAAAACATAGAAAAAAAATATATAACCGACTTCTATCTATAACTAAGAAGCTAAAAATAATTATAACAAAATACAACTCCAGCAAATAAATAACACATTCAATGTTGTTAGGTACCTACCCAGGAAGTAAAAAATGTAATCATTAAAAGGTGCTCATTCTGTACAAATTAATTATCTACCAATCTAGTAGTCGGTGACAAGCAACAATCAAGTTTGATGAATTTGTAGAGAAGTGCGCAATGAAGGATTTTAGATTTGCTTGGCACCGGCTTCAAAATATACTAGATTGGTAGGTAATTAATTTGTACATAACGAGCACCTTTTAGTGCTTACATTTTCTACTTCCTGTGTAGGTACCTAACAACATTAAATGTGTTATTTATTTGCTAGAGTTGTATTTTGTTATAATTATTTTTAGCTTTTTAGTTATAGGTAGAAGTCGGTTATATATATTTTTATAAATGTTTTATCTCTAAATCAATTTGAATATTTTTAATTGAATTCTGTAGAGAAATATTCAAGCTTGATTCCGAATATTTTTCTACAAGGTAGAACATACTGTTTTTCAGAAATTACGAAAAATATGTGCAAAAAACGGTAAAGATCAATGTAAATGTAAAATCTTCTACATTAATTTCAATCGTAACTGTCAAGATATGTCATAAAACATATTGTTTATAATGGTTATTATTTTGATACATTTAAATGCAGTTTCTTTCTGGCATCAATTAGTGTATCAAATGGAAAAAATTTTATGCCCTCGACTTTTTTTATACGGTACAGCTGTAGATGTTTGTGTGCGTGAAAGTATCGAAATTTGAGCAGCAAGCAATGTGCTGGGTTGAAAATTACAGTTATATAGGTGGGTTCACAAAAATCATTACGATGCATATATAGGATGGTTCAAATACAAGGTGGAATAGAATTATAGTTATTCAGAGTGGTTCAAAAAATGTTGAACTAGGTCGGATATAGTAGTTGCGTATACAAGGTGGTTGAAACAAGGGTGAAGTAGAGTTACAGTTAACAGGGTGGCTCAAAACATGTGAAAAAAGTATAATAAGTATAAGCAGTTAAATATTTGAATTATAGGGCGAGTTATAATTATGGTTATACAGAAAAGTTTAATTAAATTAAAATATGCTTAAAATATAAGGTGGTGCAGAAATATTACATATTGTGGAATATAAGTAGTTGCGTATACAATGTGGTTAAAATAAGGGTGGTGTACAATTATCGGTATGCAGAGTGGATGAAAAATTTGTTATATTAGTATAAGCAATTAAGTGCATACAAAAAATGCACAGTTTTCTGAATAAGCTGGATTTAGATAAAAACGTGGCATTAAATATAATTTGATCTAATTGATTAATAATAATATTAGATTTCAGTTGTTATTTATACATATACAATGATGGGCAAATGTGTGGAACCAAGTAAATATCTCTAGAATTATTAGAGATATCAAAATGAAATTTGGAAGGTGGATACTGCAGTAGATTGCCTATTTGCTTCCAATTTTTTTTTACAATTTTTAACTTCCTGTTTTACCGGAAGTAATGTCGATTTTAAAATTTGCAATGAAACACCCTGTATAGTATTTTAGTTTCTGATGAAACATTTTATTGCGAATACAAAAATATTGGGTTTGATATTGTTTACTTCAATATCTACCGAGATATTAACAGAAATACATAATCAGAATTATTAACTAAATCTAAGTGATTTTCAAAACATTGAAACTCAACTTAATTAAACTTAATGTATTAGATGTTCAAACTGAGCACCGTTTATTTCTTGACAATAAGCAAGTCGGTTTTTAAATTCTCTAGTAACATTAGCTATTACTTCTTGTGTAATTCTCTGGATGTCTTGAGTTATTCTTGCAGCTACTTCTTGCAAATTATTTGGTCTATCAACATAAATCTTAGACTATAAGTAACCCCACAGACAATAGTCTAGTGGATTAAGGTCGGAACTTCATGCAGGCCATTCCTACCCCTCCTTCCAATCCATCTGTGATGAAATGTCCTATCTAAATGATCTCGAACAATGCGAGCGTAATCGGGTGGTGCTCCATCCTGCTGAAACCAGATATTATTTGGTAATTGTCCATTGACCTCCAATGCCGGAATAACTTGTGTCTCCAAGAGATGTAAATATCTACCTCCATTTAAAGTTTCTTGTAGGAAGAAGGGTCCCATGATTCTGTTGTTATAAATGCCGGCCCAAACGTTCAATTTTTGGGGATGTTTTGTATGAGCCTCTTGTACCCAATTAGGATCACTTCGCCACCAGTAGCGGCAGTTATGTCGATTAACCGAACCATTTAAACAAAATGTAGCCTTGTCTGAAAACACCACATTTCTTATAAAATTATTATCACGGTTACAAATATCCATCATCGATTCAGAAAATTGCAAAAACGTCTGTCGAAATCGTCTTCGGAGAGTTCTTGAACGAGGCGAATTTTGTATGGATGATATTTTTCTCGCCTTAATATCCTTCCTACTGAACGACGGCTAATTCCATGCATATTGGCGAGGTCGGTAGTGGATAAGGGAGGATTTTCTTCCAAAGATATAGCAACATTTTGAGCAACACCTTCATTACTTGCACTTTTTAACCGTCCACTTTTTGGTAAATTGCTAACTGTTCCACTTGTGTCGTACCTTCGCAAAGTTTTCGTCACTACTGAACGGGATATTTGTGTATTCTGATGAACAATGTTAAAAAGGCCACAAAGTTCTTGATGCGTCCTTTTCCTCTCCCCATACCCAATCATCATTAATATTTCTATTCTTTCTCTTTCACTTAATTCAGCCATTTTACGATCAAATTAAAACAATACAATTTTTTTAGGTTCAAATAAAAAAAACTAATAACTTATTTTGACAACTACTATCACTTCTGCTATGAATTTCATGGACTACTAAACTTGATTCAAATTTAATTTGCGCCTAATTTAAAAAAAACGCACGTGTATTCGACTATGTAACAAGCAGTGCAGTTGGCTGTGACGGTATAATGCCACCGATTGGCCAGTTGAAATACAAATCCTTACCAAGCGGTTTGTTTATATCGGGTGTAAATGAAATCTGAACCGAGTTTAGCTAACATCGAATTTTTCCTTTCCTTAGTTACTTTTCTGTTAATATCTCGGTATGTATTGAAGTAAACAATATCAAACCCGATATTTTTGTATTCTTAATAAAATGTTTTATTAGAAACTAAAATACTATACAGGGTGTTTCATTGCAAATTTTAAAATCGACATTACTTCCGGTAAAACAGGAAGTTCAAAATTGTAAAACAATTTGGAAACAAATAGGTAATCTACTGCAGTATCCACCTTCCAAATTTCATTTTTATATCTCTAATAATTTCAGAGATATTTACTTGGTTCCACACATTTGCCCTTCACTGTATATTTATATGATTTTATTTCTAACCTACAATTTGAATACAATTTGTTACCTTAACAAATAAATAACGAACCAGAAAATAAATAATATTTCAATTGTATATTTAAAGCCAGTAACCGAAGTTTATTAACAATGAATGGCTAATTAACTCAAACGCGGAGGAAAAATAAACATTTCAAAAACTGTGTGGTGCTGGTGATATTTATTATATCTCTATTTCAATGCTCCGATTGTATTGAAATTTAAAATCTCTATATTATGTTGAGCGAGATATATTATTGTAAAACAAACGTATAACTATTTTTTTAATCGGTTGAAAATCCAGTTGGCCAAATGAATAAATTAGGTCAAACTGTTTTAGCGAGGTAGGTTGTACAGCATGTATTTGTTTGCTTCTGAGCCATCAGAAAAAAAATCCGATTTTAATAAGATTTAATTTTTTTGTGTATGAACTTACCCGACTGTTGATAATGTTGTTCAAATCCTATATTTATCAAAACGTTCTTTTTCACATTTTGAATATTCATTTGCCTTATTTTTGAATTTACGCCAGTCATTCGAGCAAATAAAAATTTAACAGCTAGCCAGCAATTTTTGAGCAATATACTATCTAAAAACAATGAAAAAATAAGTATTTTGTTTATTTTTCCTTATAACGTGAAAAGTATTTACTAGGTATATCACAGTATTTCAAAAGTGAGAACTGAAAAACCTATCTGTAAAGCATCATTTCATTTGGATTTTAAAACATTCCTAAAATATTGTTGTACGGGGAACAAATCTAATTTTGCAACCCAGTTGACCAAACCATTTGTTTATCAGCGTCGTATAGTTCATGTTTTATCAGTCTTATTGGTTGGCAGGAGGTTACAAACTGATTTTACATCCTTATAGACCAAACCATTTGCTCCATTTAAATCAGGGCAGTTTAGTGCATGCTTTATCAGAGTTCCTGGTTTTCCTGTAACGGGCTTAACCGATTACATGAACCTCAATAATACATTTTCAATTGTTATGGTAGGCACTATTAACAATGCAAAAGTACTAGAGTAAGTCTGAAGAACGATGACGAAACTTCCTTTTAGTGTGTATACATTCTTTTACTAAAACAACACAATATTAACTTACTTAACACAAATATTAGTGATATAATAATTTAGAGGACTTGTATAAGAAGCTTGTACGAACCAAGAATAGTTTGACATTCTTGTGCAGATGTCGGGAGATGAGGATTATTCCCAAAGGATTAAGTTTTTGTCAACCGTACATAGGCAGAAGGATTCACAGCATATTGGAACGAGCAACGATGCTATTAGAGACCGCATACAATTTCATCGTTATAATAAGTTTAAATTAGAAAAAATATTGGGTATGTACAGAACTTTCTTGCTTATCGAATATCAGAGAATGAATTTAACAGAATTAAAAATAGTACTCTTATAAGTTACGACATTGGATTCAAGTCTCAAAAACAAACACATTTACGTAAATTTAATCAACTTCTTTCAGATAAAAATATGCCCAAATATTATGTGAAAAACCAACATTTTGATGTGTCAAAAACTGTCATTAATTTTTCAGACAAACAATTAAACGCTTCTGAAACCTCAATTCTACAAAAGGGCCTTAATTTTGCATTTTCCCCAAAAAATATTCCAACATATGAAATCATCAGTACTATAGAAAAAACTGCAAACAAATTAAACAATAATGAAGCTCAAGGGTCTCGAATAAGAGCAAAAATTGAACTAGAAAAACTTATGCATATAAAAAATAACCTTTCGAAAAATGAATTCAATTAAAGTTTTAAAAAATGACAGCACTATTAAGATTGTACGTGCAGATAAAGGCAATGCTACGGTTATTTTAAATAAAATTGACTACGATTCCAAAATTCAAAACATAATAAACCAAGAACAATACACAAAATTAAACAAAGATCCAACAACTCTATAGAAAACAAAATATATCGCTTACTTTACAAACACAAACATGAATTTACAGAACAAGAAAGTAAACATCTTACTCAACACTATTCTAAACCACCCCATTTTTACTAGTTACCTAAAACTCATAAACCCAACATTCCATTAAGACCAATTGTCAGCTCCATAAATTCTCCAGGCAGTGAGCTCTCAATATTCCTTTTAACAATTATTTCACCACTTAATGGTAAGTCTAACTCTCATCTTAAAAACAGAGCACATTTCTTAGAAAAATTATCACCTATACAATACAAAAATACTTTCACACTAGCAAGTTTTGACATTGTGAATCTATACAATAACGTTCCTGTGACCAAAACACTTCCCATAGTAAAACAACGATTAGAACAAGATTCTTTACTAAATCAACGTACTCAATTGTCCATTATTACAATAATGGAACTACTAACATTTTGTACAAAGACAACATATTTTCAACTTAATGATGACTTCTAGCAAAAAGATTTTGGTATGGCAATGGGTTCCTGTCTGTCTCCTGTTTTAAGCAACATTTTTATGGAAAAATTTGAGGAACAAACAATTTTCTCAAAACAGATTAAACCTTTGGTTTGGTCGCGTTATGTTGATGACATATTCGTTATTTGGGAATATAATCTTGATGATTTACATGCATTACTTAACGACATAAACAACACGGGACAAACTATTCAGTTTACACTAAAGCTTGAACTGAATAATCAATTACCATTCTTAGACATTTTAATAACCAAAACACAATCGACATTTGAAACAAAAGTGTACAGAAAACCGACTCATACTAACAGGTATCTCAACTTAAAATCTAATCATCCAAATTCAGTACAAAGAAGTATCATCAAATCTCTATATGATCAACTGTTTTAACATCAATAAATTCGATGAAGAAAAAACGTTTATAAAAAATGTACTTTCACCAATCATTACCCTAATAAATTTATTAATAACGATTTAAACAAAATCAAATACCAAACAATCCCTAACAACGAACATCAAACTTCACCAAGCAACACTGACTCCCAAGATAGTCACATTAATACAATAACTATATCATACATACAGGGTCTATCAGAAAGACTGAAAAGAGTGGGAAACAGATATAAAATCAAAACATCATTTAAAACAAGAAATAGACTAAAATCAATTATATCAAAAACCAAACTAAATAAAATACAAAAAGTTGCATTTATACAATCCCTTGTGAATGTAATAAATTATATATTGGGGAAACATCTAGACTTCTAATGTTCGAATAAACGAACACAAAAATTACTTTAAAAAAAGACAATTTGAAAATTCCAAAATTTGTGAACATGCTTGGGACCTTGGTCATAAAATACAGTTACAAAAATCAGTTATATTATACAAAGAATGACAGAACACCAAAAGAAAACTAAAAGACTCTGCTTTAATTTTGTTAAATGAAAACTATTGTATTGCTACTACCTACTAGAATTCAGTCGTTCCTGGTTGCCGATGATTAAGGAAGAAATTGCTAATGGTCATGTCCTTGAGAACAACCCAATATCGGGATAGTTCATAAGGTTTTTCCTAGGTTTTCCCTTATGGTTTTAATGGGATCACTGAATCAACAAAATTCTTTGGTCGCATTTTTGGCAAATGCACTCTTATAACAAAGTCGCACCTAGGAGCGCCACATAAAATTCTGAAGATCTCCCTTTCAAATTCTTCCAATTTGAAAGGAACTTTATGATTATATGATCTTTAGAATTTTCTGTGCTACCCTGTATATTACCTATGACCTAGACCCCGAAACGTTTGAAATATACAGCAATTTTATTAACTGTGGTGTTATTTCCCAAGAATTACTTAGACATTAGTGCTATAAGCTATGTAAGAAAATTTTCTTACACGCCGAACTTTTCCACCTGCATTGTTGCAATTAGCGACAAGCAGCTCGCTGTAGCTGCCTGGAGAGCAGCTCCGAAAGAAGTACACATTGCAATTTCAAATTGAGTGTACAAGATATTGCGAAATACACGTGACAGGGGAGACGATGAGGATGAGACACAATTCCGTAGTTTGTTATGAGAACACTTGACGGCTGAGAGAGCGTCCTTGGGGGGACGGACCTCGAATGACAAAGGCTGCATATTACCTGAGTAATGGTTCTACACGACGAGATGGCATCGGAGAGAAACGGAGTTAGCATTTAGTCGAGCTCTTGAAGAAAAAACAGCTGGGGGATGTCGATGAAAGGAACAGCAAATGTTTGCAGTTGGGTATCGAGTGGGAAAATGTTTTTAATAATTGCCTGGGGCTAATAGTTGCAGAAATTCGTAGTGGCATATATTCAGCGTTGTATGTATGTTGTCTTGATTATTAAATAAAACATTTTTAAAAAAAATATAACCGACTTCCACTTATAACTAAAAAGATAAAAATAATTATAACAAAATACAACTCTAGCAACTAAATAACACATTCAATGTTGTTAGGTACCTACCCAGGAAGTAAAAAATGTAAACATTAAAAAATGCTCATTCTGTACAAATTAATTACCTACCAATCTAGTATATTTTGAAGTCGGTGCCAAGCAAATCTAAAATCCTTCATTGCGTACTTATCTACTACTTCATTAACTTAATTGTTGATGAATTAGTAGATAAGTACGCAATGAAGGATTTCAGATTTGCTTGGCACTGACTTCAAAAATTTACTAGATTGGTAGGTAATTAATTTGTACAGAATGAGCACATTTTAATGTTTACATTTTTGACTTCCTGGGTAGGTACCTAACAACACTGAATGTGTTATTTATTTGCTAGAGTTGTATTTTGTTATAATTATTTTTAGCGTTTTAGTGGAAGTCGGTTATATTTTTTTAAAATGTTTTATAAATTTGTGATAGGCCAATGGTCAAGTTGTTCAGAAGTTGCACGATCACTGAGACAATTTTTACATAAAAATCATTTACTCGATCATATCGCCAGCCATCGGTTCAGACTTGGTGGGGTTCTTTTTAGGGTTCAACTAACTTATAAATTCAACCTGCAGGGTTGTCGGTTGGGTTAAATAGCTCAATGAGCCCGTGGCAGGTTCCAGGACAGGATAAAGGAGGAGGGAGTCTTCATGCCAAGTTAGCACCCTACGTAAGGACTATATAAACAAAACCGCTTTCAGAACCAAGCAAAACAAAGAATATATTAAGAATAGCTTCCTGGAATATCAAATCTCACCGGTGTAAAGATAGACATAATATGTACTATTCAATAAACGAGAAAAAAGATACAGAAACGACCAAACTATGTTAGACAATTGTTTTATTTTCAACTTTTTAGTTGTTTTGAACCCAGGTAGTTTTCTTTTTTTTTTATTTTTTATTTTGTATGTATAACCTTAATAGACAGGACCAGGTAACATCGAAAGCCTTAACATTACACAATGATACATTTTCACCTAAGGATCTTCCTTAATAGATTAAACGTTAAAAAACTATACACATCCATAAGGAGTTTTCGAAAAATCGACTAATATGTTATTGATCGATTTCCATGCACGCATATGTACATTCACTCATTTCATCACTTTACCAATAGAATTCTTTTCCCAAATTTGAAGTTTCACCAATCCGGATATATACTTTATTAAAAAAGACCATATTCATTCAAAATTGTTGACCACAGGAGAAGATATCAGGTAACATACATACAAAAAAGCGAAAATAAACGCCACTAATTGATAACCTCCTCCTTTTTGGTCGGTTAAAAAACTAAACGGCAGTCATTGCATGTTCTTGGCTCAATTCCAAAGAGCAAACGGTATCATGAGCCATGAACTAAGTGGTGGAAAGCAGTTTATGTTAACATACATGTTGAGTCCCGCAACTTGTTTATTCTTAGTTTTAAAAGATTTCAAAGTTGATTGAATTAGTCAATTGATTTTTAAACCTTTCACCTTTTTCGAAAACTTTCCGTCGCGCCAATGCGAATTTATGTTTGTACATTTCATCAGACATAACTAAGAGACTCGTGCTTTGATTTTCGATCTAATTAGCCGCTTTTTTGATTCCGTTTACGTTGGCCGCTTTTTGTTATTGTGTTACGATTTCGCGAGTTATTAGTTTTGGTTGTAACAATCCTTAAACCGTTTTCATTCGTATCTTTTGTGCTTACAAAAGCGCATAATCTGTTTGTTGAACCTCCATTTTTTGTTTGTTCAATCGATGAACCAAGCAGAAATGGAAAGAGCTCTTATAGATTATAGTGGAACAGATCCATTGATTAGACCAACTCTTCCCAAACTAAAATCTTCTAAGAAACAGGGTTGAATTATATATATATATATATATATATATATATATATATATATATATATATATATACTGTAATTAAAAAACTATTTATTTTATAGCCCATAAGAAGTTGCATAAAGTGTGAAAAAGAGTTAATGTTACACACGGCGATAACATAAAATGTTAAAAATGAAATAATTTATCGGGTAGCTCACAAGGAGTTATATACTATGGTTGAAATATAGGACGGATTTGACTCCGTAAATTTGGGATGGATTCTACTCCGTCCTATACATTACAGAAGGCAGCTAACCAATTTATGCTTGTCCGAGGGCAGTCGTATGTACAGGATGTTTGGTACATAGGTTGGAGTGGAATTATCTATAGTTGTACAGGGTTGTCGAAAAAGTTGAAAAAAAATTACATGGCGTAGTCCATAAAGCATAAATACCTTTTGGGCTTATTAAGTCAACGCGTACTAGTACATTTTTTCCTAAAGATTTACCTGCCAATTTAAATGAGAAAGTATCATTGAGTAATGTTGAGGCTTTCAATGTTACCTGGTTCTCTCTATTAAGGTGATACATACAAAATAAAAATAAACAATGAAAAGTACCTGAGTTAAAAAAAAAACTAAAAAGTTGAAAATAAAACATTTAAAAAAATGTATAACCGACTTCTACCTATAACTAAAAAGCTAAAAATAATTATAACAAAATACAACTGTAGCAAATAAATAACACATTCAATGTTGTTAGGTACCTACCCAAGAAGTAAAAAATGTAAACATTAAAAGGTGCTCATTCTGTACAAATTAATTACCTACCAATCTAGTATATTTTTGAAGTCGGTGCCAAGCAACAATCAAGTTTGATGAAGTAGTAGATAAGTGCGCAATGAAGGATTTTAGATTTGCTTGGCACAGACTTAAAAAATATACTAGATTGGTAGGTAATTAATTTGTACAGAATAAGCACTTTTTAATGTTTACATTTTTTGCTTCCTGGGTAGGTACCTAACAACATTGAATGTGTTATTTATTTGCTAGAGTTGTATTTTGTTATAATTATTTTTAGCTTTTTAGTTATAGGTGGAAGTTGGATTATATATTTTTTTAAATGTTTTATTTCGAGGTCATATCGTCATCTAGATCTTTCTATAAGATTTGCAATGATAGGGGAAGGCTTCCCAGGAAGTAAAAAATGTAAACATTAAAAGGTGCTCATTTTGTACAAATTAATTACCTACCAATCTAGTAAATTTTTGAAGTCAGTGCCAAGCAAATCTGAAATCCTTCATTGCGAACTTATCTACTAATTCATCAAACTTGATTGTTGCTTGGTACCAACTTCAAAAATATACTAGATTGGTAGGTAATTAATTTGTACAGAAGATTAAGTAAGGGAGATGCATTGGTATCAATTTTATAATTTAAGAGATTCGGAAAATGTTTGTTTTTGTGGATTGAGAGGGATTCAAAAAGATATAATTATTTACTTTTGTTTCGTAAATGTGAAATATCGAATATATTTTAAGTTTCAAAGATGTCAACAGTGTCAAAAACGCCAAAAATGTCAAAATCGTCAAGAACATGAAAAACATCAAAACCATTAAAAACGTCGAAAACGTTAAAAATATGAAAAACGTTTAAAACTTCAAAAATGCCAAAAACGTTAAATGCCTCAAAAATGTCACAAACGTTTAAAAATTTAGACATTTTTGACTTCAAAAAAGTAATCAATCCCAAAAATAACAAAACGGTCAAATATCATAAATGACAACAGTGACAAAAGAGAAAGCAATTTCTAGATTGTCAAAAACTATGAAAATCAGAATTGTCAACAATGTCAAATGTTAAAAGTGACAAAATAATTAAAAACCTTAATAATTGAAAAAAGGTTAAAAATATTAAAAATGGCAAAATTATTTAGCGTTTAATTTAAAATGTATTTATTTATGTTCTGAATGAATGAATATACAATTTGTTTATAAATTGTGGTGTTATTCAAGCATTTGCAAGACAAAGCTCACACCCATAGTTTATTAATTTATACAAACTAGCTGTCGCCCAGTGGTCGAAATTCGACCGATTGTGTTAATATCTCTGGCAGGTTAAGTAACCTGAAAATTTTATCGCGACATTCTATCCTAGGACTTTAGGGAGAACAGCAATTACACTGAACGGATCCAGATTCTCTGTGTAATAGTTTCCTCAAAAATTCTAGATGTCGGTCTTACATCTCACTTATACAAATAAGTAACGAAATTCGAGTTTTTTCAGATATAACTCATAGTACTTTTTTTGTCTTCAAATTCGTAATTCTTAATTTAATATGACAAAAATTCAACCGCTAATGTGCTACCCTACATATTTATTTCTTCTAATCTACCTGTATAGCTATAATTACACTCAATTCTCTAACATTTATTAAAATCCTCTTTACAATAATTCCATCTCATTATATATTTCCACCTCCATGTATATGAAACTGCTCATGGACCAGGCACAATATTTTTTAGCAATTTTGAACCACCCGCTATTCTGTATATGCCACTGCCTATCAGCCAGCGTATTTACTCTTTTTGTTTATGAAATTTTTAACTATTTTTTGTAACTATAATTCTACTCCGACCTATATTTCAATCATCATATATATGGAACTCTTCGTGGGCTACTCTATAAATCATTTCCTTTTCTAACATTTTTTATCATAATCTTGTATTCTATAATTCCTCTCACCCTATATTTCATCTTCCCTATGGATATAACTGTTTATGGGTTACGAAATGTTGCATTTTCATTTCCGCCACCCTGTATATGCATCTCTGTATAATATTTTTTGCACCACCCTGAATAACTCTAATTCTACTGCGCCTTCTATTCCAAGAGCCCTGTAAATTCAACCGCTAATGGGCTTCCGTATATAATTATTTTATTAGTTATAATTGCACTCTACTCTATATTTTGAACACCCTATATATGCAACTGCTTATATGCCACCCATGAAAAAAATGATTTCTAACATATCTGGAATTGCTCTGTATAATTATAATATACAACGATTATTTTACCACTAAACAATAACAACGCTTGCTGGCCAGAAGTACATGCTCTAAGTATATAACAGCTTCAGTCCCTCTATATATAATTACTAAATTTTTTGAGACTGGCGGCGGCGGCACATTTAGTTGTTTGGCTTTGACATTATTGACGTAAATAATGAATTTTTATTATATTTTATTTAATGAATGATCCCATATTATAAATTAATATTAGCTTTCCGCACTGAATGTCGTGAGTAGCTACTAAACGAAACAAAAATGAAGAAAATCGGTTGAGGGGCAGAGGAGAAAATGGTACCTAATCGTTTTGTCT
The DNA here is from genome assembly GCA_034190945.1 of Octodonta nipae. Classification (NCBI taxonomy): domain Eukaryota; kingdom Metazoa; phylum Arthropoda; class Insecta; order Coleoptera; family Chrysomelidae; genus Octodonta; species Octodonta nipae. Next base: position 87,072,277 of record CM067223.1, on the reverse strand, counting down.
TTGCCTATTTATATATAGATTCGGTTTTTTTGTAAACAAATACTGAAAGCTGTTATTTCACGTATTTAAAATCCACTATAGAAACCTTAAGAAAAATCAACATTATAGAGATGCAGTGAGAATAAACATGAAATTTGAATAAAAATTTCATACTGACATTAAAATTCTTATGAATAAGCTCTCGATTCGGCCTTGGAAATATACACAAGAAACGTTTGTTGTATGTAAAATGTGTTAGCTACAGGGTAGAAGCGAGAGAAACATAAACAGTTATCAAGCGCGATGCTTAAAGCGTTTATCTAATTTAACTTTTCCCATAAATATCTAATGCCGAATATAAGCTGATCTAATTTAAATATAACAGAGATGCCACGGGATGTGGAGCATGTGAAAATATACGCAAGCTTACGTTTTTAAATCTCTCTGGTGAAAAGATGGAGCAGCCTGTGGAACTCGTATTTACAGGGTATACCATATGAGCTGAGTCGATATGTATATGGGAAACTACTGGGAATTTTAATCTGAAAATTGGACTCAGAGATATTTCGAAGACTCAAACTTTGCTTTTTAACCTGCGACTCCCTGTTTTTATAGCATTTTTAGAATCAATATAACTTTATTGGAAATGTCTGAAGGGCTCCAGTTGAAACTTTTTTGAAATATTGAATGATGTTGCCCTTCACAAAAAATAATTGAAAACCAAGAGGACCAGGTCATAAATTGTCAAAATTTGCTCGAATAAAACTTGAAGCTTCCAAATCTTTGGATACTGTCCAAAAAATTATACGGTGTTCTCAGAAATTGGCGCCGAATTGGGCTAATTCGAATATCGTGTAATTCATTTTTTTTTAAATGGCAACCCACTTTTTTTCTCAACGTGTCTTGACTAATTGCTACCTCGGACTAGGGTACAATTTTCACCACTAGAGCTTGTAAAGATTCTGAGAGTTGCGTAACATCAGCCTGGAGCTGAGTACAAAGCACAAAAATCCTTCAGTTCACGGAGAAACATCTTGCTGGACCATACGTGGACAGCAGAGTTGACCAAACACTTCACTGCTGACCAACTTCAAAATTGGTTCTGGTAATAATTGGGTACTTCAGCAAGTCCTGTCGCTTTTCCCAGATTACGAGGTAAATACGATAAGGAAATCAGAAGCACTGGTCAGGAATTCAAGCCAAATAATTTTGTAAGTTTTGACATTTCAAAATAATATTTCTATTGTGTGTTAAATTATTATTGAATATACAGTTATTGTTTTATCTTAGATTTTAGTTACTTGCACTAACAAATAAATGTTTTTTATCTCCGATTGATGGCCCTAAAATAAATTTAAGGCACATAAGTACATCAGTAAACTTTGACCTACTCCTAGATTGCAGCAATAAGCCTTCGGCAAAAGAATTAATTGGAATTGGACTAAGAAATCAAGACCTCCTCAACAATCTTTTCGAAATTACTTCAGAAATCATAGTTGGTGCCTGTGCCATACAAAAACTCTGTTTTTTGGTTATCTTTTTTTTGTGAGCACTATAGCACAAAGTTTTTTTTTTTACCTTGGTAACACCAATGGCGCCCATACTTTTGAGTTCTTAGTACCAAACCAAATTGAATTCTCCCCACATGATTAACAAATTAAATTATGTTCAATTTCTGAGCACTTTATATAATTTTTTCAGCAGATGTAGGAAGCTTTAAATTTTATTCAGGCAACTTCTGGCAATTGTTGACTTGGCAATTTTTGTATTCCATTGTTTTTGGGTGAAGAGTTGCATTTGTTAAAATTTTCAGAAAATTTGAAATAACTGTCAACTGAAGCCCTTCAGACATATGATGTTTCCCATAAAGCTATATTGAAATTGTTCGTATTCTAATAATTTATTTCTAAAAAAGAACCGACTTCAACTGGCTTAAAACAAAACCCGTGACATATATTTTTTTTATCTGATTTCAGGTACAATTCTCTTGATTCTTTATCATATTCTTATCTCTACCTCTCTGACTTTGTTGTCAATGGCTTTATATATACTGGGTGAGTTTTTTTTGATGATCAGTATGGGGATCTCGGAAACTAGCGGAGATAGAGCAATGGTTAAATTGGGAAAGATTTGCAGTTATACTGGCCCAATTTAATGACACTTTCGGATTTTTGTAAAAACTCATGGCTTACTAGATATTTTGAAAAAACGAAATTCTGTCGATTCACTCAAATCTCTCTAGCTCCTTTGTTTTAGATTTTATAAAAAAGTGTAAATATCAAAATTGAAGGGAATTGTATCCCGTATCTCGTTTTCTAGATATGACACAAACTTATCTTTTTTGAATGGAAACCATAGTTGGGTATGACCTCAAGAAATCAGACATTTTTAGAGCTTTTCAACGATATAATAATCAATATAATTATTCATAAAAATAACCGAGTTCTGAATGCTTTTCTCTCTTATTTCCACTTTTAACGTAGGTAGCCATGAAAAAGCTTGTTTTCACTTTGACGTTTCCTCACTTAAGAGTAATTCCGTTAGTAGTGCTGAACTGATAGTCGATATTGACAAGTCTTCGTAATAAAATGGAATATTCTAACGAAAAAAAACTGAAATTGGTAGAATGTTATATCATATGCCATAAAAATTCAGTTCGTGCAGCTGAAGAATACTTTCATAGATATTTAATCGTCGTTAACCTACTTTATGTACACTTAAGGGGCTTTGCAATAGTTTACGCAGTTATGGATCTTTTACTAAACCGCCAAAGGAACGTAATCAAATTAACGAAGCAGCACAAATAAATATTTTGGCGTTGGTAAATCAAAATCCATCTACATCTACTCGTGAGATTGCGGCAGAAGCTGGCACATCTAAACGAACTGTAGTTAAGGTACTCAAAGCGCACAAGTTCCACCCGTACAAACTGTCAGTTTCTCAAACTTTGCATGCTGGTGACGAACATCGACGTATTATGTTTTGTACATGGTTTAGAGACATGTGCCTTCATAATCCACAGTTTCCATTAAAGGTGTTATGGTCAAATGAAACTAGATTTACTAACTCCGGTATGTACAATAGACACAATAAGCATATCTGGGCTACAGAAAAAATTTGGTTTTAATGATTGGTGTGGTATTATAGGGTCTACTATTCTTGAACCTTTTATCTATGACGAATCACTTACTGGGGAGCGCTACTTGCATTTCTTGCAATACACTTTTCAAGACATTTTGCATAATTTGAATTTGAGAACTCGTTTAGAAATTGAGTGGTTCCAACATGATGGAGCACCTGCTCATAAATCTTTATTAGTAAGACAACAGGTAGATAATATCTATCCAAACTCTTGGATAGGAAGAAATGGCTCACGCGAATGGCCACCCGGTCGCCCGATTTAGCAGTTATAGACTTATATTTATGGGGTTCGCTAAAAAACAAAGTATACAAAAGAAAGTATGCGACAGTTGGTGACCTAAGGGAGGCGGTATTACAAGCAATTAAAGAATTTGATTGGCGGTATGTGAGGAAAGCGTGATTGTCAATCTTAAAAGGATGCTATTTTTATCTAAATAACAATGGTGGACTTTTCGAACATAAATCGTAACCAATATTATGTACTTTAATTTCTTAAGTTTTTAGGAAGTACCTACTTATTTAGTTTTTTCGTTATATCTGATATACCTAATAAAAAAATCCTTCAATGTTTTTTGGAATAGTTATTAATGAATCAATCTATTTCATGGCTAACTACATTAAAAGTGAAAATAAGAGAGAAACCCATCCATAACTCTGTTATTTTTATGAATAACTATATCGAGTATTATATAGTTGAAAAGCTCTAAAAATGTCCGATTTTTTGAGGTCATAGCCAACTATGGTTTCCATTCAAAAAAAAGATAAGTTTGTGTCATATCTCGAAAACGAGAGCAGTCACGCAAACGAGGACATGACAATCATATTTGGAATACAAATACCTTCAATTTTGATATTGACACTCTTTTATAAAATCAAAAACAAAGGGGTCGATTTAATCAAATCCCTCTATTTGATTAAATCGACAGAATTTCATTTTTTCATAATATCTAGTAATCCATGACTTTTTACAACAATCCGAAAATGTCATTAAATTGGGCCAGTAAAACTGCAAATCTTTTCCAATTTAATCATTGCTCTATCTCCGCTAGTTTCCGAGATCCCCATACTAATTATCAAAAAAAACTCACCCTGTATTCAAAATGTAAATTTCAAAATTTATTTCTTTTGTCAAGTTAAAAAGCTTTCATTTTGCAATTTACATTTTCAATACTTTGAAAGCCATTGAGAACGAAGTCAGAATCGACTTTGAAACTTTTGGTATTTTCGTTCAATATACAGTTTTTTTTTCAATAATGGTGTTATTTCCAAGAAAAAACAAAAAGAATAAAGAATATGCTACAAATAACATTTAGAAGAGGACTTCCGGCTAAAATGGCGTGGTGATCGGTCGTGTGTGTGCGTCTTAGTTTAAGTAATTTGATATAGTTTAATAACAACTGCTTCTACCCTTATAATTTTAATTTCATTTTGTATATCTTCGTCGCCCTTAAAGACACTGATAAAGTGAAAGACGCTCTGGAAGTAAATTAAGTGTTTAGAATAGTGAAAAGCCGGGAGTCTAGGTTGCCACGCTGTGTAAATAAAGTTTCATTAATATCTTAATAATCATAAACGTGAGCTAGGATAGGGTCAGAATCAAGTGTTATTTGAAGTTTAAGAAATACTTTATTTACAATATTTTCTGCCATTTGCTTGTACATAAGTTTCTTATATTTTCTATCTTATAATTTTTATCTACATTATATAAACACTTGTTATTGGTCAATAAGATCGAAAGATCAAGACCACAACCGGCCGTAAGGCCAACCTTGGAAGAAGAAGAACATTTAGAAAACAACAGAAATTATTTGTCTATGATTTTCTGAATCACCCTGTACAACAAGAATTCAACTATACACGATGTTGCAGCCGTCCTGTGTAAATATTAAACCTCTCCACCCTGTTGACTGTTTTTATTTTTCTACTGTTAAAATCATCCTGTATACCTATAATTTAAGTTCGCCCCATATGTCAAGTATAAGCAACTACTTATGTTCCAAACTATATAATTTTTTTAACCACCTTGTATAACTATAATTCCACTCCACCTTATATTTCATTCATCCTGTATATGCAACTGCTACAAAAACATGGTGTTCCATTAAACAAATAACAAAGTTGGGTAAAACCAGCTTTTCGGATTAATATTCTCAATAGTTTCCCATATACATATCGACTCAGCTCTTCGTGGTATACTCTGTACACTCTCCGACAACCTCCACGTTCGTTTCCAGTGCATTTTAATTGAAAATTGCGAACTTATGAAGCGGAGCATTGGATAGGTTCCTTTTAACTTATGGAAACTGTTTTCAAACTTTACTACTGTTTGAAACATTACAAGTAGGGAGAGAAACAGCAAAGAGGTCGGAAATTTAACTCACTTACGGATGTTTTCTCTAAGAAATAGAATAACAACTTTTTATGCCTTTAAGAAAAACTGTTAACTCGACTCAGTGAAGTATTTAGAAACTCTGGCAAAAAGGACTTTGAAATGAATACGTTAAATTGGAGTTTTTACCATTGTATGTGTTTGCAAAATGAAAAAGTTTCAAGTAAACATACATCTGGATGTAATTGGGTGCAGAATGTACTGGGTTGTAGTTTTTGGGTGGTGCGTCTTTTCTAGAGACTTAATTATTTGGTCAAAAACTGAAATTTTCCAAGAAGTAGAATACATATTAATACGTTTTTGTAACAAAAACTGAATTAAAAAAAAACACAAAAGAAGCTAAAAATACAAAAGTAATATTTTTCTGCAACAAACACTCATATTGTTCGAGTATGAGATTTGGGACGGTTTACGTTTAAATGGACGGGTGGGTTGGAACAAATTCATTTAAAATTCTGGGAAAATGTTTAGGGCACCTCGGTTTTTTTGACTGAGGTTTTTGTGATGATAAATTCATTTATACAGGGTGGGCCAGAAACAAATTGCAACCATCAACTTCATTTTTTCAAACGGAAGCATTGAATTTTAAGTATTTTTCATGTACAAAGTCCTATACCGAAAATTAATAGTTATTAAAAAAATTACATTGCTTTCGATCGGTAGTTCATAAAATAGAAAAAAATTTCTAGAATTTGATCACGTATGAGATAATTACAAAAACAAACATCTTTCAGAAGATACACATAATTGTGTAATGTTTTGGTCGATTTAAGAAAATCCTGAGAAATCCACTAGACAAATAGCTGCAGAGCAGTCAACAAGTAGATCTGCTGTTCTAAAATGCTTGCATTAAAATAAATGGCACCTACCCAAAGTTCATTTAGTTCAGGAACTTACTGAAGATGATTGACTTGACCCGTAGAGTAGAATTTTGCGAAATAATGATGGATAGATGCAATGCCAACCCGCACTTTTCAATTCAATTAAGACAGTTTTTTCCGACGCAACTTTTCGTTTAAATGATTCAGTAAACAGGTAACATTTTCGATATTCGGCAGCACAAAACCCACACTGGATTATGAAAATTCATACACAGTTTTCCAAAAAAGTTAACGTATGGGCCGGAATTGTGGGTACTTCAATTGTGGGTCCTTTTTTTATTGAGTTAACACTTAACTCCGAAAAGTATTTAGACCTATTACAAAATGACGTAATACTCTGTTTAACACACAAAACTTTACCCGAATGGTGAAAACCACAATATACTGGCAGATTCGGTATGATTTCATCAGGATGGAGCGCCCTCGCACTATTCGCGAACAATGCGAGATTATCTTGACAATAGTTTCCCAAATAGATAGATTGGAAGGAGACGTAATATCGAATGGCCGGCTAGGTGTCCAGATCTAAACCCGTTAGAATTCTATCTTTGGGGTTACGTGAAATCGAAAGTCTACTTTAATAAGCCGGAAAATATCGAGGAATTAGGGCCGAAATACAACAAATCCTGCCACAAACGCAGAAAATGAAGTGTTTCGAGAATTTGAAAACCGTCTTAGGAAGTTAATGGTCAACAATTTGAACATTTCATTTGATATGTTCATATTATATTTCTTCAATTTTGTACATGATAAATACTTAGAATTCATTGCAGAATTCAAAAATAAAATAAAAAACAAATGTTTCCATTTGAAAAAATGAAGTTGATCGCCGCAATTTATTTCTGGCCCACCCTGTAAAAATGAGTAAAAACCGCAGTCAAAAAAAACCCGGCGTATCCTAAGCGATTTTTCAGAAAAACTAACACCTGCTTTTTAAATGAATTTGTTCCAACCCACGCGTCCATTTAAACTTAAACCGTCCCAAATCTCATACGCGAACAATATGAATGTTTGTTACAGAAAAATATTACTTTTGTGTTTTTAGCTAAGTTACTTTTGTGCTTTTTTTTAATTCAGTTTTTGTTACAAAAACGTATTAATATATCTTCTACTTCTTTTTTTCCAAAAAACAAACATCTGAATTTTAAATGAGTTTGTTCCAACCCAAGCGTCTTCACTATATAAGTAATGTATTAAATATTCGCCCTCACTGTATATAGTTATGTAATGAAGCGGACAGTAACTTTAAAGTTAGATGTTGGTTGAAGTTATAAATGATTGGATAAGTTAAAACCTTATATTTTATAGATTATTTCCGGCGTATATGTATACAGTGATGGGCAAATGTATGGAACCAAGCAAATATCTCTGGAATTATTAGAGATATCAAAATGAAATTTGGAAGGTGGATACTGCAGTAGGTTGCCTATTTGTTTCCAATTTTTTTACAATTTTGAAATTCCTGTTTTACTGGAAGTAATGTCGATTTTAAAATTTGCAATGAAACACCCTGTATAGTATTTTAGTTTCTGATGAAACATTTTATTGCGAATACACAAATATCGGGTTTGATATTGTTTACTTCAATACCTACCGAGATATTAACAGAAAAGTAACTAAGGAAAGAAAAAATTCGATGGTAGCTAAACTCTGTTCAAATTTCATTTACGTCCGATATAAACAAACCGCTAGGTAAGGATTTGTATTTCTATTGGCCAATCGGTGGCATTATACCGTCACAGTCAACATCACTGCTTGTTCCATAGTCGAATACACGTGCGTTTGTTTAAATCAGGCGCAAGTTAAATCTGAATCAAGTATAGTAGTCCATGAAATTCATTGCAGAAGTCATAGTAGTTGTCAAAATAAGTTATTAGTTTTTTTTATTTGAACGTAAAAAGATTGTATTATTTTAATTTGATCATAAAATGGTCGAATTAAGTGAAAAAGAAAGAATCTCCCCATACCCAATGATGATTGGGTATGGGGAATAACTCAAGACATCCAGAGAATTACACCAGAAGTAATAGCTAATGTTACTAGACAATTTAAATACTGACTTGCTTATTGTCATGAAGTAAACGGTGCTTAGTTTGAACATCTAATACATTAAGTTTAGTTAAGTTTCAATGTTTTGAAAATCACTTAGATTTAGTTAATAATTATGATTATGTATTTCTTTAATGGATATTAGATTTTTCCTTTCCTTAATTACTTTTCTGTTAATATCTCGGTAGGTATTGAAGTAAACAATATCAAACCCGATGTTTTGTATTCGCAATAAAATGTTTCATCAGAAACTAAAATACTATATAGGGTGTTTTATTGCAAATTTTAAAATCGACATTACTTTCGGTAAAACCGGAAGATCAAAAAAAGTAAAAAAAAAATGGAAACAAATAGGCAATCTACTGCAGTATCCACCTTCAAAATTTTATTTTGATATTTCTAATAATTCCAAAGATATTTGCTTGGTTCCACACATTTGCCCATCACTGTATAAATATGGTAAGGTACAATTGGCAATTATATGAGTACAAGTTAGGTTGACTTACCTGAAATGTAAAAGGCTGTTCCACACTGTAGATTTGCAAATCTTTTATAAACGATTTTTGTCAAATACCAAACTTATAAAGGCGTCGCCATTTTGTTGTAGACTTTTCCATAATAACAAGTGGAAAACTTTCGGCAATGAACTCATTTCTCTCAACAAAAACTCATATAAATGAAGATCAGTTCTAATACTCGGCAAAAGTTTCGTGTTCAACTATCGCAAGTTCTTTTTTAAAGCATCGTTTACATCCTCCAAGTTCGAATCTCGACTAGAAGCCGACGCAAAAACCTTCTCGAGTAAATTTTGATAAAAACTTTTTATTCATACCGAAAACTTAATAAAGTATGAAAATATATGGGCCGTGCATATCTACTCGGTTCGACTAAGTTGAAAAAATGAAAAAGGTAATTTAGATAAGGCAAACGTGCAGGTTGAGATGATGTATAACCTTCGACCTAATTTGTAAATATTGTCGTGGAAAAGCGGCAGAAAGAATTGAAACAGATACAGTTTTTATTGTTTGGAAATAACGCGTTGTTAGTGTTCATTAAGCGCGTTGTGAGTGTTCATGTAGATGCTTAGTTTTGAGCAAAAACTAGTCTTTTTGATTGTATTTATTTTTTAATTTCTTAAAAAAAAACAAGCACCCTCGCACATAGATTCGGAACCTGTATGTGCTAGTTTCCCCGAATATCCTAGATATCGGTGTTTACATCTCGCGTCTTCAAATTTAACGAAATGTATCAAATGCATAACGAAGTGTTCGAGAGGACATTCAATTGTGGGAAGCGCAACTGATGAAGGTTCCCTAACCAGAAACAATATAAATTATATATATTGTCTTGCCTACAAAACATGACACCTCGAAGAAAGTAGATGTCTGTATGTCCGAGTTCCTTCCCAATACAAAAACTAGTTTTTCTACTGATATCCTACCTGATATTTTTCACCTATTACTGATTAATATTAGCAGAATACAAGTGGAAAATAACCCCAGTAGAAAAATCACAAGAGGTTAAATCGGGCGAACGGGTTACCCAATAACAATTTTGACGTTTTCGACATTCTTTACATTTTAATTTTTTTTAATTTAGGCATTTTTTTATATTTCTGACAACTCTGGATGGTGAGAAAAATATATTAGAGAATTACAGACCTATATCTATTCTGTCAAACCTCTCAAAGCTATTTGACAGAATTGAAAATTCTGTTAAACAAGCTATCAGGTTTTGGATTTTCTATCAAGCAGTAAATTTCCTCAAGTCTTACTGATCAGACAGATACAATTACGTGACTTATATGGCTTCAAATCGGACTCAAACTTAGCTAAATCAGGAGTTCCTCAAGGATCGAATTTAGGACCTCTGCTATTTCTTTTGTTTATTAACGATTTATGTAATACAATATCGACAGAAAAGTTATGCTTCGCTGATGATCTTTTCTACAATGGAAGGTGTAAATGATTATCATAATATTCAGAGTCAATTAGTATCTATAGAAAACTGGTGTAATAGAAATAATCGAAATCTAAATGTGAAAAAATGCAAAGTAGTGACATATACCCGAAAAACGTCAGCCATCAACTTTCCTTATTCAATTCAAGGTACATTGTTGGAGCTAAATACTACTATCAAGGATTTGGGAGTTATCTTTGACGATCAATTAACCTTTGTAGAGCACATATCTGTAAAAACATCTGAAGCATTAAAGTCTTGTGGATTTATATTGAGAAACTGCCGAGACTTTACTAATATTTTCGCATTGAAAACATTAGATTTTGGGTATGTTCGTTCTAAAGTTGAATATGCAAGTATAATTTGGCATCCATATTATGATATTCACAACAAACGTGTCGAAAAGGTCCAAAGAAAATTCCTGAAATATTTGTTTCTCAAAAGTGATGGATTATATACAGAAAGGAATATACTTAATGATGAGTTATGTAAACGTTTTCAACTGCCTTCTTTGCAATTAAGGAGATATTGTGCATCTGTTGTATTCTTGTTTAAATTAGTAAATAATATAGTAGACTGTTCGGAATTGTTTATTCAAATTAATTTTAACGTACCTACGTTTCACTCAAGGAAACACCTAGCTCTAAGGCCATCAAGAGCAAGAACAAACATTTTGTTGAAATCACCAGTTTATGTTATAATATATGCAATTATTGTGATATTTTTACATGTACCCTGAATCAAATAGTTAGTATCGCAATGTTGTATTTTTAAATTGTCCTGTAAATGGGAGACTGTTGGACAATAAAGCATTTATTTATTTATAACTCTGACATTTTAGCATTTTGACAATTTAATCATTATGAAATTGTTGACATTCTTACATTTGTTACGTTTTTGATATTCTGGAAGTTTTTGATATTTTTGGTATTCTGGTCTTTTTTGTAATTTTTAATTTTCTCACATTTTTGGCTTTGGACATTTTGTACAATTTAGGCCCCTAATAATAAAATGACGGCAAAATAACGGATGCGGACCTTATTAATTTAAAGAAACAAAATCATGGTTCTTGTGACTGTATAATTTTTAGTTCACGAATAATACTGAGTTTTCCAAAATGAATATGCCAACTGCCCCTTATCGGTTAATTGAATTAGCTCTGAATGATTAATCTCAATCACTATATCATCTTTTTTCTGAGATCTTAAATATCCTAGAAATCTATAATGACCTCCATTCCTCATTCAATAATTCAGTTTGCGAAAAATGACTAATCAGCTATTTATTCCATTAAAGAAAGAAATTGCAATAGATTTCGTGAGTTCAAAAGTGAATTTAACTCACTATATACTGCTCGAAAATCGATTCGGGAATCACGATGAACTCAGTTTTTTACACTAATCGAGTTTTCGGGACTGCCTGTGTTGTTGCTCTCTTATATTCAGCTGAATTTAGCTTAGTATTCGTATTTTTTTAACCAGAATGATTAACTTTTAAAAGATTTTTTAATTTTAGGCCGTGTAAAATTAATTTTATAACAATATATAGGGTGTAAATAGTTTGACTGCATATATTTTAGGTGCAGATAGTACCCACCAAACAAAACAAAAAACTCTTATAACACTATGGTCTAAAGGCCTTAATAAGCAAGAAAATTTGAAATACATGTTAAGTAAATTATTGTCAATGTGGCAACGTCGCGCTAAAAATGGGATTTGCTTGTACCGTGAATAATAAAGGAATGAGTCACCACAAAAAATGATAATTTCATAGTTTCGAGTGCCGGTAGATTTATTTAGGTACATAAAATTTTATGAAATATTATTTTCAAAAATGTACCCTTTTAGTATCTATGTATTGAAATGAATATTTATATTTGGCGATTTATTTTATGCATCAAGTTGAAGAAGGGAGGATACAAAGTTGTTTACATTATGATACAAAAATAATGCGATACAAACTATATTAAACAAAACATTTCTTATATGTAGTTCTTTTGTTTTAAATTATTCGAGAAATAATTGTTACTAAGAAATTAATATTACTTATCTTAGACAAATAAAAACCTTTGACCTGCAGGATGTCATTATGATTGAGCTCTGGCGAGCAAACGGATTATTTATAGTGAATATTCAAAATTCAAAATTCTTGTTATTACATTTGCTTTCCCCACAAATTAATACCATGTCAGGTCTTTACCTAATTGTATGATTGTCACTGTTTGTCACAAAATAATACACTAGAATTCACAATTCACAACAGATTTTATTTATTTTTCCAATTTATATTTTAAAATGAAAATCAAATAACTTACGCTTTCACTTTCACGTTCTTAAAAGAACCAGGCAGCAAAAAAGCATTCATGGCAGCGGCCAGCTGTAGTACTGAGTATATTCTATGTTGCCACATCTGACCGGAGAAACGTAGGGCAAATTATAACAGAATATTTAGAGTTTAAATAATAATTTTCTTTGTTAATACAGTTATTAAAGGTGTATACGCTATTGAGTATTTAAATATTTAGCTTTACAATCATTTTGAAGCCGGAAATAATCTATTATTCACTGTAATAAAGGCTACAGAACTTCTAACTTTTTCATTTTTTTTGGCAAAACTATAGTTTATTTCTGAAAATGTTATAAAGCTTTTTGATTTGTTTTGACCTGAAGTATTGATCCTCAAAATCTTTGCACTCAAACCGTTTACACCCTGTATATTTGGATTTGAGATCTTTCGTTCATCATGCCTACTAAGGGGTGTTCCTGTTTGAAGTTAATTTTTAAATTTGCAGCAATTTAAATTTTTTGAATTAGAATATCGTGTTATTTGACAACTAGGAATATTCCGGTTATTAAAAATGGAGAGATATACGATTGAGTAACGCGTGTTTATTATTCAAAATTATTTTAAATTTGGTGAAAGTTGTGCAGAAGTTAGAAGAAAATTTCGTACAGAATATGGAAGAGAAAATGGTCCATCAAATGTTAACATTGGAAAAATTGTTCAATTTTTGGAAACTGTTTCAGTTAAAGATGAAAAAAGCAAAACAAATCATCGTAGTGGAAGTTCAGAAGAAAATATTGAAGCTGTTACTGCTAGTGTTGTTGAACAACCAAAAACAACAATTCGTAATGGTGCGCAGCAATTGAACATTTCAAAAAAACTTTAACTGTTTGGTGTAGTTTTTTGGCTGGTGGAGTGATTGGTCCATACTTTTTTGAAGATGACAATTGAAATGCTGTTACTGTGAATGGTAATCGATATCGAACGATGATTACTAACTTTTTATGGGATGAATTGCAGCTTATTGATGTGCAGAATATGTGGTTCCCACAGGACGGTGCAACATGTCATTCGCAAGAGAAACAATCAATCTTTTGAAACAGAAATTTGGTAATTGCTCGAAGAGGAAACATTTATTAGTCCCCTAGATCTTGCGATCTAACACCTCTAGATTTTTTCATATGGGGCTATTTGAAGAAAAGGCCTATGCCAGAAATTTATCCAAAATTTTTGGAAAAGATTACAAGCTTCTCATTCAGCAGAAGGTGGTCACTTACCAGATATTGTTTTCCATTACTTAACCGAAACAATACTACTATGATTTGAAATAAAAGATTTGATCACTCACAATTAATTTGTGTATTTTATTAAAAATTTAAAAATTATCCTCAAATTGGTACCCCCTTTATATACACGGAAATTAAATTATTCCTCATTTTCATAATTTGGCCAATATCATAACTCGTTTTTAAGGTTTCATTGTTATCCCCTATACTTTCAACCAGATATTGTTTAACGACAAAAAGTTTCAAAGGAAAAATAAATAGCTGTAAGCTGATTAACAAAAAATTGATAAGCCATAGATCCCCGAATTCCTACCACCCTCAATACCGGAGCAATTCCTCCTCAAACGACTGTTCCAAATGAATTTTAGAGATGTTTGAAAGCCATTATAAATTAATCATTCGCCAGAGAAAGCTTTTGAGTGACACGGCCCTGATAAATGGAAGGGGCTATAAATAAATTATGGGCCACTTGTGCGTGAGAGTCTAGATAGCGGCGGATGAAAATTTTAACAGCAACAAGCGGCAGGAGTACACACTCCTAAATCTCCGATATACCTGAGTATAACACCAGCAGATCGAACGAGATTTCAATACGGGATACGATCTGAAACACCCTAACTGAAGCTTTTACGTTGGTATCGATGAATATTAACCCGACGTTGTTCTCTGGTGTGGTAAATGATAGCTTGTAGCTGAATTGATTCGTCAAAAACAGAATCTACCAGTAAATCTGTGTTCGTCACTATTGGCTCATTTGTTCGCCAGACTATCAGGTTTGTACCCATGACAAAGAGTTTATGAGCTGGAAATTCCTTTATATAAGTGTAAACCAAGATTTTGAATTTTCGAAGTATTTTAGAAATGATGTGAATAAAATTTGGCCAAAAAGGAAATATCCCTGTTAAACTCTTTTTTACTTATCTTGATTTCCCATATTGGCTAACGACACCTTTTGATGGGGAACAATTGTTGGGTTGTGAGGTTTAGTAAATATTGAAAAATGGAAACTATTTGTTTTTCCAATGTTTAAGCACTTTCTGCGAAATAACAACACAAGTCAAAAAATTTTTGTATATTTCCAATGTTTCGGAGTCAGCAAAGTAACTATGGAATGAAGGCATAATTTTAGAAATGAACCCCCAGTCCTCTAGCTGGCTACGGCCTTGGAGCCTTGGTTGCCGGCGGTGCTCAGCGCTCAGAGGTAGCACAACCACAACGCTAAACCGTTTGGACACATACAAGATAGCCTTGCTTTCCTAACCACCGGCCAATTTGTTAAAAATCGGTCTCTAAAGGCTATAAGTCTTAGCCGTCGATCTTCAAAAGTGCTCGTTCCACGTCCGTGACCTACTCTTCTTCGATTTTGGGTAGTACCAAATCACACTTGACAAGTGAAAAACCCGCCTCCCGCAAACTAATACTGATACTTCTTTCAAATTCATTTAGCTGGCAATACATTTGGCATACACGTACACATTACCAAACATTATCATATCATCCCATTTTCTTAAAATTTGTATTTTTAACCGACTTCCAAAAAGGAGGAGGTTATCAATTCACCGCGTATTTTTTTTCGCTTTTTTTGTATGTATGTTACCTGATTTCTTCTCCTGTGGTGCACCGTTTTGAATGAATATAGTCTTGTTTAATAGAGTATATATCCGGATTGGTGAAACTTTAAATTTTGGAAAAGAATTCTATTGGTAAAGTGATAAAATTTGTGAATGAACACATGCGTGCATGGAAATCGAACAATATCTCTAATATTTTAGTCGATTTTTCGGTAACTCCTTATGGATGTGTATAGCTTTTTAACGTTTAATCTATCCTTAGGTGATCTCATATACTTTTCTGCGACGTGCAACTTGCAGTTTAGCAGAAAATTGCCGAAAATTCCAAAATTCTTATCAAAATTTCATCAAAATGACATAACGGTCATTTACTTATAAATATTTTAATTCCAAAGTAATAGTGCGGTAATTTTAGGCACTGGAAGTTTTAATTGCGAATTTGAAAATTTTCTATGTACATCTTAAGCATGTAGGTAGCAAAGCATAGTATTTTCGACTCCTTAAATCAATGAGTACCAAGCTCGTTTTGTTTGTATACCAGGCAAATACTTATTTAAATGCAAATTTTTCCATTTTGCGAAGACGGTGCTTTTGGTTGTCACATTCTCCCGGCCTAATAGAAAATTCAGTGACAACACTTGTCAAACTTTAAACTGCAATTTGTTGCGTTTATAGACAGGGTGTTTAGTTATAGCAAACAAAATCACAAAGTAAAGTGATAGAAGGAGTTGAATATATATGAAGATTGAAATATAAGACCAACTAGAATGATAGTAGTCCGTAGGCAGCCGTATATACAGGATGGTTGGAATATAGGGTGGATTGGACGTTTGTTGGTATAAAAATGTTGGAAAAAATGTGAATCTAAAACTATATAGGGTGATTAAAAAACTGTTCTATGATGTGGACATAAGCAAATCATATACAGGATGGTTGAAATATATGCTGGAGTTGAATTATATTTATACAGTGTGATTAAAAAATTATTTCTTCTATAGCCTTCTGACACATCATTTTTTAAAATCATATTATTTCTTAGAGAGTCCTAGAAACCGTAAAAAATTAAATTCACAAAAAGCATGAATATAAATAGCGAGATAATCAAGTGAGAAAAAATTCTTAAATGTTTTTGCGAAAATTATTTGTGACTGTAAATGTAAACAATTTATTATTAGTAATGGTTTCGTTGTATACTGATCATCAAAATTCAATAATGGTTTACTCTTTTCAATAAAGAATTGAAATAATATTTACTTATGGATAAGAACAGGGCTGTGCACGCAGAATTGTTTATGCTTTTCATCAGAGACATCCCGATAAAAATATTGGGCATCACTATGTTGTAACATTACATTTTTGTCGCAGAGTATAACTAGCAGTGTATTCCATAAACCCATAAAAGAACAAGTAAACAAAGAAATATCTGAGGTTTGAATTATGCAAAACATATTTTAAATAGCTTAAACTGGACATTAGATGTGTAATTTATCTACAACAATTGTTTTCTTGTAACTAAAACACGAGTATTGATTTCGAATATTAACACCAACGGATAGGATAAAATGATCTTCAAACGTAAACACGTACATTTCTTTTATTCTGTAGCATTTTTGTTATTGCGATAGGTTTATTGGGTTTTTTGTATTGGAAAGATTCTCTCTTTGTATTTGGTATTCATTTGTTTTGATATAAATTTATTTTAGGTTAAGATTGTTGGTTAGATTTCTCTTGAGGTTCGAGGCGAATTGCTAAAGGCGGAATCACACGTTCTAAATGGGTTAATGACATTTATGGGAAAAAGATGTAGAAAAGTAGATTCGAGCACGGGCTTTATATTTATTGATCAACTATTGACAACGAAGTCAGAATAGACTTTGAAACGTTTGGTTTTGCTTCAATATACGTCGTTTTATTTCGATTGTGTGTTATTGCTCAAAAAACATAAAAGTAATCAAGAATATGCCACAAACAACGTTTAGAAGACAAAAAATATTCATTTATATATTCTTAAACCTTTAGTGCATATTATTAATCTTTCATTTACATCGTTTACAATTCCATCTGATTAGATAACTACTGATGTCACGTAATTTTTAAATCGGGCAAGAAATTTGAAATTAATAATTATCGACCTATATCTGTCATCCATAATTTCGCAAAAATCTTTGAAAAATGCTAAACGAAAGAATAATAAACTTCTTGGACTCTCAATCATTACTTTATGATAATCAATTTGGTTTTAGAAAGAACAAAAGTACATAAGACGCGGTTTTTGCTCTGGTAAACAATTTAAATATAAATTTTCAAAAGAAAAAGAAGAGTTTAGCTGCTTTCAAAGAGACGTTCCGTGTAATTGCTGTTCTCCCTTAACTCCTAGGACAGAATGTCACGATAAAATTTTCAGGCTACTTCACCTGTCAGAGATTTTGAATACTCTCTTCGAGGTGTCATATATTATATATAATACACATTGTTTCTTGTCAGGGAACCTACAGATTCGGAACCTCTGTGTACTAATTCTCTCGAAAATCCTAGATGTCGGTCTTACATCTCGCGTCTTCAAATTTAACGAAATGTATTAAAAACATAAAGAAGTGTTAAAAAGGACATTCAATTGTGGGAAGCGCAACTGATGAAGATTCCCTGACCAGAAACAATGTGTATTATATATAATATATATTATCTTGCGTACAAAGGAATGACACCTCGAAGAGAGTATCCATACTTTACGTTTACACTGTCTAGATAATTGCTGATCAATTTCAGCGTACACATTGAAATTGCGTTTTTTTAAGCAACAATATGCTGGCATTCGATGTATACATGTCTAAGTGTAACGCCGACATAACAATTTTCTGACCCACCGAACCAATCGACGTCACAAACAAAATCCCTAGCAACTTGTTAAATTCACATTAAACGAGTTAAATTCCAATAAGGAATTATTTAAGCAACTAAAACCAACTAAACACATAACATATTCTGGCATGTTTCATCAGAAAGGCATGTTTGATAATTAACGTTAGGAGAATATTCTCTGCGGGCTCGAGGTTAAACATAAAATCCGAAATATAGCTTCTGGCAACTAATTAACGGGGATGGATTTATTTTCCTTCACACCCAATTAGGGTTCGGAGAGCGCGTTTTATTTTCGTGTTTTTGGTCCAACCCTTGATAAAGAAGGGCGGGGAAAATGCCATTGAACGTAAATCTACTGTGCGGCTTAGAAATATAGGCAACATCTGGATCTTGTTACCTTGTTGATTGTCAAAAATGCAATCATAGACGGAAAAAGTATATCAAAGCTTTATGTTTTACAACTTGTATTAAATGGTAACTTCCAGAGAGTTTTAATTACAATTTAAAAAACGGACTTTCTGTCTAGATGACCCGTTAGCCACTTTTTTAAGGAGTGGTAGTCAAAAGTCTCTCCACTGTCACCTCTTTGGATGAATATACTTACACTAATGAAATTTGGTGGAAAAAATATAAATGGTTGTAAACTTCTTCTCTAATAGTGGTAACAGATGACTTAACAGTAGTACTCTGCTCGAGGTATCATTCTTTTTCATACCACTCAATATATATATATATATATATATATATATATATATATATATATATATATATATATACTGTAATTTATTAGAATTAGATAACAAAAAAAAGACATACACATACTTCTTAGTCACACAGTTCTAATTCACATACTATTCCTTTTAAATAAATTTATATAAAATAAATAAATAAAATCGATTTATTAATAAAAAATCTAACATACATCATAATTTTCTTGCAGTTGGTACTTGTTGCTATAATAGTCTTCACTTGATCTGGTTACGAAAATTTGTTTTTAATTATTTTAAATACCAAATATATATATATATATATATATATATATATATATATATATATATATATATATAGACTCTGTTCTGGAACCTTCATCAGTTGCGCATTCCACAATAGAATGCCATCTCGAACACTATTTATGTATTTGATGCATAAAAGTAAGTTTGTGGACGCGAGCTATAAAGACTGACATCTATACTTTTCGGGGAAACTAGCACACAGGGGTTCCGAATATGGAGCCGTTCCGTGTAATTGTTGTTCTCCCGTAATTCATAGGTTAGAATGTTACGATAATAGTTTCAGGTTACTTCACCCGTCTGAGTTATCTAATAGGACTCAGATCGAGTAATTTTATATTAAATTAACTAATTTTAAGGAACCTGTAAAAATAGAGAAAATAATTTTCTAAGTTAACAGAGGCTTGATCGGCTGTTTCACGAAAATTTAATTAAATATCTATAGAGAAAATCAATCACTCTGGAACAAAAGTTGATTCTGGTATAAGTTCACAAGAACTGAGTTGCTTTGTTGTGAAAGCGTCCAATATGAAAAACTATCAACAAACACATAAGCTTCAAAAATCACTAAATTAACTTAAATGACCAATACATAGAAGAAAATTTTGTAGATGTCAAAATAACAGGAAGACAAAGAACGGTCGAAATCACGTTAAATTTCGAAAATGTCATGAATGTCAACAATATAAATGTCAAAAATGCCAAAGATGTCAAAGAAGTTAAAGCTGTCAAAGCTGTCAAAGATGTCAAAGATGTCAAAGTTGTCAAAGATGTCAAAGATCTTAAAGATGTTAAAGATTTTATGTCAAATGTGTCAAAGATGTCAAACATGTTAAAGATGTCAAAGATGTCAAAGAAGTCAAAGTTGCAAAAAAATGTGAAAGTTTTCAAAGATGCCAAAGATATCAATGATGTCAAAGATTTTAAAAACGTCAAAGACGTCAAAAATAACAAAGATGTCAAAGATGCCAAAGATGTTAAAAGTGTCAGAGATGTCAAAGGTATATTTTTGATTTGATCAGCAGGAGATTTTGACATGTTTCATTATTTTATATAAATATACCTGCGGATTTCAAAAGAATTGACACAACTAAGAAAATTTTACAAACACCAAAGAAAAAAACCGTCCCTTCTTCAAAAACTTCAGCAAATATGTCTCCAAAAAGATCAATATTAGCGCAACCAAAAAAGCGGATTATCGAAGAAGTTGATGATAGTCACTGGGCTATTAAAAAGTCAACACTTCATTATAAAGCTACAGCAGGTTAAAATCTATAGCCAGACCAAAAATGTCAAAGTTTTCAAAGATGTCAAAGATATTAAAAATGCCAAAGACGTCAAAAATGACAAAGATGTCAAAGATCTCAGAGATGTCAAAGATTTCCAAGAAGTCAAAAATATCAAAGATGTCAAGGATGTCTAAGATTTCAAAGATGTCAAAGAAATGAAAGATGTCAAGGTTGTCAAAGATGCCAAAGATGTCAGTGATGTCAAAGATGCCAAAAATGTTAAAGATGCCACAGATGTCAAAGATGTCAAATATCTCAAAGGTCTCAAAGATCTCAAACATGTCAAATATGTCAAAAATGTCAAATATTTCAAAGAAATCAAAGATGTCAAAAATTTCAAAGATGTTAAAGATTTCAAAGACGTCAAAAATGACAAAGACGTCAAAGATGACAAAGGTGTCAAACATGACAAATATGTCAGAAATGCCACAAATGTCAAAAATGTCAAAAACTTAATAAAAAATATCGAAAATCTAAGAAATGTCAAAATGTCAAAACATCGAAAACGTCAAAATTCAAAACTAAATGAAATGCCAAACAAGTTCAAAATGTTAGAAAATGACAAAGAGGTGTCAAGAAGGTCAACATCCTCAAAAATGTAAAATATGTCAGAAATCTCAAAATTGTCAAAAACATTAGAAATGTCAGAAATGTCAAAAATATAAAAAATTCAAAATGTTCAACATGTCCAAACTGTCAGAAAACTTTAAAACTGAAAATTGCCAAAAATGTCACTCACCCTGTAGACAAAAAAATATGTTTAGAAACAAGTGAATACGTTATAATATACAAATATTCTTCACAACAAACATATTTACTTTCCTGGAAAAAAATGCGTAAAAATAACGCTTGTGTTTCATAAACTCCAGGATATTTTTATAAACGGCAAAAAACACTTCCAAAGCTTTTCCGAATTATATTCACCAGGAAAAACCGACCGATTCCCGGTTATTAAAACGCAATTCAATACAAACCGTTGTTTAATATCTCCCAATTTGGGTAGCAAAAATATTGAATCAAGAGCTGATGTTTACATTTTCGACTACATCCACTAAACAAAACACTCGAACTATTATTATTGAACGCACAAGAGTCCCTTGCCAACGTGCTTGTTCTGATCACGAAACAAAACGCTGGATAAATTATGGCTGTATCCTCCAAGTGGAAGTTTTTATTGGGGCCATCTAATACAAATTCATTGGCAATTACGCGACTTGGGGTGTGGATGCACGCCAGTAGGGAGAAGAGTGTCCAACACTCGTTATGACCTGTATTACTGATAACTACTTCCAAGTTGAGGAGAGTTGGGAACTTGAAAGTTCCGCAGCTCGAAAGTATTATTAACTTATTTACTTCATCACAAGAGGCAGAAAAAGTGTCATTACTACCAAGTTGGCTCGTAAGTTGAATCCTAAATATCGGGCTTGTGCAAGTAGTAACAAGTTTTAAAGTAATTTCATTCATAGTAATTCTCATTAGGTTTATGAAATTGTAAAAGGGTTCGGGAATTATGTTGTTACTTGGGAGTGCTTAACTCGTCGAGAAAGTTGCCGCATAAACTGGAAAATATAGTAAATTTTGAAAACCGATCCGTTGTTGAATAGGAAAGAGTCTCGGGAAGCGGCAGTATGGTTTAAATATGTCTCTTTCAAATTTGACGATATTCCTTTTAAATTTCAAGTTATTTCCTTCACATTAGAAGAAAATTGTTTGCTGATGAGTATCTGTGACATCTTCTAGTTTCATCTTATGTTTTTTGGATACAACTTCAACTAGACATAACTCTAGCATAACGAATATCTATCTATACATATCATAAAACAAAAAAAACTGAAAAAAACCTCGGCACCAATTTTCATGCTGTTTACACCAGTGGATAGATTTTGGTATATAATTTTTTAAGTTTTTATATAAATTGGATAAAATATAACGATATTTGTTTACTCTCTTCGAGGTGTCATTCCTTTGTACGCAAGACAATACATATTATATATAAATATATATCATATTTATGTATAATATATATATTGTGTTGCGTACAAAGGAATGACACCTCGAAGAGAGTATTCAATATCTCTGACAGGTGAAGTAACCTGAAAATTTTATCGTGACATTCTGTCCTAGGAGTTAAGGGAGAACAGCAATTACACGGAACGGCTCCAGATTCGGAACCTCTGTGTACTGATTCTCTTGAAAATCCTATATGTTGGTCTCACATTTAACGATATTTGTGTCGAAAAAAAAAAGAGTCGTCTGGGAGCTTTCAAATAAAACGCTGCCTAAACCCTAACTAACTAATATGTCTATCTCTTAAAGAAATATATAACTATACGCTATTTAGACAAATACGGTACTAATCCTTATGATTTTAAATACGTTAGTTGGCTTGAGCATTTCATGAAGAGTATTTTTTCCCTGTACACCATGCAAATTAAATGAATACCTACAGCAAAATCAAAATATGTAACATGCAACGAAATTAATTTCGTGTCGCCGTGTTTCTACAAGGCCGGGCGGGCTCTCTGTGACCCCGCGCCTCGCGTCCAAGCATAGATGTTACTACACGTAGTAAAAGGCCTTCCTTCTTTCAGTAAAATTTTAACTCTGAAAATAAAGATATGCTAATTTCAGTAGTCTACTTACTTTTTTCAAAGTACAACTTATGAAACATTTCAAGGACTTTGTAAAGCAATGGGTCTATTAGAAGACCACTCTCATTGGGAAAGTACGCTTTCTAAAGCTGACTTATGCTGTTCAGCTGAATCAATTAGACATTTATTTACCATCATGATATCCTTCAGTCAAGTTGCCGATCCACATCTTCTTTGACAAAATCTCTGTCAAAGCATGGCTGAAGATTTCTGTGTGTTTGCTTCACAGACGTCATGAATTTTCATTACACAATTTTGACTCAACTATTTTATCAAGCTTTATTTGAATGGAATAAACAAGCGGAATTTCTGTCAGGAAAATCTATAAAAGCTTTTGATTCACCATGCCATTAAATTTCAATTTCATTGCAACAATCAGTACAGAGTATTTACAAGAAACTATAACAATTCATGATAACTGTCGCTTGAATGCTGAACAAACAAAATTTTATGACTTAATATTGTCCTCAAATAATAATAGCAATGAAGGGGTAAAATGTTTTTTAGATGCCCCGGGAGGCACAGGTAAAACACTTTTAATAAATTTATTATTAGCAAAAATACTATACAACAGAAAAATTGCCCTAGCTGTGGCATCGCCTGGCATAGCCATCACACTTTTGGAAACTGTTTTTATATTCGCATGATACCCACAGAATTCCCTTTCCAACTTAAACGGCTACAATTTCCCAAAAAATAGCGTTTAGAATGACAATTAATAGAGCACAGAGTGAAACATTAAAAATTGCTGGAGTCAAGGCCGTAGCCAGGAAATTTTTTCCAGGTGTGTTTCTTCGGGGGGCTTGGATAGTTTTTAAAAACTACTCAACCAATTTTACCGAAAGCTGTATCATTTCTGAGTAACATAGGCTATTTTATATTTTCTGTAAAGAACCCGTACGAAGCTGGGACGGGTTGTTAGTAATATAATACAAAGGAAGGAATAGAAGTTTGCTGTGCTCCTCATTTTCTAAATCCGTATACGAAGCAAATTCACAGACAACTATTAAAATATCCTATTATGAAACCACTGCAACTGTAAACTCTGTCTTAATGACAGAAGAAATAGCACAGTGTAGAAAAAAATCGGTAAAAAAGTTTTAAACGGTACAAGCTATTTGTCTTCTAAGCGTTGTTTGTGGCATATTCTTGATTACTTTTATGTTTTTTGGGCAATAACACCACAATCGAAATAAAACGACGTATATTAAAGGAAAACCAAACGTTTCAGAGTTTATTCTGACTTTGTTATCAATGGCTTTATATTTATTGATGTAAATTGCAAAAAAATTTGATTTATTATATTTAAATTGACATTAGAAAGTTTGTTGTTTTTAGATATGCAGGTAGCACAAAATATTTTAAAGATCATGTATTATTGTTAAACAGCTTTCAAATTAGAAGAATTTGAAAGAGCTTTCTTTAGAATTTATAAGTGGTGTTCCTACGTGTACGACTTTGTTATAAGACAGCGTGTTCGCCAAAAATGCGATAAAAGAATTCTGCGGTTTCAGTGATCCCATTTACGTCATAAGGGAAAACCTAGGAAAAACCGTATGAACTATACCGATACTGGGTTGTTCAAAAGTAGATTACCATTAATAATTTCTTCCTTAATTGTCGGTAACCAGATACGATTAAATTCTACAGAAGTAGAAACTATACAATCGTCTTCATTCAAAAGAATTAAGACAGACTCTTTTATTTTTCGTTTTGTGTTATGTTGTTCATTGTGAAGTATAGTTGAATTGTCAAATTGTATTTTATGGCCATATGTTCCAAGCATGTTCACACATTTTTCGATTTTTCATATTGTCGTTTCTTTATGTAATTCTTGTGTTCATTTATTCGTATGTTTAATGGTCTCGATGTTTCTCCAATATAAAATTTATTTCATTCACAAGGAATATTGTATATGCAATTTTTAAGTTCTGGGTTTTGTTGGTTGGTTTTGTTTTCCATAATAGAGATTTCAGTGTATTTCTTGTTTGGAATGTTGTTTTAACATTAAATCTGTTGCCCACTCTTTTCAATCTCTCTTACAGACCCTGTCTATATGGTATAGTTGTAACTGTAATGTAGTTGTCATGGGTAGTAGTAGTGTTAATAAGAGAAGTTCTGTGTTGATTCCGAAGGTTTGTTTTCTATTCAAGTCTGTTTAACTCTTTGTTGGTAAATTTTGTGGGGTAATTGTTTCCAGTGAGAACATTTTTTATAGTTATGTTTTCTTTGTTGAATTTATTATCATCAGAACAGTTGGTTTGTTCTCTATCATATAATGACTTAATGACACCTTTCTTTACTGTATTCGGATGATTTGAACTGAAATTTAGGTATCTGTTTGTATGAGTTGGTTTTCTATAAACTTCTGTTTCGATGAAGATTCTGTTTTTGTTATTAATATGTCTAGGAAAGATAGTTTGTTATTTTGTTCAATTTCTGAGACAAATTTGATTGTTGGTTCTTTGTTATTTATGTCATTTAATAATTTATCTAGTTCTTCAAGATTGTGTTCCCAAATTAGGAAAATGTCGTCAACGTAACGCCACCAAACTAAAGTTTATTTTCTTTTGATAAAATTATTTGTTGTTCAAAGTTTTCCACAAATATGCTACTTAATACTGGTGAGAGACAAGAACCCATGGCCATGCCAAAATACTGTTGGTTAAGGTCATCATTTAATTGAAAGTATGTAGTTTTGGTACAATATGTTAGTAGTTCCATTATTGTTTTAATTGATAACTGAGTTCGTTGATTTAATGAAGAGTCCCGTTCTAGTGGTTGTTTTACTATTGGAAGTGTTTTGAAAACAGGAACATTGTTATAAAGATTTACTATACCAAAACTTGCTTTTCTAAAGGTATTTTTGTATTCTATATGAGACAGTTTTTCCAAGAAATGTGCACTGTTTTTTAGATGAGAAACAGAATTCCTGTAAAAGGACGAATAATGTTTAAAAGAAATGTTGAAAGTTCACTACACGGAGAATTTATAGAACTGACAATTGGTCTTAAAGGAATATTAGGTTTATGGATTTCTGGTAACCCATAGAACTGTGGTGGTTTAGTATAGTGTGGAGTGAGTGCTTTACGTTCTTGTTCTGTGAATTCATGTTTATGGTTGTACAGTAAACGGTATATTTTGTTTTCTATTGAGCTTGTTGGGTTTTTTGTTAGTTTAGTGTATTAGTGTAATCAGTTTTATATAAAATTACTGTTGCATTGCCCCTTTGTCAGCAGGTAAAATCTTTATAGAATTGTCATTTTTTAAATTTGTAATTGCACATAATTCATTATTAGTTAGGTTATTTTTAATGTTTACAGGTTTTTGCTTTTATTCTATATTCTTGAGCATCACTAGAATTTAGTTTATTTGCGGTTTGTTCTAGAGCACTTATTATATCAAATTTTGGAATTGTTTTTGTAGTAACTGCAAAGTTAAGTCCTTTTTGTAATAGTGAAGTTTCAGTAGCAGTAGCTGTTTATGTGAAAGATTTATGAGAGTTTTTGTTACAGTAAAGTTTTTTTCTTGTGTGTTATTTTTTGTTATGTTTCTATTTAAAAGAACTTGGTACAAGCTATAAAAATGTAGTACCACTTCGCGACCCCCCAGTAACAGGATCTTGTATAAACGGTCGAAATTCCTTGAGCCGTTTTGGAGTAATGGCTGAACATACAAACATAAAAAACATAGATACAGGCGAATTGAGAACCTCCTTCTTTTTCATTATTTCTTTACAATTACAGTGCATAACATTCGCATTCTTTACTACCCGTACGAAACGTTCCTCCTCAAACGGCAACACATGGCAAATAAAAACCTTTTTATTTATCGAGAGCAGCCCTAGGAACGCCACCATTAAATCGTAAGTAGCAAAGAACACTTCCTTTCCCCCGCTCTCGGTTATAAATTACATGGTAAACGAGCATCTCTCACAAACAGCTGTCTCCAGCGAGCATTTAAACAACTAATGAATAAAATGCGGGCTGGAACTAACAACTTGCACAAATTATTCCTGTTGAAGAGTAAATCTCCAGATTAGAATTGTTAATTCGTCGAGCAATTCGGATTCCCTTTAATACATATCTTTGTTCTATATCGCGAGATGTTTTTTTTTTCTCGTGTGCGCGAATGCTACTGAAAACGTTTAATTAAACTCGAAATGCAGGAAATGAAATTTCTCCAACATTTTCGAGTGTTGCTTCCCTGGAAAGCTGAGGCATCGCCCACCGACGTTTTCTTAGGCGAGGACAATGGTGTACACTCGTCTTCTTCGTCGTCTTCTCCAGGGGGGCGATTTAATGAATATCAAAAGTGATTTCAACCACTCGGGCTTTCATAAGCTCTTTTGAAATTGGAATTGCTTTTTTTGGTTGCTCATTATACTGACAATTTTGCTCTCGTATATGTGCCAAGATGAGTCGAAAGTGATGACGATATGATTGTTTTTTTGTCGACGTAAATTTATGTCAATGTAAACGCAAGAAAATCAAAAGAATAAAAAATTTACAAAAATCTAAAGACTTCAAAATAGAACAAAATAAAACATTACAAATAATCATAACAAACAATAGACAATAAATAACATATTCAATGTTGTTAGGTACCTACCTATACAAAAAGTAAGAAATGTAAACATTAAAAGAGGGTCATTCTGTACAAATTAATTACCTAGCTATTTAGTATATTTTTAAGTCGGTCTAAGCAAATCTAAAATCCTGCATTGCGTACTTATCAACAACTCCATCATATAGACCAATCAATAGAGCAAAAATTAACTGATAATGTGTAAAAAATACTATCAGGATACCAACTGTGCCATCACATTAAGAATGATTTGTAGTGATATTTTGCTACCTTTTCCACTCGCAACTATGGTTTTTTACTTTGTTATAAACAATTGAAGCAAGAAAATTAGGTTTTTTTTCTTAGAATGTTTATAAAATCAAAAATAATAAACTCATCTCAAAGGTGTCAACAGGTCAATTGTAAAACATGTAAATACCAATGAAATGAGCCCATGCTCGATCCGATTGGATCATTACTAACAGGGAAAAACAAAAAATACTGAAAAATGTAGCATTTAAAAAAAATCGTATCTTTGTCACTTTAAAAACTGTAGAACTGGGCTTGTAGGAACTGATAATAATTAACATCTATTTTATGTATGCCAAAACCAGATGCTACCGTTTTATTAGTTTTTGAACAATTGTGATATAAACTTTTTTGTACACAATTTTTGCATTGTGTCATAGATAATAAAATTTCAATTTTGAAAAAAGTTGTTGAAAGTAGAGGTGTCATTCTACAAAGCCTCTATTCTCATTTTTCACTAAATGTGAAATATCTGAAAAATGTTAGCAAACATGACAAAAAATGGGTGAGCGTATGACTATATCCAAGGAGTGGGGGAAACACGGTTGTTGAGGGGAAGCGTATAGTAATATATAGTAAAGGCGTATATATAGATCATTTCAATATTTAAAATCTTCACAAGTAAGAATTTTTCTAATGACGTTAGACGGACAAAAGCGAAATCATTTGTCAAAAAGCCTTTCATTGATCAAGAACGAAAGTTAGAGGTTTGAAGGCGATCAGATACCGCCCTAATTCTAACCATCAAGGATGCCAGCTAGCGATCCGCCAACGTTCCTCCGATGACTCGGCGGGCAGCTTCCGGGAAACCAAACCACCTTTTGGGTTCCGGGGGAAGTATGGTTGCAAAGCTGAAAGGAATTGACGGGACGGGCACCACCAGGGGTGGAGCCTGGGACTTAATTTGACTCCACAGAGGAAACCTCACCAGGCCCGGACACCGGAAGGATTGACGGATTGAGAGCTCTTTCTTGATTCGGTGGGTGGCCGTTCTTAGTTGGTGGAGCGATTTGTCTGATTAATTCCGATAACGAACGAGACTCTAGCCTGCTAACTAGGCGTATTTCGACATCCCGCTTATATCACGGAAATTTTCCCAATTTGCCGCCTGTATCCCAAGGAATAGTTAGCAAAATAGGAAAGCAGTTTCGCGAGCTTAGTCATGTAAGACCGATAAAAAATGTAGCTGCCAATGCTCTAAGTGATAATACGGAATTGAATTTTATACTCGAGTTTCAAGAAAACACACATAATTCTGGTCTGAAAGCAGTGGCTCTGCTTTCAATTTTTCGAGTACTGAAGGAAAGTAAAATGCATCCCTATGTAATGATGCCGATTCGGGAGCTCATGGAACACGATTTCTATAGGAGAACGTATTTATGTGAACAAATGATGGTAAGATGTTTTGTTTTCTTTGATAGCATATTTACAGTTCACGCACATGTTAATCGTTCGCGATGGAATCAAGCAGCCTTCGAGCATATACCTCTGGAGGTACACCATGCTCAAATATCGTTTAGAGCATATACCTTCTGGAGGTAGCCTGCAATGCACAGTTATCGTGTCAGGGATAGAAACAGAGGTCAATAGTGAGGGTAAGAGACTATTTCACTCTAGTGGTAGTTGCAATTCCCAAGATAGCCTCTTGCTTTTTGTACAGTAATTTTATTGTAATAAAAAACAATAATTACCTCCATATACAATTTTTAAATAATATTTTTATAACCTTAAGTGAAGATGTTCCCTTTTATTGAAAATGTTAGTGTACTGGATCACTGGAATCAGTCACATGTAAGCAAGATACATTGTATTGTTGAATATCCTAGAAGATAGATTTGTGGCCACTATTTTAGTCTAAAACTTGCAACATAAACAAATCTATTTAAGAAAAAAAGTAATATGTAGTTTATATAATTTTATTATTGTATTTTCTAGGCGCATTGGTGATCTAGTGAATGAAATTGTGAACAAATATGGAGTCATTTGGGTTTCATCAGCTGGTAACAATGATACAGCATTGGGATCTATTAGTACGCCATCAGATATCATTAATGAACCAATAATTAGTGTTGGTGCCTACGTATCGCCAGATATGATGGTGGCCGAGTATGCCATGGTCTAATGAGAACCCTCACTGAATGACAGAGAAACATACGCAATATCCTGAAAAAGTTAATGTTTGGGCTGGAATTGTTGGAAAACATATCGTCGGTCCCTTTTTCATTGATGGCAACTTGAATGGAGATAAATATTTAGAACTGCTCCAAAATAATGTAATGTCAACTTTGACAAACTTATATCCTGATACAGTGAACCCACAAGTCCCTGCCGATACAATATGGTTTCAGCAAGCTGGAGCACAATCAATCAATGTCCGGCCGTAGCTGAACCAAAATTTTCCAAATCGGTGGATTGAGAGGCGCGGATCGATAGAATGCTTGATTTGACGTCATTGAACGACTTTTTGTGGGGATATGTCAAAAGTACTGTATACAAAAATAAACCCCTCAACTTAGATTACCTAAAAAGACGAATCTTGCTTGCGATTAGATCAATCACGCCTGAGATGTTGAATAACGTTAGAACACATTTCTATATCAGATTAGCATGTTGCCAAAACGTTCGCGGCGAGTATTTTGAACATTTCCTACCTTGATATTAATGGTTTTTTGTTTTTTATATATTATTAAGAACAAATCAGTATTACTTATTAGGTTTTTAGTGTAACGTAGCGAATTTTCTTTTTTTATGTAATTTTTTGTAATAAATCTGAAAACACTTGATATTTCCGAAACAGTTGAAGATAGGTGTAGTACATTGTATATGATTTATGTTTAAAATTTTCTGGAAATCAAAAAACTAAATAATATACAGGGACCTGCATTAAAATAAGAAAGTTGGTATTGTCCACTGTGAAATGATATATTTTGTTTTTGTTAAAAAAATGCGCAATTAAATATAAAAATCCAGGGGTTTTTTTCGACATCCTTTCTTTTATTCATTATCGAACTTATTCCATTTGGCTGATCACTATTTTTATTTAGAGCTTTTAATATAATTATTTGCACAGCACAGAATACCAGATGAGTGGAGGAATAGCATTACGATCCCACTATTTAAGAAAGGAGATAAAAAAATGCCCAAGAACTATAGAGGAATAATTCTACTATGTACAACGTTGAAATTAACCACAAAGATAATAACAAATAAAATAAATGAATGTGTATCATTAGCAGATGAACAACAGGGTTTTAGGTCGGGAAGATCCTGTACGGATGCAATCTTTGTCATAAGACAAATAACGGAAAAATCGATCGAATATAATCGACCAGCCTTCATGTGTTTCATTGACCTGCAGAAGGCCTTCGATCGAATACAATTAAAAGATATAATACACCTTCTCTACGATAGACAGATACCGTACAATGTCATTAAAACAATCAAAAATATATACTCAAAAAATACGATCCAAGCAAAAATAGATGGTAACCTAACTGAACAGATACCTGCAAATAATGGGATTAGACAAGGGGACTCTCTCAGCCCCCTACTATTTAACATCGTGATGGACGAAATCATAAAACAAGTACGTAAACTAAGAGGATACAAAATGGGAAATAAAGAGATCAACATCCTGTGCTATGCAGACGATGCGGTACTGGTTGCGGAGAACGAGGACGATTTGCAGAGGCTACTGTACCAATTTAACAAAACAGCAAAAAAGTTCAATATGATAATAGCAGCGACAAAGACAAAAGCAATGGTTACTTCCAAGACACCGATCAGATGCAAGCTTGTGGTGGATAACAAAATAATACACCAGGAAATGAAATTTATATATCTGGGAATCGAAATATCTGGACACGGGGAAGTGGAGACGGAAGTAAGAAACCAAGCTACAAGAGCCACAAGAGCAGCAGCATACCTAAATGACACAATCTGGCGAAATAAATACATTCGAACTGAACGAACTATCCTATGCAGCAGAGACACGACCTGAGACTTCTAAAACAAAACGGATAATGGAGACCACAGAAATGAAAATAGTTCGAAGAATAGCGGGAAAATCACTAATGGATAGAGAAAGAAGTGAAAACATAAGACAAGCATGCGGGATAGATATCATCAATGACTGGGTATTGGACAGAAAGATAAAATGGAATAAGCACATTGACCGCATGACGGAAGAACGAATCGTGAAAATATCAAGGGACAAATCACCAGCAGGACGAAGAAGCCTTGGAAGACCTAGGAAAAGGTGGAGTGACAACCTCCCAGGTGACTGAGCAGAGGCAAGGATGTGAAGAGAAACAGGCAAAGATGCCTATACACAGCATGAAGAAGAAGAAGAAGAATATAATACTCAACACAAATCGTCTTTTATACTAATAATATCCTATATACCAAATATCAAAGTGAATTGTTTCGTTTTCACTCATCCACATTGTATTAGAACTTTCGGTAACACTATATATCGACAGTTTTAAAATTCTATTAGTATTTCCAAACGAAACTCAATAGAACTTTTAAATGTAACAAATTCGATATCTTTTCGTTAGCAAAACTTGTTTTCAAGCATTTCCGTCGTAACTGTTGAGTTGCCTCCTTCATTTCCGCTGTTCGTTTTCCAACAATGATTTATACTGTTACCTCAGTTGTTTCCCTTGTTCGCTGCACGAATTTTTATGATATATTCAGGATTTCGATTAGCAGCGACGTAAAAGGGAATTTCGTTTTTCGTAAAGAAAAAAACATTCACACGTTTCCTATATAGATATTGAGAGTCCCAAAATGTTTTATATAAGTTATACTTTTTATTATTCCACATAAGTAAGACCGGGATATTATTACCTTAAAGTTGTTTAACAGGCTTGATAAAGTTATGAAAAAATGACTAATGGTAGTCAAATTGACTTTCATTTTACTGTTTCATCTTTCCTTCAAAATATTTTGAATATGTTCACAACATAGAAATAAATAGATCTTTATTAAACATTTAAAATCACTGCATTTTCAAAAAAATCAAATAATTTTACAAATACAAATGATTTATTTGCCTTGTCAAAAAATCAACAGCGGCGTCACTCAGCATCTTTCAAAAATGCCTCATACGAGTAGTGTTTTTGTGGATAGGTATAAAGGGTGAGTTTTTATTGATGATCAGTATGGGGATCTCGGAAACTAGCGGAGATAAAGCTATGGTTAATTGGGAAACATTTGCCGTTTTACTGGCCCAATTTAATGACACTTTCGGATTTTTGTAAAAAGTCATGGCTTATGGTTATTTTAAAAAACGAAATTCTGTCGATTTAGTCAAATACTTCTAGCTCCTTTGTTTTTGATTTTATAAAAAGAGTGTGAATATCAGAATTGAAGGGAATTGTATCCCGAATATGATTGTCATGTCCTCGTTTGCGTGACAGCTCTCGTTTTCGAGATATGACAGAAACTTTTTTTTTTTGAATGGAAACCATAGTTGGCTATGACCTCAAAAAATCGGACATTTTCAACGATATAATACTCGATTATTATTCATAAAAATAACGGAATAGTGCTGAACTGACAGTCGATATTGACAAGTTTTCGAGATAAAATGGAATATTCTAACGAAGAAAAACTAAATATGGTGGAATGTTATATCATAAGCTATAAAAATTCAGTTCGTGCAGCTGAGGAATACTTTCATAGATATTTTAATAGTCGTCAACTTGCGCTATGTACATTTAAGAGGCTTTACGATAGTTTACGCAGATATGGATCTTTTACTAAATCGCCAAAGGAACGTAATCAAATTAACGAAGCAGCACAAATAAATGTTTTGGCAATGGTAAATCAAAATCCATCTACATCAACTCGTGAGATTGCGGCAGAAGCTGGCACATATCAACGAACTGTAGTTAAGGTATTGAAAGCGCACAAGTTCCACCCGTACAAACTTTCAGTTTCTCAAACTTTGCATGCTGGTGACGAACATCGAAGTATTTTGTTATGTACATGGTTTAGAGACATGTGCCTTGACAATCCACAGTTTTCATTAAAGGTGTTATGGTCAGATGAAACTAGATTTACTGCGGTATGTTCAATAGACACAATGAGCATATCTGGGGTAAAGAAAACCCTTTCCATGTAGAACAAAGACGACCCCAGATAAAATTTGGTTTTAATGTTTCGTGTGGTATCGTAGGGTCTACTATTCTGGGGCCTTTTATCTATGACGAATCACTTACTGGGGAGCGCTACTTGCATTTCTTGCAATACACTTTTCAAGACATGTTGCATAATTTGAATTTGAGAACTCGTTTAGAAATAGAGTGGTTC
The DNA here is from genome assembly GCA_034190945.1 of Octodonta nipae. Taxonomy (NCBI): domain Eukaryota; kingdom Metazoa; phylum Arthropoda; class Insecta; order Coleoptera; family Chrysomelidae; genus Octodonta; species Octodonta nipae. Next base: position 87,037,737 of record CM067223.1, on the reverse strand, counting down.
CAATATGATGGAGCACCTGCTCATATCTCGTTATTAGTAAGACAACACTTAAATAATATCTATCCAAACCCTTGGATAGGAAGGAATGGCCCACGCGAATGGCAACCCCGGTCTCCCGATTTGGCAGTTATAGACCTCTATTTATGGGGTGCGCTAAAAAACAAGGTGTAGAAAAGAAAGTATGAGACAGTTGGTGACTTAAGGGAGGCGGTATTACAAGCAATTGAAGAAATTGATAGGCGGTCGGTGAGGAAAGCGGTAATGTCAATCTCAAAAAGATGCAATTTTTGTCTAAATAACAATGGTTGACTTTTCGAACATAAATTGTTACCATTATTACGTACTTTAATTTCTTAAGTTTTTAGTAAGTACCTACTTATTTAGTTTTTTAGTTATATTTGATATACCTAATAAAAAAATCGTTCACTGTTTTTTGGAATAGTTCTTAATAAATCAATCTATTTCATGGCTAACTACGTTAAAAGTGAAAATAAAAGAGAAAAGCATCCATAACTCCGTTATTTTATAAATAACTATATCGAGTATTATATCGTTGAAAAGCTCTAAAAATGTCCGATTTTTTTAGGTCATAGCCAACTATGGTTTCCATTCAAAAAAGATAAGTTTGTGTCATATCCCAAAAACGAGAGCTGTCACGGAAACGAGGACATGACAATCATATTCGGGATACAATTCCCTTCAATTTTGATATTTACACTTTTTTTATAAAATCAAAAACAAAGGGATTTGACTAAATCGAGAGAATTTCGTTTTTTCAAAATATCTAGTAAGCCATGACTTTTTACAAAAATCCGAAAGTGTCATTAAATTGGGCCAGTAAAACTGCAAATCGTTCCCAATTTAACCATTGCTCTATCTCCGCTAGTTTCCGAGATCCCCATACTGATCATCAAAAAAAAACTCACCTTGTATATTTTGAGATTATACGGAGTGCTTAGAAATTGGTACTGATTTCCAAAATCGTATAACTCATTTTTTTTCATATGGCAACACCATACTCTTAGAAAAATTAAAATTTCTGTGTGGTTATAAGAGATATCAATCAACATATGATGTTTTCAATAAAGTTATATTGAAATTCAACGTAGATTCTAAAAGTGCTATAAAAAAGAGGGTGTTCCATTAAAAAAACAAAGTTTGGGTCAACTTCCTGTAGAACCGGAAGTCGTAGACAACTGAAACCAACTCCTCACAAACCCCCTCAATACTAATTTTCAGATTAATACTCCCAATAGTTTCTCAAATACATATCGACTCATCTAACCCTGTCCATAAATATAAAATTAACTATGATTTGAAAACCATCAGTTAGCATAATTTGCGGCGATGAAGACCTTTGTTCATTTCGTAAATCTACAAAATATGAAAGTTCCATCCCTGTACACCGGGGGCCGCGTTCCATAAGCAATGTGTGAGGTCCTTTGAAATTTCGTCAATCAGGATGTGCACTCTATTAAACAAAAAATTAGCTACTTAAATCGATTGACAACCAGAGAAGTAATCAGGTAACATACAAACAAAAAAAACAGGCCGAATTACTAAACCACTCTGTTTTGTTAAGTCGGTTAATAAATATTTCAGTTGTGAATCCCTGATTCCTAACTCTGCTTCAAAATGCAGCGAACAGAAAATATTCTATATGCGTATAATTAAATTGGTATTAAATAGAGAACAACATTGTCGAAGAATTCACCAATAAACCGGTGAATTTGTTCAGCATTCACACAATTTCAATTCCCATATAATAACTGAATCTCACAGTACGATCTGTTAAGCCATAACAAGACTTCATTTAGGGGATTTCAGTTCGAGAGCCTGCTTTGCATATTCCAGTTACTTCGAAACGATGTCGTTGAATATCAGGAGTAGATTGAAGATCCTCAGTTTCATCCAACCCTTGTCAGTCAAGGTGAGTGCCACCGCCCTCACTTCCACCTCCTCATCCTCAACCTCCTCTATTTCGTTCATTTGCATCGAGTTGTTCGGAATGAAATTTCAATTGTCTAATATTCTATTGTGCCGTGTCATTCAGTTTGATTGACTTTTTCGAGGAAATAACAATTCTTTGATAATTTTGGTGGAATAATTGAAGATTTCTGATGAATAAATAATACTCAAGTAGTACAATGTAATATAATGTATATTTAAAACCACTTTAGCTAACTTAATATAAAAACAGTTTATAAGCCATGTGCAATTAATCACAATTTTGTGACATTTTTTTGTAATCTGATTTGAAAGGTCTAATTCTATTGATTATTTTGGTGTATTCTTATCTCTCTGTGTTTCTCTTTAATTTTTATTCCTTTTCTATATTTTCCACATATTTTTTAACTTTTGTTTTATTATTTGGACCACTCTAATTCACCCTATATTGCAACCATCCTGTATATGCTTCTGTGTATTGGTCATCCAATATAACTTATTTGTCTATCAGTTTCTCAACCTGTACTATTATAATTTAACTCTACACGATGTTGCAACCGCCCTGGTATTTTTAAAACCACCCTGTATAAGTATAAATCTTCTCCACCCTATTGACTGTTTCTATTTTTTTATTATTTAAATCACCCTGTATAACTAGAATTTTACTTCGCTCAATATTTCAAGTTATTTATATATGCAACTGCTCATGGTCTACCCTATATAACACAATTTTTCACATTTTTGAACCACATTGTATAACTATAATTTTACTCTATCCTTTATTTTAATCGCCCAGTACATACAACTGATTTTTAAATTTTTTTAACCTATCTCTATAACTATATTCTTAACTGCCTAGGCATATATAGCTAATTTTTGATAAACTCTGATTTACTATAATGTTGCTAAACCATTATTTCAACTACCTTGTATAAGCAACTTCTTATGTTCCACACTATATATTATTTTTTTAACCATCCTATGGAACTACAATTCAATTCATGTAATGCTAAATGATAAGGCGAGCAGGCAGCGTAAGTTGAACAATGGACTATCACAAGGCTCAGTATTGGCCCCTTTACTCTTTAATCTATATATATCCAACATGCCAGATACAGTCAGTAACAAGTTTTGTTATGCTGACGATATAGCCATAGCTTTCTCCGATAAGAGCTTTGAGAACATAGAGCACACTCTGTCGAGCGACCTGCTAGCCCTTAACAGTTACTTAAAGGAATGGAGATTAGTACCCAGCCCCAATAAAACTGAGGTTTCTTGCTTTCACCTGAGTAACTGACTAGCTAAACATGAACTACAACCTCTAAAACATAACCATTTCCCAAAATATCTTTGAATAACGTTGGATCGCACCCTCTGCTTCAAAAAACACATCAACAACACTGCAGGAAAACTAAGAACACGCAACAACATTATCTTAAAGAACGTTTGGAACGTTTGGGGAGCTACGACTTCAATTCTAAGAACCAGTGCCCTAGCTCTTGTCTATTCGTGTGCTGAGTACTGTGCGCCTTTGTGGTTGAACAGTCACCACACCAAACTTGTTGACGTCCAGCTAAACCAGACGATGAGACTCATCACAGGCGCAAGAAAGACAACCCCAACTCAATGGCTGCCAGTACTCTCTGGAATAGCCCCAACACAGCTCCGAAGGACTGACGCCCTTCTAAGGGAGTATAACAAGGTAACAGCCAACAACAACTGTTGGAAAAAATGTGAAATTAAAATTACTAGCTGTCGTCCAGTGGTCGAAATTCGACCAATTGTGTCAATATCTCTGGCAGGTTAAATAACCTGAAAATTTTATCTTGAGATTCTAACCTAGGATTTTCTTCTTCGTCTCTCTATTGGCCATTGCGGACGCATTCAGCCAGCTTCAAGTTAGAAGAGGTGCATACTAAAATGCTCCTGGGATAACCAATCCTCCTCTGCATTAACAAATTCAATAGTTCAAATAGAACCAATTTTTAATTTGCCCAGTTTATATAACGTCGAAATATGAATCTTCACTTCAACTCGATTAATGCTTAATTAAATATCGTTGCACAACTATGTACAGGATCGGGGCAGTCTTTAACTTCCGGCTAAACACGCACTACACTAATCATAACTATTCACTCTTAGAGCGTCTTCAATCACTTTCAAAAGAAAAAGAATCAGAGAAAAGGTAACAATCGAGTCGGGGTTAATTTCAAAAATTTTCACAAAACTAAACCTATTTTTTTTAAACCTAGGACAATCGCACACGTGCGGCCACCCCGAAGGTTACACCTAGGATTTTAGGGAGAACAGCAATCCTAGATGTTGGTCTTACATCTCGCTTCTACAAATAAGAAACGAAATTCAAGTTTTTTTCATATATAATTCATAGGACTTTATTTGTGTTCAAATTCGTAATGCTTAATTTAATATTACAACAATTCAACCGCTAATGGGCTACCCTACATATTTATTTTTTCTAACCTCCCTGTATAGCTATAATTGCACTCAATTCTCTAACATTTATTAAAATCCTCATTATAATAATTCCATCTCATTATATATTTCCACCACCCTGTATATGCAACTGCTCATGGACCACGCATAATCTTTACATTTTTGAACCAACGGGTAAACCATTCTGTATATGCCACTGCCTATGACCCACCACATTTACTCTTTTTGTTTACGAAATTTTTAATTATCTTCTCTAACAATAATTCTACTCCGACCTATATTTCAATCATTATATATATGGAACTCTTCGTGGGCTACTCTATAAATCATTTCCTTTTCTAACATTTTTTAGCATCATCCTGTATATCTATAATTTCTCTCACCCTATATTTCATTTTCCCTATATATAGAACTGCTTATGGGTTAAGAAATGTTGCATTTCCATTTCCGCCACCCTGTATATACATCTATGTATAATATTTTTTTGCACCACCCTGTGTAACTGTAATTCTACTGCACCTTCTATTCCAAGAACCCTGTAAATTCAACCGTTAATGGGCTTCCCTATATAATTATTTTAATAGTTTTAATTGCACTCTACTTTATATTTTAAACACCCTATATATACAACTGCTTATGTGCCACCCACGAAAAAAAGGGTTTCTAACATATCTGGAATCGTCCTTTATAATTATAATATACAACGATTAATTTACCACTAAACAATAACAACGCTTTCATGCCACTTCCAGAAGTACATGCTCTGAGTATATAATAGCATTGGTCCCTCTATATATGATTACTCAATGTTTTGAGTCTGGCGGCGGCACATTCAGTTGTTTGGCGTTGTCATTATGAACGTCAATAATGAATTTTTATTATATTTTATTTAATGAATGAACCAATATTATAAATTAAGATTAGCAATCGGTAGAGAAACAGAGGAGAAAATGGTACCTAATCGTTTTGTCTTTGCCTATTTATATATAGATACACTTTCTTCTCGACTTTGGTTAAGAATAGTGAAATGATACGGTCTGATCTACATTGCAATGTAGAATATTTCATTTCACTAATTTAACGGACACCCTTTATATCCTAAATTTCCCAGTTAAGTACGTCATTTGAAATCCATTTTACAAGACAATTAGCAGTAACAACCCGACATTAGAATGAGGGGGTAGATTCGAGCACTCCAAAATAGAATTTTACTGACATAATAGTGCTTTGATTGCGAATGTCGGCCATAAATTCTCAACTTCCTTTAAAGAAAATGCGTTTCTATTGAATTTCGTCGACTCTGTCGAGAGTTGCGAAACACAGCTCCACGGAAAAGGGCTTTGTTTATCGAAGGTTGAAAGGAGGTTTGTTCTTTGTACCGTCATAACACTTGTGCGAAATTCAAATCATTCGAGTGGAAACAGGGCTTGATTCTGTCGAGGCTTCCAAAATATTATTTCGTGAGAAACAAGTTTATTAGTAAATCAAATACACTCTATATATATCGACGGAGAGGAAGAAACTGAAGCCGCAGAATGTCAGTAATGAAATTTAACAGCATCCTTATTTTTTGGGGGGTCGAAATTCATTGTTAATATTAGATTGGTTGAGGGTCCCATTTTTTTTTATCGCCTCAGGTTTTCCGGTTTTGTTGTTTGGATGGCGATGAAATTGAAAAGCTGATTTGAAATAACAATGAGCAACTTGAAAATAAACAGCGGAACTCTATCATCTTCATTGTCCCCACTATATTGTTATTTTTTTACTCTCAATTAAACGATGACTTTTACCAACAAGAATGTAGCATGGCCATGGGTTCTTGTCTCTCACCGGCAATAAGTAACATATCTTTTTAAAATTGACATTACCACTTTCCTCACAGACAGCCTATCAATTTCTTCAATTGCTTGTAATACCGCCTCACTTAGAGTCACCAACTGTCTCATACTTTCTTTTGTATACTTTAATTTTTAGCGCACCCCATAAATAGAAGTCTATAACTGCCAAATCGGGAGACCGGGGTAGCCATTCGCGTGGGCCATTTCTTCGTATCCAAGAGTTTGCATAGATATTATCTAAGTGTTGTCTTACTAATAAGGATTTATGAGCAGGTGCTCCATCATGTTGGAACCACCCAATATCTAAACGAGTTTCCAATTTCAAATTATGCAACATGTCTTGAAAAGTGTATTGCTAGAAATGCAAGTAGCGCTCCCGAGTAAGTGATTCGTCATAGATAAAAGGGCCCAGCATAGTACACCCTATGATACCACACCAAACTTTAAAACCAAATTTTGTCTGGGGTCAACTTTCGTCTGCATGAAAGGGGTTTTCTTTAGCCCAGATATGCTCATTGTGTCTATCAAACATACCGCAGTTAGTAAATCTAGTTTCATCTGACCATAACACCTTTAATGGAAACTGTGAATTGTCAAGGCATATGTCTCTTAACCATGTACAAAACAAAATACGTCGATGTTCGTCACCACCATGCAAAGTTTGAGAAACTGAAAGTTTGTAAGGGTGGAACTTGTGCGCTTTCAGTACCTTAACTACAGTACGTTGAAATGTGCCAGCTTCTGCCGCAATCTCATGACTTGATGTAGATGGATTTTGATTTAACATTGCCAAAACATTTATTTGTGCTGCTTCGTAAATTTGATTATGTTCCTTTGGTGGTTTAGTTAAAGATCCATATCTGCGTAAACTATCGTAAAGCCTCTTAAATGTACATAGAGCAGGTTGACGAGGATTAAAATGTCTATGAAAGTATTCCTCAGCTGCACCAACTGAATTTTTTGGCATATGATATAACATTCCACCATATTCAGTTTTTCTTCCTTAAAATATTCCATTTTATCACGAAAACTTGTCAATATCGACTGTCAGTTCAGCACTACTAATGGAATTACTCTCAAATGAGGAAACGTCAAAGTGAAAACCATCTTTTTCATGGCTACCTACGTTAAAAGTGAGAATAAGAGAGAAAAGCATCCATAACTCCGTTATTTTTGTGAATAACTATATCGAGTATTATATTGTTGAAAAGCTCTAAATTTGTCCGATTTTTTGAGGTCATAGCCAACTTTGGTTTTCATTCAAAAAAAGATAAGTTTGTGTCATATCTAGAAAACAAGAGCTTTCACTTAAACGAGGACATGACAAACATATTCGGGATACAATTCCCTTCAATTTTTATATTTACACTTTTTTTATAAAATAAAAAACAAAGGAGCTAGAGCGATTCGACTAAATCGACAGAATTTAGTTTTTTCAAAATATCTAGTAAGCCATGACCACAAAAGACTTATTAAATTGGGCCAGTAAAACTGCAAATCTTTCCCAATTTAACCATTACTCTATCTCCGCTAGTTTCCGAGATCCCCATACTGATCATAAAAAAACGCACCCTGTATATTTTGAGATTATACGGAGTGCTCAGAAATTGGTATTGATTTCCAAAATCGTATAACTCTTTTTTTTCATATGGCAACACCAGACTCTTAGAAAAATTAAAATTTCTGTTGGTTATAAGAGATATCATCATATGATGTTTTCAATAAAGTTATATTGAAATTCAACTTAGATTCTAAAAATGCTATAAAAAACATACTGATCATCAAAAAAAAAACTCACCTTGTATATAACTGAGTTGAACTTAGACCAATCAAAGTGGTCAACCTGTATATAAATCCACACAGATATCTTACTTGAAACCTAAGTGGATAAAAAATAGATACTATAACGTAAATAGTAATGACACATCGTAATAGCGATCGTTTATAATGCCCTCCCTCCTATGAATTATAAATCGTGCATTGCATTACGAACAATAAATCTTCTTTTTCCCAAAGAATTGAATTCTGTTTGAATTACACCTTCGATCCACTGCATCAACCCATATATATATCTAAAAAAAGAAAGCAGCACGCTCGAAAAACATATCCAATAAATAATAATTTCCATTTCAACTTTATTGACTATACCTCAAACAGGGAACATGCTTTATCCGATTCTCCCACTTGGGAAATTACGGTAACGATGTAAATCAAACTGAAATCCATTTTCATGAATTATCAATGCCCAAGAGATAGAAAATGATATCGTTTGTCATCATTCATGTTGGGGGATTAGAACTGGATATTGATACCGTTTTCTTGGAGTTAATAATGATAAGACTCTCGCATGGGGTTGTCACATTTGTTATGTCACCGGCGTCGTTGTCACTGAAGTGAAATTCGAAAATTTGTAATTTTTGAGAGAGGTACATGGAATTTTGTAAAATACCTACAAAAAGTGTCTTAGGAATTAGTTTACTCTATCTTTCTGATACTATAATCCATTGAACGGAAGACAATATATTGTTTCTAATCAGGAGCCTTAATCAGTTGCACTTCTCTCAACTGATATATGCGATGCCTGGGCCTGTTTCATAATCAACGTGTAACTTGTAGTTTTGTAACTTGTAGAATTAACGTCAAAATTATTGTACAAGTGACAAATTGTAAAATCCAAAATATTTGTATTCAAAATGTGCACGAGAGTAGCACAGTACACAGATCATGCAAAAAATAGAGAGTAGCGCCACCTAACATGCGCAACTATTGGCGAATATGTCAAATAATGACGTTTATACAAAGACAATAAATAATAAATAATGTTTTTAGATGAAGTGAAAATGCTACATAGAAAAACGGAAATAAATACAGGTTTTGAAAATATAAAACGGTATGTGTCCAACCTTAAATTGTAATGAGAAATAAATAAGCTTTAACACATGTGATAAATGTTGAAGAGCTACGAAATAATGACAATAGATATTTAATAGGATAACTCCTCAAATACAGGTGACATATAAAACAAATTTAAAGGTAATTCATCTCTTAACTTTGAATCTAATGAAGCACACATTAGTATTGGTAAATTTTACATCTTAATTTATTTATTACAGGTTAATGATTCTTGTGTTGTCACAGGAATTAAATGCAGCTGTGTTTATAACCAGAGGCAAATGCATGTTGTTGCTTTATATGTCTTTCAAAAATAAGCAATTAACAACAATGAGTAATGTTCATTGGTCAAATATTCAAAAAAGAAATTCAAGCAAGATGTTTTCATTAGTATCCAAGACTGAATCTTGTCAAAGATGATCAATAACTCATATTGAATGATTCTTAAAAAAAGTATTAGAGGCAAACACAAGGTTTAAGTTTAATTGCAGAAGTAATACCTGAAATGTTACAAAAATGAATTACATTTGCATGTTAATAACATATCTCTCTGTCTCCAGTTTGAAAAAAGAAGAGTAGCAGAAACAAATATAAATATTTGAATGTCTAAGTACTTCTTGGGAAATAACACCACAGTTTAAAGAAAATTGCTGTATATTCCAAACGTTTCGGGGTCTAGGTCAGACCCCGTTGTCAATGGTTAAGAAACTTGGATAAAAAAGGCACAATTCTAAGATGTAAATTTGACAATGTGTATTATTTGAATAAATAATACACATTGTCATCTTCATTTTCAAAAAAGTATGAACCAATCACTCGACCAGCCCAAAAACCACACCAAACAGTTACTTTTTGTGGATGCATCAGTCTTTCCATTATTTCTCGTGGATTTGCTCACGCCAGATTCGACAATTTTGTTTGTTAACTAATCCACCCAATTCAAAATGTGCTTCATCTCTGAAGATGATTCACCTTTTCAAATTTCTGTTGTATGGCCCAATTAACGAATTGGCGACCTAAACCAAAGTCTGTTGGCTTTATTTCTTGAGTTATCTGAATCTTGTAAGCCTTTAAATGAATGTCTTTGTGCAAAATTCTGAATAAAGTGGTTTTTGGTATCTTAAATAGCTGTGGACGATGACGAGTTAATGTTTTTGGTTGTTGAACAACACTAGCCGTAACAGCTGCAATATTTTCTTCTGAACGTCCATTACGGTGATATGTTTTGCTTTTTTCATCATTTACTGAATCAGTTTCCACAAATTTTTGAACAATTTTTCCAATGATAACATTTGACGGACAATTTTCTCTTTCATATTCTGTACGAAATTTTCTTTCAACTTCTGAAAAACTTTCACCAAATTTAAAATAATTTTTAATAATAAACACGCGTTGCTCAATCGTATTTCTCTCCATTTTTAATAACCGAAATATTCCTACTTATCATCTGTCAAATAACACGTGATATTCTAATACAAAAAATGTAGATGGCGGCAAATTTAAAACTTAACCTCAAATTAGAACACCCTTTATTTACGCTCTCTTTATTTTTATCATTGTGGACCTTATTACAGTATTTTCCACGCATTTTGCAGTTTACTTGCATTGTCTTGCTTAAGTAATTTTTTTGTTTTTAACGGCTTTTCGTATTAGCATAATATTGTTATGGTCTACGATAACAACTTCTTTGCACGTGTTAAAGTCTTGTGTTTTGTGGTTTGTCTCTGATTTTCTGAAAACTGCCAGTTTTTCATAAGTCTAATTTTTGGCAGTTTTTCAGGACATTTTATAGACCCCGTAAGTTTTATTTTTTTTGGGTTGGCATAATAGTCTTTTTGATTTTGGGAAAAATGAACACCAAAATCATCGCATTATAAGTAAACAAAACGCAATTTAAGAAAGTGACAAATAGTGCCATTGTGCAATATAAACGCTCAGTGTTCATACAGTTTTAGTAACACATTGTAATCAGATTACCTTCACATATAAAACTGTTTTGTTCGGTTGTACATCAAAGTAAAATACTATGTAAACTCAAAACAAATACAAATAACTCTTCATATTGTATACACAACCACTTGTCTATAAATTCTACTCGAAGCTGGAAAACTGTTTCCAAATAACGTGCATTTTTGCAATTTTTGTTCGACGAAAATCTTTTGATGTATGACATTCATGCGAGCGTAGCCGATTTTTCCCCTGACATAGTTGCTGCTGCACTTCAATCATACCGAAATGTGTTATGAATAATTTTATTACAATTTTTCAAGTACCCAAAGTAAATTTTTCCGTTTTTCCAATATTGCCGTGGAAAACAAAATCCACTCGAAATAACTACATTTAAAGGCAATCGAAAGTATTTTATAACTCCCATTTTTGAAAACGCTCGTTGTTCGATGTTCTGTTCTTGTGGAAACTCAATTTAAAATTTAATTTTAAATATTTCTCTCTCCCTCTCTTTCTGGCTTATAAAGTAAATTTCTGCCGAGATTTGTCAGTTCCAATAACAATATAAAACTTTAATATTAATTAAAAAAGTTTGACCCTTCGCAAACATTAATTAACTGCCGACGGGGCAACGTCAACAAATGGGCTTAAAACAAAAGGTACTTATCTAAGCAGGTCCATAAAACATTTTGGGAATATTTCGCCAGTATGATTGGCCCGCAATAAATATCTGAAACAGTCGCTTTAGCTTTCTTAATTATGGAATTATGACGCGTTAACGGATCTTTTGTGTTAATAATTTGTCAAATATGAGGGCGAAGAAGATTGACTTTATGAAAGCAAAGGTTATGAGAAATATCAAAAGGATTTATTTAACTCTAAAAGGTGTTAATTCTCAGAAATTATTTCCAATGCCTGTATTTCCTTTAATTTTAAATCATTAATTGCCCTAAGAATTCATAAATTGTTTCCTGGTTACTCGAAGAACATAGAGGGTGAGTTTTTTTTGATGATCAGTATGGGGATCCCGGAAACTAGCAGAGATACAGCAATGGTTACATTGGGAACGATTTTCAGGTTTACTGGCCCAATTTAATGACACCTTCGGATTTTTGTAGAAAGTCATGGTTTACTAGATATTTTGAAAAAATGAAATTCAGTCGATTTATTCAAATCCATTTAGCTCCTTTGGTTTTGATTTTATAGAAAAAGTGTAAATATTAAAATTGAAGGGAATTGTATCCCGAATATGATTGTCCTCGTTTTGGTGACAGCTCTCGTTTTCGAGATATGACACAAACTTATGTTTTCTTGAATGGAAACCATAGTTGGCTATGACCTTATAAAACCGGACATTTTTAGAGCTTTTCAACGATATAATACTCGATATAGTTATTCATAAAAATAACGGAGTGATGGATGCTTTCCTCTCTTATTTTCACTGTTAACGTAGTTAGCCATGAAATAAATTGATTTATTAATAACTATTCCAAAAAACATTGAACGACTTTTTTATTAGGTATATCAGACAGAACGAAAAAACTAAATAAGCATGTACTTACTAAAAACGTAAGAAACTAAAGTACATAATAATTGTTACAATTTATGTTCAAAAAGTCCACCATTGTTATTTAGACAAAAATTGCATCTTTTTAAGATTGACATTACCGCTTTCCTCACAGACAGCCTATCAATTTCTTCAATTGCTTGTAATATTGCCTCCCTTAGGTCACCAACTGTCTCATACTTTCTTTTGTATACTTTGTTTTTTAGCGCATCCCGTAAATAGAAGTCTATAACTGCCAAATCGCGAGACCGGGGTGACCATTCGCTTGGGCCTTTTCTTCCTATCCAAGAGTTTGGATAGATATTATCTAAGTGTTGTCTTACTAATAACGAGTTATGAGCAGGTGCTCCATCATGTTGCAACTACTCAATTTCTAAACGAGTTCTCAAATTCTAATTATGCAACATGTCTTCAAAAGTGTATTGCAAGAAATGCAAGTAGCGCTCCCCAGTAAGTGATTCGTCATAAATAAAAGGCTCCAGAATAGTAGACCCTATGATACCACACCAAACATTAAAACCAAATTTTATCTGAGGTCTTCTTTGTTCTACATGGAAAGGGTTTTCTTTAGCCCAAATATGCTGATTGTGTCTATTGAACATACCGTAATTAGTAAATCTACTTTCTTCTGACCATAACACCTTTACTGGAAACTGTGGATTGTCAAGGCACATGTCTCTAAACGTCGATGTTCGTCACCAGTATGCAAAGTTTGAGAAACTGAAAGTTTGTACGGGTGGGACTTGTGCGCTTTCAGTACCTTAACTACAGTTCGTTGAGATGTGCCAGCTTCTGCCACAATCTCACGAGTTGATGTAGATGGATTTTTATTTCCCAGTGCTAAAACATTTATTTGTGCTGCTTCGTTAATTTGATTACGTTCCTTTGGTGGTTTAGTTAAAGATCCATATCTGCGTAAACTATCGTAAAGCCTCTTAAATGTACATAGAGCAGGTTGACGACGATTAAAATATCTATAAAAGTATTCCTCAGCTGGTCGAACTGAATTTTTATGGCATATGATATAACATTCCACCATATTCAGTTCTTCGTTAGAATATGCCATTTTATCACGAAAACTTGTCAATATCGACTGTCAGTTTAGCACTCTCAAATGAGGAAACGTCAAAGTGAAAACAACCTTTTTCATGGCTACCTTTATTAAAAGTGAAAATAAGAGAGAAAAGCATCCATAACTCCGTTGTTTTTATGAATGACTATATAGAGTATTATATCGTTGAAAAGCTCTAAAAATGTCCAATATTTTGAGGTCATAGCCAATTATGGTTACCATTCAAAAAAAGATAATTTGTGTCATATCTCGAAAACGAGAGCTGTCACGCAAACGAGGACATGACAATCATATTTGGGATACAATTCCCTTCAATTTTGGTATTTACACTTTTTTTATGAAATCAAAAACAAAGAAGCTAGAGGGATTTGACTAAATCGACAGAATTTAATTTTTTCAAAATATCTAGTAAGCCATGACTTTTTACAAAAATCCGAAAGTGTCATTAAATTGAGCCAGTAAAACTGTAAATCTTTCCCAATTTAACCATTGCTCTATCTCCGCTAGTTTCCGAGATCCCCATACTGATCATTAAAAAACTCACCCTGTATATAGCGTAGTACACACTATTGGTATTAGCGAATCTTTACTATAGAATTTGCAATATTTTTTTATTTGTCGCGTTTTTTTCGTAAAGAGATCACCAATTTCATGTGTATCATAGAAACACATAATCCTTGTTATTTATTTTTCTAGTAGGTGACTCATTTGGTGCCCAATCAGGGCTGTAAGGTGGATGGCCAATCACTTGGACTCCTTCGGTTCTCAAAAGTGTTTTGTTTCAGCTAATGTATGAGAGCTGAATTGTCGTTTTGCAACATCAATTTTTCCATGTCACTGTAAAGAATACAAATGTCGCAAGGACATCAAAAAGTGGGCAGCACCTGGATAGTTCATTCCCGAAATATAAATATTCCAAAAATGATGAATCTTTTTACAATCGGTCAGCATATTATCAAGAGGTGTAGCCTTGGATCATTAAATTTGACTTTGTAATAGTTTAAAATTGTTCGGTGTTTTCATTAATTACGAATCATAGTTTATAAGTTATTGGACAAAACACTGAGGACAAATAATCTTATAATAATCACTGATACAGTTTCCTTCCGATAGAAATGTTCTCTAAAACTCTAAGTTCAATAAAAACAATTTAACCTAATTGTTTTTCTGTTTTGTTGATGGCAGAATGCTCGTCAGATGGACTCACGCTGTCCATTCGTTAGCGATCAGCCGTCAAATTCACTGACCAATAACTCACGTGTCTAGAAATCGTTAAAAATAATTCATCTTAATCTGTAGCACTTCGCTTTATATTCCAAAAGGGCGTGACCGACAACAGTTTCTATAGAAGGGCACTTTTCAGTCTTCGGGCGCTCATCCATTATTTGAGATCCCTATGAAGTGGGTGTATACAAAGAAACTTTTACTGTTTCATATAGCCTTTATAATTAATTATTTTGAAGGTTGTTTCTCGGTGAACGGGGAAAGTCAACAAGGCAATCGACGTTCTGTGGAGAAGTCTTGTGCTTTTCTTGAAGCAAAAAAATGGAATTAAGGAAAGAAGTTGTTGAATCAGAACAAAAGTAGTACAACTTTCGCTCATACAAATCTGAATATATAATTTACGAAAATAATTGTGTAACAAGTATCTAAATAGTACGTTAAATGAAAAATAACACAGTCGCTGAGTTCTATTCTGAGGTCTGCTTGACCTTGTCAGGTCAATATCAAGGTCATTTCAAGGTTGAACCGAGAAAAAATCACGTAGTAATGTCTTGGGTTACTAAATCTGAATCTAAGGTCCATTTGACCTTGTTCGGTGAGTTTCCAGGTTATTTTAAGGTCAAAGAGGAAAAATACACTGAGAAAAGAGCAACCATGATTATAATATGTTTTTGGGTTCGCTTAGTCCGAATACGAGACCCATTTAACCTCGTCATTTCCTCGTAACGATCATTTTAAGGTCAGGCCAGAAAAATTATCTGTTTTGGGTGAGCCGTCATTATTGTATACTATCTTCTTTTTCCCTCATTGCTACTGTCATTACTTAAAGCTGTATCTGAATCATCTTCATTTTCACGCTCATTATCAAAAATTATGGTATCGTCATTAATTTACACATTTCCCACAGAAAAAATGGTTCTGGCAAGGTCATCTTTACTTTCAATATTTATCTTTAATTACAGTATCAAATTTGGCTGGTTGAGGATTTTTAACCGACTTCCAAAAAGGAGGAGGTTATCAATTCGTCGCGTATTTTTTTTGCGCTTTTTTTGTATGTATGTTACCTGATTTCTTCTCCTGTGGTGCACCGTTTTGAATGAATATGGTCTTGTTTAATAGAGTATATATCCGGATTGGTGAAACTTCAAATTTTGGAAAAGAATTCTATTGGTAAAGTGATAAAATTTGTGAATAAACACATGCGTGCATGGAAATCGACCAATATCCCTAATATTTTAGTCGATTTTTCGATTTTTCTGCGACGTGCAACTTGCAGTTTTGCAGAAAATCGCTGAAAATTCCAAAATTCTTATCAAGAATTTCATCGAAATGACATAACGGACATTTCCTCATAAATATTTTAATTCCAACGTAATAGTGCTGTAATTTTAGGCACTGGAAGTTTTAATTGCGAATTTGAAAATTTTCTATGTACATCTGAAGCATATAGGTAGTAAAGCATAGAATTTTCGGCTCCTTAAATCAATGAGTACCAAGCTCGTTTTGTTTGTAAACCAGGCAAATACCTATTTAAATGAAAATTTTTCCATTTTACGAAGACGGTGCTTTTGGTTGTCACAATCTCCCGGCCTAATAGAAAATGGAGTGACAAAACATATCAAACTTTAAATTGCTAGTTGGTGCGTTTACAGACAGGGTGTTTTATTTCTATTGTGGTGTTATTCCCCAAAAAAACATAAAAATAATCAGGGTGTTTAGTTATAGCAAACAAAATCACAAAGTAAAGTGATAGAAGGAGTTGCATTTATATGAAGATTGAAATATCGGACGGACTAGAATGATAGTTGTCCGTAGGCAGCCGTATATACAGGATGGTTGGAATATAGGGTGGACTAGACGTTTGGTGGTATAAAAATGTTGGAAAAAATGTGAAATTGAAATTATATATGTTATATGATGTGGATTGTTAAAATATATGGTGAAGTTGAATTATATTTATACAGTGTGATTAAAAAATTATTTCTTTTATAGCCCATAAGAAGTTGCATAAAGTGTGGAGAGGAATTAATGTTACACAGGGCGATAATATAAAATATTAAAAATTAAATAATTTATAGGCTAGCCCACAAGGAGTTATATGCTATGGTTGAAATATAGGACGGATTTGACTCCGTAAATATGGGATGGATTTTACTCCGTCCTATAGTTTACAGAAGGCAGCTAACAAATTTATGCTTGTCCATGGGCAGTCGTATGTACAGGATGGTTGGTACATAGGTTGGAGTGGAATTACCTGTAGTTATACAGGGTTGTCAAAAAAAGTTGAAAAATGCTTACAAGGCGTAGTCCATAAGGCATAAATATATTTTGAGCTTATTAAGTCAACGCGTACTAGTACATTTTGTTCGTAAAGATTTTCCTGTCAACTTAAATGTGAAAGTATGATTGTGTAGTGTTGAGGCTTTTGATGTTACCTGGTTCTGTCTTTTAAGGTTATACATACAAAATAAAAAATAAAGAATGAAAACTGCCTGAGTTCAAAAACTAAAGAGTTGAAAATAAAACATTTTAAAAAAAATATATAACCGACTTCCACCTATATAACTAAAAATCTAAAAGTAATTATAACAAAATACAACTCTAGCAAATAAATAACACATTCAATGTTGTTAGGTACCTAGCCAGGAAGTAAAAAATGTAAACATTAAAATGTGCTCATTCTGTACAAATTAATTACCTACCAATCTAGTATATTTTTGAAGTCGGTGCCAAGCAACAATCATATTTGATGAATTAGTAGATAAGTACGCAATGAAGGATTTTAGATTTGCTTGGCACCGGCTTCAAAATATACTAGATTGGTAGGTAAATAATTTGTTCAGAATGAGCACCTTTTAATGTTTATATTTTTTACTTCCTGGGTAGGTACCTAACAACATTGAATGTGTTATTTATTTGCTAGAGTTGTATTTTGTTATAATTATTTTTAGCTTTTTAGTTATAGGTAGAAGTCGGTTATATATTTTTTTTTAAATGTTTGATCACTTTTAAAATGCACCCATATCATGGCATTTTGCATCATGCCTTGAAAGAGGAAGACTTTGTTCAGAGGTTGGGCTATGGCATTTGGATGGGAAATAGAGAATTTCTATTTCAATTTCTTTGGACCCATGAAGTCACGTTTAATAGTGTCGGGAGACTCAACCTGCACTAAATGTATTACGGGTTTGCAGAAAATCCGCATTGGTTGCGTGAACTTCAGCACTAAGAACGTTTGAGTTTAAACGTGTGGTGTGACATACTGGGAGGCAGAATTATTGGGCCATCTGTTATCGAGCCATCCATAAATGACAATACAGCCCAAGTCATTTACGAAAATAAGTGATAAAATGAATAGAAGAACAAAACCAACATCATTTGGTTCTAATGATAAAATATGACTAATTGACATACAATTCAACATTTTTTATCGAAGCGTTTTTGTTTTATATCAAAAAACCACACAAAATCCACATATGAAACCATGTTTGCTACTATTAGCAATGTTGAAGAGAAAAACATTCTAAATGAGCTACTATGCGGTCAACTTCATTAACTGGTTTCTTAGAGAATGGAACCTTTACCAGAAATTCCAATCGCTTATATATTTTTAACCGACTTCCAAAAAGGGGGAGGTTATCAATTCGTCGCGTATTTTTTCGCTTTTTTTGTATGTATGTTACCTGATTTCTTCTCCTGTGGTGCACCGTTTTGAATAAATATGGTCTTGTTTAATAGAGTATATATCCAGATTGGTGAAACTTCAAATTTTGGAGAAGAATTCTATTGGTAAAGTGATAAAATTTGTGAATGAACACATGCGTGCATGGAAATCGACCAATATCCCTAATATTCTAGTGGATTTTTCGATAACTCCTTATGGATGTGTATAGTTTTTTAAAGTTTAATCTATTAAGGAAGATCCTTAGGTGATCTCATTTACTTTTCTGCGACGTGCAACTTGCAGTTTTGCAGAAAATTGCCGAAAATTCCAAAATTATTATCAAAAAGAAGAATTGATCCATAGACCCCTCATTTCACTTTAATAAAATTTAAAGTATCAATACATATAAGTAGTCCATTCGAAAAATTGCTAAGAGGTGGTATCTGTGACTTTCCCAGGTAGGTATCCTTATAATAAATAATCTTAATGGGATTTTTTGAGATTCTTTGTTAAAAACAAAAACACAGCGATAAAAGATGTTGAATTTTATGTCAGTTAGTCATGTTTTATTATTATAATCGGTCATTTTTAGGACTACAACAGTTCAGTTTAAAAAAATGAAAATTCAAGGGATTTCCATATAAAATTTTCTTTGGAATATATTTTAGGTTAGGTACAAGATATTGAAATGCGGTTTTCGCGAGCTTGCATAAGCATTATTTAGCTACTTTTTCATGAAACCAAAATCATACCTTTTTTTGAGAAAATCAACCATTTCTGTCGGAATGTCTAAAAAAGCCCTCTGGCGGAGACATGCAAACCTAACAAAATTCCAAATATTATAACGTTTGTAGCTCTTTTCATGTAGCCCATGTTTGTTAAAGTCGGCTCAGCTATTTCGAAGGTACAGGATGTTTTTTACGAATACATTTGAACACCGACCCCCACCAACCTATTTTTAGAAGTAAATCAAAAATTGTCAAACAAAAAAGGTTCACATTATCCTCTGTTTTAAATATCAGGGTTTTTTTGTTAGAATAATCTAGCGGATTTCACAGCAACATCACATTTTTAGGTTCAAGATTACAGTTACACCCCCTAGCGGGTATTTCAGAAACGATTTTGCAGGTTTTCTCTGCATCCTTTTAGTATTTAGTTTTTTTCCATTATCCTCTTCAATGGATAATTTCGCAGATATATTCTTAGTTGGCCTCCCTGTACATACAGTCTACAACAAAAATTATTCGTCGAAAACGCCACACCACCTACACCGCGTTAAGCGCAGCTTAAAGTCAACCAAATTTAATGAAAGAGCAAAAGCAGCTCGGCCGAAATCTTTTTCGCAATTCGCCATAGTGTGCGGTTCCCCGGCAGAGACGGCAAAGCTCAGGTGGCTAAACGCTAAGCACCCCCCTAACGGTCTAACTTTTCCAACAACTTCTATGAAAAATTCAATATGAGACAGAGTAGGACGTCGAGCAGGCGGTTATGAGAGCGGTGTGACTTAGCGCCGCAATAAAAGCGGTCTCCTTGCTTCCCTACCACCGACGTAATTGAACTGAAATTTATATTCGACCCCGTCCTTTTAGCCGGGAGCCAATCGAGCCTAAAATGTCCAGGACTAAAGTATTTTAAGTTTTATGGGCTCGACGCCGTCATAAAAAATATCAGGATTACAAAAATTTTACTCGCAAATGAACAACTAAAAAAGAAGTGAAAGATAAAAAGCGTATGGGTTGGGTATATATGGGAGGTGAGCGCGTATCCGGTTTCGGCGGGATATCAAGCGGGTCGCCTCTGGGATGGAAATTCACTACGTGTGTGTCAGTGGCGTAGAGTTTTTGTCAATTTTTTGCAATAGATATGTAAATGTAATGAATGTTCAGTATTTTCACTAATATTATGAAAATAGATTTTTAAACTGATTAGTAGTCTGACTTATGAATTTATTTGCTATTCAACAGCTAGGATGTCACAAATTTGTTCGAGGTGGGTCTCAACAGTGGTCACTGATCAACACAAACAGCACATAATGAGTAGTCTCGTGTTATAAACAAGATGGAGATGATTTGTTTCGTCAGATGTCGATATTGTCATATACTTAATACTAAAAAGATGTGGATATAGTATCCAACGAAAAATCGAAACCACAGCCCATCCACAGGCGTCATTCAAGTCTACCAAAATCAAGAAAGTTTATCAATCTCCATTCTTGAATTCTGGCCGATTTTTTTTGAATGAACGGCATCCTTTAAATTGATTTCGCGGGTGTCAAAAATTACAGCTAACGTATACCTACTGTGCTATGCAAACTCACCCAAAATCCACACCGCGGGGTTTATTATTATGTAGATAGGCTGAAGAAGTAGGAGTAGCACTACAGAAACTGGATACAGTGTGGAACCGCCAAATAGGATAAATTCGATAACAAATAAAACATGTGTTGTAGGGAAAAACGCTTGGACAAGTCGATTAGTATTTTTAAATCCGCATTTTTACAACAACAAAAATATATACAGAGTGATTTTTTTTAATGATCAGTATGGGGATCTCAGAAACTAGCGGAGATAGAGCAATAGTTAAATTGGGAAAGATTTGCAGTTTTACTGGCCCAAATTAATGACTCTTTCGGATTTTTGTAAAAGGTCAGGGCTTACTAGATATTTTGAAAAAACGAAATTCTGCCGATTTAGTCAAATCCCTCTAGCTCCTTTGTTTTTGGTTTTATAAAAAAAGTGTAAATATCAAAATTGAAGGGAATCGTATCCCGAATATGATTGTCATGTCCTCGTTTGCGTCACTGCTCTCGTTTTCGAGATATGACACAAACTTATCTTTTTTTTAATGGAAACCAAGTTGGTTATGACCTCAAAAAATGTGACATTTTTAGAGCTTTTCAACGATGTAATACTCGATATACTTATTCAAAAAATAACAGAGTTATGGATGCTTTTCTCTCTTATTTTCACTTTTAAGGTAGTTAGCCATGAAATAGATTGATTTATTAATAACTATTCCAAAAAACATTGAACGAATTTTGTATTAGGTATATCAGATATAACGAAAAAACTAAATAAATAGGTACTTACTAAAAACTTAAGAAATTAAAGTACATAATAATGGTTACAATTTATGTTCTAAAAGTCCACCATTATTATTTAGGCAAAAATTGTATCTTTTTAAGATTGACATTACCGCTTTCCTCACAGACGGGCTATCAATTTCTTCAATTGCTTGTAATACCCCCTCCCTTAGGTCACCAACTGTCTCATACTTTCTTTTGTATACTTTGTTTTTTAGCACACCCATAAATAGAAGTCTATAACTGCCAAATCGGGAGACCGGGGTGGCCGTTCGCGTCGGCCATTTCTTCCTATTCAAGAGTTTGGATAGATATTATCAAAGTGTTGTCCTACTAATAACGAGTTATGAGCAGGTGCTCCATCATGTTGGAACCACTTAGTTCTCAAATTCAAATTATGCAACATGTCTTGAAAAGTGTAATGCAAGAAATGCAAGTAGCGCTCCCCAGTAAGTGATTCGTCTTAGATAAAAGGCCCCAGAATAGTAGACCTATGATACCACACCAAACATTAAAACCAAATTTTATCTGGGGTCATCTTTGTTCTACATGGAAAGGGTTTTCTTTAGCCCAGATATGCTCATTGTGTCTATTGAACATACCGCAGTTAGTAAATCTAGTTTCATCTGACCATAACACCTTTAATGGAAACTGTGGATTGTCAAGTCACATGTCTAAACCACGTACAAAACAAAACACGTCGATGTTCGTCACCAACATGCAAAGATTGAGAAACTGAAAGTTTGTATGGGTGGAACTTGTGCGCTTTCAGTACCTTAACTACAGTTCGTTGAGATGTGCCAGCTTCTGCCGCAATCTCACGAGTTGATGTAGATGGATTTTGATTTACCATTGCCAAAACATTTATTTGTGCTGCTTCGTTAATTTGATTACGTTCCTTTGGTGGTTTAGTAAAAGATATATATCTGCGTAAACTATGGTAAAGCGTCTTAAATGTACAAGGAGTAGGTTAACGATGATTAAAATATCTATGAATGTATTCCTCAGCTCCACGAACTGAATTTTTAGGGCAAAAGATATAACATTCCACCATATTCAGTTCTTCGTTGGAGTATTCCATTCTATCACGAAAATTTGTCAATATCGACTGTCAGTTCAGTACTACTAATGGAATTACTCTCAAATGAGTAAACGTCAAAGTGAAAACAATCTTTTTCATGGCTAGCTACGTTAAAAGTGAAAATAAGAGAGAAAATCGAACAATTGGAATGTGGATAAGTAAAATACATAAGTATGTAATAAAATATTAACGATAGTAAACCTCTTGTCTCATGAGCATATGTTTTATACGGACGAACGGAATTTTGCTTCTTGGACAGGAGGTCTTAACGATCTTAATCAAACCGTACCAAAAACAGACGTCACGAACTCCCTCTTAAGGCGAATCTCGTCGTTTTAATTGAGTTAATTTCTAATTTAAGAGCTCATTTAACTCGAAATTTTAATTAGCTCTTCATGGAAAAACCCTAAGAAATCCGTTCACGTTCGGCACAACCGAATTTATGGAGCCTACACAGGATAAAACTGGAGAAAACTATATAATAGTCTCCAGCGAATTATGTATTCTAGGTGCGCAACGCAAATTCGTTCTTTTAAAGTAATGGGATCGGATTGTTTCAGAACAAAACGATGATAATGTATATTTCATGAAATATCATGAAACTGAAAACCCTTTTGTGAATTCTCGAAACGTACCTCGGCGAAGCTTTCGACTTGATTTAAATTGTGTTGGCGATCCCAGGAACTGACTTGTAAAAACATTAAAAGCTAATAAAACTGAAATTCGGGTACATTAGGGTTAAAGCTTTTTACGAAAATGTTATAAAGCGCCTCAGGATATTGCTTTCATTTTTTTCTCTCTCGGTCTCTCTCCATGAAAGTATTTTAATTAGTGGGAAACCAAACAAGGGTGTTTTTTTCAGATAGAGGTGCTTTTGAAAGAAATTTGTATTTAAAAAGAACCGACTTCAAATGACTCAAACTGGACACAGTTTAAAATCTGTGTACAATCTTTTTTGTTATTTGGAGCACTTTGTATAAGTATAACGCTAATTCACCCTATATTTCAACTACCCTGTATACAGGGTGTAAACATATGAGTGCATATATTTTAGGTGGATATCGTCCACATTAATTCAAACAAAAAACTCTTATTAATCAATGATCTGTGGGCTTTTATAAACAAATTGTGACAACATATATGTTAAGTAAATTATTGTCAATGCAACAACATCGCTTACTGGACGACAAGTTAAGCTCTAGCTCATAACTTAGCTCTCTAACTCTATTAGATCGTAACCGTCTCCGCTCTTAAATATTTTTAATGGCCCTAACTAATTATTTAGGTATAGTACAATATATATGTATAATGATGTAGTTAGAATAAGTCTTTAGTTTTTTGTAAAACTTAATAAAGGCATTGTATGCCGAAACACGTTTCATTTTGTGAACATAAAGTGTAAATCTTAGAGTGCAGTTTCGTTTGTGGGTCTCTCATCAAGAATTTACATCAAGTATCAATAATTCAATCAACAATTCGATATAATTGAAACAACTAACGGTGAAAGTCAATCCCTGTAAGTATAAGATATAAAAGTATTTCAAGAATTTGATTCATCCCATAAAACTATGTTTATCTTGTACTATGTCCACAAAACACTTCGACAGTCGCATTATGTTAAACGACCCTAGAAAACTGCGACAACGGCTACTTCTTTACATTTGCCATGCCGTTCGTCATACCTGTTTCTTGACACACCCTGTATATTTCAGTCTCACGTATTAAAAATGTACAATAAAACATTAAAAAATATATAACTAAAAAGCTAAAAATAATTATAACAAAAATTACAACTCTAGCAAATAAATAACACATTTAATGTTGTTAGGTACCTACCCAGGAAGTAACAAACGTAAACATTAAAAGGTGCTCATTCTGTACAAATTAATTACCAACCAATCTAGTATATTTTGAAGTCGGTGCCAAGCAAGTCCTTCATTGCTTACTTTTCTACTACTTCATCAAACTTGATTGTTGCTTGGCACCGACTTCAAAAATATACTAGATTGGTAAGTAATTAAATTGTACAGAATGAGCACCTTTTAATGTTTACATTTTTTACTTCTTGGGTAGGTTCCTAACAACATTGAATGTGTTATTTATTTGCTACAATTATGTTTTGTTATTTTTTATATATATATATATATATATATATATATATATATATATATATATTTAAATGTTTAAATGTTTTATTTTCAACATTTTAGTTTTTTTGAACTCAGGTAATTTTCATTCTTTATTTTTTATGTTGTATATTACAGAACCAGGTAACATCGAAAGCCTCAACATTACACAATGATACATTTTCATTTAAATTGACAGGTAAATGTTTACGAACAAAATGTACTATTACGCGTTGACTTAATAAGCCCAAAATATATTTATGCCGTTTGGACTACGCCATGTAAACTTTCTCAACTTTTTCTAACAACCCTGTATAAATATAGAGAATTCCACTCCAACCTATGTACCAACCATCCTGTACATGCGACTGCCCACGGACAAGCATTAGTCAAATCCGACCTATATTTTAATTATAGTATATAATTCCTTGTGGGCTACCCCATAAATTATTTCAGTTTTTTAACATTTTACATTATCGCCCTGTGTAACATTAATTTCTCTCCACACTTTATGCAACTTCTTATGGTGTACAAAAGAAATAATTTTTTAATCACATGTATAAATATAATTCAACTCTAGCATATATTTCAACCATCCTGTATATGATTTGTTTATGTCCACATAATATAACAGTTTTTTAATCACCCTATATAATTTTAATTTAACATATTTTCCACCAAACGTCCACTCCACCCTATATTCCAACCATCCTGTATATACGGCTGCCTATGGAACCCTATCATTCTACTTCGTGCTATATTCTCCTTCTATCACTTTACTCTGTGATTTTGTTTGCTATAACTAAATACCCTGTGTATAAACGCACCAAATAGCAGTTCAAAGTTTGACATGTTGTCACTGAATTTTCTATTAGAGCGGGAGAATGTGACAACCAAAAGCACCGTCTTCGCAAAATGGAAAAATTTGCATTTAAATAGGTATTTGCCTGGTACACTCACTGATTTAAGGAGCCGAAAATACTATGCTTTACTACCGATATGCTTGAGATGTACATAGAAAATTTTCAAATTCGCAATTAAAACTTCCTGTGCCTAAAATTTTTGATAAGAATTTTGGAATTTTCGGCGATTTTCTGCAAAACTGCAAGTTGCACGTCGCAGAAAAGTATATGAGATCACCTAGTGATCTTCCTTAATAGATTAAACGTTAAAAAACTATACACATCCATAAGGAGTTATCGAAAAATCGACTAAAATATTAGGGATATTGGTCGATTTCCATGCACGCATGTGTTCATTCACAAGTTTCATCACTTTACCAATAGAATTCTTTTCCAAAATTTTAAGTTTCACCAATCCGGATATATACTCTATTAAACAAGACCATATTCATTCAAAACGGTTCACCACAGGAGAAGAAATCAAGTTACATAAAAAAAAATAAAAAAAACGCGACGAATTGATAAGCTCCTCTTTTTTGGTATTCGGTTAATAAAGACAGATATCAACAAGTTCTATAGATCTAGGTACAAGCAAAGACTTCTACAATCGAAATTTTCCTTTAAGAATGTCCGTATATTGACTTAAAAAAACGGTTTAAAACTTCGAAGAAACGCTACAAAATTCACCGAAACGACACTATTTCAAAAGTTCCAGCGACTGCCTTAGAACGGTTACGTTCCTTAAACAACGTTTCCAGTCATAACTAGAGATTAACTTTCTGCATTTTACTCGTGCCAACTTGTCGACAAAGTATAAAGCCATCCTTACGACCTGTCCCTTTACTACTACTTTAGATGCTAATATAAATTCCAATAACGTAAATTCTAATAACGATTGACGATCTAGACGTGCCTCATTACGAGGACTTGCTTTTCTGAAATTCTCCTGATAGTAGGATGGAACTCCAATACGAGATGGGGGTACAAAAAACCGATATGGAAATTGGGTATAGGTATATGCAGTGCATTATATTTTACCTAAATAATGGAATAGCGAATACAAGGCATTTACTTTTGGTATGCATTGAATTTGAAATATTTGATTTTCAAGACGGATTAAAATTGAGGCATATATATATAAAGAAATATTTATCTGGGAATACATCAGTTCTTTGTGATGTATCGAGTTTGAAAGTCGCAGACGTTTCGTCAAAGTCTTTCCTGACATTCTCAATGAGTTGCCACGATAAACCTAAAATATAAATAAATAATATGACAGTTAGCAATTTACCAAAAGTGGACGGTTAAAAAGTGCAAGTAATGAAGCTCTAGCTCAAAATGTTGCTATATCTTTGGAAGAAAATCCTCACTTATCCATTACCGACCTCGCCAATATGCATGGAATTAGCAATCGTTCAGTAGGAAGGATATTAAGGCGAGAAAAATATCATACATACAAAATTCGCCTCGTTCAAGAACTCTCTGAAGACGAATTTTGTGAAACGATGATGGATATTTGTAACCGTGATAATAATTCTATAAGAAATGTGCTGTTTTCAGACAAGGCTACATGTTGTTTAAATGGTACGGTTAATCGACATAACTGCCGCTACTGGTCGCAAAGTAATCCTAATTGGGTACAAGAGGCTCATACACAACATCCCCAAAAATTGAAAGTTTGGGCAGGCATTTATAACAACCGAATCGTGGAACCCTTCTTCCTACAAGAAACTTTAAACGGAGATAGGTATTTACAGTTCTTGGAGACACAAGTTATTCCGGCATTGGAGGTAAATGGACAATTACCAAATAATATCTGGTTTCAGCAGGATGGAGCACCACCCCATTACGCTGGCATTGTTCGAGATCATTTAGATAGGACACTTCATCACGGATGGATTGGAAGAAGGGATACTTATGAATGGCCTTCACGTAGTCCCGACCTTAATCCACTAGACTATTTTCTGTGGGGTTACTTAAAGTCTAAGGTTTATGTTGTTAGATCAAGTAATTTGCAAGTATTAGCTGCAAGAATAACTCAAGACATCCAGAGAATTACACCAGAAGTAATAGCTAATGTTACTAGAGAATTTAAAAACCGACTTGCTTATTGTCAAGAAGTAAACGGTGAACGTCTAATACATTAAGTTTAGTTAAGTTTCAATGTTTTGAAAATCATTTAGATTTAGTTAATAATTATGATTATGTATTTCTTTAATGGATATTAGATTGTTCCTTTCCTTAACTACTTTTCTGCTAATATTTCAGTAGGTATTGAAGTAAACAATATCAAACCCGACATTTTTGTATTCGCAATAAAATGTTTCATCAGAAACTAAAATACTATACTACATGTTTCATTACAAGTTTTAAAATCGACATTACTTCCGGTAAAACAGGAAGTTCAAAATTGTAAAAAAAATTGGAAACAAATAGGCAATCTACTGCAGTATCCAATTTCCAAATTTCATTTTGATATCTCTAATAATTCCAGAGATATTTGCTTGGTTCCACACATTTGCCCATCACTGTATATCGGACATTTGTTAAATTTTTTCTCAAGATAAAATGATTCAATTTAATTTCAGTTCTCTAAAACTTATTAAAATAGTCTTTATAATAATTTCACATTATAATATATTTCCACCACCCTGTATATGGAAATGCCCAATATTTATATAATACACTCTATATGCAACTGCTGCCACCCAATAAAACATTTGGTTTCTAATATATGTGGAATCACTCTTTATAATTATAATATACAGTGCCTTATATCTTAGTCAATTCATATATGCATAGGTAACTGCTCAAGACAACTTCATTGTGTGTCTCAAATCCATAAATCGCCTAAACTGCACTTTTTACTTTAAAATTTTGAAAATGTAATGCTAGAAAAATATCAAATAGTGATAAAATTCTTGTAAGATCCAACACATCAATTTGCATTGAAAGATTTTTTCAAGAGCAGTTTCAATCTCAGGTAGGTTACCGAATCACCCTGTATAGAAACTCTTGTAATTTTAAAACTCAGCTGTCATAGTTGTCGCAATCTCGTTCTTTCTCGGTAATATGCCTTTACCCAAGCCACGAAGTATAGATACCAGGAGTCCGAACGGTATAGGCTTTTCCGCAGTATTTGTGGTATACAATGTTAAACCCAGATCATAGTTATCTTTTCTGCCACTAGCTGCGCAAATGTTCAGGACGTACCGATGTTTTTATTATTATCAAACGTAAATAGGCGCTGTCGAATGTCGAAATTATTAAAATTATAAAACTAAGTATAACATATTAATCTAATTGTTTAAAAATAGTTTTAATAAAAAAATGGAAAGGTGTTGTGCTGTTCATGATTGCCTCAGTGGCCGAAAGGCAAGTGAAAATGTGGCTAAAGTGGGTATATTCAAAGTTCCGAAAGTGAGTAACCTAAAAATAATATTAAACATCAGTGTTGTTAATAAATATTGTATTGTATACACTAGTGTATTTGTCAAATCTAAATTGTTTGGTATTAAATGTTAAACGTCTTTTATTTATAACTAATACGATTAATAAATAATATATTTGATTGTAATCAATTAATTACTTTCCTATTATCAAGCATTGTAATACTGAAATAAATAGGTATTTAACCATTTTTGAATTTATATTTACTACTTAATTTGCAGAAACTATGTTTAAATTCTTTACTTCACTTACGGTTTGTTTAATAGTTTAACACGTAGAGACAAAAGATGAACTATAATTTTAATTCTTAAAGACCTGTTGATAACATTAATTTATTTTTTAATAAAATTGTTTGCTACTGGCTAATTGTATTTATTTATTTACTAATATCACACATTTTAGCTTTGCAGATTATCGAAATAATATTTTCAGAGCTGTCAGGTGAGTGTTAGTATCAACAAGATTAACCGCGTAAGGATTTAAACGAGTACTTCCTAAAAAGTAGCGCGCTCTACCGGCAAAACATTCTGTCCCCTAAAATGCTACCATTTATTTAACATTACGTTCGGACTCCTGGTATCTATATTTCGTGACCCAAGCAATCCATTTCTAGACGCCAAAACGCCCAAAACCCCGCAATTGGAAATTTTTGACAAAATCGTTATTGCGAATTGAATTAGATGTAAATACGATGTACACAAATCAAAAACTGTGTTTGTATTATATTTTAAGATAAAATAATAAAAAAATAACAATTTTACTGACTAAAATTTTAGACTTCATGTTAAACTTAATTTAAGGAATTGCCATTCATGAAATAAAACTGCAAAATAATTCGTTTTATTTTATAACTATATCTAATTGAAGTTCCATTTGAACATATCAAATATAAAAAAATTACAAAAATATTTGCATATTACATTACAACTGTGAGGATCTGAAATCAAATATATCAATTCGCTTTAGACTCTCTCAGTAGTTTGTATTATTTATATACTCTTACTTACGTAAAACTTTTCATGTAAATGCACAAACTTCTTATAAACACATTCAATTTGGTCACTTTAATAGTTGCTCTCGTTATCGTTCTTAAAAAATACCCCCCCAAATGAACAGAAAAGGAGGTTTTTAGAGTATACATCTTTGTATTATTTTAGCAATATTTATTCTTCGCTACACGGTTGTACACAATTGGGTTTTTACTGATGACTGCTGTTAAAATTCGAAAATTAGATTAAGGCTTAAGCTACTTGTTCATAGAGGGCGTCATGTCACGTGCTTTTCATTAATAATTCTTATTATTTATTTTAAAAGACATAAATAAAGATTCTTTATATATTCTGCACTGAAGGTCGTCAATAGTTACTGAACAAAACAAAAATAAAGAAAATCTGTTCAGGGACACAGGAGAAAATGGTACCGAACTGTTTTGTCGTTGCCTGTTTATATATAGAATAAGATAAATAATAGTAAAGAGTGTTTACTATAGTTTCTTATGTAAAAATTCAATGCAAATATCAAATGAAGGTTCATCCTAATAAATTGAAGATTGGGCATTTTGCAAAGGTGAGCGTAACTATTCAATTCAATAAATAGTCTTCAGTTGTTAACAGATACCTACAGTTAAAGAAGTAATCAGTATTGAGGAAATTGAGTGAAAAATTCAATAAATCGTCTTCAGTTGTTAACAGATACAGTTAAAGAAGTAATCAGTATTGAGGAAATTGGTTGAAAAATTCAATAAACAGTTTTCAGATGTTAACAGATACAGTTAAAGCAGTAATCAGAGGCAAACATATTGAGGAATTTGGGTAACGTGAAATGGTAACAGCAATTATTGGAGCAGTTAAAAAGCAATCAGAAAAAGTGGAGAGTAGATAGAGAGATCAGGTACCTATAAGAAGGTGCAGTTGAATAATATTCAGAGAGAGTTAATATAGAGAACAGGCATGTTAAGGAGAACGTGTATAGTAAGCAGATTTGGAGTGAGATTATAGAGAAAGCAGGTGTACAGAGGAGCTGTTGAATTGCAATCAGATTAGGGGGGAGTTTGCAGATAGAGCCATACACCATATACACATTCGTGTAAAGAAGAAAAAAGAGGTTAAGGTGGTTGATATTTTAATACAAGCCCAGAGTAAGGAGATAGTATAATTCTTACTAAAATTGGTTGAAATTTCAATACGCGCCAGAGCCAATTTGGGTAAGATAATTTATAAGGTGGTTGTTAATTTAGGAAATATTTATAACCATGAGACCAGTTCGTGTAATTTCTCGTATATTTCTGCTTATACTGTTAGTTACTTGAATACTATATATTCTTTGCAGTTATTTTAATACCGAATTTAGCAACAGGGTAAACTTAAATATGAGAATCTTTTAGCTGACTCAGGTCTAACCTTTGAAGTATAGTTCTAAACTGTTACCCCAAGAATAACGATAACTGTGTGTCCAAAAAGTATTGTTTCATCGAATGTATTTGATACATACAATAAACCAATTTGTCGATAATCGTAATTTTGACATGTTTAACTATAAACCAAAGCCAGCCATCGAAATGTCGCACTACATAAACATAGGGAAGGAATTTGGGAATTTCAATGAACGGCCCATATAACTAATGTAACATAAGCCTCACCATATGGTGCCAGATAGAGTAGAAGGCCCTTCTCCATGTATTTTCCTGTGATTTATAACCGAGAAGGCACTATTAAAACGCATTAAGCGATTAATGTTTTGTCCTCTTCATCGTTAACACTTCGTTAAATTATACGACTCATCAAACTGCCCTAAACTTGTTTTAAGTTCATAATCTAATGACCCAGTTCAGCGGGTTGATGTGAAGGGTTTGGGAAATTAGGGGATTACACTGCAACTTGAAGTTAAGAAAAAATGTGTGGTAATTTTTGTTGGAATCTCAATTTTGTTGGTAATTTGGTTATGATTAAAACCTGTTACGTTAAAACTGTTAAAATATATAAATTCATTTAAAATACACAGAACAATGCAGTATCAGTAATCAAAATATTACTCCTCTAAGGTTCCGGTAAAATGGCGGGATAGCCACATTTACATATTTTTCTCTGTATATAAAAATTAAGAATTTAACAATTTATTTGATATCAACAGTGATTTATAAGTATATAAAGTGTGTATATAAGGAAGAAAATACTATAGTAAAGAACAAATGCGGTGTTTAGTTCGTAATTTGTGCCGTTTATTGAAATTTTGAAGCTATATAACTGATAGAGAGTTCATTAATATATCAGACAGTAATCTGACTTTAGTGATTCCTAAATCCGTGATAAACGCTTATAAAGTGATAGACGCTAATTCACTGATTAAAGTAATTGTAAATTTTTTAAATAAGTGATTAGAGCTATAGATTAGTATGTCGGAACTCAAGAGCTATCTCGCCATGTAAATAGTTATGGATTGGAAAGAAAAGTTAATTTATGTCAAAAATCTCGCTTTATTTATCATCCAAATTAAAAAGTTTGTACATAAGGTGCAGGTTATTAAAAGAACATAAAAATATTTTTTACATTTTATTCACTTGTGTCTGGTCATTAAGGTCGAAAAGACCAGGACCATTAGCCATGTGCTAAAAAGGCCCTAAGGCTACTTGAAGAAGAAGAAGAAGGATTATTCCTCTGTACAACTATCTACTACTAAATAATTTGTTGGAGTTTGTGTATTTCCAGTTGGGGGTCTTCTTGTGATTCTGTTACTAATACTAGGGCATCCACCTTATGAAGTAAACTGAAAACGCTATTTTGGTCTAATTTAAAGCCTTACTTAATTTATTAACCGACTTCCCAAAAGGAGGAGGTTATCAATTCGTCTAGAACTTTTTTTATGTCTGACGTGCGATTATTCAAAAACGGCTCGGGCAATTTTGATGATTTAAAGTGCATTATATTAAGGAACATTTCTCTAAAACTGCTCACAAAATTTGAATATTATAAATTGTACAATTGTATACAAAGATATGTTCCAGCTTGATTCCGTACATTTTTCCATAATGTAAAAATACCATTTTTCTGAAAATTGGAAAAATATATGCACAGAAACTGTAAACATCATGGTAAATGTCAAATTTTCATCATAAATATCTGGTTTAAATGTCAAGATATACCATGAAAGTATGTCGTACAGGGTGTTTATATTGATTTTCATTTTGATGCTTTTGAAGTAAGTTTATTTGTGAAACGAAGTTAAGTTACAGTCGCGTGAAATGGCATAAAATATTCCATTAGCTTATTAAAACAAACATTTGTTATTCCGGAATACGGTTGAAGGTGTGTGTGCGTGCATGTAATATTGGGTGGTACATAAGCAGTTGTATACATAGGATGGTTGAAATATAAGTTGGAATTGAATTAGTTATACAGGGTGGTTCTAAAAATACTGAATTGCGTATACACACCCGGTCCCATCATCACCCATCTCAGAAACGGTCAGTCGAGAACTCCCTGGTGCATCGAGCTATATCCATTTCCGAACCCAAAAGTTTGAGAAGGGAATTAGCTTGGGTTAAGGGTAGTCTACTAAACAACGGCTACAGCAAACGAGAGATTCTCAATTCCATTTCGCGTCACCAACATCCCCTTCCTAAGATAGAATTGTCACCTAATAAATCAGTAGCATTTTTCCCATACATCAGCAAGGTCACGGATAGGATTGGGAAGCTTCTCAATAAGCACGAGGTGAAAACAGTCTACAAACCACTATCCAAGATCTCACAAATGTTACCCTCTCCAAAGGATAAACAAAATCCTCTATCATCTAAAGGTGTTTATTCCATTCCATGCTCGTGTGGGGCAGTATACATCGGTGAAACAGGTCGATCTATAAACACTAGTCTGGATCAGCACAAACGTTGTCTGAAAACGGGCCTGCTTTCAAACTCTCCTGTTGCTGAACATCTCACGAAACGGGCCGCCAAATCTCCGTATTATTTCACCAGAAATTTCCGTGAGGCCGTTGAAATCAATCCGAAGAATTTCAACCGAGACAAAGGTTTTGAACTTTCGTCTGGCAATCTTGCATCAATATTTCCACAAAATAAATCACTTACATTATCCAGTAATAAAATTCCAGGAAAGTATACGAAATTTCATCAATATCATAAAATAATCCCTTTAAGTGCCTCCTACCCTTCTTTTTCCTGAAAATTTCGGGGGCCAATTATTATTTCATACAGAATTTATACATCATTGTGACAAGTTGAATAAAAAGTGAAGTTTTGAAGTGTTCGTGAGAAAAAGATTAAATGAATGGAGTAGCTGCATTGTAAGTAACATTTGTATTGTTTTTTGTCTCAGCCTAGAAAAAGCCTCTTATAAGTGTGAGCGAAACGTCGGAAAACTTTGTTTATATCCCTGTTTAGGTATATAAATAAACTAATTCGAAAAAATGATTCTGTCCAAATCCGGAAGAAGCAGAATCAGCTATGACGCTGGCCGCGAAAACCTCCGTTCTCATTTTTCGAATTTGTTTTGAAACTCCTTGTATATAACCATTAGAAATTTTATGCTGCTCTGGATATCTAAAAAACAACAGATTTCCGTATGTCATGTAAAATTGTCACCACAATGGCTTTCAATTTCAAATTTATATTTTATTCACATCTTAATGCAATTGACGACAAGAACAATGATTTGACACATTTGAATTTTTTTAAAATGCAACTTTGTCTTAAGAAAACCATTAGAAGAAGCTGTGTAACCATGAATGGTTCCTACAAAAGATGCTAAAATCTTCTTTAGTTGACATTGTTTCCCTAAATTGTTTATCAAAATTTCATCTGAAATGAGATTCAAAATTCCAATTATTAGGCATGTACTACAATTACATGTAACGTTATTACATTTGTTAATAATTTAGTTTTAAATCGAAATTGCAATGCATTTAATTTAATATGTCTGAATTTACGACTGTATTTACTTTATTCTGGTCTAATAATTCCGTAACTAACTGAAACGTACCTGCAGGCCATGTACTCGGAAATAAATTCAAACATGAAACCAATTTTGCACGAGAGGCTAAATCTACTTTTTAAATCCCGTTGAACAAGTCAAGTGGATTTTGAATCCTAAACTGTTTAACCTTACGTTTAACGTTTACGTTTAAGAGCTTCGATTATAACTTTTGAATTTTTTTGCCTAAGTAGCCGATACACAGAAAACTATTAGCCTTCGATGAATTCAGGATATATTTAGTTTAATCAATTGCGAAAATTAATTTCAACAATATTTTGTTTGTAGAATTTTCTTACTTTTTTTTAAGTGTTAAGTTTAGATGGAAGCTAGGGATGTCTATTCTTCTTAAAAAGATTGATTTTAAATCCACTCAATTTGAAATCTGTAGAACTGACTCAAAACAATTGAAGTCTGAAGTTCTGTTACTCAATAATTTATATCTAAAAAAGGACCGACTTCAGCTGACTTAAAATAAAAACTGTTTAGAAACCGTATCGTATCGTTTGTGAATTAATAGCGTATGAACTGATTATAGGTTATGGCATTTTTGCAAAAGTAATAATAAAACGTTTATCGATATTCGGGTCAAGATCATTGCTAATACACCAGGCAAATAAAGAGTTTAAATCGTATTGGAGTAACATAGCATCATTGCAAGTTGCAATTTCTTTAAACAGTTTGAAATCATCAGCATACATTAAGATATTACAGTGATTAATTATTTTGCCAATATCATAAACAATTAAATTAAAAGAAATGGTCCCGCGTGAGGGCCCTGTGGAACTCCCGAAGACATACTTGTAATACTGGAAATAATACCTCCCACTTTAACATAATGGTATCGGTCTGAGATATAACTCTTTGTCCACTCTAAAAGTGGCCTATAAAATCCTAGAGCATGAAGTTTGGCCAAAAGTATTCTACGGTTAACTTCGTCAAACGCTTTAGCGAAATCAAGGGTCAACTTGTAGTCTATTCTCCGAAGTTTTTACTATAAATGACTCGTAGACGGCCAAATTGGTTAAAGTAGATCTACCCGAACGAAATCCATGCTGTTCGTTAACAAAAATGTGTTTAAATTGTCATGATAAGAATTGAGAGAAAAAGTAGTCCAATAATTTCGGCATCTCCAATTGCAAGCATACAGCTCGGTAATTCTCAATATTTTCTTTCGATCCACCTTTGTGGATTGGCCTCAGGTAGCTATGTTTCCAAAAACTGGGAAACTTTACGGATGACAGTGACAAGTTAAAAATTGTTTTCAGAAGAAGCGCTAGAGAGTAAACACAGTTTATTAGAAATACCATACCTTTGCTGAAAGAAAATAAAGAAAACAAATTTAATTAAAAATGAATACAGATTTTAAAAATAATTTTGATATTGAGTCGAAGCAGTGGCGTAATTTTTTTTATTCAAAAATATGTATGGCAAAAATAACAAAATTGTTTGTATTAACCAAAATCCATCATGGGGGTTGTTCATGAAATACGTTCGCACACAGGGGGAGGGGGGTCCAGGTTAGCGTTTCTCAGATTTAACAGAAAAGATTTTGGAAAAAGGGCATCTGTGAGAAAAGAGTTATAACACAAGTCATTTAACACTTACAAAAATGTTATCCAGAAAAAAACAATTAAAAATTTAATACCCAAACGAATCAAAAAAAATATCCAGCTTGTATGATGTAATATTTATAGGGGGTCCCAGAAAGTGTGACGCAGCGTGACGTATTTTATGAATGGCCCATTGATGCGTAGAAGAAGTATAGATACACAATTTCATATAGATGCCTAAAATAGCAGCTTTTTCTGGAAATTTTTTCCACCCTGTATCTCAAAAGTCGATTTGGGCATACGTTCTTATGACGTTTATTTATTAATATCGGGACAATTATTAACCAAGTAAATATTATTATGTCATCACGAAACAATCAGTATAGATATTACGTAAATATGTCGATTTATGATTACCATATACAATATTAACGAAAAGTCTGACTAATCACTGTATCTCCCCAAAACAGGCTATTTTAGAAAAACTCAAATAGACACAAATACCTACTAATTTTGCAAATACTAATTTTGCTAATACAGTAATATAACAAAATGTTCCGTTATGTCAACCATTGTGAAAGCAAAAAAAAATTGTTTATATCGTTACTTATTTCAGGCGAAAACAGAAATTATTTGCTGTAGATCAAATAGTTTTGGTCATGTAACATTGCAATCATCATTTAATAAAATTAGTCAGGTTACTAGTGTATTACAAAACAAAAGCCGAAGAAAGTAATAAAAGAAAGTGCTGTGTTTTGGAATAACTTTCTTAACGAGAAACAATTTACGGTGAGTAAATTATAGATCTTAAGGCGAACAAATGCCAGTGTAGTGGTTTAAAAAATGTATTTACGCACAACATTGAAAACGCTTTCGTCAAAAGACTAAATTTTGATAACAAAATTGTTTCAAATCATCAAAAAATACACATATAAAATGACACCAAAAGAATTTTCCAAGGATTTTGACGCAGTAGATCATAAACTATGAGCAGATTAATTACAACATTAATTGATACATGAAAAAACATTCACCAAACATTACCAATATGGCTTGAGAATAATAAAATAACACTGAATGAGGAGAAATCAGTATATACGAGGGCTGCCTTTTATATTTCGGTATTAGAGAACAAAAACAAACATGAAGATCTATTTATGGTCACCTCACTGACCTACATAATATATATAAAATTGCTTATGCTATAATATGATATTGTGATGATGCAGTATTCGCTTATTTTCAGCCACGTAATTTAATATTGTTTAATCATCTTTGTGCATATTGTTTTGCTATTCTCAAGTTATTCTGATATGAACATTCAACTAGTTAAGACGTATTTTTGTATTCTTAATTATATTCAAATATTTTA
Organism: Octodonta nipae; assembly: GCA_034190945.1. Lineage (NCBI taxonomy): Eukaryota > Metazoa > Arthropoda > Insecta > Coleoptera > Chrysomelidae > Octodonta > Octodonta nipae. The sequence goes on along the minus strand of CM067223.1, from coordinate 86,999,585 downwards.
ACTTTGAAAGTAGAAAGGCTTTGTTCTTAGTAGAAATAAAAGTTTTTTAAAAACTAAATATTTGTACCAACAAATATAAGTATCTATACACTTTTGCATGCGTTTGAACCAATTGTCGAAGCACTTTTTCCACTCTGATTGAGGTATCTCCAAAACATGCATTCTGAACGCAGCAACCGCTTCTTCAGGTGTCGAAAAATGTTGACCTCTCAATTTGTTTTTTACGTACGGGAATAAAAAGAAGTCATTTGGTGACAAGTCAGGACTATACGGCGGATGACTCATCAAATCGATGTTATGAGTGGTAAAAAATGCAGTTGTTTGAGCCGATGTGTGAGAGCTCGCATTGTCGTGGTGAAGAGTAATCCGTCTTCGGCGGTTGGTTTTCCTCATTTCTTGGAAGAGAACTGGTAAACGAATGGTTGTATACCACTCAGAATCGACTGTTCTGCGTTTTTCTAGTGGTACGGTTGCTACATGTCCAGTTTTTCCGAAAAAACAGGCGATCATTTGCTTGGAAGTGCTTTGTTCGCGAACAACTTTTGTTGGATTCGGCTCATCTTGAAACGCCCATACAGTCGACTGCTGTTTACCTTCGGGCTCATACGGGTAAATCCACGATTCATCACCTGTCACTATGTCATAAACGTGTTTTGAAGCACCGCGATCGTATTTTTTGAGCTTTTCTTTCGACCAATGGACACGAGCCATTTCTTGAACGATTGATAAATTGTGTGGGATCCAACGGGAACAAATTTTTTTGACATTCAAATGTTTATGCAATATTGAATGTATGCTGGTCCCACTAATGTGTAAGGTTGACCCAATCTCACGATAGGTGAGCTGACTTAACCCACGTCGAAAGTTGTAAAAAATAATCGCACGAAAATGTTCACGATTTAATTCCATTTTTTGGCCGAGATGAATCCTTTAAGTTACTGTAAACAACACCTAGCGGTCGTATGTCAATACGTTCTGAGTACGTATAACCTCAAAAATGTTAATGTTTTCGATAGAGCTGTCAGTTGTCAGATTGCAACACTAGGGTTGTCCAATTCCGAAATATAAAAGGCAGCCTCGTATTACGTTTGGCTGTTACTGTGACAGTGTGCCTATGAATTGTAGTATTAAAATTAAGGATAAGCAGCTTACGAGAATTGAAAAAAACCAAACCTTGGTGTTTATTTTGACCAAAATATAGAATGGGATTTTCATGTTAATTACATTATTAATAGGACTAAGTATCTAATATTTGTAATTAGTAAGTTGTCTAAAATTATGAATACAAAATCACTATTGCTTATCTATTATGCTTTTTTCATAGCTTAATATCATACGAAAATATTGCATGGGGTGGGGCTTACAACAACAACTTATTGTTGTAACAAAGGATACAAGACAAATTATTAAAAGTAATATTTAAGAACAAATCATTGAATAAAAATTGGCCTTTAAACCTTAGGCAGCTGTATTCTTCTAATGCTATGTCAAACCATTTTTCTGAGCTCGATAAGAATATTCTACTGCCCATTGTAAAGAGGTCTATACTGACTAAAAAGTAGTACCTTTGTATTAGTAAAGATCTTTAATCAATTACCTAACAGTATTAAAAATATTTTCAATGTCAAATCGAAATCCTGGAAACGTAGTATGAAAGAGTGGATAATATATAACTGGCTGTGTAAATCAATGAAGTTTTTGGTGTGTATATTGGTATATTGTCTATATGTTGTTTGTATTTTTATGCACATATATATTTATGAATAATAATGGTATATTAGTTCTACATGTTACATATATATATATATATATATATATATATATATATATATATATATATATATATATATATATGTTTTTTGTTTTGAACGCTTCATTTTTTTCTCTCGTTCAATATTTATATTTTTTAGTTTTTTGTAAATTTTCTAAATATGTTAGTTTCTAAGTACACCAAACCTATGTACAGGTATAACATATCTCTATAGGATGTAATTGCATTGTTTCCTTTGTGTTTAAGCAATGTATTACTTTTTTGGTTTAATAAATAAATAAATAAATAAATACTGTGAATTTAATTATTTTATTAATTTATTATTATCACAACCTTCCCGAAAAAATTGTCAGCCAGCGGACAATAGAGAATGTATTAAATCTTTAAGTTCTCCTAGGGTTGTTGGTCCTCTGTTTTCTTTAATATTCCTGAACTTGATTGAAACCGCAAATGACGAAAACTTTTAGGTTGCAAAAAACAATCTTTCAATTATTATATCGAATATTTTGCTAGGAGCTGTTCATTCATTTGTCAAAAATATTTCGAATACCGATACTTGATTACATTTTTTTTTCTTGTAATAGATTTGTCAATATGAGTGAACAATTTTGGTCATTACATCTACTTCTCCGATTTCTCCACAACTGTGTTTCTTATAAAAATATACGTTTTACAGGCAATAGGGTCCACTAACTATAATAAAATAAAACATTTAAAAAAAAACTATAACCGACCTATAACTAAAAAACTAAAAATAATTATAACAAAATACAACTCTAGCAAATAAATAACACATTCAATGTTGTAAGGTACCTACCCAGGAATGTGAACATTAAAAGGTGCTCATTCTGTACAAATTAATTACCTACCAATCTAGTATATTTTTGAAGTCGGTGCCAGGCAACAATCAAGTTTGATGAAGTAGTAGATAAGTACGCAATGAAGGATTTTAGATTTGCTTGGCACCGGCTTCAAAATATACTAGATTGGTAGGTAATTAATTTGTACAGAATGAGCACCTTTTAATGTTTACATTTTTTACTTCCTGTGTAGGTACCTAACAACATTGAATTTGTTATTTATTTGCTAGAGTTGTATTTTCTTATAATTATTTTTAGTTTTTTAGTTATAGGTAGAAGACGGTTATATATTTTTTTAAAAATGTTTTATTTTCAACTTTTTAGTATTTTTGAATTCAGGTAGTTTTCAATCTTTATTTTTTATTTTGTATGTATAACCTTAATAGACAGAACCAGGTAACATCGAAAGCCTCAACATTACACAATGATACTTTCCCATTTAAATTGACAGGTAAATCTTTACGAACAAAATGTACTAGTACGCGTTGACTTAATAAGCCCAAAATATATTTATGCCTTATGGACTACGCCATGTAACCTTTTTTCAACTTTTTTTGACAACCGTGTATAACTATAGATAATTCCACTCCAACCTATGTACCAACCATCCTGTACATACGACTGCCCACGAACAAGCATACATTTGTTAGCTACCTTCGATAGGACGGAGTAGAATCCATCCCATATTTACGGAGTCAAATCCGTCCTACATTTCAACCATAGTACATAACTCCTTGTGGACTAGCCCATAAAGTAGTTCATTTTTTACATTTTATATTATCGTCCTGTGTAACATTAATTCCACTCCACACTTTATGCAACTTCTTATGGGCTATACAAGAAATATTTTTTTAATCACACTGTATAAATACAATTCAACTGCAGCATATATTTCAACCATCCTCTATATGATTTGCTTATGTTCACATCATATAACAGTTTTTTAAGCACCCTATATAATTTTAATTTCACATTTTTTCCAACATTTTTATACCACTAAACGTCCAGTCCTATATTCCAACCATCCTGTATATACGGCTGCCTACGGACAACGATCAAATAAATGCAACTCATTCTATCACTTTACTTTGTGATCTTGTTTGCTATAACTAAACACCCTATCTATAAACGTACCAAGTAGCAGTTTAAAGTTTGACATGTGTTGTCACTGAACTTTCTATTAGGCCGGGAGAATGTGGCAACCAAAAGCATTGTCTTCGCAAAATGGAAAAATTTGCATTTAATAGGTATTTGCCTGGTATACAAACAAAACGAGCTTGGTACTAATTGATTTAAGGAGCCGAAATACTATGCTTTACTACATATATGCTTGAGATGTACATAGAAAATTTTCAAATTCGCAATTAAAACTTCCAGTGCCTAAAATTACCGCACTATTACGTTGGAATTAAAAATATTTATGAGGAAATTTCCGTTATGTCATTTCATGAAAATTGTGATAAGAATTTTGGAAATTTCGGAGATTTTCTGCAAAACGTCGCAGAAAAGTATATGAGTACACCTAAGGATCTTCCTCAATAGATTAAACGTTAAAAAACTATACACATCCATAAGGAGTTATCGAAAAATCGACTAAATATTAGGGATAATGGTCGATTTCCATGCAAGCATGTGTTCATTCACAAACTTTATCCCTTTACCAATAGAATTCTTTTCAAAGTTTCACCAATCCGGATATATACTCTATTAAACAAGACCATATTCATTTAAAAGAGTGCACCACAGGAGAAGAAATCAGGTAACATACATAACAAAAAAAGGAGAAAAAAAACGCGATGAATTGATAACCTCATGCTTTTTGGAAGTCGGTTAAAAATGGATATGAAACTAGGGTAGATATGAGGATATATGAGACAAGACTTCGAACCTATGATAGCACTTATACTGCTGAAACTAAGATAAGGAGTATGATAGTTAATACGTTTCAAAATTTGACAACTTGAAGAAATTAATATAACACAAAGAAAACAGTGAAAGTTCTAATCACATCTTAAACACAATAGAAAGGGTTAAACAATAAATTTTGATAATTCATTTAAACCGTTCACCCACAACGTAATAAATTATCAAGAAATTCAATTACAATTCACCCTCTATATTGTATTTCCCATGAATATTCAACCAGAATATTTAAAATTTAGCCTAAATCTAGTCAAAACACGCAATAAAAGCCCTGTTTATGTTTATGAAGTCAAAATGCAGAATTGAATAATTCTCCACAGAAAACTCGTGCGGAAAAGATGAATAAGTATGATATGGGGAAATTGTTGAGAACAATGTGAGGGGAACTTATCTTAACTCCAAGCACTTTGAATAACAAATAAGTTATTATAACCAGGAAATATTTGAAAGCTCATACATCAGGAATATAATGGATCTGTTAACGATTCAACAAAGTTTGAAGGCAAAAATAAAATATAAAGAAAACTTTATATAACAAAAGTTTAACTAAGTTATCTGCAAATAAAAAGTTTAATAAAACTTTGGAAATTTTGCTCCACATATTTAAAAAATATATTCTTTTAGTGCTCTTTGAAGTGAACGTTTCTTAAAGGAAGCCCACACTTACAAATATGAAAATAGATGAGCAAGGGAATAAACTCTATTACTTTAAATTTCATTTGTTTCGCCACGACACGTCACGACACGGCCAACGACCGACACCACACCTTACTTGGATCTTGAAATGCCCATCCAATTATGTTTATAAAACAGGGACCAGGTAATATATTAGGGGTCTTTTATATAAAATCAATAATAATTAGGAAATAAACCATTATAACATCCAAGTAATGTACAATACCTGCACAAGATTTGCTTTTCGATCTAATAAACACCCCAATTCGCTCAACAAATTAAATTGGAGACTTGACGGCCACGGTACTGACACTAAAGTAAAAGAGTCAAAAAATTTGCCTAATAAATATCTTTAAATTCTTAAAATAATTAAACAAATGATAAGTTATAGGATTTTGATAATCATGCAGAGATATTCACGGTATTTTTTTTTTGATTTTAACAATCTCTAAAATTTATTAACACTAGAATTAAATAACAATTATAATAGTCTTAGAATAAAACAAAGTTATATAGAAATTTTTACATTTAGTTTGAAAAATGAAAATCATACATGCCACGGAAATTGTCTCTACATAATAAAAAAATCGTTCAATTTTCTTTTGGACTATTTATTAAAAAATCAATCTATTTCATGGCTAACTACGTTAAAAGTGAATATACGAGAGAAAAGCATCCATAACTCCGTTATTTTTATGAATAACTATATCGAGTATTATATCGTTGAAAAGCTCCAAAAAATGTCCGATTTTCTGAGGTCATAGCCAATTATGGATTCCATCCAAAAAAACGAAGACATGACAATCATATTCGGGATACAATTCCCTTCAATTTTGATGTTCACACTTTTTTTATAAAATCAAAAACAAAGGAGCTAGAGGGAAATGACTAAATGGACAGAATTTCGTTTTTTCAAAATATCTAGTAAGGCATGACTTTTTACAAAAATCTGAAAGTCTCATTAAATTGGGCCTGTAAAACTGCAAATCTTTCTCAATTTAACCATTGCTCTATCTCCGCTAGTTTCCGAGATCCCCATACTGATTATCAAAAAAAACCTATTTATCCACGGACCTTAAGCCCCGCCATACCGTTTGACATTTTGTGTATATTTTTATAAGTTATTCATGATCCATTAGTACTTATGCTTTTCATATACAATTTCGACGGTAAGATACTAACGAATTTATCAAATTTATTATTTTCTGACAAAAAAAATCATGTTGAATAATAAATAAAGTACTAGACTTAAAAAATGACAGTTATCTAAGACTCACCCATCTATGTTTCATCAAAACAATATTAAATTTAAACATCTCGGTGTTGCGAGTTCTTTGTCAGCGATAATATGCATTTGGCCCCCATAATGAATGAGTCTCTAGATTAAGTGTATTAATTTTTTTTTCAATCACGCCCGTCCTTAACACACTTGTGGTGTCTTTAAAAGCCTACAAATTTACTATTACAAAAATTTGAGGCTATAAAAAAATTGTGTCCCACGTTGGGCGCCAAATTCAAAGATAAAGTGGGAACTACAGTTCGAAACGACACAGAACTAATAAGTATGCAGTATTTTTTTAGAATTGGATGATAAAATCAACCTTGCCCAACATAATAATTTATAGCAACTTTAAAAAGTTTAAAGAGTTCTTTAAGTAACACATAACGTGATCTCCGTTTTAATAAAGCAATAGTATAACGAAACGCTAGTCCGTTGAAAACAAACTCGTGTATAAGTAACCCAATATGAGGATCATAAACACTTGAAACGCCTTAAATTCTACAACAGGGAAATGTTAACACGACTACAACTAGAAAGTGAATAACAACACACTGCTCGGCTATTTCTTTTGCTGCGAATGTAAATTAACAATGAACGTAGAGATATATACGGTACGTTACGCAAGATGCTTGGATGCATGCGGTGCGGAAAGCGCCTTCTCTAAAGCGTTTTCGTTCCCACCCAGGCGTATAATTCACGTTTCAGCTAAGTTTCTTTCTTGGAAGCCAAGGAAATGGACTATTAGCAATTAGGTCTTGATTTAGTGCTCTTGTGCTCCACGAAAGGTTGCAGAGCAGAGGGCTCCCTTCTATTAGCGCCCGCACGTTATTATGAGGAAAGTAAGCATTACCCTAATTTTCATTATCATAAATTCCATCGAATTTCATGTCAGTCCGAGGGGGGAGGTCGTTTCCTTTTTTTTAACATTATGAGTACAACATAAAATGTGCGTTTTATCAACACAATCATTAATTAATAATTAAATTAGGTTTTTCAACGCATGCAAACTGTGTTCAGTCGATATTTTAACATATACGAGGGCTGCCTTTTATAAAAACAAATATTAATCATCGAAAATCGCTTTATTGTTTTTCAAAATATTCCTCATGAAGATCTATACACTTTTGCATGCGTTTGAACCAATTGTCGAAACACTTTTTCCACTCTGATTGAGGTATCTCCAAACATGCATTCTGCACGCAGCAACCGCTTCTTCAGGTGTCGAAAAACGTTGACCTCTCAGTTTGTTTTTTACGTACGGGAATATAAAGAAGTCATTTGGTGACAAGTCAGGACTACACGGCGGATGACTCATCAAATCGATGTTTTCAGTCGTCAAAAATGCACTAGTTTGAGCCGATGTGTGAGAGCTCGCATTGTCGTGGTGAAGAGTGATCCGTCTTCGGCGGTTGGTTTTCCTCATTTCTTGGAAAACAACTGGCAAACAAATGGTTGTGTACCACTCAGAATTGACTGTTCTGCGTTGTTCTAGTGGTACGGTTGCGACATGTCCAGTTTTTACTAAAAAACAGGCGATCATTTGCTTGGAAGTGCTTCGTGCGCGAACAACTTTTGTTGGATTCGGCTCATCTTGAAACACCCATACAGTCGACTGCTGTTTACATTCGGGCTCATAGGCGTAAATCCACGATTCATCACCTGTCACTATGTCTTAAACGTGTTTTGAAGCACCGCGATCGTATTTTTTGAGCTTTTCTTTCCACCAATCGACACGAGCCTTTTTTTGAACGATTGACAAATTGTGTGGGATCCAACGCGAACAAATTTTTTTGACATTCAAATGTTTATGCAATATTGAATGTATGCTCGTCCCACTAATGTGTAAGGTTGACTCAATCTCACGATAGGTCACATGACGATCTTGCAATATCAGTTCGCGCACAGCATCAATGGTTTCCGGAACAACAACTGTTTTTAGGCGACCTTCACGAAATTCGTCTTGTAGTGAACTACGACCTCGATTGAATTCACCATACCATCGATAAACAGTGGTCCTTGATGGAGTTTCGTTGCCAAAAATTAAATTAAGTTTATCCATGCACTCTTGCTGACTTAATCCACGTCGAAAATTGTAAAAAATAATCGCACAAAAATGTTCACGATTTAATTCCATTTTTTGGTCGAGATGAAACGTTCTGAATACGTATAACCTCAAAAATGTCAAACTTTACGATAGAGCTGTCAGTTGTCAGATTGCAACATTAGGGTTGTCCAATCCCGAAATATAAAAGGTAGCCCTCGCAGGAGAGGTATTTTGGTTTTAATATTCACAAGAAAAAGCGGTTGGGAGTTGAAAAGGAAAGTTCATAATAGGAAATTTAATGGTTTTCTGAATGATAATTGTGACAACTTTAGTTTGAATTTTTATAATTTCAGAGTCTAAATCAGACCCCTTTCTCAATGGAAATAAAAAATAACACAATGGAACTAAAGAAACAAAAATTTAAAAAAAGTTCGCAATCATTTACACAATACTCAGTTTGACATTACAAAGTTTGAGAATATGAACTGATGTAAGTAATAAATAAACAATTTATTACTATTTTGATGTGGGCCTGGTACAAAACATTTTTTTTAATATCAGATGAGAATAGTAAACCTTCCTGCAACTTAAACTACTGTTTTTAGATTTTATGTGGCGGTTCTAAATATAATTTTGTTGTAATTGTCAAAATTCTCATCAAAGATTGTTAATTATAATGTATAATTAAAATTTATTAGTAGTATGTAACCCACACAGATATACACTGATACCTGCTTGTAGGGCTGGTACAATATAGAAGTAAACTTAACCTAATTCAGATATATCAAAAAATTGTAAAGATTTCTATAGAAACATACACGAAACCCTTTACATGTATAACAAAGACGACCCCACATAAAATTTGATTTTAAAGTTTGGTGTGGTATCATAGGGTCTACTATTCTGGGGCGTTTTATCTATGACGAATCACACACTGGGGAGCGCTACTTGCATTTCTTGCAATAGACTTTTCAAGACATTTTGCATAATTTGAATTTGAGAACTCGTTTAGAAATTGAGTGATTCCAACATGATGGAGCACCTGCTTATAACTCGTTATTAGTAAGACAACAATTAGATAATATCTAGCCAAACTCTTGGATAGGAAGAAATGGCCCACGCCAATGGCCACCCTGGTCTCCCGATTTGGCAGTTATAGACTTCTATTTATGGAATGAGCTAAAGAACAAAGTATACAAAAGAAAGTATGAGACATTTGGTGACCTATGGGAGGCGGTATTACAAGCAATTGAAGAAATTGATAGGCGGTCTGTGAGGAAAGCGGTAATGTCAATCTTAAAAAGATGCGCTTTTTGTCTAAATAACAATGGTGGACTTTTCGAACATAAATTTTAACCATTGTTATGTAATTTAATTTCTTAAGTTTTTAGTAAGTACCTATTTATTTAGTTTTTTCGTTATATCTGATATACCTAATAAAAAAATCGGTCAATGTTTTTTGGAATAGTTATTAATAAATCAATCTATTTCATGGCTAACTACGTTAAAAGTGAAAATAAGAGAGAAAAGCATCCATAACTCTGTTATTTTTATGAATAACTATATCGAGTATTATATCGTTGAAAAGCTCTTAAAATATCCGATTTTTTGAGGTCATAGTCAACTATGGTTTCCATTCAAAAAAAGATAAGTTTGTGTTATATCTCGCAAACGAGACCTGTCACGCAAATGAGGACATGACAATCATATTCGGGATACAATTTCCATCAATTTTGATATTTACACTTTTTTTTATAAAATCAAAAACAAAGGAGCTAAAGGGATTTGACTTTATCATCTAAGAAAGGATTTTTAGAAATTCACATTTTAAGGACGAAAATGGAAGGTGCGGGGGGCTGAACTTTCTATGACTAATTTTTTTCTGTTTGGTACTAATTAGCCTCTACAACTATCGAGCAGCAACTTCCAGAATTAGTTGGCAGAATCAATATTAAGGTGACTAAAGGACAGTCGTTTCAGAAAATCTTAGTACTCCCATTGCTTAGTATGTGCATGATAAATACCACGTAAAATCATATTTATAACCTCATTAGTCTCGAAATAATAAAATCAAGAAACGGAAGATGCTGAGATCCCGACCGACAACCCAAATCATTTCGCGGGACAGTCGACGGTGATTTATTGAAGCACTTACGCTTTGAGGACCCCGTGGCAGAGCGTAATATCCCGAAAAGTGCCCAAAATGAGATTCCATGATAATGATTTAGTAAATTCATATAGGAAACTGGAGCGTCTAATAACGTCAGCAAATGCTCCTTTGTGAACTAATACTGGCGACGTTATTAGGTGGCGAAAATGGCGGTCCACGGTTACCGAGTGAAGCTTGTTTCGGATTCAGGTCGCATACACTTTCTTTGTAATAACAATCAAATGAAGGTTGCTTAGAGCCGGAGTGAGGGCAATCGTTTGGAGCAACGAATTTCTCCGTTTGAAACATTGTTGCCGAAGGATTATTTCTTGAGCAGAGACGTGAATAATGACGTTTTGGAGATGTATATTGAGGACGGGGGATTAATTGGGTTTTTGGAGAGAACTGTTAATACTATTTTGAACATACGGTGTAAGTTCAAGCTTTTAAGTTCTTTGCATATATATATATATATATATATATATATATATATATATATATTTATATATATTGTAATGGATTTAAACAGACAAGAGATAATACAAAAGTTTAGTAATTTGAATAAGTAAATGATTGGGGAAATGTAAATATCATTCATACATATCTAATAAAGAAAGGAATTGCAAAAATCATATCAGACAAAGTTAACCTAAAAATATAAACTATGTAAAAAGAATGTTTCAAAAGCAAATTGTTGAAAGGATAAAAAGTGGCATATAAAGTTAGATAATCTATCATGCAGATTGTAGTAGAATTTGGATACTTACATAAAAAAATCTAGGCAGGGAGTAACATTTAGGTCAAACAGCAAAAAGGTTAAATTCACTTATGAAAATCACACTAGAGTTTGTAAAACAAGTATAGATCACATATTAGGCCATGAGAACACTGAATATAACACATTTGGATCAAAATTAATTTTTAAATACATAAATTTGTTAAATAAAAAGAGAATTGAAATGTCAGAATTATAAAATCCGTTAAAAATTTTAAGGAATGATGGAACAGTAAAGAGATTTATACCGTTAGAAAGAGCTTAGAGCATAGTTTATGAAAATTCAATAGTTCAAAAGATATTCAGTCTTAATTTCAGTAAAATCCAATTTTTTTTAAGTACCTGTTAAATGACTGGTGACCAACAGGTGAAGAGTATCAAATCAAAATTTTTGAAAACATGAATTAAGTGATTTAGATAAAATTTAGGAGAGTAAACGGTATTGAAGTTCAAATTAAAATTTGTTTAGAATTTTGCATATGATTTAGAAAGAACATATTTGGAAATTATTAAAATAAATTACAACGGAAATGGAAATAGCAGGTGGCAAAATATATTACATAAATAGCAAATCTGACATTGAAAGGTTCTCTTTGTTTCCCGATCGTCGACCAGAGCAGTTAAAAATTTCGTTCCTGTAAAAATTACTTTTCCATGACAACCAGATAAATGATCTGTGATATCATTGAAATAAGTGTTCCATGTCAGTTCTGATAAAAAATTAAGTTTGAAGTTAAAATTTTGAAGTTTTGAATCATCAATTTAAAATTAAGAAAATAAATATTCCATGAAAGGAATTATTTGAAATCCATTGGATGGAGAGATAAAAATCAATTTTTGTTGGGAGAATATAAGTATTGGTACATCAGTAAACAAATCAATTAAGCAGCAGAATTTCGTTTATAAAAAAAACAGAAATCAGGAAGCAGTATACCAAAATCAAAATTAAGGAAAAGGGAATTCAAGCCAGGCAACTGTGAGTTTTTGAAACATTATTTAATAAACAGATTATTGAAATCTAAAATCAATCAGTGATAGAAATAAAGGTTTTTCTTTAAATTAGTATAATGAATATTTGTGTTTGGAGGATTGAAATATTTTTGTAACATATTGATAGAAATTTAATAATATTTAAGTACCCAGGAAATTTATTTTGTTGTAAAGGCAATATTATATCAGAATTGTATTGTGGACAATCATTATAAATGAATTGTAATTTGATTGAGAATTTGAAAATTATTTATTAGTCATTTAAAATTTAAAAAAAACAAATAAAGTGAAAAATATAATTTCAAAATTTTATAAAGTGATAGTAACCAAGAAGAAAGAGAGACTTATAAGATAAGTATAGAATTCATTTATTTATTTAATATCTATAACTTGAACCCAAGCAAAAAGGACCCTGAGATAATCATAAAATTTGAAAATTCATATATTACAGTCAATTATAATATATATATATATATATATATATATATATATATATATATATATATATCTGTGTTTCCAGGTCATGGCCTGTATTAAATATTCTCTGTTTTATTTCTCTTGCACTTCATTTAAAATTAAGAAACTATCATTAGTTCTATATAATAGTTAACCATTGGTCAGTCTCAAGGGTTTTTCACCTCATTTCTCCTGTTTGAAAAGACCGTTTTGATACCTTATTTAGTTTCTTATAATTATTTAGATCATGGAATCATCGTGTGTAGGTTTTCACATACTTTAATGAATTCTCTGACCACTATTTTTATATATATACACAACAACCCCAATAGTATCAACAAAAAGACAGATCTGCAGAACCTCAACATCATTTACAGTTATCTACTAGAAATAATAATAATAACACCTATAAACCTAACCAAACGATTTGTTCTGTTGATACTATTGATTGAAAATTGATATTTACACACTTCTCCTTCATTTTCTTCCATTCACTCAACTTTTTAATAAATTGTATCAATTATATTTCTATTTATTTTAATGTTAGTTAACAAGATTAGGAGAAGATAAAAAAAAAATAATTCAAATCTTAATTTCAAATATTCATACATTTCTAAATCATTTCTGTCTATCACAGTATCATTTTCATAGCTTGGTCCGTATAAAAAACATTTTTTGATCTTTCTAATTGACAGACAATACTTGTCACTTCACATACTCACAAAGTATGAAAGTATTCCTATATTAACATTATTACCTCTAATTTTTTAAGTGATGTACCATCTTTTTACGAGGGTGAATCAAATATGAACCGGACTTTTGTTTTAAAATTTTTACTGGTACGATCAATACAAATTTTAATACATAGTATTTTTCTATATAGTCTCCTCTTTTATGTATACATTTTTCCCACCGAATCGGAGGTTTTTTAATACCTTTCTCAAAGAATGAAACTGGTCGTGTCGATTACCAATTGCGCACAAACGTTTCTACACCTTCGTTGTCCTCAAAGTGGTGGCCTCCCAGTTCTTCTTTAAGTGGCCCAAACATGTGGTAGTCACATGGCGACAAATCAGGACTGTAAGGCGGGTGTTCAAGGGTTTCCCAATGCATTTTGTTCAATTTTCCTTGAGTCAGTGCAGCTGTATGTGGCCGAGCGTTGTCATGCAACAGAATCACACTTCGGATAGATATATCCCGCCTCTTTTGCCGATAGGCAAGTTTCACTTGTTGGAGTAGTTCGTAGTAATACTCAGCATTAATTGTACGGCGTTCGTGCAGAAAATCGATCAGCAGTACGCCTTCAATCAGCTCACGAATTGCGTAGATATTCGCCTCATTGATAACAACACGTTGCGCAACAGACGTATGCACCTCTTGCTCTGACATGATGCTACTAACAGCGCATCGACTACGCCTCGCCAAACCGACGAACTCCCCTCTTCTTAACATCCCTACCTAACATATATCGAGACGTCACGCCACTCGAATTACCTACAGGGCGAGAAACAGAAAAGTCCGGTTCATATTTGATTCACCCTCGTATATTATAACCTCGATTATTGTAAGTAACTCTCTTATAATAATGTACATTGTATAACTTAGTTATTTTTAGTGACTGATGAAAGATAAAAGTATATCCGAAAGCTGTCATAATAAAAAGAGTTTCCTAAAACCTGTATTTTTACCAGGCTGCTTTCCCATTAACTGAAGTTTCTGTTTTGATTATTCAGCCGTTACAACACATTTTGTTTATATACTCACTGACACAAGAAAATGCATCACCCAGAAGGAAATGTTTAAATTTAATATGGTTTTGCAGTTAATTTATGTAATAAATATGAAAACACTTAATATTTCTGAAACAGTTGAAGATAGGTGCACAAACAATTGACGACCTAAAGGAGAACATTATTGACTGTTTTCAAGTAACTGAACAGCAATTATGCCAGAAAGTTATCGAAAATTGTCGTACAGCAGATGGTACTTACAAGTTATTATTTTCCATTACTAAACCGAAATAATTGTACTATCATTTGAAATAAAAGATTTGATCATTCTCAAATAATTTGTGTATTTTATTAAAAATTTATAAAATAACCTCAAAATGGAACACCGTTTATTATGTTTGAAATATAGCGCAGGGCGTTATTGGTACCAGGATTGTTATGAAATCCGTATCGATGTTTGGATATAATTTGTACTGATATTTCCAAATTTTTTAAATTTTCTCTGCTGTTTATATAATATTCTCCCATGGAATAGAAAATTACTAAGTTCCGAAAACATGTTTCAAAACTCGTTAACATTTAAAGACCTCATAATGTGCCAGTACAAAATAAGCTCTGTGAGATTTCCCAGCATAAATGTAAAGTCACAAATAAAGATGTCGTGTTTGTAAGTTTCTTTGCATGATTTCCCGTCGTTTATTATTCTAAAATATTATCCGTATTGCGTTAAATCTTTTTTCGTTTTTTGTTTTTCGTGAATTCCACACATTAAAATTGAAAAATAGTTTATTTTTGTAACATGCAGCGAAAAATCATCTGTGAAAGGTTGAAGATCATCGGTAAACCTTTGTCGGTACATTATTTTATTGAATTATACTCTTATTCGTAAGTAAATAATATGTAAAAAAAATAATAGAATACTTAAAGCAACACCAACAAGTTCTAATGATATAACATGAGTAAGTGGCATAGCATTTTATCGATATGTTTTTGTTTCTTAATAAAATAACCTCAAAAAGAATTACTTTTGTCTTTTATTCGATATCTGCCCTGTAAACGCTATTTACTATTATGTGCAAAATTATAGACGAGTGAATTACCTACAAAATGAGCTACCATACTCCCAATTTCATGAATTTGTTGCTTATATGTTTGACCCTAAAATTACAAAAAAATAATTGTTTATATATATTTATTCAATTTTATAGTTAAACATCTTTTTTGACTACATATGTGTTTTAACTATGAACTGGCCTTTTTGCTTAACTATAGTTTAACATATGGATGACCTTTTTTAATGCCCCGTATAAACAAATCATTATTAAAACACCAGTGTTGGATAGAAGACGAGTTGATCTAGACACCCCTCATCAGACCATTCCATAGTTTCAAGTATATGCCTATATATGTACTGAAGGTAATTTCTCGTAGGCATTTGCTCACTTTTGGACTTGATGAAGGTAGATAGGACTGTGTCGAAACGTCGTCATTTCACCATTGATCCAGGAGGGATTATTTATCAACGACACCAGCGAATTGCGGGAATCTACCTAATATATATTAACGTTAAGGTATATTTTGTAGTGAATTTAGTTATTTATTTTTTGCATTTTAATACTGAAATGCCCTTAACTGATAAGCCAAATGATTATATATTTTTTAAGTAACTGTATTTTATTTTGTAAACAAATAAATATTTTGATTTTGGGAAATCGATTGCTAATTTTATATATTTTGATTTTTTGACCCACTATAAGCACAACTTTTTCAAAAAAAAAAATTAACCGAATTCCAAAAAGGAGAAGGTTATCAATTCGTCGCGTATTTTTTTAATGTATGTTACCTGATTTCTTCTCCTGTGGTAAACCGTTTTGAATGAATATGGTCTTGTTTAATAGAGTATATATCCGGATTGGTGAAACTTAACATTTTGGACAAGAATTCTATTGGTAAAGTGATGAAATTTGTGAATGAACACATGCGTGCATGTAAATCTACCAATATCCCCAACATATTGGTCGATTTTTCGAAAACTACTTATGGATTTGTATAGTTTATTAACGTTTAATCTATTAAGGAAGATCCCTAGGTGATCTCATATACTTTTCTGCGACGTGCAACTTGTAGTTTTGCAGAAAATCGCCGAAAATTCCAAAATTCTTATCAAAAATTTCGTTGAAATATTGCGGGAATTTTAGGCACTGGAAGTTATAAATGCGAATTTCAAAATTTTCTATGTACATTTCAAGCATATAGGTAGTAAAGCATAGTATTTTCGCCTCCTTAAAGAGTACAAAGCTCGTTTTGTTTCTATACCTATTTAAATGAAAATTTTTCCATTTTGCGAAGACGGTGCTTTTGGTTGTCACATTCTCCTGGCCTAATAAAAAATTCAGTGACAACACATGTATTATTTATGAAGTATACAAATTTTGTTAATTGTGTATTTATGCCTATAAAACAAACCAAAATGTTGTCAACGTATCTATACCAGTAAATGAATTGTTTGAATACAGGGTGATTTTAATTTGGTTTTCTAAGGAATCCATGAATATTTCAGCTAGTAAAGGGCTCAGTGGATTACCAATGATTAAATCTTTGTTTCCAGTGTAAATGTTATTGTTGAATTCAAAGTAATTTTGTTCAAGGCAAATTTTTAACAATTTTAAAATTTAATGTTTTTTGATTAAATTTGTGTTAATCAGAGAAAGTAACTGTTCTACTAAATGGATGGTATCTTTGATTCCAGTCAAAGATACCATCCATTGATTGGAATCAAAGATACCATCCATTTAGTAGAACAGTTACTTTCTCTGATTAACACAAATGCTAGGGAATAAATTAGTTACGTCAAATGATATAAATTTAGAGTTATTAGGTAGTTTAATATTTTTAATTTTATTTACTAATTCTAAAGAGTTTTTGATCGAGAACATAGCTGAAAAAGTAGTATTGTCTATAATAATATTAATCAGTTTCTTGTAAATTCTCTATGAGGGAGCGCACATAAATAGTTTAATGGGGTATCCAGGTTTGTGGAGCTTAATAAGACCGACTTAAGTGGCTGAAAATTACCCAAACGTTTAAGCTTCATTTTATGGTGTTTTTATACCGTTTATTTAAATCCCAAATACCTGTCTATTTATTTCAGAAACTAATATACAGAAACTCAATTCATGACCGCTATTTTAGGTTTAATAACCCTACTATGCCCCATCACTCCACCGCCTTGTTTGAGGGTACTTTTACTTATCAGACTGTCCATTTTTTAATATGTTTAAGCCCCATTTTGACAGGTCTCTTTTTGCTTATAGGAGTGAATATAAGAAACTATTTTTGGAACAACAATTTGCTGTTTAACGATTGTAATCAGTATTAGTTTTAGTATAAGTGGTTGTAAACTGGAAGGTTAAGAGTTAAAGAATAGCTTGTAGCTAAGTTTCGCCTCCCAAATTATAATTGCAATTTGCTGAATAAAGACGATTTTCCGACTTGACCATACAATGTATAGTATCACACTCCCTCTAAGGCACGCTATGAATGTCTTTAAGGGAAAATTCACTAAACCCCAGATATCCTAGATATCAAAAGGGTTTAGCTCTGTAGGAGCCCTTGCGAGGTTTTCAGGCCCTCTGGTTGGAGTCGTGGCGGCAGTTTCCCATAAATTTCCTGACCGTCCGGGCCGTTCCTAACAGGACGGCTTTTTGCATTTGTTTGTAAAGATGTTCGTCCAGACCGAGGTATTTTAAATTATTTAATAGATGTTTTGGGACTAGTCCTGTCGTTGACATAACAATTGGTACAGTTCGTGTGTTGTTCATGTCCCACTGAGTCTTTATTTGAAATTCCCAATCTCTATATTTGGTTATTTTCTCAGTTTGCTTGATATTTATATTATTGTTGTTAGGAATTGCTATGTCAATTAAAGTTGTTTTCCGAGAGACTTTATCCACCAAAACTATATCTGGTTTATTGTGAGCAACTGTCCGATCGGTCAGTAACGTGCGGTTCCAGTACAGCTTTGAGTTGTTATTTTCTAAAGCAGATTCTGATTTGTATTTATAGTATGGTAATATTACCGACTGTGATAATTCAAGTTTCGGTGCTAGTTCCTGGTGAAGTATTTTTGCCACAGCATCGTGTCGTTCTTTGTATTCAGTTGCAGCGAACGCTTGACAACCTCCTGTGATATGCTGGATAGATTCAGGTGTTTGGCAACCATACCTGCATCTGTCGTTGTTAATAGAAGGATCTTTAACGATGTACTTTAGGTAGTTCTTAGTTGGAATTACTTGATCTTGGATTGCCAATATAAACTCTTCCGTTTCAGGAAACATATGACCAGAGATCAACCAGAAAGACCATTTATTATTATTATTATTAAAGTTTAGGAGGTTGGGGGTTCATTATTGTGAATTTTAAAATACCAGTGTTTGAAAATAAACTTTGAGAATTTTGAAGTGTAAGTTTAATAGATTTTTGAAATTTGTCTGTGGGTCATGTTTGGAAATTACATGAGATTGGGTAAGGAACTCTATTGTTTTATCTATATAATCATTTTTGTTAAGTGCTACTATAGTATTTCCTTTGTCTACTTTGGTAAAAATAGTATCGTTACATTTTTCTCTAATGTGCTTAATTATGTTAATATCTTCTCTAGAATGGGTATTCTTTAAAAATTCTTTTTTGATTAGGTTTGAGGCTTCATATTTTCTATTAATATTTGAGGGTTGATCTTTTAAGGCAATTTCGGTTTCAATGCCTAATTTTTCTAAATTATTGGTTGAGATATTGCTAGTGAAATTATATTTCAAACCTTTTTCTAAAATAGTTTGTTCCTCTTTATTAAATGCAACAGTTGATAGATTCATAAATCTGCTAAAAAATGTAAGGTGTGAATATTTTTTTCCAGGTTTTGGAGGTTTATTATTGAAACTAAATGCATTAATGAGAGACTGTAATTTCTTTTTTTTTGTGTTAGATATTTCTTATAGGTGATAGAATTAACAGTTTCTTTAGTTGTTTCATCCAAAACACGAAATTCAACAAAATGTAATTTATATACTAATTCTGTATGTACGACTTTTAAACTTACTTTTTTGAACAATTTTTCGTCTAAATTAATTATCAGTTTTCCTCCATATGTTAGAATAATTTCGTATTATGGCCCAAATTTCATTACTATTAATGAGTATGGGGCATTGTTATTCTCGTATTATTTACCGGTGCTCTAGGAATACAACACAGTTGCTTCGGATCTCTAGTTAACCACCTCAGATCCTCTGTACTCATTTTACCGTAGCCATTTAAATCCTTTTGTCCTTTCTAATAGATTCCCTGTGACACATTAGGTCGCATAATCCATGTAAACCCCGAAATGTAGGCCAGCGTACTCTATTTGTTCTCTTATGACCGTGTCATTTTGTAAAATATAAAGGAGCTCTCGGTGACTCCATGTGCTTTAATTCACAAAACGTTCCTGTGATCCGCAATAAATCATATTTCTTTGTCGACGAAGTAACTGTCCATTTTAAAGCGAAAAAGCTCCGGTGGGCTTTCTTGTTAGTCTGCATTATGGATCTTGGCGAGGCAATGATGCTTCGAGATGCTGTAGAAATAATGACGTTAATAGTTGCGGTTTTCAGGAAGTGGATACACGAAATATGTTTTGCTTAAAGGTCCAGTATCTGACTAATTTTTTCGAGGCCATTTTGAATAAAATTTAATCAAATCGATTTTTTGGTTTCTAAGTTTTGGACATGTAAGAAATTTTCTTGTTCTAATATCAATCACAGGTCAAAAGTAACAGCAAAATTCTGAGACAAAAGCAACTACATCATTATACAATGTGTTATTCTATCGTGAGCGAGATAATCTGTATATAGGGTTGTCCAAAAAAGGGAATTCTATTTTCACGTTAGAACATTTTTTATTTATAAAATGATTTTAATTAAATTAGGCGTGTTTAAGAGACAATTGATGATGCGAGAATGCTGACTTCATATTTTTAAATTCAATTTCAAAAATAAAACACACATTGTATCCTCGAAGTTTTCTTGGACTTCCATCGTCTTGAAGTGGTTGATCTCACAACGTTTCAATAGCTGTGTATCTGCTATCGTCATCAGGTGAATGATAGGAAATTCAGAGTATCCAAATATTTTTAATTTGGACGCTGGGCTCGCTAATTATATTTTCGTTCGAGACTATATATGCTGTCTCTATGAATTTTCTTTTGTACCAATGCTCTAGCCTGGTCCCAGTTGATATTATGGTGTTCGGTTCATGCGTGATTCGCTAGCCCAGACTTCGTTACCTCTCCCCTTTGAGTAGCTGTGCGGTGTTCCTTAATCCTGGTGTCCAACGGTCGCTTTGTCTCTCCAATGTAGATTGCCACAGTCACACGGTATGCTGTATATACAGTTATTTGGTATTGCTGGTGCGTCGGGCCTCGTTCTTGTTATCATGCTCCTCAAGGTGTCGTTGCTTTTGAAGATCATTCTGATCCCATAGCTGTGTGCAATTCTTCTAAGTTTCTCCGACAAGCCTTTAGTATATGGTAATAGTAGAGTTGCTATCGTGGTGTCCTCTTCTTGCCTAGGTGGTTTATCCAGCTCTTCAAACACCTTGCTAATGATCGTTTCTGGATATCCGTTCGCCAAAAGGTCTTCTGTAAGTTTCACTTGTTCTTCTTTGAGGGCTTCTGTTGTGCTGTAGATATTTTTGGCTATATGGATTAGTGTTTTAATGATGCCAGTTTTCGTTGCTGATGGGTGGTTGGAATTGAAGTGAAGGTATAATCCTGTATGCGTAGCCTTCCTGTAGACTGTTGTTTGGATTCCGGTCCTAGTCCTTTGACACTTTACATCAAGGAATGGTAGGCACCCACTCCCTTCCATATCCATGGTGAATCTAATGGATGGTTGAGATTGATTTAGGTGCTCCAGGAATGCCTGTAATTCTGTCTCTCCATGTTGCCAAACAATAAAAGTGTCATCAACATACCTCAACCATAGCTTAGGCTGCTTCTCGAAACTCCTCAGTGCATGTTTTTCGAACTATTCCATGTAGATGTTGGCAATGGTTGGTGATAACGTAGAACCCATAGGCAATCCATCTTCTTGCATGAAGAACCGCTCCTTCTCCTGAAAGTAGCAGTTCTTGGGGCAACATCCAAGCAAGTCCATGATTGAGTCTATTGGCAGCTCCGTCCTCTTCATCAGGGTTTCGTCTTCAGTAAGTTTCTTTCTCACTATGTTCAGAGATTCGTCTAGTGGTCAATTTTTGTATTGTTTTTGTTTCAAAAATTAACTCGGCAAAATAGCGATATTAACAATGTTTTTAACCTAATTTGATGCAATATAAGTCCTAACAAGTGTAATAAATACACAATGTATTTACCATGAATACACGATCTCAGAGGTGTCATTTTCATACAAGTCAACTCGCCCATTCTCCCTTGTTTAAGTGTGAACATTCGTGGTGAGGCTTTCGCTTTAAAAAATCGAATAAATCCAACCAATATAAACTATTTATAGCCAAAAAGTCAACCCCAAATATCACACAACCATTTCAGCAATCAATAAAAAAATATGACTCATTAACCTCCCTCTTTAATCTCATACCCGATGAATTGTGAACGACCAAAAATTAATATCCGATGAATTGTAAGTGCGGCAAAATTACCAAAAATTGTACGAAAAAAGTCGCAAAAAGAATATTGGAATGTTCATTAGAATGTAAAGCAGATCTTTAAACGGTCGGTCAGTTTTCATCTGTCTAAATATGGGCCTCAATCCAGAAGATTTCGTTTTAAAACTGATTAAGAGGTTAATAGCAAGTATTTTAATTAACCGGTATACTTGAACCTTTCTGGTGTTGTCTTTACGAACACAATTAATGTTGGTTAATCCCAAATCATAGTATGTAAATAAACTTCAAAAACCTGATTTGTGAGGTCTGAAAACATCGTTTTTTTCCCGAACCGATTATGACGTCACAGAGTATATCATCACATCAACAACATGCGGTTTCATATTTCATCCCGTCGCGGTTTTCCCCCTTCGACTTTCATGAATATAAATTTAACTGACAACCTTCAAATGAAAGCAATCACAACTTACCGATTCAGCCCCAGTTCACATCTTGTGCTACTTTGAATTTTATTTTCGTTTCATTCGACATCAAAGTGAGATGATTGATTTTACATTTAAACGTATTTATTTAACGGAAAACTTTCCTCACTAAATAAATTACGAGAATACGGGGCGGCGGGTAGCGCCGTTGAATCGTGCCTTTATTATTACTTTTATGATTTGCACAACGTTCCATTAAAAAGCTAAGAGCCGTTCTCCAGCGTGAATTTGCTCAATTTATGTGCTCTAAATTAATTTTTTGAGTTTTTGAATAGTTTTAATTTCGAAGTCGTTTGTGTTGAAATTTAATTTTTGTGGACTAACATTGATTAGGGGTTTATGGTATTAAAGTTAAAAATCATAGAAGATCAAAAGAATCTACAAGGTTTCCTAAAAACACAGCGAACATCAGTAATTTGGACAAAATTAAAACAAACAAATCTATATAAACGGTGTTTTTTTAGGTATAGAACTTTAAGTTGGCAACACTCTTTTAACCGACGGCCATCTTGTCTGCTGTCAAGTGATTTATGTGATTTGTCATTTCATCATGAATAGACTGAGGCCTGAACAACGTTTCCAAATTGTGCAAATTTATTTTGAAAATCATGGTTCTGTTCGAAATACGTATCGCGCACAACGTCCATTTTACGGTCAATATAATCGTCCATCAGAGCAATTAATTCGATTAACTATGCAACGTTTTCGCACCACGTTTACTCTAAATGATAATACGCATCCACAGAGATGTCGTACAGAGCGTACAGAAGAATCCATTGCTACTGTAGAGCGTAGCGTAGAGGAAAACCCGAATCAGTCTATCCGCTATAGTGCACAGGAATTGGATATGTGTCCATCCACTTTATGGAAGATTTTGCGGAAAGATCTTGGTTTGCGTGCTTACAAAATTCAACTCGTGCAAGAATTGAAGCCACACTATCACCTAGCAAGGCGTACATTCGGCGAATGGGCCCAAAACAAGATTGCCTTTGATCCTGATGAGCTCAGTTTTGGTTGAATGGATACGTCAATAAAAAAAACTGCCGTATTTGGAGTGATGATAATCCTCAAGTTCATGTTGAGACACCGTTATATCCAGAAAAACTGACTGTTTGGTGTGCTTTATGGGCTGGTGGAATAATTGGTCCGTACTTCTTTAAAAACGATGCTGGCCAGAACGTTACAGTCAATGGTAATCGTTATAGAGTCATGATTACTAACTTTTTCGTTCATCAATTGAACAATAATGATGCACACGAGCTGTAGTTTCAACAAGACGGGGCAACATGTCACACAGCTCGTGCCACAATTGATTGATTGAAAGAAACTTTTGGTAACCGCATAGATTCACGTTTCGGACCCGTGAATTGGTCTCGAAGATCGTGCGATTTAACGCCGCTTGACTATTTTCTGTGGGGATACGTGAAGTCGCTAGTCTACTCTGATAAGCCCGAAACGATTTACTACTTGAAGGACAACATTCGCCACGTTATTACCGATATACTGCCCAAATGTTGGAAAAAGTCAACGAAAATTGGTGGTCATATGCCAGAAGTCATATTCAAATTATAATGCTAGAAGATTATCTTTTGAATAAAGTAAATTTCGTGTCAATTTAAAAAAAATATCCTCGTACCAGTTTCATCTCTGTCCTTCAACCGATTTTCTCTATTTTGGTTTGGTTTAGTACTTTTTGACGACTTTCAGTGCAGATATACAAAGAATCTTTATTTGTGTCTTTTATAAAAAGTAGTTTAAAGACAAATTATTAATAAAATCCAAGTGAGATGGCGCCCACTATGAACAAGTAGCTTAAGGATTAATCTAATTTGAAATCAGTTCGACAGTAAAAACCCAGTTGTATACAATTGTGTAACGAAATATACATATAAGTGTAACTAAAATAATAACAGATGGTTGCTCTAAACACCTTTTTTTTCTGTTCATTTGTGGAGATATTTTTCACAAAAACGATGACGACAGCAATTACTAAAATGGCCAAATTGAATGTGTTCATAAGAAGATTATGCATTTACAGAAGAATCCACATGAAAAGGCTTACGTAAGTACAACAACACATACTATTTAGAGATCCTAGAGCCAATTGATTTATTTGATTGCACATCCTCACGAGTTGAGTATATACATTAAGTCAGTCATAAATGTATCATAAATCTAATAACAATTTAAGTATTGCGCCTAAAGGCAGTAACACAAAATGTAATATGCAAATATTTTTATTTGACATGTGCAACTGGAACTTGAACAAATTATAGTTATAAAATAAAACGAATTAATTTAGCAGTTTCATTTTATGAATGGTAATCTTTTAAATTAATTTTAATATGTCATCTAAACTGTTAGTCAGTCAAAAATTGTTTAAAGTTCTTCTAACAAGATATGATGTACTGCAAATATATTTTTATTTTTTTATCTAATAATATAATACATGCAGTGTTTGTGAATTTGTATATCTACATCTTATTTACATGTAAAAATTCTTCAAATTCGCACTAACGATTTTGTCAAATCGTTTGCTCGGGAATAATCGTATTACCGAGAAAAAACATGATTGTGACATTTAGAACAGCTGAGTTTTCAAACTGCAACAGTTTCAATACAGAGTAATTTGTAGCATCTTTTAAGAATTTTATTACTATTTGATATTTCTCTAGCATTACGTTTTTACAGTTGATTCTTTCAAGATTTTAAAATAAGAAGTCCTGGTTAGGGGACTTTTGGAAGGGTAAAAACTTATGTGCTCTCATGTTAATTCCAGACACATAATGAAGTTGCCTTGAGAAGTTACATATGCATATATAAATTGACTGAGATATACAGTGGCCATTAAGCAGTTGCATAAACAGAGTGTATTATATAAATATTGTATAGTCCATAAGCAGTTACATATAAAGGGCGATGGAAATTTTATATATAAATGAGAATGTTTGCCTGTATGCCCTTTATAGGATCCTAAACGGCTGAACCGATTTTGATGAAACTTTTTGTGTGTCACAAAAAAATTAAAATAGTTCCAGCCGTTTTGGAGGAGTTAGAACCCGAACTTAGTGCCACCTACCGAGTTCAATTGTGAATCTAAACCGTCCAAAGGCCCACCCACTCTACATCGTCAGTAAAAACTAAAAACAATTTAATATTATTCGGTTTGCGTCATTCATAAATAGAAAGAAGAGCAATGGGTCTAGGTGCGTACCTTGACCAACCCCTGATTCAATATTGATAGGAACTAATTTAAACCTGTTAATTTTTACAAAGTGTTGTTGACCGATCAGGAATGATCTAAACCAGTTCAACAGTGAGCCATGAAAATCATAAACCTCTAGTTTTCGGACTAGCAAACCAATGTTAACGAGATCAAAAGCTCTGGATAGGCATGTATATATAGAATCAAGAACCGTTCTATTATACGCATTAGAAGCTAAATAGTCATGATATACAGAGAGATTGGTAATACATGATCTGGCTGTGAGAAATCCATGCTGTTCCGAGATAATATATTTTCTAACATATCCATAGTTTTGTTGAAAACTAGTTTATCTAACATTTTTGCCAAAATACTATATATATTGTTACGAAATTTACCAAAGCCGACCCTGTTTCATTTCAGTACGACACTAATTGCTTTGAGAACAAAAAAAGGTTCTCAAAATGACTGAGCAGCTGTAGGATTGATGATTGATGTTACGAGAATTTTCTATGCGGGTTTTAAAAAGGAAACAGCCCACGATCGCAAGTTAGTTAGACAGCACGACGAGCGTATATTGTAATGTTATTGTAAATCAGCTGTTCTGTATAATTTTGATGTAAAAAAATGTTCTAGAAAAGTGAAAGTGAATATTAGTTTTATAATTTTAAATTAAACCCACGAACTATATAACAAATCTGGTGATCAGAAGTAAAAGATTAAGTGCAGTTAAAATCGAAATTTGGTATATGGAAACCCTTAATATGGAAAAAATGGACGAAACTACCAAAAAATAGTCAAGCAGGTTACGGAGAAACTAGAAGATAAACTAGCCCAGATTCTAGAAAAACATGACAAAAAGGAGAAACAACATTAAGAAGAAATACAACAAAGATTAGTAAAATCTTTTGGTGAAAAACGTATAATAGAATTAGAGAATCTTGTCACTACGATGAAAAGGAACAACAAAATCTTGTTTCCACGATGGAAGAAAAACAACAAAATCTAGTTACCACGATGAAAAGTGAACAACATAATTTAATTGAAGAGTTCTCGAAATTTCAACAAACAGATCAAACTGAAGAAACAAGACAAATGCAATTTGAACAACTAATGCAAATAGTATCACAAGTTAATGAAACAGTTAATGAAAGAATGCAAATAGTAGAATCACATATAAAAGAGATAAACGACGACATAAACATCCTAAAAAATAATGTGGAGGCCCTTGAAACCAAAGTAGATGACATCGATTCCATTAAGAGCCAGGTGAAATTTGAAATCAGTGTTATTCAAAACAAGGTAGAAACAGAAATAAAAAAAATACCTTTATGGTCGTCATTTCTTAATCCGGACAGATCGTGCCGGCCTCAAATAGCAATACGATTTCAAGGTGGAACTCCGTGCCGGGCAGTTGCACAATAATGCCGATGCCCTATCCAGAAGACCCTGTAGAGCAGAATGCGGACATTCTCTGAAGACGGAACAGCGAGAGGGTATCTCCATCAGGCAGATCCGAGTGCAGGCCAATGAAGACTGGACAACCGAACAGTGCATCCAGGACCAAATGGCTGATCCAGACATCGAACCAATCTTGTCACTTAAAACGAGAGGGGCACCCAGGCCACGATGGGACGAGGTGGCTAGATACTCCGGCGTGCTGAAATCGTTATATGCTCAATGGGACTCGCTAAGAGTAGACAATGGAATGCTCAAGCGTGTTTGGGAAAGCTCTGGAGGACGAGAAACCAAGTCCCAACTGGTAGTTCCGAAGAAAAAGGTATCAGCCAGCCATCCTGACCGAAGTACATGATGGGATTACCGGAGGTCACCAGGGCATGAATAAAACCCTAGACAAAGTTCGCTAGCGGTACTACTGGTGAATTACTTCGAAGACATCAGAGCTTGGTGCCGCAAATTTGCCACTTGTGCAGCCAGTAAGGGCCCGAACACCCGGAGCAAGGGCAGAATGCAGCAGTACAATGTGGGCGTCCCATTTGAGAGAATCGCCATCGATGTCGCCGGTCCGTTTCCCGAGTCTGAGGGAGGGAACAAATACATTCTGGTCGCAATGGATTACTTCAGCAAATGGCCTCAGGCATATGCGATACCCAACCAAGAGGCAACCATGATAGCGACGGTGCTAGTAGAACAACTATTCAGCAGGTTTGGCGTCCCGATGGAATTACATTCAGACCAGGGGCGTAACTTCGATTCAAATGTATTCCAGAAGGTCTGCACGATGTTGGGGATCAGGAAAATAAGAACAAAATATTACATCCACAGTCAGACGGAATGGTGGAAAGATTCAACATGACCTTGGAACAACACCTATCCAAGGACCTCAGCAATAACCAGCGTGATTGGGATGAGCATATTCCCCTATTCCTGTTGGCATATCACTCTGTCGTACATAATAGTACAGGCCTGACCCCAGCCAGAGTCGTATTCGGAAAGAAGCTGCGATTATCCTGCGATTTGGCATTTGGCTCAGCTCCGACATAACATGCTGGCAATACACGAATTAGCCCGAACGCAGAAGTTGGCCACCAGTGACCAGATGAAGACGTGTGATGACCTCATGACCAATTCAGTCGGATTCTAGGAGAGGGACAAAGTCTGGATGTACAACCCCCAACGGAACAAGGGTAAATCCCCAAAGCTTACACCCGCCTGGGATGGTCCATACGAGGTGATCAAGAGGCTTAATGACGTCGTCTACCGGATCCGTCGAAACCCCAAGGCTAAGTTGGAGGTGGTCTATTTAGATCGACTCTCTCCCATGGAAAGGATGTTTCTGATCGGGACGATCAGAATTAAAGGGAGGGGCAGTGTTACGAAATTTACCAAAGCCGACTCCATTTCAGTACGGCACCAATCTCTGTGAGAAAAAAAAAAGGTTATCGAAATGACTCGGCAGCTGTAGGATTGATGATTGATTTTACGAGAATTTTCTATGATGGTTTTAAAAAGGAAGCAGTCCACGATCGCAAGTTAATTAGACAGGAGGAAGAGCGTATATTGTAATGTTATTGTGAATCAGCTGTTATATATAATTTTGATGTAAATAAAAGTTCTAGAAAAGTGAAAGTAAATATTAGTTTTATAATTTTAAATTGAACCCACGGACAATATAACAATATTAATTGTGCTATAATTGTTGATATTCGAAGATTTAGCACCCTTATCCACAGGTGAAATGTATGACAAATTCCATGAATCTGGATAAATACCTAAGCTAATAGAAGCACTATAAAACCTAGTTAACTACAATTTAATACTGTCACAGGATTCTTTTTTTATATTAGAGGATGCATATTGTCAGGACCAGGACTATGAAAGTTATCGAGATCTTTCAGGCGTTATTATTACTATATTACGAAAAATAGCAGTGACGCTCATTTGACCGTTTCAAACTTGATCAAGGTTGTTTTTTCTCCAACAAACCGACTTAGCAATAGACTTCGTTTTCTATTAAAGTGCTTCGAAAAACCTCATTTAACTTCTCTAGCGGAAAACCAAGTTTTCGACGTTCTAAAATTAATTCCGAATTCTAATGTGAATGAAAAAGAATTTGAAATTTCTCCATTAAAGTTGTTAGATGAAAAGACATTTCTCATTTCCGAAAAACACAAAAAAAATTGCATCGGCGTTAATAGCTACAGAAAAAAAACTGATTTGCATTTCTTTGAGATTATTTCGTTTTTAATTCAGACGGCCCGAGATGAATGCGCCCCGTACTTTACGATTCGCAGCTCAATATCATTCCGATTCATGCAAGAAATCTGCAATATTACGGTCTGGAGAATTTCGAATATTTATTATCGGTGCAACTGAATGCCCAAGGTATTTATCGATAATGTACTTCACTGTCATTGAACCGTATTCGTTTAGACGCTTTATAATTTTGCTGTAGTTGTTCAGCGTTTTTTCTGCATATTTCGGCGAGTTTTTAGGGGATAAAGGTTAGTTATCCATGTTGATTAAGTTGTAATGGCTTCTTAATCAATTAATATGTGAACCAGTGCTACACTTTGTGGCTAATTCATTGTTAATTTGTTATGTTAAAAATAATTTTGTAGCTCTTACATCTTCAGCGGCACAATGGCCAATGTAGCTATAGATGTAATAACAATTTTTTATCCAATAAAGATCTTAATATTTTGAAACTGGCCATTTTTTTGCTATTTGTTGCTAATTTATTACCCTGAAATGTTGTAGCTCATACTGGTTTCGGCGAACAATGGCTTCTGTAGCATCAGATGTCGTCGTTGTAACTACTTGATGAATAGACATATAAAAATTCTGAAAGCGGCACAAAAATACTGATTCTGTCAAAATAAAATGTAAATCTCGAACTGTATTTTCGTTTTAGTGTTTATCACGACTGAATTTTTCACTTAGCGTCTGCAAACAAATTCAAAATATTCTAGTTCAAATAAAAAAAAGATATTGTTTCAGGCTCCTTTAATGTTGCAGTAACATTTTCACACTTGAAAGGCGTTTTTAAACCACTGAAGTCCCGATTTAAAAAATAATGGTCAGCAGTTCTCACATTTTTTGCTTACATGTTTTTGAGTTCTTTAATATTCCAGACGATTTAAGATAAATTTGTTATCATTTTCCGAATTTCTTAATATTCCAGACAATTTTCAAAATACATTGGTCAGCAGTTTTAGTATTTCAAAATATTCCAGACGATTTCCAAAAAAGGTCAGCTTTTTTTGCTATTTCACAATATTTTAGACGATTTTCAAAAAAATTGGTCAGCAGTTTCCGTATTTCTCAATATTCTAGACGATTTGAAAACGGTAAGCATTTTCCTATTTCGCAATACTCCAAATGATTTTAAAAAATATATGGTCAGTAAGTTTCAAATTTCTCAATCTTTCAGACGATTTTCAAAAAACATTCTTCATAATTTTAATATTTCGAAATATTCCAAACGTTTTTGAACAAAAGTTCAACAGTTTTCGTATTGCGCAATATTCTAGACCATTTAAAAATTTCGCAATATTTCTAGATGATTTTCAAAAAAATATATGGTCAGCCTTTTAGGACTTTCTTAATATTCCAGACGATTTTCAAAAAACATTGGTCCGAATCTTCATATTTCGAAATAGAGCAGACGATTTTGAAGAAAAGGTCAGCAGTTTTCGTATTGCGCAATATTCTAGACGATTTAAAAAAAGCTCAGCATTTTTATAAATTCGCAATATTCCAGACGATTTGCAAAAATAATTAGTCAGCAGTTTTTGTTTTTCACAATAATTCTAGATGATTTTAAAAAATATATATGGTCAGCCTTTTAGGACTTTCTTAATATTCCTGACGATCTTCAAAAAACATTGGTCAGCTGTTTTCGTATTTCGAAATATTCCAGACGAATCTTCATATTTCGAAATAGTGCAAACGATTTTGAAGAAAAGGTCAGCAGTTTTCGTATTGCGCAATATTCTAGACGATTTAAAAAAAGCTCAGCATTTTTATTATTTCGCAATATTCCAGACGATTTGCAAAAATAATTGGTCAGCAGTTTTCGTATTTCGCAATATTTTAAACGATTTAAAAAAGATCAACATTTTTAGAATTTCGCAATATTCCAGAGGATTTTTCAAAAACAATTCGTAAGTAGTTTTCGAATTTAGCAATATTCCAGACGATTTACAAAAAAAAAATGGTCAGCAGTTTTCGTATTTCGCAATATTCTAGACGATTTAAAAAAGGTCAGCATTTTTAGAATTTCGCAATATTCCAGAGGATTTTTCAAAAACAATTTGTCAGTAGTTTTCGTATTTTGCAATATTCCAGACGATTTTCAAAAAAAATGGTCATCAGTTTTCGTATTTCGCAATATTCTAGACGATTTAAAAGAAGGTCAGCATTTTTAGAATTTCGCAATAATTCAGACGGTTTTCAAAAATAATTGGTCAGGATTTTTCGAATTTCTCAATATCCCAGAAGATTTTGAAAAAACATTGGTCAGCAGTTTTTGTATTTCGAAATATCCGATTTTCAAAAAATGTCAGTAGTTTTCGTGTTTCAGAATATCCAGACGATTTACCAAAAATCTTGATCAGAGAAAGATCAAAGAATTTGTTTAGCAGTTTTTGAATTTCGAGTTTTGCAACATTATTGTTTACAAATAGTAATAAAAGTGTGCATATTTAATTTGAAGTTATAAAAAAATGAGTATAGCTTCCTTTGAAGGAATTGACAAAATTGTCGTAACAGTGAAATCACACAAAAACGCCATTTTTACTAAAGTACTTTGTACGTTTGGTACTGTAACATTCGATAGATGGCGCTAAGTAACTTTGCAGCGCAGTACAGATTGTTTTATCACACTAATAAAAGACGCGAGATGTAAAGACCGACATCTAGGATTTTTGGGGAAAGAATGACACCTCGAAGAGAGTACAATAATAGATACCGGAATTACATGTTGTAGATCTTTTATCTCTGTAGTTTTTTTTGTGACTATTTACCACTATCGAGCAATAAACAATATTGGTGGTCAAAATCTTTGTCGATAAATTGATCATAGTACTATTCACATAACAAGTATTGAACTCTAACGTTAATAAAAAAAAATGAAACATTTTATGGAATTTTTAATAGGCAAACTCATCTCAAGTGCTTTTCCTGTGATGGAGACATTTTTAAACAATAAATATATTTAAAAAAAAAAAACAAAAACCGACTTCAAAAGAAAATTAACTAAAAAGCATGAAATAATATTTTGCAACAATTAAATACTTTTTATGAAGTCGGTGCCAATTTGAACAGCTAAGTTGCGAAGTACAACTTATCAATGTACCTCACAAAATATTTTCACTTTCGCTTGGCCCCGAATTCATAAAAAATATTCAATTGTAGTAAAATATTATTTCATGCTTTTTGGTTAATTTTCTTTTTTTTCGGTTTTTGTTTTTTTTAATGTATTTATTAATTATTTAATTTCTCAGCAAAACAATTTTTTCCAAATATGAGATCCTCACCAATTGATTTCTATCCATTGAAACTTCTAAATGAGAAAATTTCATAGAAATCATTATAGCCGTTTTTCCAGGATTCATTTACATATATACATACTTATATGTATACAAACAAACCTTGTTCGTAATGTAGTATTAGATTACTTCTATTTGATAACAATTTTACATCTTAGCAGAAATGAAGATAGTTTAATTTGTAATCAAAAATCCTCTTTGAAAACAAACCTTGTCTACAGTTGATAAAAAATTTGTTTGTGAAGAATAACTTTTTTTTCTTAAAATTATTAATAAAAAGAAATCGTTTGAGTTATGAATACACACTGTATATGCATATTAACTGACACTTATTTTGATTAATTCATCTTATTTACAATTTACCCCAAGTTCTGAATAGTTAATACCAGTGACTCCATCAAAGCTTATAATCCGGCGAGTCCACCAAGATATAGAATATAAGAAAGTAGGTAAAAAGGTTTTCCCCATTCTAAGAAACGATTCAACTATGTTATTTGAAAAAAAAATCTGACCAATTTGAGATATCACTGAACTAATCCAATTTCTTTTCAATTTGTCCCACGTTCCGAACAAAATTTTTCAAATTTAAATAATACCGGCTCCTCCACCAAGGCATAGAATATATGAGAATAGGTAAAAATAGTTTTTCCCCATTTTCTACGAAACGGTAAAAGCTATTTTAATGAAAAAAATATGGGACCACTTCGCTATCCCCCCAAACAGGATCCAGAAAAATGGTTGAAATTCCTCTAGCCGTTTCCGAGTAATCGGTGAACAAACATAAAAAACAACATAGATACAGACGAATTGAGAACCTCCTTCTTTTTGAAGTCGGTAAATGTTGTGCAAATAAAAACCTCTTACAGAATATGAAAACGTTCGGGTAGGGACAGGGCTTAATTCCTACTACGGCATTTATTAACATTTCTTGCTTCTTAAAGAAGGTATGTATAATTATCTATCAACAAAGACATACAACTAGCCTAGTGACATCACCTCGAGACATATTTTGATACAAACGAACAACATATGCTTTTATAGAATAATTAGAAAATCCATCTTCTAACAAACGAGAGATACACAGTTGATATTCATATCATAACAGCAATATTAGTTCATATATTTCCATTAATGATGCACGCAAATGATAATAAATGGAAATACCCTATAACGCAGCTGAAGATATTTCGCGAATGTTCTGATAGCATTGACATAATGTCAGATTTGTGTGAAAAATTACGCCATTGCCCTAATTACCTTTGATAGATCAGTAGTATAGTTGTGAAACAAAAACTAAAACCTATCAAAAGGCTAAATAATGATTTTTGTCTTATTTATATGCATTAACCACACAGGACAACAGCGGTTTTGATGGTTGGGTATTTGAAAATGATATTGTATAAATTTGAAGCTCAAAGTTCAAATATGGCGCTAGGTGTTTCCCAGAATATCAAATGTTTATAAGTTTGCAATTTAGGGAACTAAAAAAACGTAGAAAACACTACAGAAGTATATTTACCTGTTTATTAAGAATTAAGAAAAACGTAAATATTTTCAATACTAATGTTGCATTTAAAACAAACAATTGTTTGGGAAAATTAATTTAAAGTAGAAAATCGAAAATTTATATATGAAGTTTATACAGTTTTTTTTTGATTATCTGTATAAGGATTTCGGAAACTAACGGAGATAAAGCAATGGTTAAATTGGGAAAGATTTGCAGTTTTACTTGCCCAATTCAATGTCACTTTCGAATTTTTGTAAAAAGTCATGGCTTACTAGATATTTTGAAAAAAAAAAATGAAATTCTGTCGATTTAGTCAAATTCCTCTAGCTCCTTTGTATTTGATTTTATAAAAAAGTGTATATATCAAAATTAAAGGGAATTTTATCCCGAATTTGATTGTTATGCCCTCGTTTGCGTGACAGCTCTTGTTTTTGAGATATGACATAAACTTTTTTGAATGAAAACCATAGTTGGCTATGACTTAAAAAAATTGGACATTTTTAGAGCTTTTTAACGATATAATACTCGATATAGTTATTCATAAAACTAACGAACTAATGGGTGCTTTTCTCTTTTATTTTAACTTTTAATGTAGTTAGCCATGAAATGGATTGATTTATTAATAAATATTCTGTGTGCATTTAAGAGGCTTTACGATAGTTTACGCATATCTGGATCTTTGACTAAACGACCAAAGGAACGTAATCAAATTAACGAAGCAGCACAAATAAATGTTTTGACAATGATAAATCAAAATCCATGTACATCAACTCGTGAGATTGTGGCAAAAGCTGGCACATTTCAACGAACGGTAGTTAAGGTACTGAAAGCG
The DNA here is from genome assembly GCA_034190945.1 of Octodonta nipae. Lineage (NCBI taxonomy): Eukaryota > Metazoa > Arthropoda > Insecta > Coleoptera > Chrysomelidae > Octodonta > Octodonta nipae. The sequence goes on along the minus strand of CM067223.1, from coordinate 86,964,238 downwards.
CACAAGTTCCACCCGTACAAACTTTCAGTTTCTCAAACTTTGCATGCTCGTGACGAACATCGACGTCTTTTGTTTTGTACATGGTTTAGAGACATGTGCCTTGAAAATTCACAGTTTCCTTTAAAGGTGTTATGGTCAGATGAAACTAGATTTACTAACTGCGGTACGTTCAATAGAGACAATGAGCATATCTGGGCTACAGAAAACCCTTTCCATGTAGAATAAAGACGACCCCAGATAAAATTTGGTTTTAATGTTTGGTGCAGTATCATAGGGTCTACTATTCTGGGGCCTTTTATCTATGACGAATCACTTACTGGGGAGCGCTACTTGCATTTCTTGCATTACACTTTTCAAGACATGTTGCATAATTTGAATTTGAGAACTCGTTTAGAAGTTGAGTGGTTCCAACATGATGGGCACCTGATCATAACTCGTTATTAGTAAGACAACACTTAGATAACATCTATCCAAACTCTTGGATTGGAAGAAATGGCCCACGCGAATGGCCACCCCTGTCTCCCGATTTGGCAGTTATAGACTTATATTTATGGGATGCGCTAAAAAACAAAGTATACAAAAGAAAGTGTGAGACAGTTGGTGACCTAAGGGAGGCGGTATTATAAGCAATTGAAGAAATTGATAGGCGGTCTGTGGGGAAAGCGGTAATGTCAATCTTAAAAAGATGCAATTTTTGTCTAAATAACAAAGGTGGACTTTTCAAACATAAATTGTAACCATTATTATGTACTTTAATTTCTTAAGTTTTTAACAAGTACCTACTTATTTAGTTTTTTCTTTATATCTGGTATACCTAATAAAAAATTTGTTCTATGTTTTTTGGAATAGTTATTAATAAATCAATCTATATCATGACTAACTATGTTAAAAGTGAAAATAAGAGAGAAAAGCATCCATAACTCCGTTATTTTTATGAATAACTTTATCGAGTATATCGTTGAAAAGCTCTAAAATGTCCGATTTTTTGAGGTCATTGCCAACTATGGTTTCCATTCAAAAAAAGACAAGTTTTTGTCTCGAAAACGAGAGCTCTCATGGGAACGAGGACTGACAATCATATTCGGGATACAATTTTGATATTTACAGTTTTTAATAAAATCAAAAACAAAGGAACTAGAAGGATTTTACTAAATCGACAGAATTTCGTTTTTTCAAAATATCTAGTAAGCCATGATTTTTTACAAAAATCCGAAAGTGTCATTAAATTGGGCCAGTAGAACTGCAAATCTTTCCCAATTTAATCATTGCTCTATCTCTGCTAGTTTCCGAGATGCCCATACTGATCATAAAAAAAACTCACTCTGTGTATAGAGGGACCGATCGTTGGATACTGTTATGTACTTAGAGCATGTACTTCTGGAAGTGGCATGGAAGCGTTGTTATTGTTTAGTGGTAAAATAGTCAATGTAGTAGAGATCAGTATTGATTTTTCGGACGCGTTGCCCTAACTTTCATATTAAATATTCTGTTTTTAATGTGAATTTAATTATTTGAATAATATATTATTATCACAACCTTCTCGAGGGTATTGTGTAAAAAATTGTCAGCAGTGGACAATAGAATATGTATTAAAATTTAAGTTTTCCTAGAGTTGTTGGTCCTCTCTTTTCTTTAATATTCCTGAAATGACAAAAACTTTTAGGCTGCAAAGAACAATCTTCCAATCATTATATCGAATATTTTGCCAGGAGCGGTTCCAGCCAAAAATTTGGGGGGTCATTCATTTGTCAAAAATAGTTTGAATACCGATATTTTTGATTACATATGTATTTTCTTTTTATTTCAATAGATTTGTCAATATGAGTGAACAATTTTGGTCATTACATCCACTTCTCCGATTTCTCCACAACTCTGTTTCTTATAAAAATATACTTTTTACAATTTCATGAAATAGGGTCGCATTTCGACCACTGGGCTACCCACTAGTTTAATATAACAGATTATTTCAAACGAAGAAAAAGTTTAAACAATTGGTACATGCTTAATAGGGATATTAGTACATGACACTCACCTTACAAGGGCTTTTGTAAGAAGAAAAAAGCTGGATGCTTATAAAATATTTGTTTACCTTAATTTTAGTATTCTATCTAAATAAACATAATAAATTATTATTAAGTATTTTCCACTATTAAATAAATTGTACTAAATATATTACATTTTTTTCAGGTGAGGCAAATGGTAGAAATTATAGAATTTTACAACTGGTAAGCTTATTTTTGCATTCTGTATATAACTTGACTATTATATACGATATAACAGTTCATGCCTCAGAAAATGGTGGTTATACTATTGTGAAAATCTCTTTATAAAGTATGTGGCAGAATATACTTAGGCAAGTTTTTAAAATAAAAAAAAAGATTTTTTTAGGGAACCTATTTATTAAAACATGGAACATATATGAAAACCAAAATAGAGTAAACGACCGTCACGACAGGGCAGTCAATGATCAATTCTATTTTGGCAGCAGGTTTAGTTTTTCAATATCTTCTCAAAGAGACAGTGTCTCTAGGACGAGTGATAAGAAGTGCGACAGTATATTGAGCTGCATAACACCCATCATAGCGCTATCTTGTTAGAACTAGAATTTTATTCTTTCAAGTGTTTCTAGACGTGCTGGCAAAAATATTTCAAACTAGTAAAAAAGATATTGTTTCTTTACTGGAACAAAAAGTAAAAATATCTTTTCTCATTCATTATGACATTTTCCACAACATTAGGTGATGCTTTACTAAGTTTGTAACAATTTGTTGGTAGCAAACTCGTGTGAAGATCAGTTGGCTTTCACTTGTTCACAGTTTTTATTTCGCGTGGGTATTTTTTACCGGGCCTTTATATTAAAAGAATTTTATTTTTCTCCAGTTACTCTAATTCTGTTCATGTTAAAAGATACAACAGTTCCCTCTCGTTTGCCTTTCATCCCTCAAACGATACCCCCAGAGCTCTTTAAGAAATTGTTTGAATCACCGTTGTAACGTTCTGAATTTAGTCAACATCGTTATACCAAATGCAGAAAATCCAATTGCTTCCTAAGAATGTCGAAAGGGCCGTCGTCTGAGAACAATTCAACTGAGTTAAGGATCCGTTTCGTGTGGTCAGCATCTTTTTTTTCCGACTGAAACATCCGCATAAGCAAAGCTCTCTGTATTCGGATTGTCGATCACTACACATAGATTATCGAATGTATTAAGGATTTTCCAGGCCGGCAGTTTACCCTTTTAGAAATGAAAATCACCTCGTCAGATGTTTGGGAGATATACTGTACGTGGAAGAATCTTCTTCTATAAGACGTCTGGTTTTTAGTTAGTTAGTGAGTCATATCTTTATTGTCACAGTTAAATTGGTTTTACAACTTTCTTACTCTTAATCCATGTTTTTAATGTTTATTTCCCTAATTTGTTTTCTATGTTACATGTTTTCATGAGCTGTTGCAATAATGTTTCCTAGGCTATTCCTTTGTTCCCTAAGATAAGTTACGTCTTTTTCTGTCTGCAGCAACGTCATGCTGGGTCTCTTGGTCCTGTGTGATTCTTCTTGCTTCATCATCTGTCAGGTCTCTTGTCTCGCTGTTATATCCATGTTGTTCTTGTTAGGTGTAGTAAATTTGGTTTTTAACAATAGGTCACTAATTTATTTTTCAGATTTTATAGCTGGTTGCTATGTTTTTTGTGAAGAATAAAGTAAAAAGATATCCCCTTCTTCATTATTATGGCCTCCTCACTTATTTGTTTTGAGGGATAAATATTTGAACGTTAAGACAAAGGGTAACCGAATAATAAGAATTGAAATATTGTAAATCACTATGTGCATTAGATGTATAAACTCAAAGTTTTGCACCTTAACAACAAAAGTGTATTGTTTCCGCTCAATTACATTTTAATAACTATTATAATCATAGAGTAAACCAAAACTGAATCAACTTGGAACTTTCTCTTATGTATACTCATAACAGTATCAGTAAGTTCTTTTCATATACGTTTAATTTTGTTTTGTTGTTTGTTCTTTATTTGTGTTTCTCGACCATAAAATAGAGTTTAATGATTCAGTAATTTCTTGATAAATGTTACTTTTTTTTCAATTTGAACGCTGTTGTCTTTAGATGTTCCCAAGTATATACAGGGTGGTTTTTTTTGGATGATCAGTATGGGGATCTCAGAAACTAGCGGAGATAGAGCAATGGTTAAATTGGGAAAGATTTGCAGTTTTACTGGCCGAATTTAATGAAACTTTCGAATTTTTGTAAAAAGTCATGGCTTATTTTGAAAAAACGAAATTCTGTTGATTTAGTCAAATCCCTCTAGCTCCCTTGTTTTTGATTTTATAAAAAAAGTGTAAATATCAAAATTGAAGCGAATTGTATCCCGAAAATGATTGTCATGTCCTCGTTTGCGTGACAGCTCTCGTTTTCGAGATATGACACAAACTTATCTTTTTTGAATGGAAACCATAATTGGCTATGACCTCAAAAAATCGGACGTTTTTAGAGCTTTTCAGCGATATAAAACTCGATATAGTTATTCATAAAAATAACGAAGTTATGGATGCTTTTCTCTCTTATTTTCACTTTTAATGTAGTTAGCCATGAAATAGATTGATTTATTAATAACTATTCCAAAAAAATTAAACGTTTTTTTTATTAGGTATATCAGATATAACGAAACAACTAAATAAGTAGGTACGTACTAAAAACTTAACAAATCAAAGTACATAATAATGGTTACAGTTTATGTTCGAAAAGTCCACCATTGTTATTTAGACAAAAATTGCCACTCTTTAAGATTGACATTACCGCTTTCCTCACAAACCGCCTATCAATTTCTTCAATTACTTGTACTACCGTCTCCCTTAGGTCACCAACTATCTCACACTTTCTTTTGTATACTTTGTGTTTTAGCGCAGCCCATAAATAGAAATCTATAACTGCCAAATCGGGAGAGCGAGGTGGCTATTCGCGTGGGGCATTTATTCCTATCCAAGAGTTTCGATAGATATTATCTAAGTGTTGTCTTACTAATAACGAGTTATGAGCAGGTGCTCCATCATGTTGGAACCACTCAATTTCTAAACGAGTTCTCAAATTCAAATTATGAAAAGTGTATTGCAAGAAATGCAAGTACTACTCCCCAGTAAGTGATTCGTCTTTGATAAAGACCCCAGAATTGTAGACCCTATGATACCACACGAAACATTAAAACCAAATTTTATCTGGGGTCGTCTTTGTTCTACATGGAAAGGGTTTTCTTTATCTCAGTTATGCTCATTGTGTCTATTGAACATACCGCAGTTAGTAAATCTAGTTTCATCTGACCATAACACCTTTAATGGAAACCGTGGATTGTCAAGGCACATGTCTTTAAACCATGTACAAAACAAAATACGTCGATGTTCGTCACCACCATGCAAAGTTTGAGAAGCTGAAAGTCTGTACGGGTGGAACTTGTGCGCTTTCATTATCTTAACTACAGTTCGTTGATATGTGCCAGCTTCTGCTGCAACCTCACGAATTGATGTAGATGAATTTTAGTGGTTTAGTTATAAATCCATATCTGCGTAAACTATCGTAAAGTGCCTTAAATTTACATAGAGCAGGTTGACCAATGATTAAAATATCTATGAAAGTATTCCTCAGCTGCACGAACTGAATTTTTATTTCATATGATATAACATTCCACCATATTCAGTTTTTATTCGTTAGAATATTCCATTTTATCACGAAAACTTGTCAATATCGACTGTCAGTTCAGCACTACTAATGGAATTACTCTCAAATGAGGAAACGTCAAAGTGAAAACAATCTTTTTCATGGCTACCTACGTTAAAAGTGAAAATGAGAAAGAAAAGCATCCATAACTCGGTTATTTTTATGAATAACTATATCGAGTATTATATCGTTGAAAAGCTCTAAAAATGTCCAATTTTTTGAGGTCATATCCAACTATGGTGCCCATTCAAAGAAAGATAAATTTGTGTCATATCTCGAAAACGACAGCTATCACGCAAACGAGGACATGAGAATCATATTCGGGATACAATTCCCTTTAATTTTGATATTTACACTTTTATTATAAAATCAAAAACTAAGGAGCTAGAGGGATTTGACTAAATCGACAGAATTTTGTTTTTTCAAAATATCTAGTAAGCCATGAATTTTTTCAAAATTCCGAAAGTGTCATTAAATTGGGCCAGTAAAACTGCAAATCTCTCCCAATCTCCGTTAGTTTCCGAGATCCCCATACTGATCATCAAAAAAAAACTCCCCCTGTATAGAGAGAAGAATTGATAAGCTCCATCTTCTTTCAGGTGGCTTGAGTAATTATATTTATTTACTTTCATCCCATTTACAATTAGTTTCATTCAAGAATTCAAACAACGTTAATTAAGTTCAGTTAATACCGGCGCCGCCGCCAAATTGGGTTATCAATGTAGAATTTTTTCCCAATTTTCCCAAAAACGGCACACAACATGCCGTTTACAAAATGTGAGACTAACAATGAATAAAATAGAATAAAAAACGAATTTTCCAAATAGGTACATAATTGACAGATTTAAAAAAAATACACAAGTATAAAGGTATAAACAACCTCTTCCTTTTTTGTAATATGTTCAAAATATACGAATCTGTTATACACTGCTTACCCTGTACAATAACTAATGTCTAACGAGGTCAAACCTTGACTGAAACAATAGCTGTCGACTTTAGAAATCACTTCGCTGACATCAGGAAAAATAACAAGAACAATACGTTTTCATTTATAAAAAAGTTAACGTCACAAGTTGTTCTCGAACAAAAATATCACAATTTGTTGTTGCGCAGCTTACGAATGTATACACGACTCGAGATAAGAGTGAATAATAATTAAATTTGTTTGTATGATTAATAGAATCCAAACAGAAAAACCGCCATTATTCGAGTGTACCACGCAACAGTGTTAGCGTGCGCTAACAAAGGTTATAAAAATATAGGGCAGAATTGACGATTAATATTCTAATCTCACGTAAGCTGTTAACTAAATGAAAATTATACGAACAATTTGAAATGCGGCTTCCGTGTGGATTATTGTATTTAATAAATTAGACGCCGATATAATCGATACGCTGTGATTTCTGGATGTCAAACGTTCTGTTGGTACAATGAGTTTTGGTTTTATGCCAGGATAGCCAATCAGAACTAAACATGGACGATATTTCATATGTCATTCCTTTTAGTAATAATTGCTTAGACTCAGTATTAATACCTACAGATAGAGTGCGTGAGTTAGGAGCGTAGAGATAATATTAAATATACAGGGTGTAAATGAAGTGCCAAACATTTGAAGGTGTTATATTAAAATAAATACACTGATGTTATTTTCACTTAAATTTATTTACTATTGACAATTGTTTCATCAGGTTACTGCCTTCTTCAGAATACAACGTAAGACTAACAGTTAAATGCCTTAAACTGTTACAAAGAACTATGGTGATGCAATTACAGAGGTATTTAGAGGATTATTGAACCAGGTAGGAGGGGATTATCACTATTAAGAAAGTACAATGGATAAATTTGGGCTGTAATGAGTTTATATAATTCTATTGAAAAGATTAAGTAATGGTGATAAATTGGTTTCGGTTTGACCATTCAAGAGGTATGGTGAATTTTTGTTTTGTTAATTTCTAATGACTATTTTTTTACTTTTATGTTGTAAATGTAATACTTTGAATGTATTCTGAGGTACATGATTTTCATTCAATAAATGGTCGGCAAAAGTTGACTAATTATAATTGTGGCACTCAAAAGCTTTGGTATGTTCGTTCCATCTTGTCTTGAATGATCTTCCCGTATGACCGAGGTAGAAACTAGGGCAACTACCACATGTCAACTTATAGACACCCGAGTTGTTATTTTTGTTGATTTTATCTTTATTGTTTCTTATGTTTTATGTCTTATGTCATAAACCTTCACACACGGACCTTACAATCCACAATATTTCACACCATCCTAACCAACACACACTTGCAGCATACCATAGTATGCTGCAAGTGTAGTTCTGTATCACTTTGATACAGAACTACACAGAATAAGATGTATTGCTGTCAATAACGGTTATAACCCTCAAATTATCGACAATATGTTAACTAAAAAATTAAATAAAAAGGCTTTAAATGAAGTATATCCTACTACCTCTAATATCGACCCCAAACTACATAAAAGTATCACATTCATCGGTTCCCCTTCTCAAAAAATAGCCCAATTTTTATTAAATAGAAACATTCATACAGCTTTTAAAACAGATAACAACTTAGGAACACATATAAGAAACAATAAAGATAAAATCTACAAAAATAACAACTCGGGTGTCTATAAGTTGACATGTAGTAGTTGCCCTAGTTTCTACTTCGGTCATACGGGAAGATCATTCAAGACAAGAGTGGGCGAACATATCAAAGCTTTTGAGTGCCACAATTATAATAAGTCAACTTTTGCCGACCATTTATTGAATGAAAATTATGTACCTCAGAATACATTTGAAGTATTACATTTAAAACATAAAAATAAAAATTATATCTTTTAGAGTCATTAGAAATTAACAAAAACAAAAATTCACGATACCTCTTGAATGATCAAACCGAAACCAATTCATCCCCATTACTTAATCTTTTCAATAGAATTATATAAATTCATTACAGCCATAATTTATCCATTGTACTTTCTTAATAGTGATAATCCCCTCCTACCTGCTTCAATAATCCTCTAAATTCCTCTGTAATTGCATCACCATAGTTCTTTGTAACAGTTTAAGGCATTTAAATATTAGTCTTACGTTGTATTCTGAAGAAGGCAGTAACCTGATGAAACAATTGTCAATAGTAAATGAATTTAAGTGAAAATTACATCAGTGTATTAAAATGAATTTTCATCAAGTAAAGACTGAAACTATCACCAATTTGAAGATGTACTTCCTCGAGTCGTTAAAACCTTCAGATTTTTTCAGTTTTTTTCTTCTAACTACTAAAGCTTTCGAGTAATTTAGTTTTCATAATAAGATCACAGAAGCGGTTATGAAAATCAACAGGGTGTTACTTTTTCTGGGGTCACTTGTTCTTTCAGCCCCTACAACTGTTTTCAGTACGCCGCAGGCAATTGACCAAAATGATAGATGATTCTCTAATGAATTTGCAATCCTTTAATTTGTTGCGTTTTTTTCCTATGTGCTACTGTTTTTGTGTAAAAAATTGTTCAATATCATGTGTACCATGGAAACAAACAATGCTTCTGTTATTTTGTCTGTTCATTGGGGTTTTCTCTCCTCAAAATTTTTTCCTGCAACAGATAAGTATTTAAAATCGTATTTGGAGAACAAAGTGTAGTAAGGCAATTTCGTAAAATTGCCCGGATTACTGGCTGTCCGTACAGAAATTCTTCTTCACAGTTATTCTGAGAGAAAGAAATGTTTTAAAATGATCAACCGTATTCCTGTATATAAATAGTGTATGGTATGGTATAGTGTTATACTTATCTGTTTGGACACGTTTCAACCCCGATTCTGGAGTCGTTGTCAATCGTTTTGTTGAATCTTTCGAGGTATTTTCAAAAAAATTTTTCACCGATGTGAATTTTGTTGTTTGTCAAAAAATTTTGACAGTGACAATATGTCATTTGCCAATCACTTGATACTGAGGGTACCACTTTTAGGGTTCCGTATATACAATATACGGATACCCTTATAACATCACCCCGGATTTCTGCCTCTGTCACATCACAGCAATTTTCTCCTAAACTACTAGACGGAAGAGGTTGAAATTTAATATCAGTGTATAGTTTGGTGACCCGATCAGGAGTACATATCGTAAATGAAGAAATTTTGATTTTAGGGGTAATTCTGGGGGGAAGAACTAAAAAAAACGACCGTTTCCCCCCTGATCACCGAAACTTCTGAGTCTACAATTTTGAAAAAAATAAGAAATATAAATCGTTGCGCGAACTTTACAGGAAAATAGGGAGAAACCATTAATATTAATTTTGGGGGGCAAATTATAGAATTAAATGAAAATTTAAAAATAAAAAATATATCAAAAAAAGGTTTCATTCTGAGGTACACAAATATTTTTTTTCATATTCAAAAAAAAATTAATTAAAAAGATACTAACGAAAATATACCAAAATTTACCCATCCCCCCCCTTATCTCCAAAACTGTAAAACGTAAAGTTTTGAAAAAAATTAGTGGTATAGGGTCTGACCTTAAGTTTACTGGAAAAATAAGGAGAAACCTCTAATTTTAATTTTTGGGGGGCAAATTACCGAATTAAATGGAAAATATAAAATTAAAATTGTTTTTAACCCATCATGTTATATATCAAATAAAAGGGCTCATTAAGACGAAAACAAATATATTTTTTTCATATTTTGTAAAATAAAAGATATTAACAAAACTTTAAAAAAATACCCTCCCCCCTTATCACCGAAACCATAAGCTGTAAAAGCTTCAGAAAAAATACAGGTATAGTACCTCACCAGAACTTTACTGGAAAAATAAGGAAAAACCCTTAATACTTATTTTGGAGGGCAAATTATAGAATTAAAGGGAAAATAAAAAATTACAATTGTTTCTAACTAATCAAGTAATATATCAAATCAAAGGGCTCATTATGACTAATACTAATATATATTTTTATTTTGTTTAAATAAATGTTTTAAAATATTAAAAATAATTAAAATTACCCATTCCCCCCTTTATTCCGCAAACTATAAGACCTAAATTTTTTTGTTTATCGAAAAAATAAGAAGAAATCGCTATATTAATATTGGGGGCCAAATTATAGAATTAAAGGGAAAATAAAAAAATATTTTTAACGCATCATGCAATACATCAAATGAAAGGGTTTATTATGAGGAATCCAAATACATATTTTTCATATTTTTAAAATTATTTGTTTACAAGATATTAACATTAAGATATAAAAAATTCTCATTTCTCGCTTAATTTCCAAAACCATACTACCTAAAATTTTGAAAATAATTAGGGGTACTGGGGCTTACTTGAAATTTATAAGAAAAATTTTTAGAAAACCCCCATAGTAATTTTAGGGGCAAATTATACAATTAAGTGGCAAATGAAAATTCAATTGTCAAAGGCATCATATCAGATAAAATGCTCATTATGTTAATTACAAATATATCATATTTTTAAATCATTTGTTTAAAAGATATTAACAAAAATATTAAACATGGACTTAATTCCCACTTTTGAAACTACACTATTTAAATTTTGAAAAATATATTTTATTTGTATTTTTAAATAATTTGAATAACAGATTTAATAATATATAATTTAAAACTTGACCTATTTTGCCCTATATCTTTCAATCTACAAAGATTCAGAATTCAGATAGTAGATTATAAAAGTCTTCTCTGTAAGTTTATTAGTAAAATAAAATTCTATTAATTTTTGGGAGCCAAATTAGAAAATTAATTACATATGTATTCTTATAAATAAAATACAAAGTCTATGTGTGGAAAATGAAAGTGTATATTTTTTATAAATTTAAAAGGCTTTCTTTAAAATATATTAGGGCAAATATAAGAAAATGCATTCATTCCCTGCTTGTCTGAAACTGGAATATTAGAATCTTGAAGGAGGTACGGAACCCTTAGTATGCGAGACGAACTCACACTTGACCAAATTGTTATTATTTAAATCTTTTACTTCTACGAGTTTGCTCTTAAAAACCCAGCTATAATTATTTAGAACTGTTGCGTGATGATATAAGCGAATTACTGTAGAACTTTAGGTCCGAAAATTTTGCTCTATAAACTGGTGTATAATTGTTTTTTGCTAATGGAAAGGTTTAGTCCCTGGGTTGAACATTTTAAGCATTAATTTTTCAAACCTCACACTCAACATGTAGGAATCAATAAGTTTGAGTGAACCCCACAATGATTCATCTATCGTTTTTCAAGTACGACGAATTCAGGACACCTTCCGATACCAGCAAATGCGGGAGCATTTCTCTCAGCTTCAGTCGAATAATTAAACGACATTCAGGTGCACTGTTAGTGAAATCAGTTTAAGAGCTTCCGACGAGCGTTTTCAAAGAGATCTCTCATGTTTTCCCGTCGAAATCCAATTTCATTTCTTTAAAACTGAAAGTCAGAGTTCCTTTGGAAACGGGATTTTACGATTGACTACTAGGAGCGATGTTTGATGGGATTTATGTCTTACTTAAATATACTCTGAGTAATTGATTTGCCAATGGTCAGAATTGGAAAAAAGGAGTCGCACAATCTAATATCGTTAATAAGATACTTTTTCAATTATTTTGAAAACGTACTAGCTTCAGTGATTAGACGAAATACGAAGATGTTTCATTAGAAGTAGTAGTTAATAAATTTGGCATAAGTTGATGAAACAAGTTGATAAAAATTTAAATCAGTGATGACATATTTTTATACACAGTGAGTTTTTTTTTATGATCAGTATGGGGATCTTGGAAACTAGCGGAGATAGAGCACTGGTTAAATTGGGAAAGATTTGCAGTTTTACTGGCCCAATTTAATGACACTTTCGGATTTTTGTAAAAAGTCATGGCTTACTCGATATTTTGAAAAAACGAAATTCAGCCGATTTAGTCAAATCCCTCTAGCTCCTTTGTTTTTGATTTTATAAAAAAAGTGTAACTATCAATATTGAAGGGAATTGTATCCCGAATACGACTGTCATGTCCTCGTTGGCGTGACAGCTCTCATTTTCGAGATATGACACAAACTTATCTTTTTTTAATAGAATCCATAGTTGGCTATGACCTTAAAAAATCTGACATTTTTAGAGCTTTTCAACGATATAATACTCGATATAGTTATTCATAAAAATACCGGAGTTATGAATGCTTTTCTCTCTTATTTTCACTCACAACGCAGTTAGCCATGAAATAAATTGATTTATTAATAACTATTCCAAAAAACATCGAACAATTTCTTTATTAGGTATATCAGATATAACGAAAAAACTAAATAACATGTCTCTAAACCATGTACAAAGAAAATACGTCGATGTTCGTCACCAGCATGCAAAGTTTGAGAAACCGAAAGTTTTGTGTGCTTTCAGTACCTTAACTACAGTTTGTTGAGATGTGCCCGCTTCTGCCGCAATCTCACCAGTTGATGAAGATGGATTTTAATTTACCATTGCCAAAACATTTATTTGTGCTGCTTCGTTAATTTGATTACGTTCCTTTGGTGGTTCAGTAAAAGATCCATTTCTGCGTAAAGTATCGTAAAGCCTCTTAAATATACATAGAGTAGGTTGACGACTATTTAAATATCTATGAAAGTACTCCTCAGCTGCACGAACTGAATTTTTATGGCATATCATATATCATTCTACCATATTCAGTTTTTCTTCGTTAGAATATTCCATTTTATCACGAAAACTTGTCAATATCGACTGTGAGTTCAGCACTGCTAATGGAATTACTCTCAAATGAGGAAACGTCAAAGTGAAAACAATCTTTTTCATGGCTACCTACGTTGAAAGTGAAAATAAGAGAGAAAAGCATCCATAACTGCGTTATTTTTTTGAATAACTGTATCGAGTATTATATCGTTGAAAAGCTCTGAAAATGTCGGATTTTTTGAGGACATAGGCAACTATGGTTTCCATTCAAAAAAAGATAAGTTTGTGTCATATCTCGAAAACGAGAGCTGTCACGCAAACCAGGACATGACAATCATCTTCTGGATACAATTCTCTTCAATTTTGATATTTACACTTTTTTTATAAAATCAAAAACAAAGGATCTAGATTTACTTGACTAAATCGACAGAATTTGGTTTTTCAAGTAAGCCATGACTTTTCACAAAAATCCGAAAGTGTCATTAGATTAGGCCAGTAAAACTGCAAATCTTTCCCAATTTAGCCATTGCTGAAAAATCAATACTGATCTACTACATTGACTATTTTACCACTAAACACTAACAACGCTTGCATGCCACTTCCAGAAGTACATGCTCTAAGAATATAACAGCATCTAACGATCGCTCCATCCATATATAATTACTCAATGTTTTGTGTTTTGACCGTCTGGCGGCGGCGGTACTGTCAGTTGTTTGGCGTTGACTGTATGGACGTGACGTGACTGATACGTGTAAAATGCGTCCCGATGTACATATAAATTAACGTGTTTTTTGTGTTTTTCCATTAAATGTATTTTAAAAGTTATTTTGGGTGGCTTGTTTTGAAATGGAAACCCTGTATGTTCCTTTATAATTTCGCAATAAAAAGTCTTTTATTATGTTTTTAACCGACATCCAAAAAGGAGGAGCTTATCAATTCGTCGCGTATTTTTTCGCTTTTTTTTTTGTATGTATGTTACCTGATTTCTTCTCCTGTGGTGCACCGTTTTGAATGAATATGGTCTTGTTTAATAGAGTACATATCCGGATTGGTGAAACTTCAAATTTTGGAAAAGAATTCTATTGGTAAAGTGATAATATTTGTGAATGAACACATGAGTGCATGGAAATCGACCAATATCCCTAATATTTTAGTCGATTTTTCGATAACTCCTTATGGATGTGTATAGTTTTTTAACGTTTAATCTATTAAGGAAGATCCTGAGGTGATCTGATATATTTTCTGCGACGTGCAACTTGCAGTTTTGCAGAAAATCGACGAAAATTCCAAAATCCTTATCAAAAATTTCATCGAAATCACATAACGGACATTTCGTCATAAATATTTTATTTTCAACGTAATAGTGCAGTAATTTTAGGCACTGGAAGTTTTAATTGCGAATTTGAAAATTTTCTATGTACATCTCAAGCATGTAGGCAGTAAAGCATAGTATTTTCGGCTCCTTATATCAATGAGTACCAAGCTCGTTTTGTTTGTATACAAGGCAAATACCTACTTAAATGCAAATTTTTCCATTTTGGGAAGACGGTGCTTTTGGTTGTCACATTCTCCCGGCCTAATAGAAAATTCCGTGACAACACATGTCAAACTTTAAACTACTATTTGGTACGTTTATAGACAGGGTGTTTGGTTATAGCAAACAAAATCACAAAGTAAAGTGATAGAAGGAGTTGCATTTATATGAATATTGAAATATAGGACGGACTAGAATGATAGTGGTCCGTAGGCAGCCGTATATACAGTATGGTTGGAATATAAGGTGGACTGGACGTTTGGTGGTATAAAAATTTTCGAAAAAATGTGAAATTAAAATTATATAGGGTGATTAATAACCTGTTATATGATGTGGACATAAGCAAATCATATACAGGATGGTTGAAATATATGCTGCAGTTGAATTATATTTATACAGTGTGATTAAAAAGTTATTTCTTTTATAGCCCATAAGAAGTTGCATAAAGTGTAGAGAGGAATTAATGTTATACAGGACGATAATATAAAATGTAAAAAATTAAATAATTTATGGGGTAGCCCACAAGGCGTTATATACTATGGTTGAAATATAGGACGAATTTGACTGCGGGCAGTCGTATGTACAGGATGGTTGGTACATAGGTTGGAGTGGAGTAATCTATAGTTATACAGGGTTGTCAAAAAAAGTTGAAAAAAGGTTACATGGCGTAGTCCATAAGGCATAAATATATTTTGGGCTTATTAAGTCAACGCGTACTAGTACATTTTGTTCGTAAAGATTTACCTGTCAATTTAAATGAGAAATTATCATTGAGGGTTTCGATGTGATCTGGTTCTGTCCATTAAGGTTATACATACAAAATAAAAAATAAAGAATGAAAACTACCTGAGTTCAAAAATACTAAAAAGTTGAAAATAAAACATTAAAAAAATATATAACCGACTTCTTCCTATAACTAAAAAGCTAAAAATAATTATAACAAAATACAACTCTAGCAAATAAATAACACATTCAATGTTGTTAGGTACCTACCCAGGAAGTAAAAAATGTAAACATTAAAAAATGCTCATTCTGCACAAATTAATTACCTACCAATCTAGTATATTTTTGAACTCGGTGCCAAGCAACAATCAAGTTTGATGAATTAGTAGATAAGTACGCAATGAAGGATTTTAGATTTGCTTGGCACCAGCTTCAAAATATACTAGATTGGTAGTTAATTAATTTGTACAGAATGAGCACCTTTTAACGTTTATATTTTTTACTTTCTGGGTAGGTACCTGACAACATGGAATGTGTTATTTATTTGCTAGAGTTGTATTTTGTTAAAAATTATTTTTAGCTTTTTAGTTATAGGTAGAAGTCGGTATATATATATATATATATATATATATATATATATATATATATATATATATATATATATATATATATATATATTTAATGCTTTATCATATATCGTTTCTCCATGTTTTTTAAACGCAAAGTAATATAATCGAAGGGCACAAATGAGTCTTAGCTTGAAGCATTGCAGTACCCGTGCATGGAATTATTCATTTCCACTTTCTTCAGGTCTATTGTTCTGTAGTTTTCTACAACATTCCTGAAATAGGTGGGCAGATGGTTTTCTTCTTTGAAATTAGCATTACTATGCTAAACATTTATTGGAAAAATTTTCAGTACCTTATTAAATTGAACTGAATTAAAAGGGAGTTCATAATTAAACTATACTTTATATAAACATAATTCCAGTTTTATTTGAAAACTAAAACAAACTGCTTCCATACATGTCAATTTTCCATAATGGCCTCAACAATACAAAACACACATCGCCACCCGAAACGACACAACAACTCCGAAGGAAAATTTTCTGCAGATATTATTATTCCGATCTCATAGCCGAGTCCACAGCACTGATTGTTCTCCAGAAAATGCTCCAATTCCAGTTATTAGAAAGAAATATCTGCCATATCTCGTCGATTTTATCGTGGCGAAAGAGCCGGGGCTATGACGTGAAACTTTCAGCGGAAGAATCTGATACGAGAAACTTTAAAAAGCCTGAAAGAGTTCAATGAAGCCATAGTCGTTAAGGACCCTCTCCGTTGAATACTGAAACAGGTTCGATTTTTATGTTTAGGTCACGAACTCCCTGGAAATATTTCGGCTACCCCCGCCTCAGCGTTTCTCAGTGTCGCTGTTTATGAAAACTGTATCGGCAAAATGTTCTTGTGTCTCCGTTTCTTTTTGCCTCGTTAGGTTACGTTTTCGGGCTAAATTTCCGGTTAATTTTAATGATGTTATCGTAACAATGTGCGTACAGTTTTTTTTTGGTGTTTTGTTTTCGTAGCTTTGGATGTTAGGTTATTATAATGGAAATAATTTTTGGGGGCTGACACGCCTTGACTGTTCTTGCTGGAAAAAAATGGTATCGATATATTTGGTTTCGAGAAATATTAACTAGCCTCACAGGTCTATATTTAATAAGCTTCAAAAATTGTATATTTTCTACGTCTAATTTATGCTAAAATTATTTTAAGTAATCAACGTTCGTATCATAATAGTAAATGAATACATTTATTGCATTACTAGCTGACCCGCCCTTCTATTTGAAGTAATACAAGATGACAGAAGAAAACTAAATGTCAACGATATCAGTCTCTACAAACTCCACCTCAGCCTATGTAATACCATTCATCCTAAACTTTGGAATACCATCGACCCTTTAGACTATCAGAACAAGATTTCGTAAATAAAATATAAAAATTTCAAACAACAACACAAAAGAACAACATCATCAGGCGTAGCTTATCCACTTCATATTTTTTCAGCAATGATATACCAGAGGAAACAGTGATTCCTTCGAGAAAATTCAATGGAAACAGCTGTAACAAAAACAGATGAACATACAACCGAAACGATTCACCAGGAAGGTATCAATATAGACAACAACGAAATATTACTCAGTTTTGATGTAATCCCACATTTTACAAAAGTCCCAGTAACAGAAGTCCTTTTCTACATTGAAGACAAACATCAAATATTTTACACATGCTTAGTAAAAGTACAATCAAACTGAAAAAGCACCCATGAGGTCAATGTCACAAGTACTGGCAAACCTTTCTATAGAAAAGGTCAAAAATACGAGCTGTTGAAACAACAGATTACAAACCTAAACTATGGTTGTGATACGTAGACGACATCCTCATGGTATATGGAGGAGAAATCCACAAACTAAATATAGTTTTCACTACATCAAAAAAGATGGTGCAAATCCTACTTACACTTAAGTAGAAAATTTCATGCAAAGATTGTAATTGTAATCTCTCATACGTCGGTCAAATAAACCATATAGCAACTGTAGGCATAGAAGAACATAAGAATGTAGTGAAACAAGAAACCACAACATCTACACCAGTCCAGCACCCAATGAACACAGCGCACCGAAAAAACTTTAAATAGATGTAGATGTTGGCTAAAATGGAAAATTATAAACGAAGAAAATCCATTGAAATCGAGAAACAAAAAATGAAGTCTAATAAATGGGACACCAACCTGGAGAGTCGCACTGCCGGGATGTAATATTTCAGAAAAAATACTGTAGCTCATCGAAACACAGAGAACATACCATCGGTAAAGAATAATACCGCAACGACGATTGGACCGTTGGCCCGCCTAAGAACAAATGCTCTGATTGGCCGAAACTAACAGGCCATTTGTAACACACCACCCTTCTGGCATAAAGGCAAGGAAATGCGGCAGCGACGTTTCTGTATTACCACGCAGTGTTAAAATCTAACCGTCATACATGAGAAATTCAAGAATCTTCACAAACATTTCATACTCAAACACTTTGTATGTACTTTTTGTCATATTTTTGGATGACAAATGTCCAGTCGAACTTTGAGACATCTTTTTTACTTGTACAGCAGACACACATTCTTATACTGATTTCAAAATTTAACATTTGAATTCCATAAAATCGGTTTTCTACAACGTCCGAACGAGACAATTGTCTACACTGTCAGCAAAACATTGACATTTCAACCAATTGTGGCTCTCCGAATTCCAAATGGTATCATTTTTCTCAAAGGTACAACCACCGGCAAAAAAACTCCAGCCAACAGAACATTTACCGCCTCTATGCGGATTGAGCGTCGATATGCTCAAGAGTGCATTGTACCCGATTTACATTTGAAATTGAGATTGCACCGCGTTCCAGTTTTGCCGTTAAGTTCACACCGGGGAGTTTCGAAGGATCAATAATCAATAAACAATGATATACAGTCCTTTATATTCTATTGTAATCTCACCGGAATCTCATATCATTCGGAAAATATCTCTCTCGGCTTCAATAAATAATTTCAAAACGCGTTTTGAACTTATCCGGTCGATCGACGGGTCACGATTTCTTTCCAATGCCAGTGACTGAAGTGTTTCTTAATAGTCAGCGCTATTATGCCATTTAGTTATACTCCTACATATTTAATTCTTGTCGTAATTCTATTGAACCAGTGTTTCCTACCCAAGACTTTCAGGTCCAACGCAATAGGCCAGGATATCTGGTTAAATGAGAATTTTCGACAACACAGCCTCAATCAAGTCCAGCAAAAAGAGAAGAACAGCAGTATACTCGGATTCACTTAAATACGAGGGTTGCCTTTTATATTTCGGGATTAGAGAACAAAAACAAATATTAAACATTGAAAATCGCTTTATTGTTTTTCAAAATATTCCCCATGAAGATCTAAACACTTTTGCATGCGTTTGAACCGATTGTCGAAGCACTTTTTCCATTCTGATTGAGGTATCTCCAAAACATGCTTTCTGAACGCAACAACCGCTTCTTCAGGTGTCGAAAAACGTTGACCTCTCAGTTTGTTATTTGGTGACAAGTCAGGACTATACGGCGGATGACTCATCAAATCGATGTTTTGAGTGGTCAAAAATGCAGTTGTTTGAGCCGATGTGTGAGAGTTCGCATTGTCGTGGTGAAAAGTGATACGTCTTCGGCGGTTGGTTTTCATCATTTCTTGGAAGACAACTGGCAAACAAATGGTTGTGTACCACTCAGATTTGACTGTTCTGCGTTGTTCTAGTGGTACGGTTGCGACATGTCCAGTTTTTTCGAAAAAACAGGCGATCATTTGCTTGGAAGTGCTTCGTGCGCGAACAACTTTTGTTGGATTCGGCTCATCTTGAAACACCCATACAGTCGACTGCTGTTTACTTTCGGGCTCATACGCGTAAATCCACGATTCATCACCTGTCACTATGTCATAAACGTGTTTTAAAGCACCACGATCGTATTTTTTGAGCTTTTCTTTCGATCAATCGACACGAGCCTGTTTTTGAACGATTGATAAATTGTGTGGGATCCAACGCGAACAAATTTTTTTGACATGCAATATTGAATGTAAGCTGGTCCCACTAATGTGTAAGGTTAACTCAATCTCACGATAGGTCACATGACGAGTCCTGAGTCAAGACCTCAAATCAAATTCCAATTTTTATACAATTAGGAGAGCTGAACTTCTTTGCTTTTATGCCCCCAAGGGGCGGTATAATGTTAATTCAGTACAAATCATTATGTGTGCATTGTTACGAAATTTACCCAAAGCCCACTTTGTTTAATTTCAGTATGACAACAATCGCTTTGAGATAAAAAAATGGTTCTCGAAATGACTCGACAGCTGTAGGAGTGATGACTGATTTTATTAGAGAATTAGACGCTGATTTTTAAAGGAGGACCCATCCTCGCAGCAGTCAGTTGGTGGAGCGAAAAGTTTATATGTAAAATTTTTATTGTGATATTTAAATCAGCTGTTGTATATTCGATGTAAATAAAAGTTCTAGAAAAGTGATAGTGAATATTAGTTTTATAATTTTAAATTGAACCCACGGACTTTACAACAAATTTGTGATCAGAAGTAAAATATTAAGTGCAGTTAAAATCGTAGTTTGATTTATGGAAACACGGAGCATGGAAAAAATGGAAAAAACTGCCAAAAAATAGTCAAGCAGGTTACGGAGGGACTAGACCAAAAAATAGCCCAGATTCTAGAAAAACATGACAAGAAGGAGAAACAACATCAAGAAGAAATACAACAAAGGTTAGTAAAATCTTTTGATGAAAAACGTAAAATAGAATTAGAAAATCTTGTCACTACGATGAAAAGCGAACAACAAAATCTTGTTTCCACGATGGAAGAAAAACAACAACTTCTTGTTTCTAAGAAGGAAACAAACAACAAAATCTGGTTTTCACGATGAAAAGTGAACAACATAATTTAATTGAAGGATTGTTCTCGAAATTTGAACAAAAACAAGATCAAACAGAATTAAAACGACAAAATGAATTTAAAAAAATCACATGTTAATGAAACAGTTAATGAAAGAATGCAAATAGTAGAATCAGATATAAAAGAGATAAACGACGACATAAAGATCCTAAAAAAATGTGGAGGCCCTTGAAATCAAAGTAGATGATATCGATTCCATACAGAGCCACGTGAAATTTGAAATCAGTGCTATTCAAAACAAGGTAGAAACAGAAATCGAAAAAATGCAACAAGACTTACACCGAGGAAAATACCAGCACACCGTGAGTACCAAAGGTTCCGTTAGCAAACCACCCACATTTGATGGCAGCTCATCTTGGCCCATGTATAAACGGCAATTTGAAGCCGTGGCTTCAGCTAATGGATGGGATAACCAAGAAAAATCCACGTCTCTGGTAATTTCGTTAAGAGGTCCGGCCCTAGAACTCCTCCAAAGCATTTCAGTCGATGAATTAAGCAATTTCGACAAGATTAGCGCCATCCTGGACAAACGTTACGACAATCAATCCTTGAGCCAGGTATACCAAGTCCAACTGAGTGGAAAAACGCAAAAATCCGGTGAAAGCCTCCAAGAATTCGAAGCAGAGATTAGACGATTAGTACACTTGTCCTACCCAGACCTGCCAGAGGAAACGAAAGACCAGTTGGCCATACAGCGTTTCATAAACGGCATCAAAGATGTGGAAGTACAAAGAAATTTAAGACTGAGTAGCGTCAAGAAGAGTTATGAATTTCAAGCGCTGCTGACTTGTCTGAGCAAAATATTAGAACGGTCACGAAGAACTGGCACCAGAGGGGCAAGTTACGGCTGCGGAAGGACAGGACACTTCCAACGTGATTGTCGAGTGAGGCTACTTGAACGATCACCGGAAAAGAAGCTCTTGCAATAATAAGTGCTGTAGACCATAAATACCTCTATGGTCGTCATTTATTAATCCGAACAGGACATGCCGCACTCAAATGGCTGCTGGACATGAAGACACCGGAAGGACAACTGGCCAGATGGATGGAGAAATTACAGCAATACGACTTCAAGGTGGAACACCGTGCCGGCCGTTTGCACAATAATGCCGATGCCCTATCCAGAAGTCCCCGTAGAGCGGAATGCAACATTGTGTGAAGACGGAACAGCGAGAGGGTATCTCCATCAAACAGATCCGAGAGCAGGCCAATGAAGACTGGACAACGGAACAGTGCATCTAGGACCAAATGGCTGATCCAGACATCGAACCAATTTTGTTACTCAAAACGAGAGGGGCACCCAGGCCACGATAGAACGAAGTAACTAGATACTCAGGCGTGCTGAAATCGTTATGGGCTCAATGGGACTCTCTAAGAGTAGACAATAGAATGCTCAAGTGAGTCCCAAGTCGCAACTGGTAGTTCCGAAGAAAAAGGTACCAGCCATCCTGACCGAAGTACATGATGGGATTACCGGAGGCAACCTGGGCAAGAATAAATCCCTACACAAAGTTCGCCAGTGGTACTACTAGGTGAATTACTTCGAAGACGTCAGAGCTTGGTGCCACAAATGTGCCACCTATGCAGCCAGTAAGGGCCCGAAGACCCGGAGCAAGGGCAGAATGCAGCAGTAAAATGTGGGCGTTCCATTTGAGAGAATCGCCATCGATGTCGCAGGTCCGTTTCCCGAGTCTGAGAGAGGGAACAAATACATTCTGGTCGCAATGGATTACTTCAGCAAATGGCCTCAGGCATATGCGATACCCAACCAAGAGGCAACCACGGTAGCGACGGTGATAGTAGAACAACTATTCAGCAAGTTTGGCGTCCCGATGGAATTACATTCAGACCAGGGGCGTATTCCAGAAGATCTGCATGATGTTCGAGATCAGGAAAACGAGAACAACACCATTACACCCAGAGTCAGACGGAATGGTGGAAAGATTCAACAGGACCTTGGAACAACACCTATCCAAGGTCGTCAGCAATAACCAGCGTGATTGGGATAAGCATATTCCCCTATTCCTGTTGGCATATCGCTCTGTCGTACATAATAGTACAGGCCTGACCCCAGCCAGGGTCCTATTCGGAAAGGAGCTGCGATTACCCTGCGATTTGCCATTTGGCTCCCCCGATGAACCTCCCAAAAGACATCGACGATTATGCCGACCAGCTCCGACATAACATGCTGGCAATACACGAATTAGCCCGAACGCAGATGTTGGCCACCAGAGAAAGTCTGGCTGTACAACCCCCAACGGAGCAAGGGTAAATCCCCAAAGCTTACACCCTTCTGGGATGGTCCATACGAGGTGGTCAAGAGGCTTAATGACGTCGTCTACCGGGTCCGTCGAAACTCCAAGGCTAAATTGAAGGTGGTTCATTTAGATCGACTAAGTGTTACTAAATTTACGCAAACCCGACCCTGTTTCATTTCAGTACGACAACAATCGCTTTGAGATAAAAAAATGGATCTCGAAATGACTCGACAGCTGTAGGAGTGATGACTGATTTTACTAGAGAATTTGACGCTGATTTTTAAAGGAGGACCCATCCTCGCAGCAGTCAGTTGGTGGATCGAAAAGCTTATATGTAAAATTGTTGTTGTGATATTTGAATCAGCTGTTCTATATTCGATGTAAATAAAAGTTCTAGAAAAGTGAAAGTGAATATTAGGTTTATAATTTTAAATTGAACCCACGGACTTTACAAATTATAAATATTTTCTGCGTTCCCTTATAATCCAAAACAATCTACTCTAATCCTTATGCGATTGTTCTGAATTTCACCCACAATTCGCCAACTATGCGTACGTTCGACTGATTTTTACAACCGCCATTTAGCAGATCAAAACGATTACAACACGTCGCAACGCCTCCAAATCCCTTTCAGCAAATAGCACACAATAAATAAATGCATTAAGTCGTCGACATTGAGGTCGGCTCTTCAGTCTGTCTGAAATTTCAATTATGACATAATCTACTGTCATCTCAATCCGGCTTATCGCCGTTGCCGATCTCGCTCTATCCCTCTGCGTGTCTTCCTCTGTCAAGAGCCTTTCTCTCTCGTCCTTTCTGTTTCTATCCCCCTTTCACCAGGAACCCTTCCCTCGCCAACGCCCGGATCGAGAGTGCCGTATGTCGAGTCAATCAACGGCCGATATAATCGATGCGATATGGGTCTGTTATTTGAAAAGGACATCCTTTTCAGAGCGATATCCCATCAGATCATAGGCTATTATCTACGATACTAATTTGATTGATAGTTAAACAGTTGTGTGGCGGCTCTCGAAAACGTTTTGTTCGTGACACATCGTTTCGTCGGGACGAGGTAGTAGGCTGTGTAATTATTCCGTTTCATTGCTAAACCCAGTCAATCGTCGATGACGAGAACCAATTTTTCCACTAGGAACTCTTGTTTTGTACGGTCAGTAATAGAGTTAAATGAATGCGTTTAATTTTTGTTCAAGTTCTCTGCAGTTATTTTTATATGTTCTTGGGAAATCGAAACAAAAATCTGCATATTCAAGAAACCAAACATTTCCAGGTCTATTCTAACCCCCTTTTCAATGGTTTTAACAGGTATTGAAAATATAAATGCAAAATGAAAGTTTGATATATGACATTTAAGTTGACATAAGAAAAAAGTGTTGTTTCTAGATATACAGTGTGTCCGGTTATGGACTAGCGATAATCTAAATACAGGTAAAGCAACTATTTTAATACACAAATACACCATATACTAGGGCTCAATATCCCACCTCGCCATATGGCAGGCATTTTTTTTGATGACCTATTCTCTACGTGTGAACAAAAACGTTCATATCCCTTAAAGTTTTGGACTTACTAAGATAAAAGTAGGCTTATATTCGACGGGCAATATTACTGTCTATCAACAACATTTCAAAACAAAGTGGTAACGTTTTCTTAACTTTTGAACAAAAAAATGAAATGGACCAAAAATTATGCAAATCAACATATTATTGCATATCAATGATAACCGATAACCTTTCTTTTTTTTTCACTAAATCGTAAGTTTTTGAGTTAGCTACAATACAACATTAAATTATGTATTATGTATGTATGTATGTATTATGTATGTTATTACTTTAGGAGTTACTGTTGTTTGAACATAGCGTATGCGCATGCACAAATGACCTTTGTTGGGACCATAAACAGGTAAACATTAAAACCACATGAAATTCTTATTACTTTTTATTTGATACTTTTACAATCTTTTATAAACATTAAATTTTATCCTACAGCAGTTGTTCGAAGTGCCCACCTCCAGTTTGTAGACAAGTTAATGCTCTGTGTACTATCAGAGCAGTTGAGCGCTTAATTAGTTCTAAGTCTGATCTTATTTCTTCGGCGACTGCCATAATTTTAGCAACGAGGTCTTCTCTGGTGTTTGGAACTGTAGCATATACCTTTTGATTCATATGACCCCACAAAGACTAGTCCAAGGGGGTCAAATCGGAGGAGCGAGCTGGCCACGCTACTACACCACCGCGACAGAAGAGTGAAGATAGAGGTGCTAAATTTCTCACTCCAAAACACTTAACCAATCCGTGGAGTCACGTTGGGATCACCTTTGTCTCCAGTACTTGCTAACATTTTCAGGACCAAATCGAAACCCAAGCTCTCAACTCGTCTACTTTGAAATCTTCCGGTAGATTAGATGTGTTGATAACTCTTAAATCATTTGATCTCATAGCAGAGATTCATTAAACCTAACTTGGAACCCAAAAGACACAGTACTAACGAGAATCGAGGAATTTATGAAATTCCATTATTGCAAACCTACATCACCTGCGAACGTACGCATGTCAGTTCGCAAAAAAATCCGACTTCAGCTCTTGCACATTACCATATAAAAAAACAGTCTATTAATTTCAAGGATGGCAGAAGCATCAAATCTCTCAATTCACTTAGGGCAGCCACTATTCATGGGGCTACAGAAGTGGAGAAACTACCCCTTAGTCTTAACCGACGCGATAATGGCACCCACCAACACCCAACCAATCACCGCACAACCACCTAATCAGACAACAATTATAAGTAAATGAAACAGAGCAGATTAACATTCATTCAGACTTGAGAAGCAATAAGATTGAGAGCCTTGGTTCAAACTAGACTCGAAACCTCGTTAAATCAATCTTTTACTGAGACTCGGGAAGTAAACAGATAGAGACCACCGAGTTTGATCTAAAACCTGTACTTTTAAATCAGTCCTTTAGTGAGACTTGAGGAGTTGGTAGAGAGACCCTATGTTCGATCTAGAACCAAATCTTCGTTAATTTCATTATCTCTTTCATTTTGTTTCTTGATAATGGCTCTAAAGTAGGAGTCGAAACGTCTTGTATTCATAAATTTTGACCCCGTTCTCTCCTGGAACCGAGCCCAATTCATTATTATGACCGTGAATTGTGTTGTTAGTCTGTACAAAGAACTAGTTCTTAAAAAGTATTTATTAAATCCTATTTATTTGAGTTTAATTTAGAAATATTTCTGTACGTTGTAAACAACATTCTTTAAAAAAAATAGATTACAGACACAACAATCTTGAGATTGATAAACATGTACTTGTCTTGAAGTATACCTATCTACATACTGTTTTTACTCAATATATCATGTACTACAAAGAATATCCGCGATCAATAACCATTTAATGATAGTCAACTCTTTTATTTGTGCTCTAGTTTAGAACTGAATACTTCGATACATTGAGCGAGAGGTGATAGTTCAAACTCACGCCTCTTTGAAGGCGATGCATCTTGGAGATGGACGGAACAATAGCGGAATATAGTAGCAGATCGCTTATCAGCAAGAACGGATGAATTGAAATTACTGACAGCTCACTGGTTGAGACTACCTACTTCGAAGTTTGAACTGAATTTCCCGAACTTTATATTGACGTTGCGGTTTCTATTTTGCATACAACGTTTTATATTAAATCGGGAGTAGATTAATGTTCATATTTGCAGTTAAATAAACAGTTCATTATTGTGAACAGAAACTTGAATTTAGGAAATATGTAGTGCTTTAAAAAAGTAGCGCATAAATTTATTATTTCTGAATTTGTGTTTTTCGAAAAAACCCTCTGACACGTCGATTTTGTTTTAAACAAAGGCATTTTTAGGGTTCCGTATATACAATATATCCTTATAATATCACTCAGGATTTCTGCCTCTGTCACATCTCAGCAATTTTCTCCTAAACTACTGGACGGAAGAGGTTGAAATTTGGTATCAATGTATAGTTTGGTGACCCGATCAGGAGTACATATCGTAGATGAAGAAATTTTGATTTTAGGGGTACTTCTGGAAGGAAAAACTAAAAAAATCTACCGTTCCCCCCTGATCTCCGAAACTATAAAAAACCATTAATGTCAATGTAGGACATGTTCAAAATGCTCGCCGCGAACGTCTTGGCAATATGCTAATTTGGTATAGAAATATTTTTTAACCTTACTCAACATCGCAGGCGTGACTGATCTAATCACAAGCGTGATTCGTCTTTTTAGGTTAATTAAGTTGAGAAGTTTAGTAGTTTAGTACTTTTGACATATCCCCACAAAAAGTAGTCCAATGGCGTCAAATCAGGAGATTGTGCTGGCCATTCTATCGATCCGCGTCTCCCCATCCCCCAATTTTGAATAAGTTGGTTCAGGAACTGCCGGACATTGATTTCGTAATGGGGCGGTGCTCCATCTTGCTGAAACCGTATTGTATTGGCAAGAACCTATGATATGATTTTCAACAATTCCTGTCCAAACGTTAACTTTTTCAGGATATTGCGTATTTTTCTTTGTTGTCAAGTGAGGATTCTCATTAGACCAATACGTTCTCCTATAGAAATCGCCTTCCATGAGCTCCTGAGTCTTTTTTTCCGGTTTGCGCTGAAAGTTAGGAGACGTGAACTTGTAGTTATAAGTGTGTTTGGAAATATAGCTGGGGTGAAAAAATGTCCGGGGATGATGACAGTCGAGAATGATAACAAAATAGTTCAGCGTCCAATGTTTCTCTACATCGTAATTTTTGGAGATTTTTCACGTTGTCACCCGCTTACAGCCTATTCTTACCTAAATTTTTGGGAAAATAGCTTCCAGTAATTATTTTTGTAATCTATATAAATAATCGTACAATCTTAAAAAGCATGTGTATAAATATCTGCATTTGTCGTTGAGATGTACCGTAAATAAAAGAAATACGATCGAGTGTTGTAACAGAGCACCATTTCTCCCTACATTCTCACCTCTATAATAGTGGATGATGACTTTTTTAGGGTTCCTTATATACAATCTACGGATACCCTTATAATATCACTCCACATTTCTGCCTCTGTCATATCACAGCAATTTTCTCCTAAACTACTGGTCGGAAGAGGTTGGTATCAATGTATAATTTGGGGACCCAATCGTAAATGAAGAACTTTTAGGGGTACTTTTTACTTTTAGGGGGGAAAACTAAATAAATCGACCGTTCCCCCCCTGATCTCTGAAACTACTGAGCCTAAAATTTTGAAAAAAAAAGGAAATGTAGATCGTTGCGCGAACTTTACAGAAAAAATAAGGAGAAACCGGTAATATTAATTTTGGGAGGCAAATTATAAAATTAAATGAAAATTTAAAAATAATTTTTTTTCAAACGCATCATGTAATATATCAAATGAAAGGTCCCATTCTAAGGAACACAAATATAATTTTTTCATATTTAAAAAAAATAATTATAAAGATATTAACGAAAATATACCAAAATTTACCCATTCCCCCTCCCTTATCTCAGAAACTATAAAACGTAAAGTTTTGAACAAAATTAGAGGTATAGGGTATTACCTAAAAAAAGTTTACTGGAAAAATAAGGAGAAACCTCTACTTTAAGTTTTGGGGGGCAAATTACAGAATTAAATGGAAAATATAAAATTAAAATTGTTTCTAACCCATCATGTTATATATCAAATGTGTGTATTCATTGTGAGGAAAACAAATATATTTTTTTCATATTTTTAAAATAAATAAATTAAAAGATATTAGCAAAAATATAAAAGAATTACCCATTCCACCCCCCTCCCATTATCTCCGAAACCATAAACTGGAAATTTTTTAAATAAAATGGAGGTATAGCCCCTCACCTGAACATTACTGGAAAAATAAGGAGAAACCCCTAAAATTCATTTTGGTGGGCAAATTATAGAATTAAATGGAAAATAAAAAATTATAATTGTTTCTAACGGATCATGTAATAACAGGGCTCATTATGACGAATACAAATATATTTTTTAATTTTTTTTTAATGAATATTTTAAAATATATTAAAAAAATATTTAAAAAAATTACCCATTCCCCCCGTTATTCCACAAACTATAAGACCTAATTTTTTTTTGTTTACAGGAAAAATATGAAGAAATCCCTAATATTAATATTGGGGGCCAAATTATAGAATTAAACGGAAAGTAAAAAAATATTTTTTAACGCATCATGCAATACATCAAATGAAAGGCTCATTATGAAGAAAACAAATATATATTTTTCATATTTTTAAAATTAATTGTTTACAAGATATTAATTTCATTTCTCGCTTTATTTCTGAAACCATACTACCTAAAAGTTTGAAAATAATTGGGGGTACTGGGGCTCACTTGAAATTTATAAGAAAAATTGTTAGAAAACCCCCATAGTAATTTTAGGGACAAATTATACAAATTAAATGGAAAATAAAAATTCAATTTTCAAAATCAGATAAAAGGCTCATTATGTGAATTACAAATATATCATATTTTTAAATCATTTGTTTAAAAGATATTAACAAAAATATTAAACATCGACTTAATTCCCACTTTAGAAACTACACTATTTAAATTTTGAAAAATACATTTTATTTGTATTTTTAAATAAGTTGAATAACAGATTTAATAATTTATAATTTAAAATTTGACCTATTTTGCCCTTTATCTTCCAATCTACAGAGCCTCAAAACTCAGACAGTAGAATATAAAAGGCTTCTCTAAAAGTTTATTAGTAAAACAAAACTCTAATGCTAATTTTTGTGGGCCAAATTAGAAAATTAAATACATATGTATTCTGATAAAAATCTAGCGAATCCTGAAGCAGATAAAATAAAAAGTCTATCTGTAGAAAATGTAAGTGTATATTTTTTTATAAATTTAAAACGCTTTCTTTAAAACATATTAGGGTAAATATAAGAAAATGCACTCATTCCCAGCTTATCTGAAACTGGAATATTAGAATTTTGAAGGTGGTACGGAACCCTAAGTATGCGAGTCCAACTCGCACTTGACCAAATTATTTGAAACTTTTCGAGTATTGAAATCGGACTAGCTTTCAATAAATAAAAGTGGCTTACGGCTCTGGGCTCTGCTGTTAGTTACGTATCCCCTGTTGCGACGTCACACTTAATTATGTGTCGATGATAGCGACATCTAATGCCTCGACGACGTTTCTTTGTGCGTGCCCAGTCAATCGACAATACAAGGCGACATTACTGCCGACCTTCCGGGTTTCTACATCTGTCGAAAACCGCCACCAGCATTGGCAGCAGCAGCGGCAGCACCACTGACTGGAATAAACGCTGTTCCACTTTCGCGGGCAATTTCTTTGAGAACAATAAGGAAGTATCTATGTTAAAGAACTTCTAGAATTTCGAGCAATTAGAGAAATTCGGTGGCAATTTATCTTTGGTTATCTCTTCTCATATTGCGTCCTTAAATGCTCGACGGAAAACGATTCCAAGTTTCTGTGTTTTGAAATACGAACTTGCTCGGATTACAAGTTATTTATGATTTTTGTTACTTGTTCTTCAACTTTGAGGGCTACACAGTGGAAGTGATTAATTAATTGCCAGCAGACATGGTATACGAACATGTGTCCAATTTTTGATGCTTTTACAGGGAATCTTAGCTATTATGAATGATAATTATTATATCCACAAATTATATCTCTGGATTCATCAAACTAATACTTTAATACACACAAATTACATCTCTAGACAAATCAGTAATAATGTGAAACAAAAAACAATGTACCTCGAAGTTTTCTTGAATTTCCATCGTCTTGAGTAGTTGATCTCACAACGTTTCAATAGCTGTGTATCTTTATATTATACGCTTTGGGTCTATCCGCTCCAATCAGCGTCGTCGTACGTGGTGGTTGGTTGCCGGTGATGCATAGCGGCAGAGGCCGAAGAAGAGCTCGCCAAATATTTTTAATATTGGACGCTGGGCTCGCTAATTATATTTTCCTTCGAGATTATATATGCTGTCTCTATGAATTTTCTTTTGTACCAGTGCTCTTCCTTGGGAATTGCTCTGGTCTGGTCCCAGTTGATATTATGGTGTTCGGTCCATGCGTGATTAGCTAGCCCAGACTTTGTTACCTCCGCCCTTTGAGTAGCTGTGCGGTGTTCCTTAACCCTGGTGTCCAGCGGTTGCTTTGTCTCTCCAATGTAAAGATTGCCACATTCACACGGTATATACAGTTATTTGGTCTTACTGGTGCGTCGGGCCTCGTTCTTGTTTTCATGCTCCTCAAGGTGTTGTTGCTTTTGACGATCATTCTGATTCCATAGCTGTGTGCAATTCTTCTAAGGTTCTCCGCCAAACCTTTAGTATGCGGTGATAGTAGAGTTGCTACCGTGGTGTCCTCTTCCTGCCTAGGTGGTTTGTCCAGCTCTTCAAACGCCGTGGTAATGACAGTTTCCGGATATCCATTCGCCAACAGGTCTTCTTTAAGTTTCACTTGTTCTTCTTTGAGGGCTTCTGGTGTGCTGCAGATATTTTTTGCTCTATTGATTAGTGTTTTGATAATGCCAGTTTTCGTTGCTGAAAAAGTCACTTACATTACCTACTAATTAAATTCCAGGAACTTATTCTAAAATATCATCATAACCAAAAAACAATCCCATTAACTACCTCCTACCCTTCTTTTACCTGAAATTTCGGGGAGGGGACAATTGTTATTTCATCATTGGCTAGAACATCCCTTTACAATTTGTGCTTCACTGTGAGAAGTTTAATAGAGTGATGTTTCAAAGTGTGTTTGTGAAAAAAAATGACTAAACGAATGTGAGCGAAACGTCGGAAAACTTTGTTTATATACTGGTTCAGATTTGCACTACACATGTTTCTTCGTACTGACTTCTGATTCTGCTCACTGTGCTTCTTGTAACGTTCCATCTATTCGCTATCGTGTGAGATAAACCATCTTTTCACAAAACAATAATTCTGCTTCGTATAAACTCGGACAACTCAAACTTCGGCATATCGCATTGTTAACATGTATCAAACACTGAACAGCAAAATAACACACATTATTTCATTCTCACTTAATATTTCAATAAAGAAAATCTTTTTTAAAACCTTAAATTATACAATGTGGACAGTAAGTTATTTTAATTGTCTCCATTACTACGAGGGCTTTTATATTTCGGGATTGGACAACCCTAGTGTTGCAATCTGACAACTGACAGCTCTATCGTAAAGTTTGATATTTTTGAGTTTATATATTCAATATATTCAATATTGCACAAACATTTAAATGTCAAAAAAATTTCTTCGCGTTGGATCCCACACAATTTGTCAATCGTTCAAAAAAGGCTCGTGTCGATTGGTCGAAAGGAAAGCTTAAAAAATCATAGAGCTATTATATACGTAGAGTGAATTAGGTATCGGCGTTATTGTAAGTGGCAGTGTAATAACAGTAGAAAGAGAAAGACAATATCAGGGAGCGCGTGCTATGTCTCTACGCTATCAATAGTAGGCGTCACCACTGACACTGACCAATCAGGAACGACACCCGTATTCTCTCTCTCTCTTTCTATTGATATTACATGAATTCCGCTACTTCACGTGCTCTACAGTATTAACCTCTTTGCAAAAAATACGATCGCGGTGCTTCAAAACACGTTTATGACATAGTGACAGGCGATGAATCGTGGATTTACTCGTAGGAGCCCGAAAGTAAACAGCAGTCGACTGTATGGGTGTTTCAAGATGAGCCGAATCCAACATAAGTTGTTCGGGCACGAAGCACTTCCAAGCAAATGATCGCCTGTTTTTTCGGAAAAACTGGACATGTCGCAACCGTACCACTAGAACAACACAGAACACTCAATTCTGAGTGGTACACAACCATTTGTTTGCCAGTTGTCTTCCAAGAAATGAGGAAAACCAACCGCCGAAGACGGATCACTCTTCACCACGACAATGCGAGCTCTCACACATCGCATCAAACAACTGCATTTTTGACCACTCAAAACATCGATTTGATGAGTCATCCTCCGTATAGTCCTGACTTGTCGCCAAATGACTTCTTTTTAATCCCGTACGTAAAAACAATCTGAGAGGTCAACGTTTTTCGACACCTGAAGAAGCGGTTGCTGCGTTCAGAATACATGTTTTGGAGATACCTCAATCAGAGTGGAAAAAGTGCTTCGACAATTGGTTCAAACGCATGCAAAAGTGTATAGATCTTCATGGGGAATATTTTGAAAAACAATAAAGCGATTTTCGATGATTAATATTTGTTTTTGTTCTCTAATCCAGAAATATAAAAGGCAGCCCTCGTATTTTGTAATACATAAAAGAAAGTTTTTTAAATTCAGGAAAGTCAGTGTAGTATTATTTAAATTATATTAACTGCAACTTTGATATTATTTTTCTATAATCACTCTTTCAACAAACTACGTTAAAGATAACAGTTCAGAAATATTACTACTAATTCAGAAATAAAAGTGTGATTAAATGTCGATTACGGCTAGTAATAACGTGTGGTCAATATTGACGGATCAGTTTTATACGGTCTTGTAGTTCTGCAGTAACATCCCCATATAAAAGTGTAATTTCATTAATAACGCAGGCGGAAGGATCCCGATTTAATCACTATCGATTGCGAAACATATTACTTTCAGTCAGTATTTGTAATTCGCATTAAAACAGATAATAACTTGTTGATTATTTGGGGATATTTTCAAAATTGGTTTGAAAAAGTAGATCGTGTTTGTTTTTAATGCAGATTAAAAACAATTTAGTTGTCTCTGTTAGCAGTGCACGATAATTTCTGAATATTTTTCCTGATTTTCATACTTCAACCTCACAATAATGAGCGTTTTTTTAACTTTTGTTAGGAACAACAATTTGTAATCACTCTCTGCGGCATCACTCTTGGAATAGCTTTGATTACTTCTCAGTTTCTGTAAAGGGAAAAATCAACAGGCACCAAATCTGGATGAATGGGTGGCCCATTGAAATCGCCTCGGCGACTAAATAAATTTTGAAAATTGCAAAATATATTTGTAATAATTATTTCTACATTTACAGATGATCAAATTCTCATAATAACAATAGTAAAACATAGCTTCAAAATTCATGTATTATACAAAGTACATATACATCTGACATCTGACCAGTTTTGTTAAAGTAAAGATGTGCAATAATTTTCTTGTCTATTAAATACACCCACTAACAACTATTAGTTCCAGATACTTTACTAGATGATCGTAAACAGTTAATTTTTTTGGAAATTTCATTAATAAATCCGGCCACTTATTGATATTTCATAATTATTCAATATTATGTTTAAGAAATAATTTAATATATTTTATGTATTATTTAAACCTATCGACCAATAACATATTCTGTCTGTTCATTCTTTTCTCACAAAGTAAAGGTCATATATAAGTACTTAAAAAAACTTACCTAAAAAGCGTGAAATAATTTTATGCTATAACAATTGAATAGTTTTTTTGAAGCCGGTGCCAAGCTAAATTTTTTGGGAAGTACATTTATAAGTTTGCAACATCGCCGTTTGCAAGTAATTCTGAACAAACATAAAAAAACATGTATACAGACAAATGGAGAACCTCCTTCTTTTTGAAGTCGGTTAAAAATATAAAGGCAAAATATTCAAGGACCTCTTTAATTATTTTGAAAGTACATAAAATCATATTTTGTCAAAAATCTAGAACAATAGAACGTGGAAATTGGTACCAAAGCATGCTTTAAGTAACCAAAAAATAAAGATCATGAAAGTATGAATAATTCTTCCAAATGTATAGCGGTTTTTTAAGACCTAACCAAAGCATTCGACACAGTAGACCACTCAAAGTTAATAACTAAATTGGAAAACTATGGCTTTAGAGGACCAACATTAAAACTTATGCAATACTATCTATCAGATAGGACCCAAAAAGTGAAAACTGGAAAACAATAAGCTCTGAAGCTTCTATAAACACTGGGGTCCGCAGGGTACAGTTTTAGGACCAATCCTTTTTCTAATATACACAAATAGCATCTCTAAAATAAAAAATGCTAATATAATTAACAATGTGATATGTTATGCAGATGATACTGTGTTAATGAGTACCGGAAAAACCTGCGATATAGCAAAACAAAATATAGAAAAAGATTTGAGCAGCGTGGTTTACGGCTAAGTAGCAATTTGTTAACCTTAAACGTAGAAAAAACCAAATATATTACTTTCTCGCCAACAATACTAGATCAATCGAGTGACTTTCAGATAAAACTACATAATAGATCGTGTATACAAACTAAAAACTGCAAATGTACAACACTAATTAAAACCTCATCCGTAAAATATCTCGGAGTTATCATCGATCAACATTTAAAATGGACAGAACATATAACTCACAGATCAAAAAAATAAGGACGTTAATTCACAGAGTATATAATCTCAGAGATATTCTAAGCAGAAACCTATTAACCATACTGTACACTTCATCTGCATAGCCCATAATTAGATACTAAATAACTGCCCGGGGAGGAGCCTAAAAAACAAAAATTAACAAACTACATACTGCTCAAAATTTACTGGTGAAAACAATTTTATTATTAATTATTATATATTAACGATCCAAAATATCTATGTAAACCAATGTCTACTACGAATATTTAACGATCAAGATAAAACACAATGACAGACAATGGAACAAGATCAATTACAAACTTAAACCTAAAAACCGAGCTAATAAAAAACAAATGTAGCAAAAAAGTCATTCTTCTATTATGCCCCAAAGTTTTACAACATGCTACCAGCGAACATAAAAACTATCAAATCGTATAAACAATATAAAAAAGAAGTAAAGAAATACCTAATTACTCATCCACAAATTACTAACATACTTATATGAGCAGTCATTTAAAACTTTCCCAAATATAAGTAACCAATGTCATCGCCTCCATAGAAAATTAAGTTTTAACTAGTAAACTAAGTCATAAATATTAATATACAAAAAAACACAACTTCAAGTGACCCAGCGTTAGGCTTGACACCATAATACAAGTATTAAGTTACTTAAGATGGTCTAGGCGATCCAACCGCGAAGTCATATGAAGAAGAAGAGTTTTTAAATTTGAAATTTTCTATTTTTATCTACTTCCTCAAATTTCTCATATACCACACAACGCTACTTACATTTGTAACAATTGTAAATGAAAAACTATGTATGTAGCTATGGATGTATCTAACTTTTTTTTGAATAAATTGAATTGAATTGAATTTCGTTTGGGTGTAAACACTTTTAATGTCACTGAGTGTTTCTCCTATTGATATAGTCAGTTTAATCTAAAAGTGTTCTTTACATACATTAACCATGTGTAGATACATGGTAATATGAATCATGTTTAGTGAAAAATGTTATATTTAAAACCTCTGAATATTACACATAAATAAAAGAACAAACAAAATACTTTAAATAAATACTATGGCAAGTGTATCATACAGTATTAAGATGGTTACTTATTCAGCAAAATTCAGAACTCCAAAATGACAAAATACATGCTTTATACGACTTAAAAATGTGACTTCCAAAGCCGGTCAGATCCCTTTTAGAGGTTTATGAGTTGGATGACATCTGTCCCGCGATCTAACATGAATTGCCCTTATTTCTGATCTTTTGTAAACCCTTGCTGAGAGCACAAATCTTTTAGTAGGATCGATGTCTACCCTTAAAATCCCTACCTCCTTGGCGCTAAATTATGTGTTTTCACTCCTGTTTTTTAAATATTCTGAACCGATAAAATTATCAAACGATAGGAGATAGAACAAATTGTAAATTATGCTAAGAATATTTCAGGCATTTTTGGTAATTCATTTCTTAATGAGGTTTACAACTACATTCTAAATTATAACTTGTTATCCATTTCTTGAGTTTTATAGTAAACTAGGGGATTTGGCAGACGTTGCCCTGTTCAAACGTTTTTAAACCAAATTTTTTATTTGAAGACGCGAGATGTAAGACCGCCATCTAGGATTTTCGAGAGAATTAACACACAGAGGTTCCGAATCTGGAGCCGTTCCGTGTAATTCTGTCCTAGGAATTAAGGGAGAACATCAATTACACGGAACGGCTCCAGATTCGGAACCTTTATGTGCTAATTCTCTTGAAAATCCTAGATGTCGGTCTTACATCTCGCGTCTTCAAATTTAACGAAATGTATCAAATACATAAAGAAGTGTCCGATAGGACATTCAATTGTGGGAAGCACCATTGATGAAGGTTCCCTAACCAGAAACAATATATATTTTATATATTGTCTTGCGTAGAAAGGAATGACACCTCGAAGAGAGTATTCAATATCTCTGACAGGTGAAGTAACCTGAAAATTATATCGTGACAATCTGTCCTAGGAGTTAAGGGAGAACAGCAATTACACGGAAGGGCTCTAGATTCGGAACCTCTGTGTGCTAATTCTCTCGAAAATCCTAGATGTCGGTATTACATCTCGCGTCTTCAAATTTAACGAAATGTATCAAATACATAAAGTAGTGTTCGAGAGGACATTCAATTGTTGGAAGCGCAACTGATGAAGGTTCCATAACCAGAAACAATGCGTATTATATATATTGTCTTGCGTCCAAAGGAATGACACCTCGAAGAGAGTATTCGAATTTTTCATATCGATTTTACCGTTGTGATGAAACTACTTGAGAAAAAAAAATGAAAATACCTGACGCCATAACGCGTACACTTGACACAACTTAACATCTCATAATGTGTGAGTATATATGTATACAATAAACTGAAATGTGTTAAATATATATTTAAAAGCAAGAAAGAAGAAGAAACAAATTATTTTTATGACCGGTTTATTTAAAATATGCAATCGAATAACAATTTGCACACTCTTTTATTAAAACACTTTATAATAATTTCACTTCACAATATATTTAAACCACTCTTTTATGCATATGACATACACAATATATATTTTTAACTATCCTATATAACTATAATTCTACTTCGAACTATATTCCAACCACCCTGTATATGGAACGGCTAATGGACCACGCTGTATCAAATTTTCAAACTTTTTTTGAGAACCCTGTATTATGGCATATATAACTTGTTTTTCAATCCTGCACCCTCTATTGCCAGCACACTGTCAGTACAACTGCTAATGGGTTAATTTATAGGTACAATTTTTTTTTATTTTTTAACCACCCTGTATAACATTTGTTCTACTCCGCCCTATATTTCACTATCACATATATTCCACTGCTAATGGGCTACCTTATACAATTATTTTTTCTAATCACCCAATATAACTATAATTATACTCCTAACTATATTTCAATCACCCTGTATATGGGACTGGTCATGAACCTCATGTTACAAAATTTTTTGACAACCACTGTATAACTAAAATTCCATCATACATATGCAACTTCTTGTTAACCGTTCTATATATCATTCTTATCTCGAACCTTCTTTTATTATCACCCTGTATAAGAATACTTCTCCAACCTATATTGCAAAGTCGGCTACGAAATATAGAATTAAATCACAGTTTATGTATAATTGTAATTTTACTAGGCATATATTTCAACCACCCTCTAAATGAAGTTACTTACGGCTACCAAATATAAAAATTTTAATAACCCTGTAAAACTATATTTTATTCCACCCTTTATTCCAAACAATTATTCAACTTGCCTTATAATTTCACTATCATGTATAATGTATTCAACTACTTATGTAAGTAACGAATTTAAGAAAAGTAACAAACCTACGGGAAATTTAGTTGAATTCGATCGTAGCACCATCTAACGGGCTTAACTGAAATTTTAAAAAATACTTTTAAAATTCTCGTGTTGCAATCGCAGGGACAGAAGAAATATATATATATATATATATATATATATACATATATATATATATATATACATATATATACATATATATATCTAGTCCTAGGCTTTCACGGATGGAACAATATGAAGAAACCAACCAAACCTCAGCCGACCTCAGCCGACAGAAAATGAAAATCCTCAAGACTTTCAAAGAATCCAAAAATATCACCATACTATCTGCCGATAAAGGAAACTCCACTGTAGTAATGAACACTACAGACTAGCAGGACAAAATGAAGCAACTTCTCAACGATGACTCAAGTTACAAATCATCATCCAGAGACCCGACCACCTACCTAGAAAAAACAACGAAATCCAGAATTAAAGATTCACCCATAGAAGAAGAACTACAGAAAAAACTAATACCCAGAGAAAAGTCAAGTCGATGCCCAAAGCTCTACGGTTTGCCCAAAATCCATAAAGACGGAGTCCCACTTCTACCTATAGTTAGTGCTTTCAACTCGCCAGTATACAACTTGGAAAAATATCTAGCCAGCACCCTACAACCAATTGTGGAAAAAGCAGATTCTTACATTAAAAACTCGGAACACTTCACGCGCATTCTCAACAGTATTTCCATAGAACCAGAAGCTATCATAGCTAGTTTCGATGTTAAGAGTTTATATCCAAGCATACCAGTAGAAGAAGCAGTTCAACAAATATCTGAGAATGAAGACCTCCCGCAATTCATAATAAATTTGTCACGAGACTGCCTCAAAAGTGCCTATTTTATGTATGACAACCGCATATATAAACAAACCGATGGAGCAGCAATGTGGTCCCCATTATCACCAGCGGTGGCAAACCTCTTCATGGCCTATTTCGAGACAGACAGACAGCAAACCTGAAGCCAAAATTATGGCTAAGATACGTGGATATGGTCTTTCGGCAAACAAGAACTTCGTAAGTTTCTGGAACACCTAAACTCCATACACCTCAGGATTAAATTTAAAGTAGAACTTAAGGAAAACAACCAGCTGCCTTTTCTTGTTGTCCTCTTAAGAAAAAACCCCAGAATAGGCACTTCGACCACACCGTATATAAAAAGCCAACACACACGAACAGATACTTACGACTGACCGACGACAATAACAAAACACATGAATTAAAACAGATAACTACCGCTCTACAACAAAACGGATACACAAACCACACAATCATAAAGGCAATAGCACAACAACACCTTCAGCCAAAACCAAACGATGACCTCACCGAAAAAACCAAAAGCAGTCTTACCATACATCAAAGGGACAACGGACAGAATTGGCCGAATTCTTCGAAGGCATGACATAGCGACAGCATACAAACTGCACCAGACTATAGGCACAAGTTTAGGAAATCCCAAACCAAAAGTTAAACTTGAAAAGCAAGGGGTATATAGTATAACTTGTGGAACGTGCGACAAGGTATACATCGGACACACGAACAGGAGAATTTCAACCCGTTTAGATGAGCACAGATTAGCTGTCAAAAACAAACAGACAACATCGGCTTTGTTCCAACACCAACAACAATCGGGCCATAAAATCAATTTCGATAGTTGCAAACAGATCGCACAAACAACTCATTACAAAGCCAGACTAATACGAGAAGCCATTGAAATCGAGAAAAGTGGACATCTAAACAAAAGAGATGACGCTCTGCACCTTTCTAACACATAGAATACAATTATTCAACATCAAAATAAAACAGAATTATCCACGCAAAAAAAAACCCGTCAACAAGTGAGACACCCTCCGACGGAGGGATATAAAATAAAAAGCTCAGGTAGATCGCCTCTCAGTTCACCGTACCAACGCATTGAGAATACCAAGTGAGATCTTGTCGAAACGTCTGCAGGATTCAAACATGAATCAATATAACCAACAAATGTTGTTCTTTTATTGAAATTTTAATCATTTACTCCTAGCGGCTATGTTTTACCATAAGATTAAATTTAAATATCTCTTTTTGAGATGTCTTTGTCAGTGAGAATATATAATATCTGAAACAATAAATTTATTACAATTGGGTGTTCCACACAGTATTATGCAAGATTCAATTTCCCCATTCCACTTTCCTAATTCCTCCAATCCATCGAGCGATATCAAAATCGAATTGTACCGTCGTTTAAAATTTTATGTATCTTCCAAATGTTCAATACTGCGAGAGAGCACTGGATCCATTTAGTTCAATATTCCAGCTATACGTACACCTGTTTTCAGTCGTTTTCTTGGTATTCGTGACAATCGACGTATGCTGTAATTTATGCAAAGCTGATTTTCCTTACGTTTCCAATGCGTTCGGATATCTCTTCAACCTCGTAAAACTGCAATAAGCGCATTTCTTTTTATGCCACGTTTGACAGGTTTTCCTCGGGTCGTCTAACTGTACGAATGAAAGTGCATTTTGAAATAAAACAGACATTTATTTAGTTTTTTGAATTATTAGATTTTGATGGGCTTTAATTTGTGGTGTACTTTCTAAACAAGGCTGAAAACATTTTAAAAAGTGGGTATAGAACATACTACAGTGTAAATTCTTTATAACGAATGTTAAGAAACAGAGCATTTTTTACGTTATAAAGAGCTTTTTAGATGGAGGAAAGCAATAATAAAATCACTATGATATTCTATGAAACCACGATGCAACTGAAACGTTTTTTTTTCGGATTGAAGTCATTTAACTGAAAATTTTCTATTTTGGGTAACAATATAATTACTACTAAACAACAA
Source organism: Octodonta nipae (assembly GCA_034190945.1). Lineage (NCBI taxonomy): Eukaryota > Metazoa > Arthropoda > Insecta > Coleoptera > Chrysomelidae > Octodonta > Octodonta nipae. Next base: position 86,922,176 of record CM067223.1, on the reverse strand, counting down.
TATACACCAGCATAAACTTGAGATGTGGTACGTAGGCCATGTGTAATGTCAAAAAACGTCGGTTAAACCTAGATGTAATGGCTAACCTACCACCTTATTACGGCCCAGGTGGTAAACGTTGACACCAGGGTGCACGGCAGCTTCAGTGGAGACGGGAGTGGGTTAACAAACAAGGGCCAAGCCAACTGTAAGTTAACTTTCCAAAATAAAGATGTTCTGGGCGCCAGGTAGATTCTCTGCCTCTTTACCCCAGGTAACCGCATAAGATAACCTACCAATCCTCCGCGGCTACAAGAAATCTATAGATAAGGGCTCCATAGCTAATAAAACCTCAGAATATTGTCAGTTACGTCACAACAAACCTACTTCAATAAAACTCTTCATAAAACAGTAAATAATTTAATGAACTTGTAAATTATTTCAATACAATCCTGCAAAAATATCAAACACAAGTCGACCTGTAGCCAACTTCATGTACCTACATACACCTATCTATAGTTCAACCAAGAATCAACATTACATACCTGATACACTAAGTTCAAATTATTACCAAAATCAACAAATGTAATAATCAATTACCAAAATCAACAAATGTAATAATCAATTAATGATCAAGTTAATTAGCAAATCGCCTCGAACGTCGAGAAAATCTAACCAACAATCTTAACCTAGAATAAATCAACATCAAAAAAAATCCATACCAAATACAAAGCGAGAATATTTCCAATACGAAAAACCCAATTAGCCTATCGCAATAACAAAAACGCTACATAATAATAAAAAAGGTACGTGTTTACGTTTGAAGATAATTTTATCCTATCCGTTGGTGTTAATATTCGAAGTCAATACTCGTGTTTTAGTTACAAGAAAACAATTATTTTAGATAAATGACACATCCAACGTCCAGTTTAGGCTATTTAAAATACGTTTTGCATAATTCAAACCTCAGATATTTCTTCGTTTACTTCTTTTACGGGTTTATGGAATACACTGCTAGTTATACTCTGCGACAAAAATGTAATATTTCACATGTGGTAAGGGATAAAGGTGAAAACTGGACTAGTACAATACTGTGTACAAGTCATCAATTCTGGTTGTTAGTCGATAGAGATAGAGGTTCAATAGTTATAAATAGAAAAAAAAACTGCAGTGTTTCCAATCCATCTTAATTTTGTTAGTTAGTTAACATGTCTTAGTAACTCGGTTTGTCCTTGGCAGTTACAATAGTTGGCATAAAATATACCATTATTTCAGAGTGCTGCTATAAATCATATGCTGTATGTCCTTCAATTTGGCGCTTATGCAAACAATAGTAGCAAATCAATGTTGTTAATCAGTAGGTATTGAATAAATCAAAAACATGTAATTCTGATATCTATTATTCTTACAAAATCAAACCGCCGCGTTGTAAAAGTTGTTTAGTGGCATTCCATCGATTTGTTATAGTCTTAAATGTAAAAAACAGTATGATAAAAATGATGTTTTTATGTGATTTCACTGTATTAAGCCAAACTTGTGACGACAATTTTGTCAATTATCTTAATGGGATAAACTGACAGAATTAGCTGAATGTAATCAGTATGAGATATTTACAGTAAGATTTTGCCATATAAACTTTCCTAAACCCATTTCACCCCCTTTAAGAGGAATTTGTTATCGAATACATCTGTCCAAAATTTCAACCAAATCAGATGTTACCATAAAAAGTTTCCCAGAAATTTCAAACATTCCGCGCACGAAGTTTTTCGTCTTTAGAATGTAAATTTTTCATTATGAATACAATTATTCTATAGTATGTTTATAAACCCATATCACAAATTTTAAGAGAAGTTTGTTTGATTGTTACGCTTTCACGCCGAAACCGGTGAATACATTTTGATGAATTTTGTTATGGAGATAGATGGGACCCTGGAGACGGTTATAGGCTACTTTTTCCGCGAAAATATTTCTAAAGGGCGGGGTAAGGGTGGATGTAATTTTTGAATAAAGCTAACTAATTTTAGTTACTAATATAAAAATTAGTTACTAATTTTAGTCACTAATTTAAACAATAAGGATCAAGTTTTAATCAAAAATAATCACCTCCCTTACTCCGCCTTTTAATAAAAATTTCGTTTGAAAAAGTAGCCTATAACCATCTCCAGGGACCCTCCTAACTATATACCAAAATTCATCAAAATCTATTCAGCGGTTTCGGCGTGAAAGCGTAACAAACAAACACACTCACTCCCATCCAAGAGAAAGGAGAGGGACAGGTACATTGGATATCGGAGTACATAGAAGGGGGGATCACTTTTAGAATGTTTCAAAGCGTTAAGAAAATACTATGGTGTACCTGATTTTCTAAACGATTACATGAATTCACGAAATTCTACTGAAATATCAGTCTTACGCCTTATTGTCGAAGCCAGAGGCGACTGGTACAATAATAATTTGGTCAAGTTCGAGTTGGACTCGCATACTAAGGGTTCCGTACCACCTTCAAGATTGTAATATTCCAGTTTCAGTCAAGCAGGGAATGAGTGCATTTTCTTATACTTACCCTTATATCTTTTAAAGGAAGCGTTTTAAATTTATAAAAAATATACACTTTCATTTTCCCACATATAGACATTTTATTTTATCTGCTTCAGGATTCGCTTGATTTTTATAAGAATACATATGTATTTAATTTTCTAATTTGGCCCCCAAAAATTAACATTAGGGTTTTATTTTAATAAACTTTCTGGGAAGCCTTTTATAATCTACTGTGTGAATTTTGAGGCTCTGTAGATTGGAAGATAAAGGGCAAAATAGGTCAAGTTTTAAATTATAAATTATTAAATCTATTATTCAAATTATTTAAAAATTAAAATAAAATATATATTTAAAAGTTTAAATAGTGTAGTTTCTAAAGTGGGAATTAAGTCGATGTTTAATATTTTTGTTTATTATTGTTATATTAATATATTGTAAACAATTAATTTTAAAAATATGAAAAATATGTATTTGTATTCCCCATAATAAACCCTTTCATTTGATGTATTGCATGATGCGTTAAAAAATATTTTTTTATTTACCGTTTAATTCTATAATTTGGCGCCCAATATTAATATTACGGTTTTTTCGTTTTTTTCCTGTAAACAAGAAAATTTAGGTCTTACAGTTTGGGGTATAAATGGGGGAATGGGAAATTTTTTAAATATATTTTTTAATATATTTATTTCAAAAAATTTAAAAATTATATTTGTATACGTCATAATGAGCCTTTTGATTTGATATATTACTTAATCCCTTAGAAATAATTATAAGTTTTTATTTTCCATTTAATTCTATAATTTGCCCCCCAAAATGAATATTAGGGGTTTCTCCTTATTTTTCCAGTAAAGTTCAGGTGAGGCGCTATATCTGTATTTTTTTTCAAAATTTTACAGCTTATGGTTCCGGAGATAAGGGTGGTGGCGAATGTTAATTTTATAATCTTTATAATTTAATTCTGTAATTTGTCCCCCAAAATTAAAAGTAGAGGTTTCTCCTTATTTTCCAGTAAACTTCAGGTCAGACCCTATAACCGTAATTTTTTTCAAAAATTTACTTTTTATAGTTTCGGAGGTAAGGGGGGAATTGGTAAATTTTGGTATATGTTCATATTTTCGTTAATATATTTTTAATTATTTTTTTTAAATATGAAAAAAATATATTTGTATTCCTCAGAAGAGGACCTTTCATTTGATATATTACATGATGCCTTTGAAAAAAAAATTTTTTTTAAATTTTTATTTAATTCTATAATTTGCCCCCCAAAGTTAACATTAATGGTTTCTCCTTATTTTTTCTATAAAGTTCGCGCAACGGTCTATATTTCCTATTTTTTTTGGTTAAGTAGTTTCGGAGATCAGGGCGGGGGGAGAACGGTCGATTTTTTTAGTTTTTCCCCCTAGAAGTACCCTTAAAATCAAAATTTCTTCATTTACGATATGTATTCCTAATCGGGCCACCAAACTATACATCGATACCAAATTTCGGTCCAGTAGTTTAGGAGAAAATTGCTGTGATGTGACCGAGGCAGAAATCCGGAGTGATATTATAAGAGTATTCGTATATTGTATATACGTAACCCTAATAACGACCATCTACTAAACACCCCCAATTATTAAATCAATTTCCCTTAAGAACAGGATTATACATAGCTGCATAATTGTTTGCATTTTAATTCACAATTTCTTCAAAAGAGCAACATGGCGTTAACTCCATATTTTTAGTCTTTCTTCTTCTTCTGTCTGTAGCCACTTTCCATTCTTTCTCTTTTTATCAATATATCTCTTTTTCAAAAAAAAAAACGATCATCATCACCCCTCACACATCAGTTTAATGCCATAAGGAGATGGGCCTCAAAGAAACGTATGTGATCTGAAATGACGATCTCTAGCTCGCTCTCAACAAAAGTAGATAATAATTATTTTAAACAGTTCTCAACATGGTTTTCAGAATCACCTATACGTTATTGTAAAATGACAACACCTTATTGTTTATACAAAATATCTTGCTACAAAGAATACATCTTTGGAATTCATGAATTCAGCCGTTGAGTCTTTACGTAGGCTAAAAGGAACACAAATAATTAATCCCGGAAGGACGGAGCTGCTCCCAATGGAGACAGACTAACAAATCAGAGGAACAAATCAAGATCAAAAGCACGGTTAGTCGGTGTGTCTGTGTGCTACACAAGACACAATGCAACATCAAGCAACTGGAAATATCACTTGCACAAAGTATGGCATAGCATTTCTGTTAAGAGAGAGTATTTGTACGTATTTCTTTAAGTGCAGTGTGGATTTCGCAAGGTATTGTTGCGACGGAGTTTATAATGACAGAGCTATTTCATTTTTAGATATATTTTTTTCTGCTGCTTTGCATCTTTCTAATTATAACAAACTAATCGAATACTTTACTATTTTTCATAAATTTTACAATCTCTTGAACACAAGACAATATAATGTAACTTATTGAGAGCCTTCATGACTTCGATCACACATGTAGTTTATAAATTCCAAAAACCGTCAGAAACTGTAAATTCGTATATTGTTGGTATTTATTCTCATGCCAATCTTTGATCTTTTTCCAACTTCTAGATTTTGAAACATCAAGGATCCTAAGTAGTATATTGTTTTGGTTTAAAATCAATCTGCAGCTAGAGTGTTTTAGCTTTTCAAACTTACCCTTCTCCGAAAAGTTGACACGTAGAAAAAAAATTGTTTTTCCTGGTAGGCTGATTTGGTCAATTAGTTAATCTAGTCGTACCATATAGTTTATTACTTTCGTTATACTTTTTCGCGTTCTACGAGGGGTGCATTTTATATTTCGGGATTAGAGAACAAAAACAAATATTAATCATCGAAAATCACTTTTTTGTTTTTCAAAATATTCCCCATGAAGATCTATACACTTTTGCATGCGTTTGAACCAATTGTCGAAGCACTTTTTCCACTCTGATTGGGCTATCTCCAAAACATGCATTCTGAACGCAGCAACCGCTTCTTCAGGTGTCGAAAAACGTTGACCTCTCAGTTTGTTTTTTACATACGGGAATAAAAAGATGTCATTTGGTGACAAGTCAGGACTATACGGCGGATGACTCATCAAATCGATGTTTTAAGTGGTCAAAAATGCAGTTGTTTGAGCCGATGTGTGAGAGCTCGCATTGTCGTGGTGAAGAGTCATCCGTCTTCGGTGGTTGGTTTTACTCAGTTCTGGGAAGACAAATGGCAAATAAGTGGTTGTGTACCACTCAGAATTGACTGATCTGCGTTGTTCTAGTGGTACGGTTGCGACACGTCCAGTTTTTTCGAAAAAACAGGCGATCATTTGCTTGGAAGTGCTTCGTGCGCGAACATCTTTTGTTGGATTCGACTCATCTTGAAACACCCATACAGTCGACTGCTGTTTACTTTCGAGCTCATACGCGTAAATCCACGATTCATCATCTGTCACCACGTCATAAACGTGTTTTGAAGCACCGCGATCGTATTTTTTGAGCATTTCTTTTGTGTCGAGCCTTTTTTTTTTGAACGATTGACAAATTGAGTGGTATCCAACGTGAACAAATTTTTTTGACATTCAAATGTTTATGCAATATTGAATGTATGCTGGTCCCACCAAAGTTTAAGGTTGACTCAATCTCACGATAGGTCACATGACCATATTGCAATATCAGTTCACACACAGCATCAATGGTTTCCGGAACAACAACTGTGTTTGGACGACCTTCACGAAATTCGTCTTGGAGTGAACTACGACTTCGATTGAATTCACCATACCAATGATAAACAGTGGTCCTTGATGGAGTTTCATCGCTAAAAATTAAATTAAATTCATCCACGCACTCTTGCTGACTTAATCCACGTCGAAAGTTGTAAAAAATAATCGCACGAAAATGTTCACGATTTAAGTCCATTTTTTGGCCGAGATGAATCCTTTAAGTTACTGTAAACAACACAGCGCTCGTATGTCAAAACGTTCTGAATACGTATAACCTCAAAAGTGTCAAACTTTACGATAGAGCTGTCAGTTGTCAGATTGCAACACTAGGGTTGTCCAATCCCGAAATATAAAAGGCAGCCCTCGTTTATGACGGATTGCTGTATTTTTTTTCAACCAAAAGAAAATGACTCATAATCGTCTAGATTAAGTTTATTTTTCAAGGGTTGAGCTACAATTGAAAGCAAAATAAAGTGACATTTCAACACAGAAACTCACATTAATAAATGTTTAAACTCATAGGGATGGCTATCTAAATTTCTCATTTTACTATTCCATTTGAAGTTCTTCATTTAGCAATCATTTTTTAAACACTGCAATTCTGCCGGATTTGGTTCAAATGCCAGTATTAATCGAAAATTTATTGAAATATCTCCAGATGAAATATTCCTTCATTTCACAACATGAAAGTAATCAAAATGTGGGTATTACGTTGCACTCAGAATATTCTATTAGGACTGGACGTATATTAGAATTCCAATAATAACGGAATTTTACCTTAATCCCAACGGGAATACCGGCCGTTGTACCTGCGGCTATTTCCGCCTCATAAGCGATTATAATTCAAGATGAAAAGAGGACTGAAGTCACATTTTTGCAAGTTTTACGTTTTTTTTTCTGGTCGAGAGAAAATCTCCAGAATTTCAATTATACAGGGTGAGGTTTTTTATGATCAGTATGGGGATCTCGGAAACTAGCGGAGATAGAGCCATGGTTAAACTGGGAAAGATTTGCAGTTTTACTGGCCCAGTTTAATGACACTTTCGAATTTTTGTAAAAAGTGATAGCTTACTAGATATTTTGAAAAAACGAATTTCTGTCGATTTAGTCAAATCACTCTAGCTCCTTTGTTTTTGATTTTATAAAAAAAGTGTAAACATCAAAATTGAAGGGAATTTTATCTTGAATATGATTGTCATGTCCTCGTTTGCGTGACAGCTCTCGTTTTCTAGGTATGACACAAACTTATTTTTTTTGAATGGAAACCATAGTTGGCTATGACCTCAGAAAATCGGACATTTTTAGAGCTTTTCAACGATATAATACTCGAAAAAGTTATTCATAAAAATAACGGAGTTATGGATGCTTTCCTCTCTTATTTTCACTTTTAACGTAATTAGCCATGAAATAGATTTATTTATTAATAACTATTCCAAAAAACATTGAACGAATTTTATATTAGGTATATCAGATATAACGAAAAAATTAATTAAGTAGGTACTTACTAAACACTTAATAAATTAAAGTACTTAATAATGGTTACAATTTATGTTCGAAAAATCCACCATTGTTATTTAGACAAAAAAAATTGCGTCTTTTTAAGACTGACATTACCGCTTTCCTCACAGACCGCCTATCAATTTCTTTAATTGCTTGTAATACCGCTTCCCTTAGGTCACCAACTGTCTCATACTTTCTTTTGTATACTTTGTTTTTTAGCGCACCCCATAAATAGAAGTCTATAACTATCAAATCGGGAGACCGGGCTGGCCATTCGGGTGGGCCATTTCTTCCTATCCAAGAGTTTGGATAGATATGATCTAAGTATTGTCTTACTAATAACGAGTTATGAGTAGGTGCTCCATCATGTTGGAACCACTCAATTTCTAAACGAGTTCTCAAATTCAAGTTATGCAACATGTTTTGGAAACTGTATTGCAAGAAATGCAAGTAGCGCTCCCCAGTAAGTGATTCGTCATAGATAAAAGGCCCCAGAATAGCAGACCCTATGATACCTCACCAAACATTAAAACCAAATTTTATCTGAGGTCGTCTTTGTTCTACATGGAAAGGGTTTTCTTTAGCCCAGATATGCTCATTGTGTCTATTGAACATACCGCAGTTAGCAATTCTAGTTTCATCTGACCATAACACCTTTAATGGAAACTGTTGATTGTCAAGGCACATGTCTCTAAACCATATACAAAACAAAATACGTCGATGTTCGTCACCAGCATGCAAAGTGTGAGAAACTGAAAGTTTGTACGGGTGGAACTTGCGCGCTTTCAGTACCTTAACCACAGTACGTTGAGTTGTGCCAGCTTCTGCCGCAATCTCACGAGTTGATGTAGAAGAATTTTGATTTACCATTGCCAAAACATTTATTTGTGCTTTTTCGTTAATTTGAATACGTTTCTTTGGTGGTTTAGTAAAAGATCCATATATGCGTAAACTATCGTAAAGCCTCTTAAATGTACATACAGCAGGTTGACGACGATTAAAATATCTCTGAAAGTATTCCTCAGCTGCACGAACTGAATTTTTATGGCATATGATATAACATTCCACATTATTCAATTTTTCTTCCTTAGAATATTCCATTTTATCACGAAAACTTCTCAATATTGACTGTAAGTTCAGCACTACTAATGGAATTACTCTCAAATGAAGAAACGTCAAAGTGAAAACAATCTTTTTCATGGCTACCTACATTAAAAGTGAAAATAAGAGAGAAAAGCATCTATAACTACGTTATTTTTACGAATAACTATATCGGGTATTATATCGTTGAAAAGCTCTATAAATGTCCGATTTTTTGAGGTCATAGCCAACTATGGTTTCCATTCAAAAAAAGATAAGTTTGTGTCATATCTCGAAAACAAGAGCTGTCACGCAAACGAGGACATGGCAATCATATTCGTGATATAATTCCCTTCAATTTTGATATTTACACTTTTTTTATAAAATCAAAAACAAAGGGGCTAGAGGGATTTGGCTAAATCGATAGAATTTCGTTTTTTCAAAATATCTAGTAAGGCATGACTTTTTAGAAAATCCGAAAGTGTCATTAAATTGGGCCAGTAAAACTGCAGATCTTTCCCATTTTAATTAAAAACCAAAATTGTTATCAATTTTTTGAGATTTTTTGTAAAAAAAAACAAAAACGAATCGATAAAAAATGTTGAATTTTATGTCAATTAGTCATGTTTAATCATTAGAACAATTTGATGTCGGTTTTGTTTTACTATTAATTTTATCACGTATTTTCGTAAATGACTTGGGCTATAAGTGCCATTTCATCTTTTGGTAATGGGTCCGGATCGTATTTTCAATGTTGAAGAATAGCTTCGTATTTGTGTGACTTTACCATTACTGTATCGATATCAAAGATTATTTCCAGAAATTTGGAAAACTTGCAGTGTTCTATTACATAGTTTGGAGTAATTCTTCTCTTGCGGCTTCTAGCTGCTTTTACACAATTAAACTCTGACTTTTCTAGCAAAAGCACGTCCAAAGGCATCTTGAGTGTTATATATATATTTCTCACTTTGCTAATCGCAAGTTCTTCCGGTCAAGATTGATATATTTTTAATCGTCTGCTACATGAGTTATTTGAACAACGTTTATTTTCCAATGTTCTATTTGCTATATAAGTAAATTGATTGGGGAATGATGTTTGGACGGTATTTATTTTAATTCCCAGGTTCTGTTCTTTTGTTTGAATAATACATTTGATAAGCCAAACAGAATAGTCGGAATAGGGCAATCAAAATAAACAGGTTGTTAAATGCTTGCCAACGTTTCGCTTTATTATATTCAAAGCTTCATCAGGGCTTGCATTTGTTATTGTTTACCGGGTTGAAAAAATGATAAACCATCACTGGCATTTACAAACACGTATAAACGAAACATACAGAAAATCTTGAGTTTATTAGGCGAATGAATTATTTCAAATATAATAATTTGTTTTCTTATTTAAAAGGAACTCTTATCAAGCCAAACCACGTTTTCTAGTTTAAATAAACTAGTTTAAATAATCTAGAAAATTTTATCGTGACATTCTGTCCTAGGAGTTAAGGGAGAACAGCAATTGCACGGAACGGCTCCAGATTCGGAACCTCTGTGTACTGATTCTCTCGAAAATCCTAGATGTCGGTCTTACATCTCGCGTCTTCAAATTTAACGAAATGCATCAAATGCATAAAGAAGTGTTCGAGAGGACATTCAATTGTGGGAAGCGCAACTGATGAAGGTTCCCGACCAGAAACAATATATATTATATTTATGTATAATATATATTGTCTTGCGTACAAAGGAATGACACCTCGAAGAGAGTACATTTGTTATTGTTTATTTTTAGAATGATCTTCTAGGCCTTCTTTTTCCTTTGACTTGGCCTTGCATTATTTCTCCATTCTTTCTTTTCTAATTGAGCAGCTGAAGAATTTTATGTTCGGCCTTTGATTTGTTGATAAAAGTCTTTTCCTGATCTGGATGTTCCTTTATCCAAGTTTCCAACACATAAGTGACTATAGGGCATAAAAGCTATTCCAGGCTTATACTCCAGAATCCTATTCAGATTTTGGTGAGTCTCCCCAGTCTCATTTCCTGTTGACTTTCCGTTTTTATGAAATTAGGGCGCTAGGAATGTTACTTTTCTGTGGTCTAGATATCATTAATAATAGCTGATGATGGCGACAGTGCTTCTTCTCTATGTGTTATAATCAGAGCCCATTTTTTGGTAGAGTGTAAGCATAAGTGAGAAAATATGTAAATGGCATTAAATGCTATTTCCTGGACATAAAAGCTGCTTGAAGTTTAGACATTGCAGAAACAATGAACTCGTTAGAGTAACTTCTCTAACAAAACGTCAAAACAATTTCACATTTATTCTACAGTTTTCAATCGGATAAGGTTCGTTCCAAACTCCTCTAGTCAGCAATAACTCTACAGCACTCCATAGACAACTCCTATCACTCGTAATAATTTTATTTTCGTAGTTTGCGATTGAAATGAAAGATAGAAAGATACTCTCTCTCCCGTCGAAATTGTAAAATGCGAAGTTTTATCAACGCGAACTCCTCCTGACTCTCTATAACAAAGTATAGAAGTTTTCCCGAACACAATCAAAACTTGTGTTTCACTGTAAGTTTTACGTACAAAAATATAGGATGTCATCTTTAATTCCGTTTGGTAAAAGAAGACCGGAGACGTACCGAACTGAATACCAATGACAAAAGTGAGATTGAATTATCTATGCAAAACCACGTTTTCATCGGAAAAGTTTGATTCATTCGGATCGGGGGGATCGACGCCTGATTATGAGCTGTGTGGTGCAAAACGTATGAAAGGGATCGACGTTATTACGAAAAGAAAAAAAAATGGTGTTTACACACAGACTTCGTTAGAGTAACTTTCGAATTGATATTTCGGATTCGGAATGTGTTTATAAGCTGTAAAAATTTTCAGAGCTGAGACTCTATTAACTGGGGGCTTTCAGAATTTGTTTGGTCTGATAGAGTAACTTATTATTAAAGAAAATTATGAGTATGTTGACTTTTTAAAAGTTTTATAAGACACGGTGACATTTTTTAGGATATTATTGAGACTTTTCGTGAGACTTTGGTCCAGAATTGTTTGAGACTTTTCGTGAGACATTTTCTGAAACTTATATGAGGACTTTTTTTTTCGAGACTTAATCGAGACATTTTCGGAACTATTACCAAGTCTATTTTGAACCTGTTTTCGAGATTTTTTGAAAGAACGTTTTCGATACTTTTTTCTATAATTTTTAGAGACTTGTGTCGAAATTTTTTCGTCACTTATTTGACATTTTTTAAATTTTTAAAATTTTTGAAATTTTTACTTTTTTTATATCTCTGACATGTTTGACATTTTTGAAACAATTGGCATTTTTTACTGTTTCGACAATTTTGATATCTTTGAAATTTTTAACATTTTTGACCTTTTTAACAGTTTTGACATTTGTCATTTTTTACTTTTTTGGCGTTTTTGCCATTTCTGACTTTTTCGACATTTTTTACTTTTTTGATATTTCTAGCATTTTTGACTTGTTTGATATTTTTGACATTTTTGACCGTTTTGAAATTTTTGACATTTTTGGCATTTTTGACATTTTTGATATTTTGACATTTGTGGCATTTTTTACTTTTTTGCCATTTTTGACATTTCTGAGTTTTTCGACATTTTTTACTTTTTTTGACATTTCTAGCATTTCTGACATGTTTGATATTTCTGACATTTCTAACATTTTTCAGATTTTGAAATTTGTGGAATTTTTTACTTTTTTGACATTTTTGACATTTCTGACTTTTTCGACATTTCTAGCATTTTTGACATTTTTTAGATTTTTTACATTTTTTACATTTCTGTATTTTTGACAGTTTTGACATTTTTAACATTTTTGATAATTTTAACAATTTTGACATTTTCAAAATTTTTGGTATTTTTGACATTTTAGGAAAATTAGATTAGAATTAGATTCTTTACATATTTGATTTTTTTGTAATTTTTGAGACACCTTGAAATTTTTTAGGATATTTGACTTTTTAAGATTTTTTAAACAATCATGAGTTGTCGTCGGTCTTTACATTTAGCGTCTTCATGATTGACATTTTTGAAATATTTGACATTTTTTACACTTTTGACATTTTTAACATTTTTGACATTATTTTGGACATTTCTGACATTTTGGACATTTTTATTGTTTATTACATTTTTGACATTTCTGACATGTTTGACATTTTGGACATCTTTGACATTTTTGACATCTGACATTTTAGACATTTTAAATATTTTTTTATATTATTGGCTTTTTGAAATTTCTCAAATATTTGAATTTATTTAAATTTTGACGTTCTTTACATTTTTGACAGTTTTGGCATTATTGACAGTATTGACATTTTTGACATTTGTCAAATATTTGACATTTTTGAAAATTTTTAACATTTTTAACATTTTAGGAAAATTTTTTTCTGAAAATTTTGACGTATTTGATGTTTTTAACACTTAAAATTTTTGATATTTTTGACATTGCTGACATTTTTAACATTTAGTTAAGGTTGTATGACCCATTAATAAGACAGAACTGTGTATGGATTATTTAAAACAACATTATTTTCTGAATTTATACAAATGATACATATTTGTTGTCCTCTCAAAAATGTAAGTAAAAAGTGAAAAATCACCAACAAAATACTATTTAGTGATTCATTGGATTGTTTATCAATATCTATTTCACTATAGGAATGAATTCGGGGGTATGGGGGTGAAAAAAGAACAAAAAACAAAAAAAATTATTGATGAGTCTCGTAAGTGAATTTTCAGTCAATTAGCTATAATGTGGCGTGAGAGAATTAAAATCTGTATTTCGGCAAACTCTCGAGACGCATTTTATAATTAAGATAAGATAACTTGTAACGGTCACCTTGTTTTATCATGGGAATATTTGTATTATTAGATCATCATTATACAAAGCGCACATCCATTGTGAAGACTAGTTTTAGTCAGTTGAATAAATTATATTTTTGTATAACGCTCCCTTATTTCTGCCATGTCTGTAAATCTATACAGTGATGGGCAAATGTGTGGAACCAAGTAAATATCTCTTAGTCTAAGATCCCGTCATAAAACGACCTTCACCAAGATGCTTATTTAATGAAACGTATTTTATATTTAATTTAATATGTCAATAAATATAATCCATATGGGTTGCCTAGCAAATTTCAGTCCAGTGTATGTTTAATTAATAATTTAAAAAATATATTTTTTTAAACATTTCACCGGTATGATTATTAGATAAATTCTATACCAATCGAAAGTATGAAGCCCATAGAATATGCAAACGTTAGGTTGCCTATTCTTTTCCGGTCACAACTATCGGGTTGCCAGGTATAAACAGGTAAATCTGTACTAGCATTTTGCAACGGTCTGTTTATTGAATGAAATTTAAATGAAATTAAAGATTATTTTATTCTGAACACGGTGGTATAAGGTTGTCTGCGAAAAATCAGTCCAGAATTGCGGTTGTCGAATTTTAAAAAGTTAAATATTGCTCCGAGTGAATGTGTGCGACTGAGAGGTCCCAACCAACCATCCCATGCGATAGAAGAGGACACAGCATAGCAGCTGTTTAAAGTCCGCCCATTTGAAGAAAGAGACTGCGCATGCTATTTGGGCTTGGAAAAGAAAAGGGTAGTGATAGACTATGCATCATTTTGAAGTAGTTTATTATTAAAATAGAGAAATAGTTATTTAATTTTTTTTTATCAATTAATTATTTATGTGTACATTTTTTATGTGACACTAAAGTATATATACATCTTTAGTAAATAAGAAGGTTATAGTGATACATATATAATACTACCCTAATTAAAAATATTGATTCAAAAAAATTAAAAAAATTTACTACATGCAATTATAAATCTATAAATGTAAACAGAGAAATTGAAATTAATTGAAACTATTGGAAAAAATTCAAAACTCATAAAACTGTTTTTTTTAATCCGGGTAATTTTGCAAATTTTATTTTTATTATAAGAAGACACAATAAAAAAACAACAATTAAAAAATTACTTTTATTTATTGTAAAAAATTAGAAATACATTTTTTTAAAATTATTCAGAATCTGTGTCATCGGACATAAAACTACGATCTTCAACTTCTGAATCTTCTTCATCATCACTCTCTGTTACACCTTTTTCGACAATGTCTTCTATCTTTAAAGGCGTAAGATCCCCATTGAATGGTACTGGTTTTAAATATTCATCTAAGAACCATCCGCAGTTCTCAGGCTGAAGTTTCACGCATATTGGATCCGTTGCATTAAGCCACATGAAATTTACGAAAATAGTTCGTAAAATTTTCTGACACGGATTCTGAATAATTTAAAAAAAAGTGTATTTCTAATTTTTTACAATAAATAGAAGTAATTTTTTAATTGTTGTTTTTTTATTGTGTCTTCTTATAATAAAAATAAAATTTGTAAGATTACCCGGATTAAAAAAAAACACTTTTATGAGTTTTGAATTTTTTCCAATAGTTTCAATTGATTTCAATTTCTCTGTTTACATTTATAGATTTATAATTTGCATGTAGTAAATTTTTTAATTTTTTTTGAATAAATATTTTTAATTAGGGTAGTATTATATATGTATCACTATAACCTTCTTTTTTACTAAAGATGTATATATACTTTAGTGTCACATAAAAAATATACACATAAATAATTAATTGAGAAAAAAAAATTAAATAACTATTTCTCTATTTTAATAATAAACTACTTCAAAATGATGCATAGTCTATCGCTACCCTTTTCTTTTCCAAGCCCAAATAGCATGCGCAGTCTCTTTCTTTAAATGGGCCGACTTTAAACAGCTGCTATGCTGTGTCCTCTTCTATCGCATGTGATGGTTGGTTGGGATCTCTCAGTCGCACACATTCACTCGGAGCAATATTTAACTTTTTAAAATTCGACAACCGCAATTCTGGACTGATTTTTCGCAGGCGACCTTATACCACCGTGTTCAGAATAAAATAATCTTTAATTTCATTTAAATTTCATTCAATAAACAGACCGTTGCAAAATGCTAGTACAGATTTACCTGTTTATACCTGGCAACCCGATAGTTGTGACTGGAAAAGAATAGGCAACCTAACGTTTGCATATTCTATGGGCTTCATACTTTCGATTGGTATAGAATTTATCTAATAATCA
The DNA here is from genome assembly GCA_034190945.1 of Octodonta nipae. Taxonomy (NCBI): domain Eukaryota; kingdom Metazoa; phylum Arthropoda; class Insecta; order Coleoptera; family Chrysomelidae; genus Octodonta; species Octodonta nipae. Next base: position 86,906,203 of record CM067223.1, on the reverse strand, counting down.
TACCGGTGAAATGTTTAAAAAAATATATTTTTTAAATTATTAATTAAACATACTCTGGACTGAAATTTGCTAGGCAACCAATATGGATTATATTTATTGACATATAAAATTAAATATAAAATACGTTTCATTAAATAAGCATCTCGGTGAAGGTCGTTTTATAACGGGATCTTATACTATCTGGAATTATTAGAGATATCAAAATGAAATTCGGAAGGTGGATAATGCAGTAGATTGTCTATTTGTCTCCAAAATTTTTTTTAATTTTGAACTTCCTGTTTTACCGGAAGTAATGTCGATTTTAAAATTTGCAATAAAACACCCTCTATAGAATTTTAGTTTCAGATGAAACATTTTATTGCGAATACAAAAATATTGGGTTTGATATTGTTTACTTCAATACCTACCGAGATATTAACAGAAAAGTAACTAAGGAAAGGAAAAATTCGACGGTAGCTAAACTCGGTTCAGATTTCTTTTGCGCCCGATGTAAACAAACCTCTCGGTAAGGATTTGTATTTCTATTGGCCAATCGGTGGCATTATACCGTCACAGCCAACAGCACTGCTTGTTCCAGAGTCGAATACACGTGCGTTTATTTAAATAAGGAACAAATTAAATCTGAATCAAGTTTAGTAGTCCATGAAATTCATTGCAGAAGTGACAGTAGTTGTCAAAATAAGTTATTAGTTTTTTTTATTTGAACGTAAAAAGATTGTATTGTTTTAATTTGATCGTAAAATGGTCGAATTAAGTGAAAGAGAAAGAATAAAAATATTAATGATGATTGGGTATTGGGAGAGGAAAAGGACGCATCAAGAAGTTTGTGACCTTTTTAACATTGCTCATCCTAATACACAAATATCCCGTTCAGTAGTGATGAAAACTTTGGGAAGGTACGACACAAGTGGAACAGTTAGCAATTAACCAAAAAGTGGACCGTTAAAAAGTGCAAGTAATGAAGGTGTAGCTCAAAATGTTGCTATATCTTTGGAAGAAAATCCTTACTTATCCACTACGTCGTTCAGTAGGAAGGATATTAAGGCGAGAAAAATATCATCCAAACAAAATTCGCCTCGTTCAAGAACTCTCCGAAGACGATTTCGACAGACGTTTGCAATTTTGTGAAACGATGATGGATATTTGTAACAGTGATAATAATTTTATAAGAAATGTGGTGTTTTCAGACGAGGATACATTTTGGTTAAATGGTACGGTTAATCGACATAACTGCCGCTACTGGTCGCAAAGTAATCCTAATTGGGTGCAAGAGGCTCATACACAACATCCCCAAAAATTGAAGGTGTGAACGTGTGGGGCGGCATTTCTAACAAAAGAATTGTGGGACCCTTCTTCCTACAAGAAACGTTAAACAGAGGTAGGTATTTACAGCTCTTGGAGACACAAGTTATTCCGGCATTGGAGGTAAATGGATAATTACCAAATAATATCTGGTTTCAGTTGGATTGAGCACCACCCATTTAGATAGGACATTTAGATAGGACATTTCATCACAGATGGATTGGAAGAAGGGGTACTTACGAATGGCCTGCACGAAGTCCTGACCGTAATCCACTAGCCTATTTTCTGTGGGGTTACTTAAAGTCTAAGGTTTATGTTGATAGACCAAATAATTTGCAAGAATTAACTGCAAGAATAACTCAAGACATCCAGAGAATTACACCAGAAGTAATAGCTATTGTTACTAGAGAATTTAAAAACCGACTTGCTTATTGTCAAGAAGTAAACGGTGCTCAGTTTGAACATCTAATACATTAAGTTTAGTTAAGTTTCAATGTTTTAAAAATCACTTAGATTTAGTCAATAATTATGATTATGTATTTCTTTAATGGATATTAGATTTTTCCGTTTCTTAATTACTTTTCTGTTAATATCTCGGTAGGTATTGAAGTAAACAACATTAAACCCGATATTTTTGTATTCGCAATAAAATGTTTCATCAGAAACTGAAATACTGTACAGGGTGTTTCGTTGCAAATTTTAAAATCGACATTACTTCCGGTAAAACAGGCATTTCAAAATTGTAAAAAAAATTGGAAACAAATAGATTGCCTATTTTTTTTCCTGCAGTATCCACCTTCCAAATTTCATTTTGATATCTCTAATAATTCCAGAGATATTTGCTTGGTTCCACACATTTGCCCATCACTGTATATACCCACAGAAATATCGAAATAGCCATTTAATTATGGACCTTAAATTCAATGAATAAATATTTTCAACGTATTACCCCAGCATGTAATTTCATCAAACAATATGGTAAACCTGCCGGCTTTAGTTATAATATTATATTGTAGTGGTGCATTGTTCAAAATCGGAAACGTTGCTATTGACAGAATCCACTGAATAGAAATCGTGAATAATTCATTTTTATTGACATTTTCATAAAATGAAGTTCCACATATCCCGACCCAGCCCCCCTGCTCCCCCAAAGCCATATAAAAATAATCGTAAAGCGAAACCCAGTTGTACAATTTGCACTGATCGACCGGCGTTTTTCATTGAAAAGGAACAACAACAGCACCAGCACACAGGCACAACGGATACACATGAGTTCGCGAATCTGGGTTATTTCGTGGCCATATTCCGATCGGTTAAATTTCAGAATAACGGTTCGAATTATCGCAACAATAGTCTTACCATTAAACTGACAAACTGGTCGATAGTCGTTTGTTCCTTTTTGAATTTCTGTTGGAGATATAAACGTAGAGTGGTGGTTTTGTAATCGTTGTTGTTTTGTTTAATAACCGCTTGCTGGAAAGTTCGGTGTTTATAAAATTGGGGGATTCCTAGTAGTTTGAGTTAAATGAGTTGTCTGTTTTTTGTTACATTTTGATGTTTTGTGTAAACGTGAGGCAAACAGAATTAAAAAATAATAAACTACTTAGAAAAGTTGAATATAAACACATTAACATGTATCTCAAATTTTAAATCTATCTATCCAAATACCGTAATAAGGGGTATATATAGAGTTTTGTATGATACACCAAATACCAGTTGTTCCGGTATCAATAAATCTAATAAAGAGAAAACATTTATAAAAAATCATTAACATTCAACACCAAACTGGTCCAAGCAATCCTGACACCCAATATAATTAATTATATTATTACAACAAGATCTTTTAGAAAGATTAAAATGAGTGGGCAACATATTTTGTTATATTCAAAACAAGAAATACACTTAAATCCATTTTATCATAAACTATAAACACAAATGTATAGACACAAAGTTTTGTACCCTAACAACAAAGTTTTATTTTTCTCTCAATGCACCTTAACAACGAAGCTGTCATCATCCAATTTTGGTTTAATTGACATTGCAATCCTTAAAAACAATAATATAAATATCAAGTAGACTAAGAAAAGAACCAAATACAGGGATTTTAAATAAAGATAGAGTGGGACATGAACAACACAAGAACGGTATCAATTGTTATGTCAATGTAACATTAAAATATTTGACAATATCTATTATTAAAAACATATATATGGTCCAACATTTTAATTTTACATTTTAAAATTGTTCCTTTTTTATTCATAGTTTTTAACCATTGACAACGGGGTCTGACCTAAACTCCAAAACGTTTGGAATTGATGTTATTTCCCAAAAAGTACTTAAACCTAACAGCAGGGTTTTCATGATGACTTGATTTGATTTGATAAACTTACACTTTATTTAAAAAATTGTGACAATCGTTTCGCGTCCGATGGAGCTTAATCATACAATGGTAGTACCTTAAGAAAATCAATACTTATAAACTAAATAGACAATAAAATAATAATAATAAGTAGATAAGTAATAAGTGTATTACTCAAATCATCATGAATTTCAACTTCCACCAAGTATCAGCCAACTCAATCCAAAGTAGGGTTTTCTGTAATATTTAGTAGTAGTTTTGGGACTATTCCTGTTGTTGACATAACAAATGGTACAATTCGTGTGTTATTCATGTCCTACTGTGTGTTTATTTCAAATTCCAAATCCCTGTATTGGGCTATTTTTTCAGCCTGCTTAATATTTATATTATTATTTTTAGGAATTGTTATGGCAATTAAGGTTGTTTTTCTAGATATTTTACCTACTAAAACTATATCTGGTCTATTGTGAACAACAGTCCGGTCGGTCAGTATCGTGTGGTCTCAGTACAGCTTGTAATTGTTATTTTCTAAAACAGATTGTGGTTTGTATACATTGTATGGCACTCTTACCCACTGCAACAGTTCAAGTTCAGTGCTAGTTCCTATTGCAGTATTTTTGCCACAGCATCGTATGGTTTTTTGCATTCAGTTGCAGCGGACGGTTGACAACCTCCTGTGGGTCTTTAAGGATGTAGTTTAGGTAGTTCTTTGTTGGAATTACTTGATCTTGGATTGCCCATATAAAGCCTTCCGTTTCAGGTTATATATGATCAGAAATCAACCAGTAGTTCGACGCTGAACTGTCGACGTAATATTGGTTGACGTCTCTTATATGTCTTCCATGAAGAGGCTTCTCTCGCCATTTCAGCAGTTTCTGATCAGTTGAATGGTGGTGCAATTTGACTTGTTGTTCTGTAAGTCGCAGTGGTAATGAGGCATCAAATTAGCATATGACTCTGTGTAGATCAGATAATTCTGCGAGCTTCTGGAAATGACTACGTAAATTAGAAATTTGTTGATCTAGTAGTTTGCTTATATCGGTCAATCCTTGCCCTCCTTCACACGGTGTCAAAGTTGTACATTCGACAGAGCTCTTTGGAATGTGATTTTGAGCATTTCTTAGTAACACTCGAACTTCCCGTTGTAATTGTTCAATATCTGTCTTGCACCAATTAACTATACCCAAAGTTAGCACTAAATAAGCGGAAGTGTTAATAACCTGAAACAGATTTTTACTGTTAAGTTTGGTTTTCAACAGTCATCTTACCCTTCTATAGAACTCTGTTGTTAAGTCCTTTTTCACGACGGTCATTATGATAATTATTTTACCGTTAACATATTGTACTTTCTACCTAACTAACCAAATTCTCCACCATTATCTTACAGCAATGTATGAGGTATTTAAATATTTAGCATCTAGTTTAATAATTATTTCTAAGGAAGCTTGTCTACTGAGCGAAAGAATTGTCAAATAATTTACAGGCGTTTTTTTATGATCAGTAAGGGGATCTCGGAAACTAGCGGAGATAGAGCAATGGTTAAATTGGGAAAGATTTGCAGTTTCACTGGCCCAATTTAATGACACTTTCGGATTTTTGTAAAAAGTCAGGGCTTATTAGATATTTTGAAAAAACGAAATTCTGTCGATTTAGTCAAATCCCTCTAGCTCTTTTGTTTTCAATTTTATAAAAAAAGTGCAAATAACAAAATTGAAGGGAATTGTATCCCCAATATGATTGTCATGTCCTCGTCTGCGTGACAGATCTCGTTTTCGAGATATGACACAATTTTTTTTTTGAATGCAAACCATAGTTGGCTATGACCTCAAAAATCGGAAATTTTTAGAGCTTTTCAACGATATAATACTCGATATATTTATTCATAAAAATAACGGAGTTATGGATGCTTTTCTCTCTTATTTTCACTTTTAACGCAGATAGCCATGAAATAGATTGATTTATTAATAACTGTTCCAAAAACATTTTACGATTTTTTATTAGGTATATCAGATATAACAAAAAAAAAACTAAATAAGTAGGTACCTACTAAAAACTTAAGAAATTAAAGTACATAATAATGGTTACAATTTATGTTCGAAAACTCCACCAGTGTTATTTAGACAAAAATTGCATCTTTTTAAGATTGACATTACCGCTTTCCTCACAGACCACCTATCAATTTCTTCAGTTGCTTGTAATACCGCCCTTAGGTTACCAACTGTCTCATACTTTCTTTTGTGTACTTTGTTTTTTAGTGCACCCCATAAATAGAAGTCTATAACTGCCAAATCGGGAGACTGGGGTGGCCATTCGCGTGGGCCTTTTCTTCCTATCCAAGAGTTTGGATAGATATTATCTAAGTTTTGTCTTACTAATAACGAGTTATGAGCACGTGCTTTATCATGTTGGAACCACTCAATTTCTAAACGAGTTCTCAAATTCAAATTATGTAACATGTCATGAAAAGTGTATTGCAAGAAATGCAAGTAGCGCTCCACACCAAACATTAAAACCAAATTTTATCTGGGGTTGTCTTTGTTCTACATGGAAAGGGTTTCCTTTAGCCCAAATATGTTCATTGTGTCTATTGAACGTACCGAAGTGAGTAAATCTAGTTTCATCTGACCATAACACCTTTAATGGAAACTGTGGATTGTCAAGGCACATGTTTCTAAACCATGTACAAAACAAAATACGTCGATGTTCGTCACCAGCATGCAAAGTTTGAGAAACTGAAAGTTTGTACGGGTGGAACTTGTGCGCATTCAGTACCTTAACTACAGTTCGTTGAGATGTGTCAGCTTCTGCCGCAATCTCTCTAGTTGATGTAGATGGATTTTGATTTACCATTGCCAAAACATTTATTTGTGCTGCTTTGTTAATTTGATTACGTTCCTTTTGTGGATCCATATCTGCGTAAACTATTGTAAAGCCTCTTAAATGTACGTAGAGAAGGTTGACCACGATTAAAATATCTATGAAAGTATTCCTCAGCTGCACGAACTGAATATTTAAGGTATATGATATAACATTCTACCATATTCAGTTTGTCTTCGTTAGAGTATTCCATTTTATCACGAACTTGTCAATATCGCCTATCAGTTCAGCAATACTAATGGAATTACTCTCAAATGAGGAAACGTCAAAGTAACAACAATTTTTTTTATGGTTACCTACGTTAAAAGTGAAAAAACCATCTAAAGAGAGAAAAGCATGTATAACTTCGTTATTTTTTTTTAATAACTATATCGAGTATTGTATGGTTGAAAAGTTCTAAAAAGTCAAATTTTTTGAGGTCATAGCCAACTATGGTTTCCATTAAAAAACAATTGTGTCATATCTCGAAAACGAGAGATGTCCCGTAAACGAGAACATGACAATTATATTCGGAATACAATTCCCTTCAATTTTGATATTTTCACTTTTTTTATAAAATCAAAAACAAAGGAGCTAGAGGGATTTGACTAAATCGACAGAATTTCGATTTTTTCAAAATATCTAGTAAGCCATGACTTTTTACAAAAATCCGAAAGTGTCATTAAATTGGGCCAGTAAAACTGCAAATCTTTCCTAATTTAACCATTGCTCCGCTAGTTTCCGAGATCCCCATACTGATCATCAAAAAAAAAACTCACCCTGTATAATAAATTAGTGAACATTACCATAGTGAGTTGGTGTTTTAGTATAATTCAAATGAATTTTCAAGTAATGAGCGAGACCATAATCAATATAAATTATTGGTAAATAATTTTGTCAGAAACATGTCGTACATTGCTGATAAACTTTTTTTATGAAATAAGTAAAATAACCATTTCTATTTAACAAACAAAAGGCTTGTTACACATTTCCTTTAATTAATTTTCAAAATCCTACTGTGTGCTACTATATCCCAGCTAATACAAACTCCAAACCATTATAACTCATACAATTTGTCTTAGTAAAGATATTTTCGTATAAAGTATTTAATTATCCTCGAAGAGGAAACGTTTTCATCGTACACAAAACAATAAAACACTTTATGTTGACGAAACGTTTGAAATAAAATTTAGTAATGTCGTAAAGTGACTGTTATAAACAATGCTTGAAGACTTTCTGCAAAGCGATGAATCAGATAACGGCTAGAGAGATGCTTCTTTGGAAGATTTACTGGTCGTGATGAGTATTTTTATTGCCTTCTTACTTCGTTGTAATTTTTTATGAGATTACTTCGGATTTTGATTTTCATTAGCTCTGTTGGTTTTGAAATGTAATTAAAATTGTATTAAGTTACTGATTTCTTTGTTCTTTACTTTAGTTCATATATATATATATATATATATATATATATATATATATATATATATATATATGTCTAGTCGTAAGGTTTCACGGATGGAACAAGATGAAGAAATATTTATCCGGGAATACATCCGTTCGTTATATTGGTTCATGTTTGAATCCTCCAGACGTTTCGCCAAGGTCTCTCTTGGCATTCTCAATGCGTTGTTACGGTGAACTGAGAGGTGATCTACCTGAGCTTTTTATTTTAAATCCCTCCGTCCGAGGTTATATCGCGCCTGATTGGTCGGTGTTGACTCCGCCCCCTTTGCTGCCGTGTCAGGTGTCTCACTTGTTGACGGGTTTATATTTTGCGTGGCTAATTCTGTTTTATTTTGATGTTGAATAATTGTCTTCCATGTATTAGAAAGGTGCAGGGCGTCATCTATTTTGTTTAGATCTCCACTTTTCTCGATTTCAATGGCTTCTAGTATTAGTCTGGTTTTGTAATGAGTTGTTTGTGCGATCTGTTTGCAACTATCGAAATTGATTTTACGGCCCGATTGTTGTTGGTGTTAGAACATAGCCGATGTTGTCTGTTTATTTTTGACAGGTAATCTGTACTCATCTAAACGGGCTGAAATTCTCCTGTTCGTTTGTCCGACGTATACCTTGTCGCACGTTCCACAAGTTATACTATATACCCCTTGGTTTTCAAGTTTAACTTTTGGTGTGGGATTTCCTAAACTTGTGCGTATGGTCTGGTGCGGTTTGTATGCTGTCGCTATGTCATGCCTTCGAAGAATTCTGCCAATTCTGTCCATTGTCCCTTTAGTATATGGTAAGACTGCTTTTGGTTTTTCGGTGAGGTCATCATTTGGTTTTGGCTCAAGGTGTTGTTGTGCTATTGCCATTTTGATCGTGTGGTTTGTGTATCCGTTTTGTCGTAGAGCGTTAGTTATCTGTTTTAATTCGCGTGTTTTGTTATTGTCGTCCGTCAGTCGTATGGATCTGGAAACTAGCGTGTTGGCAACTCCCTGTATTTGAGAAGGGTGGTGATGGGATTTGTAGTTTAAGTATCTGTTCGTGTGTGTTGGCTTTCCACATACGGTGTGGTCGAAGTGCCTATTCTGGGGGTTTTTTCTTAAGAGGACGTCAAGAAATTGAATCCTGGGGTGTATGGAGTTTAGGTGTTCCAGAAAATTAAGAAGTTCTTGTTTGCCGAAAGACCATATGACAAATACATCATCGACGTATCTTAGCCATAACTTTGATTTCAGGTTTGCTGTCTGTAGTGCCTTTTTTCGGAATAGGTCATGAAGAGGTTTGTCACCGCTGGTGATAATGATGACCCCATTGCTGCTCCGTCGGTTTGTTTATATATGCGGTTGTCATACTTAAAATAGGCACTTTTGAGGCAGTGTCGTGACAAATCTATTATGAATTGTGGGAGGTCTTCATTCTCAGATATTTGTTGAAGTGCTTCTTCTACTGGTATGCTTGGATATAAGATCTTAACATCGAAACTAGCTATGATATCTTCTGGTTCTATGGAAATACTGTTTTTAATGTAACAATCTGCTTTTTCCACGATTGGTTGTAGAGTGATGGCTAGATAGTTTTTGTGGATTTTGGGCAAACCTTAGAGCTTTGGGCATCGACTTGACTTTTTTCTAGGTATCAGTTTTTTCTGTAGTTCTTCTTCTATGTAGTGTTCATTACGACGGTGGAGTTTTCTTTATCAGCAGGTAGTATGGTGATATTTTTGGATTCTTTGAGAGTCTTGAGGGTTTTCATTTCCTGCCGGCTGAGGTTTGGTTGGTTTCTTCATATTGTTCCATCCGTGAAAGCCTACGACTAGACATTTCGTTACTTACATAAGTAGTTGAAAAGATTGTACATGATAGTGAAATTATAAGGCAAGTTGAATAATTGCTTGAAATAAAGGGTGTAATAAAATATAGTTTTACAGGATTATTACAAATTTTATATTGGATAGCCGTAAGCAGATAGTTTTGGATTCTTTGAGAGTCTTGACGTACTGGTAAGAAAAAAACCCAGAATAGGCACTTCGACCACACCGTATATAGAAATCCGACACACACGAACAGATACTTAAACTACAAATCCCATCACCACCCTTCTCAAATACAGGAAGTTGCCAACACGCAAGTTTCCAGATCCATACGACTGACCGACAACAATAACAAAACACACGAATTAAAACAGATAATTAACGCTATACGACAAAACGGATACACAAACCACAGAATCAAAAAGGCAATAGCACAACAACACCTTGAGCCAAAACCAAATTATGACCTCACCGAAAAACCAAAAAGCAGTCTTACCATACATCAAAAGGACAACGGACAGAATTAGCCGAATTCTTCGAAGACATGACATAGCGACAACATACAAACCGCACCAGACCATAGGCCCAAGTTTAGGAAATCCCAAAAGTTAAACTTGAAAACCAAGGGGTATATAACATAACTTGTGGAAGGTGCGACAAGGTATACGTCCGACAAACGAACAGGAGAATTTCAGCCCGTTTAGATGAGCACAGATTAGCTGTCAAAAATAAACAGAAAACATTAGCTCTGTTCCAACACCAACAACAATTGGGTCATAAAATCAATTTCGATAGTTGCAAACAGATCGCACATACAAAACCAGACTAATACGATAAACCATTGAAATCGAGAAAAGTGGACATTTAAACAAAAGAGATGACGCCCTGAACCCTTCTAAGACATGGAAGGCAATTATTCATCATCAAAATAAAACAGAATTAGCCAGGCAAAATACAAACCCGTCAACAAGTGAGACAGCCGACACGGTAGCAAAGGGGGCGGAGTCAACACCGACCAATCAGGCGCGATATAACCTCCGACGGAGGCATGTAAAATAAACAGCTAAGGTAGATCACCTCTCAGTTCACCGTAACAACGCATTGAGAATGCCAAGTGAGACCTTGGCGAAACGTCTACAGGATTCAAACATGAATCAATATAACGAACGGATGTATTCCCGAATAAATATTTCTTCATATTGTTCCATCCGTGAAAGCCTACGAATAGGCTTCCGCGGTCATTACTATGAACAAGGCTAGGTTCCGCGTGAGGACCGCGTCTGAATTTATTATATCGACGTTTCGACTCCTGCTTTGGAGCCATTATCAAGAGACAAAAGTGAAAAAGAGTTTCAGAGTCTACATCGAACTCGGGGCCTCAATCTGCCTACTCCCCAAGAGTCACTAGGTAACTGAACTGTTCAGGATGACATAGAAGGTGCTATAGTTTCTGTAATAAAAAGTTACCGGGTTGTTATAAGGTCGCCTATGTGATTTTTTGTGAGGATCAATATTTTTAATTATGATTGTGTAGTATTAGCTGTTTTTTGGCATAGATTTGTTTAAACAATCATAAAAATAAATGCAGATTGGCATTTTTGGCTGTTAGTAACATGTTTCCTTTTTTGTCGGCATTATTTTGTTTTAAACCATCTTGTGCTCTAATTAAAGTAAAATATTCTTTCCTTCAGTTTGTGTTTCTCTCTGAGTTTGATACTTAAGGTGAAAAAACTTTTACCACGCCATCCGCAAATGTGATTCCCTTACATTCCACATATCGTGAATAAGGTTATTATTTTTTGCTTTGCTTTTATTCAAATTGAGTTCTTTAAAACTTTGCGAATCTAAATATATATTTTTTGCTTCGCTCGAAAAAATCCCCGGTGGAGGGTCGTGATTTATTTGATACGAGAATTTTAGACATAAAGAGTTATAAACAGATTCGAAAATATTATTCCCTGCCTTTTTGGCAGTATATGTTTAGCATAGATATATGTATCCCTACATCTCATTTACATTATCCGTCTCCTATGATAATATCTATAATATATCTATGACATCTGGGACGGCAAGAGTTGTCGTTCTTCCTTTCTGCATAATATATTATTTTATCTAATTCACCTTTTTGGTGTCGACGCTGGAGAAGTTGTTATGTTAAACGCAGCTTAAAAATCTTTGTTCGGATTCGGGAGACGGTTTATAATGTTTTTGGCATCGTCGGTTATTATCAGTTTTGGGGGCGAGATTTAGCTTCTGAAAATTGAGGCGGCAGAGAAAAAATATGTATCAATAAGTAAGAGTTGGTTGTAAAAATACACTCTCTGACAGAGGGAAGTGTTTGAATTTAATTTTGTTTTGTTACAACATATATGCTATGGCAAGGAGTACATGATCAAAATGTGGTAGTTTGATGAATGTTTCTTCTTGTAAACTTTTTTTCATCAATTAACATTGTAGTCGTTATTACATTTGTTAGAACTTACCAATAAACAAATTGTTTTAAACAAAAAGACCTCATCTTTTATCTTCAAAGTCCATTATTTTGACATTGGTAACGTTTGGTATTTCTTGGTCAAATCAGTCAGGAATGATGGAAGCTACAACTTCTTAAAAGATTTAGGTCTACTTAACTTGTAACCCTTTATATATACAGGGTGAGTTTTTTTTTTGATGATCAGTATGGGGATCTCGGAAACTAGCGGAGATAGAGCAATGGTTAAATTGGGAAAGATTTGCAGATTTACTGGCACAATTTAATGACATTTTCGGATTTTTTTTAAAAATCATGGCTTACTAGATATTTTGAAAAAACGAAATTCTGTAGATTTAGTTAAATCCCTCTAGCTCCTTTGTTTATGATTTTATAAAAAAGTGTAAATATCAAAATTGAAGGGAAATGTATCCCGAATATGATTGTCATGTCCTCGTTTGCGTAACGGCTCTCGTTTTCGAGATATGACAAATTTATCTTTTTTTGAATGCAAATCATAGTTGGCTATGACCTCAAAAATCGGACATTTTTAGAGCTTTGCAACGATATAATTTTCGATATAGTTATTCATAAAAATAACGGAGATATGGATGCTTTTCTCTCTTATTTTCACTTTTAACGTAGTTGGCCATGAAAAAGATTGTTTTCACTTTGACGTTTCCTCATTTGAGAGTAATTCCATTAGTAGTGCTGAACTGACACTCGATATTGACAAGTTTTCGTGATAAAATGGAATATTCTAACGAAGAGAAACTGAATATTGTGGAATGTTATATCATATGCCATAAAAATCCAGTTCGTGCAGGTGAGGTATACTTTCATAGATATTTTAATCGTGGTCAACCTGCTTTATGTACGATAGTTTACGCAGATGTGGATCTTTTACTAAACCACCAAAGAACGTAATCAAATTAACGAAGCTGCACAAATAAATGTTTTGGCAATGGTAAATCAAAATTCATTTACATCAACTCGTGAGATTGCACATCTCAACGAACTGTAGTTAAGGTACTGAAAGCGCACAAGTTCCACCCGTACAGACTTTCAGTTTCTCAAACTTAGCATGCTGGTGACGAACATCGACGTATTTTGTTTTGTACATGGTTTAGAGTTATGTGCCTAGACAATCCACAGTTTCCATTAAAGGTGTTATGGTCAGATGAAAGTAGATTTACTAACTGCGGTATGTTCAATAGACACCATACCTGGGCTAAAGAAAACCCTTTCCATATAGAACAAAGACGACCCCAGATAAAATTTGGTTTTAATGTTTGGTGTGGTATCATAGGGTCTACTATTCTGGGGCTTTATATCTATGCCGAATCACTTACTGGGGAGCGCTACTTGCATTTCTTGCAATACAGTTTTCAAGACATGTTGCATAATTTGAATTTGAGAACTCGTTTAGAAATTGAGTGGAGCACCTGCTCATAACTCGTTATTAGTAAGACGACACTTAGATAAGTGGATAAGTGGACTTCCACTTCAGACACCACGGAGAGCAGACCAAGCGAAGAACGACCTAGTCGACGATCTTGGATACGAAGTAGTCCGGAAAGGTCCAAACCTGCAGCCACCTGTTGGAAGAAGAGGAAAAGCCTTATGAAAATGCCAAGTGAGATTTTGGCGAAACGTCAGGCGACCGTTCCTTTACAGGGACAAAACTTTCAACGAACGAACACTCGGACCATCAAAAGAGCTACAGATAGTTCCGTCCGTGCCAACTTGTTTTCAAACATATATACATATATATATATATATATATATATATATATATGTAGAAAGGTTTCTGGGGTCATTATTATGAACTAGGCTAGGTCCCGGTGAGAACCGCGTCTGAATTTATTAAATGCTCGACATTATTACAATTTTTAGTAATACACAAAATTCTAATGAACTTTGATTGATTACAATTTGAGACATTATAAAAAAGGTTCATCTCCCTTTTTTATAGTTGGAAAAGCTACATAAACGTTTATTATACAATTTTTAGTGCAATGGCATAATTAGATACAGTATATAATCTTAATTGATAACAATTTTAGGTATTAACAAGAATAAAGATACTGCATTTTTAAGCAAAATTCCAATATGCTGACTTTTTCTCTTAAAATTATTAATAAAAAGGAATCGTTTGATTTGTGAATACACACTGTATATACAGACCTCCCTTTCGGTATCCCCAGCAATAAGATTCAGTATAAACCGTCTGAATTCCATAGATACAGACAAATTGTGAACATCCTTCCTTTTTAAGTCGATTAAAAAATGTTTCTTACACCCAAATTAAGTTGTACGGGTATTTCAAGACCAAGTGTGATCGGTCGGAAAAAAGTGTCAAAACAAATTAAATTTTTGCATTTTACTACTATACAATTCTATTTTCATAGGTGTAAGTTTGAGCCTCTTTTAAGATTTCGGTTCACAAACAATCCATATCAGCAACTATTCAAATTTCGCTCTGTTCCACAACATCATCAAGCTAATTACAAACACAATTCACAATTCAACGATCACCATTTCGTCTGTATGGCCCATTCAACAAGTTCCCATTTTCAACTAAACGGATTTCGCTGCGCTATCAACGCTTTCCCATTATCCAATTCATATTTGAAAAACAAAATGATGAAGTCATTTTTCCAATGTAGTTGTTCACACAGCTACGATTTCGCCGTACAACAAACAACACAAACACACACTCATAGTCGGCCAGTGGCAGTTTCATAAACCGGCTGACTGGGGGGGAAAGGAAGTCGTGAATTTTTGAAATAAATACCAGGATATATAATATTAAAGCATGCTTTTCGTTTATCGTTCAAATTTATTGTGCGGGGACCAGAATGAAACGACTGACTCTATTATTTATTCACTACGAACACGATATTTACAGTCACGTTAGAATTTTTGCTCTGTATCCTGGTGATGTTATTAAAACACCACGACTGCTGCGTACGGTGTTAGTATTTGTAATTTATTGTTTAGGTTTTTCTCCCCATTCATGTGTTCAGTTTTTTTTTCTAATCTGACTATTTTAATCTTGAAATATGTACGACTGTGACTCAAGGTGTGACTGTTAGTCATAGAAATAATGAACTGCACAAGTGGCTTCTTATCAGGCCTAGATGAAATTAATTTAAATGTTAGCTTAGGACGCCACATTCGTTTAAGCCATATTACTATTTTACGTTTTCTAATAATTTTATGCTTTCTTTATTGTTTAGTTTATTTTTGATTTATAATTTTCAAATACTTATTTGAAGGAAGCCAATTGTGGCGACTGAAACCCTAATGAACAGGCAAAATAATCTAAACTAGTAGTCGTCCAGTGGTTGAAATTCCCTATTTCATGAAATTGTCAAAAGTGTATTTTTATAAGAAACAGAGTTGTGGAGAAATCGGAGAAGTAGATGCAATGACCAAAATTGTTCACTCGTATTGAAAAATCTATTGCAATAAAAAAAATAATAAAAATGTAATCAAATATCCTTTTTCGAAATATTGTTGACAATTGAATGACCCCCCAAATTGTTGACTGGAACCGCTCCTGGCAAAATATTCGATATAATAATTGGAAGATTGTTCTTTGCAACCTAAAAGTTTTCGTCATTTGCGGTTACAATCAAGTTCAGGAATACTAAAGAAAAGGGAGGACCAACAATCCTAGGAGAACTTAAATATTTAGTACGTTCTCTATTGTCTGTCAATTTTTATTGTCTGCCAATTTTTAACACAACACCTTCTCGAAGGTTGTGATAATAATATACAGTGTGTCCGGTTATGGACTAGCGATAATTTAAATACATGTACAGCAACCATTTTAGTACACAAATACACCACATACTAGGGCTCAATACCCCACCCCTCCATATGGCAGCCATTTTCATTTTTTTTCCACTAAATCGAAAGTTTTTGAGTTAATCTACAAAACAACACTAAATTCACAACTGCATGTTTATTACTTTAGGAGTTATTGTTGTTTGCACATAGCGTATGCCCAAGTACAAAACAGAGTTACCTTTATTATACCGGCAACATATGTGATTGCAGCTAGATGGTGCACCCGTGCCCTATTCTCGAGCATTGAGAGAATATTTGAACAATAACTATGCATCGTGGATCGGTCGCGGTGGTGTAGTAGCATGGTCAGCTCGCTCGCCCGATTTGACCCCCTTGGACTATTTTTTGTGGTGTGATATGAAGCAAAATGAATATGCTACAGTACCAAACACCAAGATAAGATCAGACCTAAAACTAATTAAGCGCTCAACTGCCCAGATAGTACACAGAGCATTAACTTGTCAACAAGCTGGAGGTGGGCACTTTAAACAACTGCTGTAGGATAAAATTTAATGAGTATAAAAGATTATAAAAGTAAAAAATAAAAATTAATAAGAATTTTGTGTGGTTTTAATGTTTACCTGTTTAAAGTCTCAACAAAGGTCTTTTGTGCTTGCGCATACGCTATGTTCAAACAACAATAACTCCTAAAGAAATAAACATACAGTTCTGAATTTACTGTTGTATTGTAGCTTAACTCAACACCTTTCGATTTAGTGAAAAAAAAAATGAAAGGTTATCGGGACTGCTTTTGCATTGATTTGCAATAGTTTGTTGATTTGCATTTTTTTACCCTTTTTTGCATTTCATCTCTTTTTCAAAAGTTAAGAAAACGTTAACACTTTGATTTGAAATGTTGTTGATAGACAATATTATAGTCTGTCGAATAAGCCTATTTTTATCTCAGTAAGACTAAAACTTTAAGAGATATAAACTTTTTGGTTCACACATAGAGAATTGGTTATCAAAAAAAAACAAAACAAAATGGCTGCCATTTGGCCGGGTGGGGTATTGAGCCCTAGTATATGGTGTATTTGTGGATTAAAATAGTGGCTTTACATGTATTTAGATTATCGCTAGTCCATAACCGGATACACTGTATTAATCGAATAATTAAATTCACATTAAACAGAATATTTAATATGAAAGTTACTGCAACGGGTCCGAAAAATCTATACTGATCTACTACATTATATCCCAATATAATTACTCAATGTCTGGGACCTGTTTCATAGTTATCACACTATATTATTGGAAAAAAATACAAGTTACAAAACACTTGCACTTGTAGTTTCTGTTTCATACTGAAAACATTTTACATCAAATAGTAGTAGTAGAGAAATTAAATTTGGAAGGCCTTCCTTGTTAATAATCCTATATATTCGACCGATTAGGCGATGGGTGGCACCACGTACCGGTTGGTTTAGGAATTAATTTTGTCCGACATATATTATTTTATAGTTATACATGTTATAATATTTCTAAATTAAATTTTTATTTCTTTTTTACCAACCTTGGGTTGACATTTACTTCCTTGAATTTACAGGACACATTTGACATTTTCGCCAATAGTTGTGCATGTTAGGTGGCGCTACTTACTCTTTTTTGCATGATATGTGCTCTGTACTCTCTCGTGCATATTTCGAATGCTAATATTCTGGATTTTATAAGTTGTCACTTGTAGAATAATTTTGATGTTGAAAATTCTACAAGTTACAAAACTACAAGTTACAACTTGATTATGGATCAGGCCCCTGGCGACGGCGGCACTGTCAGTTGTTTGGCGTTGACAGTATGGACGTAAATAATGAATTTTTATTATATTTTATTCAATGAATGAACCAATATTATAAACTATTATTAGCATTCTGCACTGAAGGTCGTCAGTAGCTATCGTTCTGTCTTTGCCTATTCATATATAGATTCTTACTTTGTATTATATCCATTTTCTTCAATTTATAAGTCAAATTTAATGTGTTCCCTAACCACGATGTAAAAGCAATAAACTCATATGTCATCCCAAACAGTCACCATCAAAGAAATTCCTGTTATTGAAGGAAAATAAGAGATTAAACAAAAAATATAAGTAAAAGGTCATATTTGATAAAACATGCCTTTGCTTATTGACCATTACAGGGACTTTTAATGTAAATTTATTTTTATACAGTATGGAACAGCCAATAACGAATAAAGAAGGGCGTTTTGGGAAAAACGCATGGACGTTCGATTTGTATTTGTAAATGCGCATTATTTCAACAAAAAAATATATAGGGTGTTATATGCCACTGGCCAATACCAGCTTTCTTATTTTAAATGCAAGCCCTGTATATTATTTGTTTTTTGGATTCTGCAGAAAATTCTAGACATAATTAACGTACACACCTATCTTCAACTGTTTCGGAAATATTAAGTGTTTTCAGATTTATTACAAAAATTATCATTAAAAAAATATTTATTTCATTTCACTATTACACTTTTATTATTATTTTATTTCACTATTACTCTACATTACACTCGGTACTTAATCCTATGTAGCTCTTGATATTGAGATAGGAAACAAAAATCATTCCTGCGTTCCCGTATATTGAAAAAAAAAACAGTTTTGTTTATTTTCGTCATAACTCATAGCCTTAGTATCTTGTTCTTTGCCTGAATGACAGTGGTGATCAGTGTCAGTGCTATTGCCATTTGAATTTCGTTAACTGTACGTAATAATATCAGAATAATGGTTTATTATCAGAATTATGGGTTATTTATTTATTTAATAATAAAAGCCGCTATCTGGGGATCGCCAGGGCATGTCTGGAGCCGGCGCTGGACACGACAGCATGCGGGCCCAAAGAGTTACAGCCCAAGAACCAGAGGGACCAGAAGAACCACAACTAATACAGTCACAACAACAACGTGACCATCACCAACGGAGTCAAATGAGAACGAGAACTCCACCCGCACAAAGTGTTGCACAGGATTAACAGCCAGCGCTCACTCAAGTGGGACTGAAAAGACAGCGCATGAAATGGATTGGCTCTATGAATAAATTTATAATGCGCACGTTTTACAGAATTACGAACCTTGGCTAGGATAAGGCTGGATATCGCCAAATACTCCCACAATTTGTCAATCGTTCAAAAAAAGGTTCGTGTCGATTGGTCGAAAGAAAAGCTCAAAAAATACAATCGCGGTGCTTCAAAACACGTTTATGACATAGTGGCAGGTGATGAATCGTGGATTGACGCGTATGAGCCCGAAAGTAAACAGCAGGACTGTATGGGTGTTTCAAGATGAGCCGAATTCAACAAAAGTTGTTCGCGCAAGAAAGCACTTCCAAGCAAATGATCGCCTGTTTTTTCGGAAAAACTGGACATGTCGCAACTGTGCCACTAGAACAACCCAGAACAGTCAATTCTGAGTGGTACACAACCATTTGTTTGCCTGTTGCCTTCCAAGAAATGAGGAAAACCAACCGCCGAAGACGAATCACTCTTCACCATGACAATGCGAGCTCTCACACATCGGCTCAAACAACTGCATTTTTGACCACTCAAAACATCGATTTGATGAGTCATCCGCCGTATAGTCCTGACTTGTCACCAAATGACTTCTTTTTATTCCCGTACGTAAAAAACAAACTGAGAGGTCAACGTTTTTCGACACCTGAAGAACCGGTTGCTGCATTCAGAATGCATGTTTTGGAGATACCTCAATCAGAGTGGAAAAAGTGCTTCGACAATTGGTTCAAATGCATTCAAAAGTGTATAGATCTTTATGGGGAATATTTTGAAAAACAATAAAGCTATTTTCGATGATCAATATTTGTTTTTGTTCTCTAATCCTGAAATATGGTGTAGGTTGTCTAGAATTTTCTGGAAAATCCAAATAATAAATAATATACAGGGGCTTGCATTTAAAATAACAGAGTTGGTATTGGCCACTGTTACATGACATACCCTATATAATTGTTTTTTGTTGAAAAAAGCGCCTTTAAAATTACAACTCGACTTTGTCAAGCATTTTACCCAACACTCTCTCCTTTATTTGTTATCGAATTTATTCCATATGGCTGTTCCACACTGTATATGGATTGAAAACTAAGGACCGCAATTTTGACGGTCTTGAGTTGCTGTTACAAATTAGGACATAAGGGTAGCTGTTATACCGCCAAAATTTTGGCAATTTTTGTAAAATATCAAAATAGTTACGACAATTTGCCAATTACCTTAACAAGGTAAACTGACTTTTATATTTATAATGTTATCTAATATTACTTTCGTTCGCAGTTTCGGCAGCAAACACATAATTGGATAAATCGTGAGAGTATCAAACAGACTTGATTACAACATTAATACCTTCCCTTAAATAAATACACACTTCAACATAATATCCCAAATAAACGAAACAGTTTAAATCCTCAGCGCTGCTAAACATAATCATCTTCAAAATAACGAGCCACACAAAATGCAATTACAACAATACATCCTTTAAATCCCCGAAAACAATGAGTTATACCTCCATTATAAAAAAGCTAAATAACGTTGTTAAAACGACCAAAAAAGCCTTTCACAGAGTTTTTCTCGCCACACGCGCCCCCCAACAACTCGCACAACACGAAATGCTCAACAAGCCGCTTTTGTTCAGACGAACAAAGTTGCATACTTGCTATTTACGTTTCTAACCTTCGGAAGCCCAACACAAGCTGCGGATATGTCGGGGATGATTCGCTAATTTACAAAGGAAGCATTTGAACAATGCGATGAAACATGCTTAAGAAAAGTTATGCATGAGGCTTTCTCGCTACTGACGGTGGGAATTTAAAAATCAAATTTAAGTATTCTGGGAATTCAAAATTGTGTAATTCTTTTTGGGTTTGTTAGCATCGCAACGTGACATATATAAAGGGGTTATACATAATGAGGTTGCTGATTGTTAATATTGTGACGACCATTCCTCCGATATTTTTCGGAATCTGGCAGATAGTCTGTCTGACGCCTCGAGGCCGCTATTGAAACTCTTTGAGTGTTCGAGAATCCATCTAGAGCCTTCTTCATTCTGTATTCGATTAGATATTAGTGGCACAAAAGCGTAAAAAAAGTGTTTAATCGAAATATCACAGTTCATAAAATTAATCCTTAATTTTTCTAAAAACTTGTTTACCACAAAATAACATACAATGTGGAACAGCCGAATGGAATAAATTCGTTAACGAATAAACGAAAGCTTGTAGGGAAAAATGCTTGGACCAATAAATTTTTATTTTTAAATGCGCATTTTTTCAACAAAAAAATTGTAAAGGACGAATATGTAAGGAATTTACATATTAGAATTGTGCCTTTTTAATCCGTAGTTTCTTAACTATTGACAACGGGGTCTGATCTAGATCCCGAAACGTTTGAAATATACAGCAATTTTCTTTAAACTGTGGTGTTATTTCCCAGAAAGCACTTAGACATTGAAAAATATGCCACAAGTATCATTCAGAAAACATTTAGAAATGATCTCATACAAACCTCCTTAATATATTCCATAACCTGTCTTTTATTTGCATCAGGATAAACTTTACTTGTATTAAATCTTAGGTTATCGATAACCGATATACGTCAAGGACTCTCTGCGTACCGTGTGTTAGGCCGAGTTCACTGTTTTCATAGACTAGCATGCAGGACAAGCGCTTCTGGGGTGAATTTTTTAGTTGGATATTTGGTCGATTCCTAGAAAGGTGCTATTTGTCCTCACCGTTAATCCTGGCATATCGTATTTTGCGCTTAAGAATGACTGAAAAGGGAAAATGAGTGGTGGTAATTTTTGATAACAAGTCTATGAGATGCCAGCAGGCATACCGAAATTTTAAGGGATTATTCAGAATTTTACTGGCTTGAGTAGCCATTCTTTTCGGGAACTGTCTGGAATCCCTACAGTTGTTTCCCAGTGTTTGGTGGTCGTTGTATGAATAGTTACTAGGAGAAATCTCGCTAGAGGTTATAATATAAAACTTTCTGGTGCTGCTGCATCTACCGAGACACCATCGTGGTGGTATCACTTGCGACCATATTTGCAAGGAAAACCCCTGTCTTATTAGGGCAAGTGTCTCCTGAAATTCAGTATCACATGTCTTGATACAATCTGTAGAATCTCATTTCGAGTGCTGAGACATTGTTTCTTTGTTTTAGGTTTTTTTTTGTGTATGGTTTTATTACGTTTATGGTTTATAGCATACTGATTTGAATTGTCTCGTTAATGGCTTATCGATTTGAATATAATTGGATTGGATGCGTATAAGGTTTGTGGACTCCGACTATTGGAGCATAATTAATTGGATTTGAAGCAATGGGATCAGGTCTTGATGTTTGAAAAATTTGTAAGCGTGCCTTAACTCCGTCTACTCGAGCGTCGGTAATTGGCTGACCTTCAACAAACCTTCAGTTCTGACATCTTACTGGATTTTCTAAGATAAGTGTTATTGACTTATTTGGGATTACTTGATTGTTTGCGATACCGATTATATTTGTATGAAATTATCATAGAGCATCATACTTATTCTACTAAAATACCTCCCCTCGAGCTCGAGTAAAGTGTAATCATCTTCATTCGTTTATTTTCTGAAATAAATAACTGTTATAATCTTATTACGATATAAGAGGTTTAGCTCAGGACACCGTAAAGTCGAGCAATAGTCGATTCATTTTTTAGCTTATCGAACTCTGAATTTGCCTGGCGCCCATATCTAACTCTCACTATATTTCACATCAACGAACCTCCCTGTTTCCACTGAGACACCGGCGATACCTTCTGTCCCCCCCTGCTCTCTAAGAAAGTAAAATCTTTAGGGTGGCAGAACTTTTGACATATCCCCAGAAAAAGTAGTCCAATGACGTGAAATCAGGAGATCGTCCTGGCCATTCTATCAATCCGCGCCTCCCAATCCCCCGATTTGGAAAAATTTGATTCAGGTACTGCTCGCCATTGATTTCGTAATTGGGCGGTGCTCCATTATGCTGAACCCATATTGTATTAGAGGTTTACTGGATCAGAATATAAGTTGGTCAAAGTTGACACATTATTTTGGGGCAGTTCTAAATATTTAATTCCTTCCCAAACATTCACTTTTTTACAATATTGCGTATTTTCTGTGTCATCCAGTGAGGATTCTCATTAGGCCAATAGCGGCAATGTTGACGGCTGACATGACCGTGAAGTGTAAATTTTCTCACATATTGCTAAATTTTTTAATTAAATAATTGTCATATATGTTTTATTTAGTTGAATACAAATTTAATTTTATTAATTTTTTTTCAGGTAAGATTCTCCATTAATTGGTATGTATTGTCCTTTTAATGTTTTAATTTAGAAGTTTGGCTCAAAGTCAATATTTACCTTTTCGAAACGGTTATTTCAATACATACGAAACATCCGTATATACAGGACTTTCATTTCAAAACTAGCCACCCAAGAAAACTTTTAAAATATCTTTATAAGAAAAAAGCAAAAAACACCCTGCTGTTTCAACCCCTAAGCGGGTACATGATACCCCTTTTTAAAGGTTATTTTTGTAAATTATATTATTTCCTAAAGTACAATGCAGTTTTAAACTTTCAAGTTAAAAGAATTATTACTTAGATTTACATTATTAATATTGTATTAGCGTTAGAATTACCTTGTACTTAAATTAGTTGTTTAAAATGTCAGCCATTCTTGGTGAGACAATAAGTCGGAACTCGAATTCCTCCCGCAAATGTTCAATCGAGAGAGTTCTACCAAAAAATCTGAAAAAATTCTTGCCTAAGTTTTTGAGGTGTGTGAGTCCGAATCTGTAATTTGTTTGACTTTGGGCTTTATCTCAGAAGTCATTTAAAGGTCATTTAAGAGTCATTAGAAGGACAAATCAAGAGAGTTCCTCGAAGTTTCCTTGGACTTCCATCGTCTTGAAGTGTTTGATCTCACAACGTTGCAATACCTGTGTATCTGCTATCGTCATCAGGTGAATGATAGGAAATTCAAAGTATCGGTCTTATTTATATTATACCCTTATCCGGTCATGCGTCGCCGGTCATGGTCATTGGGTCTTATCTTGTCCAATCAGCGTCGTCGTACCTAGAGGTTGGTTGCCGGTGATGCGTAGAGGCAGAGGCCGAAGAAGAGCTCTCCAAATATTTTTCCAAACAACAGTCTACAAGAAGGCTACGCATACAGGATTATACCTTCACTACAATTCCAACCACCCATCAGTAACGAAAACTGGCATCATCAAAACACTAATCCATAGAGCCAAAAATATCTGCAGTACACCAGAAGCCCTCAAAGAAGAACAAGTGAAACTTAGAGAAGACCTTTTGGCGAATGGATATCCGGAAACGATCATTACCAAGGCGTTTGAAGAGCTGGACAAACCAACTAGGCAGGAAGAGGGCACCCCGGTAGCAACTCTACTATTACCGTATACTAAAGGCCTGTCAGAGAAACTTAGAAGAATTGCACACAGTTATGGAATCAGAATTATCTTCAAAAGCAACGACATCTTGCGGAGCATGATAACAAGAACGAGGTCCGACGCACCAGCAATACCAAATAACTGTATATACAACATACCGTGTGGATGTGGCAATATTTACATTGGAGAGACAAAGCGACCGCTGGACACCAGGATTAAGGAACACCGCACAGCTACTCAAAGGGCAGAGGTAACGAAGTCTGGGCTAGCTAATCACGCATGGACCGAACACCATAATATCAACTGGGACCAGGCTAGAGCAATTCACAAGGAAGAGCACTGGTACAAAAGAAAATTCATAGAGACATCATATATAATCTCCAACGAAAATATAATTAGCGAGCCTAGCGTCCAAATTAAAAATATTTGGAGAGCTCTTCTTCGGCCTCTGCCTCTACGCATTACCGGTAACCAACCTATAGGTACGACAACGCTGATTGGACAAGATTCTGGGATTCTGAAGCATTGTCTCGAATTTTTTTTCTGCGAGGTTGCTATGAAGGCATGAAAGCCGCTACCCAGGAACTTCTCCAGATAGTGAAACAACTGCGTTGCCCACCGTCACCCGTCACCGCGTGGAGGTGTCCTGGGTTCGGATTAATTGTATAATTCATTCGATTTGACCTTCAAATGACCTCTGGGAAAGAGCTCAAGGTCAAACAAACCACGGATTCGGACTCAAAAACATAAGCAAGAAATTATTCAGATTTTTTGGTTGAACTCTCTTGACTTGACCTTCAAATGCTCTATTGACCCTGACGTGATGAAGGTCAACCAACCCTCTCATCGTAATCAGCGACCCAAAAAACTCCTAGTATCCTATAAGGCATGCCGTGTTCCAGTTTAGATTAAATGTTGACTTCTGTTAATCAGGTAAATCTTTCGTATACTTTTTAGTTAGACGGTATGATTACGTTTGACTACTATTAGAAAATGATTTACGATAAATGCCTTTTTTCGATCCACCCTACAATGTTTTGTTTATTTTGTTTGTTTCCTATTAACATTTGCAAAGTTTTTTACTATTGAGGTAACTTAACAATCAAAAAATATACTTTATAAGCAGCTTCATTCAAAAACATTTAAATGTTCAGCTGTCATGAGTCACGTTAAAACTTGATAAAAATACATCGTGCCAGGAAAAAAAGGTATTAACCAAATTGTCGAATTGATATGTGTAGGCGACATAAGAAAACGCAAATAATAGGCTGACCATCTTCAGAATATAACTTCTGTTCGATTTCGATTATAAAAGAGTTGCTCCTTCTTACGTCATCAACCCCTACAAGAAAACTGATAACGCAAAAAAACCTATAAAAACGTATTGAGATTATACCGACAAAAAAATTGGAGATAAAATCGTCGTACGGAGTAACCGCAGCTATTATTAACTTGCACATAATGATTCCACTCAAAAAACGGAAAGTTATCTTTGCCGCGAAACACAAAAGGAGAAGAATCGATATAAAGCGCGCTCCGTGCTTGCAAGAATGCTAGAAGAAGATTTTATTGCACAGCGGGAGAGATTCGACATCAATTTGCAAGCTAAAACCGTTTTATTGTGTAAAATTCGATAAAGATCTTCGTCAGTCCTACTACGTTCTGATACAATACATTGCGCCGGGTATTTTTGAGACATAATAGCAAGAAGTCCTTCGGGAATCCCTGACTAGTCGTAAACGTCTACTTGAGCATGAAGTTCCGGTGAACATTTCAATATTTTATCAACCTGTGTTCAATGCTGAAATGAAAAATTCTCTAATATGTAGAGGGATTCAATCTAAGAGCTTCCCTATTGTTATCTTTAACCCGAAAGATTTGCTGTTGTTAATTGAAACTCAAAAGGCAAAATTTTGGGCAATAAATATATCAATAGTCATATCAGTTTAATAAGAGTTTTAGTCGTTTCCATTTTTTATTGTATTTCCATTAAATTTGAAGAAAATTTATTAACATTGTTATGTTCCTGTTGCACTATACAAAATTCGTTGTGTAATTATTTTCTATTGCATTAGCGACTCTTTAAAGTACCCTATCTGATTTTCTATTCATATCTCTGGTCTTTTCGGACAGTGGGATGATACGGGTAAGAGATGTTTTGGAAATTTATTTTTTTTTTATTTATTCTCATTACAAACACCAAATAGGTAATTACATGTAAAGGGTTAAACAGCACAAAAGTCTTTGACACGGCCATGGATATGGCAATATTATAAAGGGTTTTGCATCCTTATGCAGCAATAATATGCACCACCAAATTTGATGTTAAATAGGTCAGCATATCATTGCAGACACTGAGTATATAAGTGATGGGCGCAGGGCTTCCGTTGTTAATGTAGAAGATATTAGATCAAGGCAGTCTTAGGCCAATTTTGGGGACAATTGGGATATTTTCTGATATTTAGAATGTTATATATAAAGATAACAGCATGGGTCTTTCGCCTAGTACTGAAAGATCACAGATTAAAGGTTGCCAACGTTGATCTAAAAAATACCATGAAGAGACATATGCCATTCCTTTTGATATAGATATAGTGTGCTACTCAAGATGAGGCCTCACCATAGATGTATAAAGTCTTACGGTTGTTTTTAATCTCAAATCTTGGCTGTTACGTGTGACAACTCTAAGAACTTTCTATGCTTTGTTCATCAGATAGCTGAAGTGGGTACTGAATTTGAATTTTGAAAGCCCACCCCCAGATCTTTAACCTCCTTATAACCTTACTATTTCCAATGTAATATTCTCCAATAGCTAGATTGAGTTTTCGGGAGAAGGAAACAAACATAACAACATTTTTGGGAATTAACAAACATTTTATTTTCTCTAAACCAGTTGAGCACAAAGTTCAAGTCATTTTGAAGTGCAATAACATAATTTATGCCATTAATATATTTAAATAATTTGAAATCATCTGCAAACAACAACCCAACGCAGATGTCCTCAAGTTATCAGGCAAATCATTAATAAAAATGAAAACAAGTGTGGACCCAAGATGCTACCCTGGGGTACTCCTGAAGTAGCAATATAATGATGGGAGAAGACATAACCTATCCTTACCCTTTGTGTTCGTGCGAGTAAGTATGAAGTTATGAATGACAATACTTCACTTGAGAAACCAAGAACCCACAGTTTTTTTATTAAGACACTGAAATCCACCTTATCGTATGCATTTGCATAGTCTGTTTATATGATATTAAGTTGTTGGTTGTTTAGAATTGCCTCCGACACATATTCAGAGCAGATACAGAGTAAGTGTTTACTTATTAGGAAGCCTTAAACGCGATCGTTGATCTTGAACAGCATTTGTTTAGGTTTTTCGTTTTTAAGTATTTTTTCATGTAATCTGAGCAAATGCGTTTATTAGTTCTACGTAGCCCATATACAGTGGACTAGTGTATTAATGATTTTTTTCACTTTGTGTTGAATTATAAAGATGGCGTCGGTAGTCGATATAGTCTTTCCAAACCTCTATTCTTCTTCTTCGTTTCCAGAGATTATTGCTCTTAGGTATTCGGCTACAACTTTGGTAAAAGTTTTAGATACTGTTTCTAAAAGTGATATTTCTCTGTAGTTTGCTGGGTTCTTCCCATCGCATTTTTAAATTTCAATGTGAGTAAAGCTTGCTTCCCACTACTTCTATTCTTCAATTATCTCAATGAAAACCTGTATTTGTTTCCCTTATTAAACTTGGTCCGGCCTATAAAATTTGTTTCTTTGGGATTGTATTTTCTCTTGGTGCTTTCTGGTTTTCTCAGATATCCTATTGCTTTTTCAATCTGATTCTCCGTTTTTGCCCATTTTAAGCCTTGTGTATCTGTTTTCTCTTATGGTGCTCGCATTGGACGTTATGAAATATTTTATCTATTCCACATATTATTGAATTTCCTTCGATACTCTCATTTATGGCCACCATAAAATTCATATTCGAGTCCTTCATATTCTTCATGAATGGCTCTTAAACTTGTATTCACTCTGTTCCTTGTTTGAAAATAGTTTTCGTGCTCTTCCAGTATTTCCCTGATTCTAAATATGAATATAGGTATAGGTATAATGGGGATTTATGTTATTTCATGTCATCGACCTTTCAAAATTCTTTTTGGAGTAAAACGAGAGTGTGCCAAATCCACATATATTTTGTGTTGACCGATATTATATTACTTTTATAGGATATCTTAACTCTAAAGATAAACATCAGATTTGATTCACGCGACTTGACGTTTATACCGGAACCGATTAGAAATTAAAGGCAACACACGGAATTTAATGGTGACAGCTCAACATATTTAATTTATGGTGCTAATGTTATCAATGAATCGCCATTAATATGTATTTGGGGGAATAATGTGGTTAGATATTAACTATGTATGCATTATGAAGGTCATAGCCTAAATAACCCGCAATACATCGTTTACGGCCTTGCTGATTATTTTATGAACCTGTAAATAAGAGCATTGAACGGAGTGTGAAACAATCGCTGCAATAAAAAGATTGAAAAAATCTAACTCTGTCGACCAACTTCGCAAATATCCTTGAAAATATTATCTATACTCAGATATATTCAAGCAACTATTTTGCCTTACCAGCATGGTTTTGTTAACAAAAGGTCAACCGTTACGAATTTAGTGGTAATTGCCCAGTATTTAGCAGAAAAGTTGGACTCCAGTGGTCAAGTGACGTCATCAATACCGATTTCTCCAAAGCCTTTGACAGAATAGACCATGAACTATTGCTTAAGAAATTACTTAATTTTGGCTTCTCCAAAGACATTGTTCAACTTATAAGTTCATATCTTTCGAATAGAATCCAGTACGTAGCATTCAATGGTCATACGTCTGATGAATTTACTGTAGCATATTATGTACCACAAGGCTCCATTCTTGGACCTTTATTGTTAATATTATACATAAACGACCTTGTGATTTGCTGGACTGCTGAAGCCTTTGTTTCGCAGATGATTTGAAGATATATTCGTCAGTGAACAGCGTTGCTGACTATGAGGAGCTGCAGAACCAACATTGTTTTATTGAAAAATGCTGCACTAGTTATTATCTTGCACTCAATGTACAGAAATGCAAAGTTTTTCGATTTGTAAGGCGGCATACGACTATTGAATCCAACTATCGAATAAGCAATTCTAATTTAGAAATGTGCAATACCGTCAAGGACCTTGGTTCGACTCAACTTTGTCTTTCAGACACCACGTATCAATCAAGGTTTCGGAAGCCACGAAGTCATACGGTTTCTTAATTCGTTAACTGCAGACAATTCACAAACATCAATACCTTAAAAATACTGTACTATGAGTACGTACGCTCTAAATTACAGTACGCGATTGTGATATGGAGTCCAAAGTCCAAAGTTGGATCTAGGTTTAGCAAAGAAATCAAAATTCCACAAAATGAGCACATTAAATTACCCACAACGATCGCCAATACTGTTGTTTTAGCACCCACAAACTATTATGAAGTAACAAATATTATAGGAAATTTGAAATTAAAAAATGGTGGAGTTGATAATATAGATGCAAAAACTCTAATAGTGTTATCTAGACATATAGCACTACCACTTGCTCACATCATAAATTTAAGTATACAGAAAGCAATTTGGCCTGGGGCACTCAAACTAGCTGATGTTACACCAATCTATAAGGCTAATAATAGGGACAATATCGCTAATTATAGACCAATATCCTTGATATCAAACCTAGCAAAAATTTTTGAAAAAATTATCTACCACAGACTACTCGATTTCATTTAAAAAAATAAAATCTTATCAAAAAATGTAATATGGCTTCATGAAAAATACTGGTACAAAAGATGCTCTAAATTTTATTACTAATACAATTTATGAAAAACTTGATAAAAGTGAACCTATTGCTATTACATTCCTTGACCTAGCCAAAGCTTTTGATACTGTTAACCATTCAATATTATTAGATAAATTATACAGATATGGAATTAGAGGAAGTGCGTTCAAACTAATTTCAAGCTACTTGACAAGTAGATATCAGCGAGTAAAAATAAATGACACTGTAAGTGGTTTCAGTGAAATTAAAACAGGTGTTCCACAAGGTATCATCTTGGGACCCCTACTATTTATATTATATATAAATGACCTAGTTGATATACCAGAGGGAATTATATTATCTTTTGCTGATGATACGGCTGTGATATCAACAGGAAAAACATGGAATACAGTCGAAACGCAAATGAATTACTACCTTAATTTGATACATAAATGGCTTGCCTTAAACAAATTGTCTCTAAATGTTGATAAAACGGTTTTCATGACATTCGGAAACTACTGCAATAGTGTTCCCCGCGATATAAATATTAAGATAAATGCCAAAAAAATAAGAAGGGTAGAAAGTTGTAAATACTTAGGAATTTGTTTTGACTATAGAATGAGATGGGACACGAGTGTTGAATATTTAATAAATAAAACAAAATACTTAGTCTTTATATTTCGGAAAATTGCCAAAATTATGTTGAGAGACTCGCTGATAATGTTATACTATGCACTTTTTCATAGTATCTGCTATGGTAACATAGCTTGGGGAGGGATTTATTCAACTAAACAAGTTTTATTACAACGTTTACAAAATAAACTCCTGAAAATTATATATAAAAAACAACATTTGAGTCTCTTAAATACTGTTATGACACGTTTAAAAATAAATTTATAAAATCCAACAGTTCTACAAGAAACAGAAGTATTATGATTCCAAAAAGAAATAAAAGTATAAGCAGTAAAAATAGTTATGTTAAAGCTATTAATGTTTTCAACAGCTTACCAAATGATTTGAAAACTCTAAAAAACCTTAACACTGTCAAAAAGAAAATAAAACCATGGATCTTGGCTAATATTTAAAATTTCAAATAGCAGGATAGTAAATTATATAGGGAGAAATCGATATAAGTTCTAATTCTTTAAGGTATATATTACTATAACATAATTATTTCAACAACACTAAATTTGTAGTATATTAGTAATAAGATTTTATAGGAAATTATCATTAAGGTTAGTGTTAAGTATATCAGACCTGCGAACAGGTAACTGAGTTTACCTCTGCAGGGTTTATTATATTATACCTAATGTATAAGTATTGTAAACATTCTGATAAATAAATAAATCTTCGAGAAACACAGGCTATTTATGGAGAGAGTCCAAAGAAGATTTCAAAAAATTCTTATTTTATAAGTGGATGGTTCTTATCCAATAGGTGGAATTCGTACTAATGGCTTATATACAAGGACGAGCATGACACAGCTGGAACACAGAAGAAGATTCGCTTCGCTGGCGTTATTGTATAAAGTTATTCATGGACAGATCGACTGTTCTGCTATTTTAAGTATGCTCAATTTCAGTGTACGTAGTCGCTGTACTAGAGCTGTGAGTACCTTCAAATGTAACAGAGCTAAAACAAACATACTAGTTAGTTCACCAATAAACAAAACGTGCTCTGATTTTAATTTTTACTGTTTTTAATCTATACTTTTTAATTTTACTTTATTTTGTCCTTATATTCTTTGTTTTGTGTTCACTATTCAAAAACATTAGGTATAATTTAAATTGTATATTATTTTGTAAATGGGCAACTGTTGAATAGTAAAGGTAGTATTTATTTATTACCATTATAACTAAACTTGACTTCAGGCATAGAAAAGTTTATTGCTTAGTCTCATTAATTTTGAATATTGTACGAATATAAATTTAAAGTACTATGTAAAAAATCTATTCAACATAAAAACATAAAAACAGCCGGAGAAACTACAGAGAATCCATTATAAACCTTCCTATATAGGACAAACTGGTAGAAGCAGTAGTCATAGAATAAAGTACACAGACATATATAAATTCTAACAGACAAAATACCATAAGAATATCACCACGATACTGTGAAAATGCTACATCGAAGATTCAAATTACTTAATTAACCACAGAACGTATTCGGGTTCTTACCCATATTTTGAAAATAATTTTCCATATTTTAAACTTTAAGCATGTCTACCAATATAATAAACCTCAGGAGTTTATTTGTTTAAAAGCATTAATCTGGAGAACTATCATTAGTCTTTAAAAAATTCTTTTTTTTGTTTTATATCCCTTTTATTCAGGAAGATTATAAGGCTATACAATATGTAACGTATGCGATAGCTAAGGTTGTGGTCGAGTTATCTTTAATAAGTAGTAATCGTGTAACTTCCAAATGACTTGAGGTCATAAGTACATACCATATCTGTTGTTTCTAGACAATGGTTGATTGCTACGCTAGGATTCCATAGCGTTGTACAGACGCCATTGGTAATATAACATTTAAAAGACTTGACCTGTCATCGCTATCCATTCATTAGAGGGCGCTGTAGTCG
This sequence comes from Octodonta nipae, assembly GCA_034190945.1. NCBI lineage: Eukaryota > Metazoa > Arthropoda > Insecta > Coleoptera > Chrysomelidae > Octodonta > Octodonta nipae. Next base: position 86,873,250 of record CM067223.1, on the reverse strand, counting down.
CTAGAGTTGTCCATCCAATAATTGAACAATTTATGACTGACTGACTAAGCCTTTCTGCGCAGCTAAGTGCCGACTATTTTCTATCTGGTTCGGATAGTAGGATATAAAAGAAATTAATTCCTAATACAGATATGAAAAATACCATAACGAAAGTAACAGTTTCTTACTCTATACTCGCTGGTCCGCCCCTGCTTTGAATGTAATAGAAAAATTGGTGTTTATTTTTAATGCATAAATTTTTATATTCTACTGGTTGCAATTGTGAACCTAAACCTACCTGATTCCATTCGAATTCACACAAAAAGTTTCTTCCAAATTGGGCTAACTGTTTAGGACTTGTTAAAATAAAATGCTGTAAGCCGATTGCAGCGCCCCCTAGCTGATCAAATTGTAAACCTAACCCACTCAAACATACCCAAAAAGTGTTGTCAAAATAGGCCTAACCGTTTAGTTTCAATGAATCATAAAAAATAATTTAGATATGAAAAGTGGCTCGAACCCCAGTTCTTCGCATTATTAGCAAGACGATCTAACCAACTGAGCTAATGTGATCTCATATGTAACGGTCACCGAGCAAGTACAGCAGCGACGCGGTGATTGAACAATTATCTTCATATTTAAGCCAATGAGCATTAAACAATCTTAAACTATTCGTATAAACCTTTCTGTTGAAACACTCTATCTATGAAAACCACGTAGTTTAAAAGACCTAACCTCATATTTATGAGACACACGTTCTACAGGCCAAGCAACGTTTTAATAGCACTACAAACATAATAAAATACGACTTTCGGAATTAATTTCCTACGTTGGGTTTTATACGGACGCATCAAACAGTAATAAAATCAAATAAAATCGAACACACGACTCGGGTGAATGAAAGTGACTTTTTTGCTCGAATTTACCTATTCAAAGAATATATCTTTAAATAAAAGGAAATATATTCCACAGTCAATAATGGCATGCGAATTTCTCATATTCTCGGGCAGGATTTTTCATTCCGGGGTATATTTAACTTTTTCCTGAGTCTGCAAACAGTCGAGTAGCAATTCATTCAAGAGAGTTGCAGGGAAAAGTCGTCCACCTATGAGCCGGCTAGGGGGAAAAATGTTTAATATCGTTCTCCACATAGCATCGATTTTTCGGACGAATGCGAATGAGCTTCATATTTCTCTGTGCCGGAGTTTATTAGAAATAAGTGACCTTGTTGTTGGACTTTCAATACGAACGAGTTTGTTGGGGCAGTAATTAAAAAACTGAGGAATTTCGGCATTCACTTGTTTACCAGTCGAGTGGTATGTCTTTTTGGTTGGATACTAATTGCTCTCTATGTATGTAGGTCGATGCAAAATTGCTGGGAAAGATACCAAAGGGAATTTCTCTTTGAGAATTACAAACAACAAACGGAAACATTGTAAAGCTCTTGGCCTTCTTCACTTCAGCAATCATTTCTTCACTCTACCTATACTTTTTTTCACTTGGCTTTAAAATTGTATGTTTTAACTGGTATGCAGGCTTCCTCCAATAAATCTAACTATTATCTATATATAAATAGGCAAAGACAAAACGATTAGGTACCATTTTCTCCTCTGTCTCTCAACTGATTTTATTCATTTTTGTTTTGTTTAGTAGCTAGTGACGACCTTCAGTGCAGAATGCTAATATTAATTTATAATATTGGTTCATTCATTAAATAAAATATAATAAAAAATCATTACTTACGTCCATAATGTCAACGCCAAACAACTGAATGTGCCGCCGTCGCCAGACACAAATCATTGAATAATTATATATAGAGGGATAAATGCTGTTATATACTTAGAGCATGTACTTCTGGAAGTGGCATGCAAGCGTTGTTATTGTTTAGTGGTAAAGTAATCGTTGTATATTATAATTATACAGGGCGATTCCAGATATGCTAGAAATCATTTTTTTCGTGGGTGGCACATAATCAGTTGCATATATAGGGTGTTTAAAATATAGAGTAGAGTGCAATTATAACTAATAAAATAATTATATAGGGAAGCGCATTAACGTTTGAATTTACAGGCTTCTTGGAATAGAAAGTGCAGTAGAATTACAGTTATACAGGGTGGTGCAAAAAGTATTATACAGAGATCCATATACAGGGTGGCGGAAATGAAAATTCAACATTTCGTAACTCATAAGTAGTTGTATATATAGGGAAGATGAAATATAGGATGAGAGGAATTATAGATATACAGGATTATGATAAAAAAAGTTACAAAAGGAAATGATTTATAGAGTAGCCCACGAGGAGTTCCATATATATGATGATTGAAATATAGGTCGGACTAGAATTATAGTTACAGAAGATAGTTAAAAATTTCATAAACAAAAAGAGTAAATACGGTGGCTCATAGGCAGTGGCATATACAGGGGGTGGAAATATATAATGAGATGGAATTATTATAATGAGGATTTTAATAAATGTTAGAGAATTGAGTGCAATTATAGGCACAGGCAGGTTAGAAAAAATAAATATGTAGGGTAACCCATTAGCGGTTGAAGTATTGTCATATTAAATTAAGAATTACGAATTTGAACACAAATAAAGTCATAAGGGAAAACCCAGGAAGAACCTTATGAACTATCCCGATACTAGGTTGTTCAACAGGAAGCATTAATAATTTCTTCCTTAACTGTCGGTAACCAGATACGATTAAATTCTACAGAAGTAGAAGCGATACAATCGTCTTCATTCAAAAGAATTAAGGCAGACTGAAGAGATAGAAGTATAGTTGAATTGTCAAATTGTATTTTATGGCCTAGGTCCCAAGCATGTTTACAAATTTTCCATTTTTCAAATTGTCGTTTCTTTATGTAATTCTTGTGTTCATTTATTCGTACGTTTAATGGTCTCGATGTTTCTCCAACATAAAATTTATTGCATTCGCAAGGAATCTTGTATATGCAGTTTTTTGAGAAAAAAAAACCCAGAAAATGGCCTATTGTCATAGGTCCATCGTCTTGTTATTTAAAGTTACCTCTGTCATTAAAAAGTAGGGTAATGACTTACATCAGATGATTCACTTCTTTTGTGAAGTCCGCTAGGATAATCAGCTTGTCGGCAAACATAAATAAATTTCTGCTTATGTGATTGGGTGCAATTTTTGTTCCCTGACTTGATTGACAAGCACGTATCGAATTAAATTAATGGCGTCACATGAATTACGTCCTTCTACTTCATTTGTAAGAGGTAGGTAATACAAAATTAAAATCACAGCTCTCTCTATAAATGTGGAGAAATCTATGACGACAGCCACAAACAGCTATTCGACCAAACCTGAAAAATCTGCTAAGAGTCTTAAAATGTTTCCAGAGATTTGTTGATTTGCCCCCCCTCCCCCTCCACTGGGCCGAACAATTTCTGATTTGCACCTCTTCTAGAAACTGAAGTGAACATCAGTTTTTGAATTTAATTAAATTTGAACCCTCTGAGTTTATTCATTTAAAAGTCATAATTCAATTTAGAGTTCAATTAGTCAGTATTCTCGCTCAAAATGTCTCCATTAAAATTCACTGTCATTTTTATGTCGGAATTTTTACCGAGACATATCATAAGCAACGAACATAAAGATAATCGCATTTCCTACCAAAACAACAACGTCATCGTAGATAACAAAGTACGGAAACAAGGCAATTACGTTACGAATAAAATGTTTACACCAGTTTAACTTAATAATCGATTTACATCCTCAATCCTTTTTATCGTAGCGTAAGTTCTTTTCGGTGAAGCTTCTCATATAATACTTCGGTCGAGCTAATTCGAGGGATTTAAACGAATTTGCGAATATTTATGTTCTCATATAAAGCACAGTGGAGAATTAATGAAAATGGAAATTATGGCAAACGAAATTCTGCCGGAAATCGTTTGATTGAAATATAACGAGAAAACTTTCGAAACGACGAAACCACTACGAAATATTAAATAATTTCGAAGGCATTAAACATTGAATAAAAAGTGATTTCGTAAACAACAATATAGAATTTACCGATTCGATTGATTTTGTTTTGGAAAGTTTTGACATTCGGAACTCTGGAAATCGGATCTGGGGCGCTAGAATCAAATGAAAATAGAAATATTTTTAAATGTATTTTGGAAATCTATTGTTGTTTGTTGTTTGTACTATTAATGTTTTTAGTTAACAAGGAGTTTAATTTATATCATAGCAAAAATATTTAAGAGTTGTTCATCCGTGGATATATGCAAATGTGTATTGTACGGGCCAGTGATCGAATTACAAGTGTTTTTAATATTAAATATGTTTCCTACTCTTTTCAGTATTTTTGAAAGACCCTTTATGTATGGTATGGTTGTTGTAGTAATATTGTTATCAGGGGTATTAGTATTGTTTGGAATATTTTTGTGTTGAATGTTAGTTATTTTTTTCAATTACAATTATTTCAATTACCATTACAACAATTTGTGTTTGATCGGTAATTCTGACACCTAAGTGCTATTGCACTTGTATGTGTCATCATCCCCACCATTACAAACAAAATAATAATATAAAGGCATAACCTATCCTACGGACAAAAATAGAAGACTGAAACATATTAAAAATATGAATAATAATAAAAACTAAAACTAAATGTTAAATATTTATTTTAATATATTATAGTTAGTAAAGATACATTTCCTACATACTTTGATGAAAACTTTACTATTTCGAGTATTTTTTATATCTCTAGGCAGCATGTTATAAAATTTTGGACCCAAGAAGGTTGCAAACTTTAGATTAATATTATTATGGTTAATAGGTATTTGAATATTTCTATTTGCTCTACTACGTGTATTGTATATATGTTTAACATAATTACATGTCTTGTTTGCTTTATGCATATATGAACAAACAATTAGAATATACAGCGATCTAATATCTAAAATGTCTTCAGAGTAAAGTAGATGTGTGTGATACATTCTGCTTTTCCTATTAATAAGTTTTAAAATACAGTTTTGAATTGTTTTCAATGTATGTATTGAATTGCTATAAATGCCACCCCATACTAAAATTCCTTATCGTATAAGACATTCTATAAAAGTCCGATACACAATTTTTAAGAATTTGACACTCTCAAAAGATAAAATTTATGTATCAGTTTATGAATTTTATTGGACAAATAATCAACATGAGGGCCCCACTTAAGGTGTCTATCTATAATTATGCCAAGGTATTTTGTATGGGATGTTTCTTGTATAGTATGATAGGAAAGTTGGGTCTATTTGCAGATGTTAAAGAATACACGATATAATTAGTTTTGCTCCAATTTATTGATAGTCTGAAAGACTGCAGCCAGTTTTGTACGCTTAGGAATCCATTTATTGATTTGGTTTTTAATTCATCCCAAGTTTTTGCTTCAAACACAAGAGCAGTATCATCTGCATACTAAATTGTTAATCCACCCGTGTCCAATTGCAGTAAAGAGTTTATATATGTTATAAACAGAATTGGACCTAATACGGTGCCTTGTGGTATCCCTATTTTAATTTTTTGTTTCTGACTAAATTTTTGTTTACTTTAACTGTCTGATATCTTTCATTCAGATAACTTTTTATCAGTTTCAATACTTTGCCTCTAATACCGTAATGTTCTAGGACACTAAGTAGTTTGGAATGGCGAACAGTGTCAAAGGCTTTAGCCAAGTCAATAAAAATACTCAAACACTTGTTACCATTATTTAGGGTTTTGACAATTTCAGAAACCAGACCAAGCATTGCATCACTAGTGCTACAGGTCTTAATGAAACCATATTGTTTTTTAGAGAGGATGGAGTTGGTTATTAAAAAATGTTATATTCTATCTTTTGAACTTTTTTCAAATAGTTTGGCAAAGTTGCTAATGAGGCTTCTAGGTCTGTTTGAATTTTCATTTATTAATGAACTTTTTAGGATAATTGTTAGCAGATAAAATATTTTTGATAAATATTTTCTTATTGTTAAATTTATCCATTTCTCTATCATATAAAGATTTAATGATGCCTTTTTTACGGTATTTGGGTGATTAGAGTTAAAATTTAGATATCAGTTAGTGTGAGTCGGCTTCCTGTAGACCTGTGTATCAAATGGCGATTATTAAGATTTCTAAGAAAAGTAGTGCGTTATTTTATTCAATTTCTAATGTGAGTTGTATAGTTGGTACTTTGTTATTGATGTCGCTTATTAATTCATGTCAGTCTTCAAGAGAGTGTTCCCAAATAGTGAATATATAGTCGACATAATTTTTCCATGAAAATGTTGCTCAAGGCTGGGGATAGGCAAGAACCCATGGCCATGCCAAAATCTTGTTGGTAGAAGTCATCGTTGAGTTGAAAATATGTTGTTTTCGTACAAAATGTTAGTAATTCCATTATTGTGTTAATGGATAATTGTGTACGTTCGTTTAGTAACAAGTCATGTTCTAATAGTTCCCTTACAATAGGGAGTGTTTTGGTGACAGGGACATTATTGTATATACAGACTTACAAGTTTATGTGGTAGTTATTCCCAAAGAACTCAGAAAAAAAAAACCAGAGATGCCACAATTATCATTCAGAAAACAATTTGACAATCTAGTCTTGTAAATTCGATAAATTACTCTTCAGAATCTTAATACTTGTTATGAACCACAATAGAATTACCAAAAAACATTTAAACCGTGACCCTCAACAAGCAACCCTTTTTATCACACCATTTTTATGAAACATGCAATTAAAATAATTGTATCACAAAAACCAACAAACCCTCTTTTTTATTACAATTGTATAAAACAGCAGTTTCTTTTGTGTTGTATTCAAATCAAAAAACTAATTACATTAAATTTAAACTTGTCAAGCCGCTACCTTTTAGGCATTCGCGTAATGCAAACTAGCCATTGTGGAGAGTGTCTTTTCTCCTTAAGCTTTTGTAATTGTTAACTGAAATGGAAAAACATCGACAGACAGAGAGAGCCTGGAATAGAGGAAAAAATCATGCCGAAAACGTGCGCAAGAGAGAGGCGCTATCAGCGCTGTAGGGTGGACAATAGGCCGGAGAGTTCTCAAAGGACAAAGCAGCCGCAATTACGCTCAGCATAATCAAAGACTACATCCTGTAATGGGACCAAGCATGATTCGCTACAGGGACTTCTGGGGTCGTTCATCTTGTCGACAATATCCCCTAACCTTAACTTAGTCGATATCGGTTGGAGATTTATGATTACATGAAAGGGATTTCGGTCCCTTTTGCATTTGAAACATAATCGGAATATTGCCTCAATTTATATGAAAAAGTCTCGTGTGTAAGTCAACTGACTTTTATAATAACACTCATGTTAATAATTTCGAAAAGATTGTTGAGGAAGTCTTGAATTATTTTGTCTGTTCATTGGGTTTTCTCTCCTCCAAATTTTTTAAAATTTAAAAATTGTATATGTAGAACAAAGTGTAGTAAGGCAATTTCGTAAAATTGCCTGGTTTACTGGCTGTCTGTACAGAGATTCTTCCTCACAGTTATTCTGAGAGAAAGAGATGTCCACAAAATGATCAACCAGTATTCCTGTATATAAGTAATGTATTGTATATTGTGTAATACTTATCTGTGTATGCTGACGTTTCAACTCCGAGTCTGGAGTCGTTGTCAATCGTTTAGTGTTGTTTTCGAGGTTTTTTCTAAAAAAATTTCGCTTTGATCTTGAAGTTGTTGATTGTCAAAAAATTTGACACTGACAATTTGTCGTTTGGCTATCACTTGACGCTGAGGTTACAGTTTTTTTTGTTCTGTTAGCAATAAATTCCTCCAGTCCAAATGAAGTCGGCTGAAGGTGTTCCGATTTCAGTGTTGTTTATCATCATACAGCTGGCTTCTTTAAGTTTTCTCTTTTTTAAATTTTCTTCTTTCAACAAAATCTTTGTTTTATCCCAGTCTATCCTATGGCTGCCGGTGCTCGTTAATACATGATTGGCCAATTTGATTTGTCAATATGTCTTCTGGAAATGTTATATTCTTGTTCTTTTTCCTTACTTCTAAAGGTCTTGAAGTTTCACCGGTATAAGAATGGCTTTGTTCTTGTAATCATACTTCTCAAGCTGTTGCTGCTTTTGAAGATCATCCTGATTCCATATTTGTGTACAATTCGTCAAGTTTCTCCGCCAAACCTTTAGTATGTGGAGGAAACCACGATAGCAACCCTAGTATTACGGTATACATGTTCCTCTTTGCATTATTTGCTAAAACTCTCCACCCAAAAATGTATCTGATGGCTAGCTGCCGTCTGCACATGTAAACGAATTTGAGCAAGGAATTGTATTAAAGTTCAGCAGTTATATTTCCAATTTCGACCATACTTATGTCACAAATGATCACTATGTACCATGGTTTATGCTGAGAAAAGAACAGTTAACCTGACGCTTCGACTTAATCACATTTGACGTTTTTAAAGGTAAATTCTGGTTTTCAAATCTTTGTGTCGAAATATTCCAAAACTGTTTTGTATTAGTTATTTCAATTAAAGATTTCATTCTTAGATAAAGATATTGATATCGTAATTACCTGATACTACAATTGCAATTTCCACAATTTACGTTTTTTAAAAAACTGTCCGACGCGTTTCGACTAATGTCTTTGTCAAGGAACTATACTAACTGGGTATTTCTTGAGGAAGTTGTATTTATATTCAAGGAGTGATATAATTACCAGGTACTTAATTTTGAAACAGGATTATTTATTTTTATTATAGGTAAAAGGATTAACTAAAGAGGTTATTAAGGGAGAATTATATATTTCTGTCTGGTCGTTTAACAAATTACCGGTATTTTTAAGGTTATTAATCTCCAATGATTCTAAAAGGTTTAATTTATTGCCTTTATTTTCTGAATGTAATAATTTAAAATTTTCGTTGAAAAGATGATTTTCTGTTACTAAATGTTCAGCATAATTGGAATCTGTTTTTTGATTAATGAAAGAATTACGGTGCTCATAGATACGTTTTTACAGGCTCTGCCGCTTTGACCAATATAGGCTTTAGGGCATGACACACATGATAATTTATAAACTCAGATTTATTTGTTGGGTCGATTTTTGATTTGTTATTTTTGGTAAATTTTCCAAGAACATTGTTTGTTTTGAATGTAACGTTAATATTCTGTTTTCTTAAAAAGGATGCTATTTTTAAACTTGGTTTGCCAAAATAGGTTATACTATTATATGAATCATTATTGGTTTTGCTGTCTGGGTAAACTTCTCTTAATGCCTTTTTGTGTTTTTGATTTCCAAGAATATTTTCTATTAATTCGGCTTCAAACCCGTTATTTACTGCTATCTGTTTGATTATGTTTAATTCTTTCTGAAAATTTTCTGTTGATTGTTTTATGGAAAGTAATCTATGAACCATACTATTGTAAGCGGGAAGTTTTTGTTGATATGGATGTATAGAAGTGCGGTGAATCGTTAATTCGGTTTGAGATGGCTTGTGAAATATTGAAAACTCCTGTTTTTCATTTATCTTGTTAACTGTTAGATCTAGGAAATTGATTTTATCATCTTGTTCACAATCTATCGTAAATTTAATATTTGGATGGTTATTGTTTATAAAATTGAGAAACGTTTCTAGTTGTCTATTCGTCCCTACAAAACAAGCTAAAATATCGTCTACATATCTAAACCAATAAATAAAATTTTTAGCCAATACGTTTTGGTGAATTTTGTTTTCAATATTAGCCATGAAGATTTCTGCGAGTATGGAACTCATAAGGTTCCCCATAATCAATCCTTCGTGACTTGTGTAAAAAAACATCATTGAATTGTAAATAATTTTGTTTATGGCATGTTTCTAATGCTGTTAATATATCTGTTTTTATTATTGGGTTAATGTTGTTTTTATCTAATATGTCGGAAATTATAGTGATAGTGTCTGATGGAGGTATACTGGGGAATAAATTCTGAACGTCAAAAGAAATTAATTTGGCATTAGACAGTAGACTAACATTTTTAATTTTCTCTACAAGTTCTAAAGAATTTTTAACACTGAATTTTGAATTAAAGTTGCAAGAATCTTTAATAACATTTATTAAAACTTTTGAAATTTTATAAGCTGGAGCTGTCATATATGATACAACTGGACGGATAGGGTAATTTTTGTTTATGGAGTTTGAATAATGAATACAGTTATGGGTTCATCTGAATCAGTTTAAATTTTGAGATATCTTTGAATATTGTTGTATTTTTTATTAAAGATTTTATTTGGCTTTGAAAAAATTCTGTGGGGTCTTTAGTAAGGACCTGATATGTACCTGAATTCAAAAAATTTATTTTTTTGTCTATATAATAGGTGTTTTTTATAGTCTTTATCCGCACAGGTGAATATTATGTTGTCTTGTTCGGTTTTGTCTTTAATTGATTTTACTATTTTATGATCATGCGTATAACAGTTGTCTTTCATAAATTCAGATTTTATAATGTTTGCGGAAATATATTTGTTACTAAAATTATCAGGATGTTTATTTAAAGCAATCTCTGTTTCTATTCCTAAATTTTCATATGCTTTTGTGGATGAATTGATGTTAATATTGTGTTTGAAACCGTTTTCAAGTAATGCCTATTCGTAGGAAGTGTCTGTTAAATTCGTGAATCTATCGAAAAATTTGTGATCAGTATATTTTGTTTTGATACTTAGTGGTTGTTTAGGTTTTTTTTTGAAATGAGGGCATTAAGTTTATATTTTTGTTTGGAAAAAATTTTATGTACTAAATGGCGAACTTTGTCTCGTGTTTCTGTATCGAAAATGGAAAATTTAATATAGTGTAATCTAGATAATAATTCAGTGTGACTTACCTTTAAATAGATGTTACAAACCTCACGTTTTTGGTATTGGAGTTTGCGGTTTTAAAAAACGTAAATTGTGGAAATTGCAATTGTAGTATCAGTTAATTATTATAATGAATTTCCAACAAGTATCGGCCGGATCAATTCAGTATTCAATATTAATATCGCTCTCATTGTCAACTACTCTGTAAAATACCAATGGCTGCACGAAATAAAATCGTAGATATAATTAAAAATATACAACTTGTAACGTTCTCCGTATTGGAATTGCCATTACCGATCTTAGCTTGTTTTTTGTTGCAATTTAATTCGCACGTGTTAAGAGGCTATTACGGGTGACGTATGGCCTTTGATACCGACCCTCTAGTATATACATTATTGTGTAATCACGTATGTAGTGTACATAAAGGGGTTAATATTCTGAACATCAATCGTTAACGCTGTTTACATGGAAACTGCCATTAGTTGGTGCTTTGAGTACGGAGTGATTGTAGTGGCCGATATTAAGTCTCTGTGTGACATTTCGTGATTGGATTTTCCAAATTAAAAGTTTATTAACGGGCATTTGTGTGGAAAACAAGTTTACTTAGAAACTAATATGGCTGTAGAGTAAACACGAGAATTTTTCATAATAATAATACATTAAAAAAATATATAACCGATTTTCACCTATAACTAAAAAGCTAAAAATAATTATAACAAAATACAACTCTAGCAAATAAATAACACATTCAATGTTGTTAGGTACCTACCCAGGAAGTAAAAAATGTAACCATTAAAAAGTTCAAATTAATTACCTACCAATCTAGTATATTTTTGAAGTCGGTGCCAAGCAAATCGAAAATACTTCATTGTGTACTTATCTACTACTTTATCAAACTTGATTGTTGCTTGGCACCGACTTCAAAAATATACTAGATTGGTAGTTAATTAATTTGTACAGAATGAGCACCTTTTATTGTTTACATTTTTTACTTCCTGGGTAGGTACCTTACAACATTGATTGTGTTATTTATTTGCTAGAGTTGTATTTTGTTATAATTATTTTTAGCTTTTTAGTTATAGATGGAAGTCGGTTATATATTTTTTAATGTTTTGTTTTCAACTTTTTAGTTTATTTGAACTCAGGTAGTTTTCATTCTTTATTTTCTATTTTGTATGTATAACCTTAATAGATAGGACCAGGTAACATCGAAAGTCTCAACATTACACAATGACACATTTTCATTTAAATTGACAGGTAAATGTTTTCGAACAAAATGTACTAGTACGCGTTGACTTAATAAGCCCAAAATATATTTATGCCTTATGGACCACGTCATGTAACCTTTCTTCAACTTTTTTTGACAACTCTGTATACCTATAGATAATTCCAATCCACCCTATGTACTAACCATCATGTACATACGACTGCTCATAGACAAGCATAAATTTGTTAGCTGCCTTCTGTAGACTATAGGACGGAATAGAATCCATCCCAAATTTACAAAGTCAAATCCGACCTATATTTCAACCATAGTATATAACGCCTTGTGAGCCTCACCATAAATTATTTTATTTTTAACATTTTATATTATCGCCCTATGTAACATTAATTCCTCTCCACACTTTATGCATCTTCTTATGGACTATAAAATAAATATATTTTTAATCACACTGTATAAATATAATTCAACTGCAGCATATATTTCAACCATCCTGTATGTGATTTGTTTACGTCCACATCATATAACAGTTTTTTAATCACCCTATATAATTTTAATTTCATAGTTTTTCCAACATTTTTATACCACGAAACGTCTACTCCACCCTATATTTCAACCATCCTGTATATACGGCTGCTTATGCACCACTCCGTCTTATATTTCAATCATCATATAAATGCAACTCCTTCTATCACTTTATTTTGTGATTTTGTTTGCTATAACTAAACACCCTGTGTATGAACGTACCAAATAGCAGTTTTTAGAGTTTGACATGTGTTTTCACTGAATTTTCTATTAGGTCAGGAGAATGTGACAACCAAAAGCACGGAAAATGGAAAAAAAATCATTTAAATAGGTATTTGCCTGGTATACAACCAAAATCAGTTTGGTACTCACTGATTTAAGGAACCGAAAATACTATGCTTTACTATCTATATGCTTGAGATTTCCATAGAAAATTTTCAAATTCGCAATAAAAACTTCCAGTGCCTAAAATTCTCGCACTATTACGTCGAAATTAAAATATTTATGAGGAAATGTCCCTTAAGTCATTTACATGAAATTTGTGATGAGAATTTTGGAATTTTCGGCTATTTTCTGCAAAACTGCAAGTTGCACGTCGCAAAATAGTATATGAGATCACCTAGGGATCTTCCTTAATAGATTAACCATTAAAAAATTATACACATCCATAAGGAGTTTTCGAAAAATCGACCAATATGTTGGGATAATGGTCGATTTCCATGCACGCATGTGTTCATTCACAAATTTCATTACTTTACCAATAGAATTCTTTTCCAAAATTTGAAGTTTCACCAATCCGGATATATACGCTATTAAACAAGACCATATTTATTCAAAACGGTTCACCACAGGAGAAGAAATCAGGTAACATACATACAAAAAAAAATCAAAAAAAATACGCGACAAATTCATAACCTCCTCCTTTTTGGAAGTCAGTTAAAAACAATTTTTATTTTCCTTTATCGTTGACTTCCTTCGCACAGGCAAAATGAGGGGATGCAAAATATTGCAAGTAAGGGAATTTTGTAGTAGCGCTTTACTAAAGGCAACTTTATTACATAACATCCTCCTAAAGAACCTGTTAAAAAAAAGACGACAAAAAATGCTGTTCTTGCGATATGAAAAGCACTTAACAGATTAACTCCATTAAATAATTTTTTTAAGCTGGATAATTTGATTGAGGATATCTGTATCAAATTGATTGATCACTTCTGTGTTTTTGCTCTCAGTTATAAACAAAAATATTTTTGTCCAAAGGTGATCAATCCACTTAATTGGAAATACGTTATTTTTGTGTTACACAATTGTTGGGTGTTTTCCTCAATATCGAGACTGTCCAAAGATGTCTGTCGCAAACAGGGGGGTTCGATAATTAGTCTTCTTGTCATATGTATTAGAGATTCCGTTTGTTATATTTCTGAACAATCTGGGCATTCACAAAATACAATGGATAATATTATTTTATCAATTGAAGGATTTGTGTTAAGACCAGATCTTGCATCCCATGTTAATCATTTCACATATTTTTTATTTGGTAGTTTAATTTATTACTAAATATAGATTGTCAAGCAGCTTGTCATAATTTTAATTTATTTTATTTGTTTATTAGTGTTTCCTCTCCTCAGTTTTTTACTGTAACAGATAAGTATTTGAAATTATAAATGTAGAAAAATGTTGTAAAGCAATTTCAAAAAATCGCCCGGATAACTGGTTGACATTTTTGGCATTAAGATTTTCAGTCCATTGAACGTAAGACAATACATGCTTTCTGGGTCGAGAATCTTCATAAATTGTGCTCCTCTCAGTTCATCGAGAATTTGAATAATTATGAATACAATTTCATATAACTTATTTTCGACATTTAGTAGTTTCAGGAAAAACTTGACACAAAGAATGCAAATCGAGAGTTTTACCCTTGTTAACATTTTATTTTTTAATTTTTATTGCCATTGAAAATTGAGCCTGATTTAGACCCTGAAAACGTTTGAAGTATTTGTGGTGTTAATCTCAACAAATTCTAAAAATACGTATTGGCTTACAGCTCCCATTTCATGTAAAACAAGATCCAGTTTTATAAAAATATAAATTTTCACTCCAAATATTATCAAAAACTGTATATGTGATTGTTGTTCACGCAGAGTGATAGAATAGAAAAAAAATCCAAAAGTGGTGCTTTGTATTGTAAATCCATGTCTATGCACACCATCAAAAATTTTGAAAAAAATGTGTCGCGCAAGACACAGACTTGTTACGTTTTTATTGTAAGTAAGATATACCTACTCTATCTGAATTTCGACCCTCCATCCCTCATTGTAAATATTTATCCACGTCTTTGATAATAAATTAAGTAATAATGTCAAAAATGATAAAAATGTCAAAAATGTCAAAATAATTCTCTAAAGTGTCAAAATTGTTAAAAATGTCAATAATGCCAAAACTGTCAAATGTCAAAAATGACCCAAATTATAATACTCTCTTCGAGTTCTCATTCCTAGATGTCGGTCTTACATCTCGCGTCTTCAAATTTGACCCAAATTGTTAAAAATGTCAAAAATATAAAAAATGCCAAATATGTCATAAATGTCAGAAATGTCAACAATGTCAACAATATAAACACCAAAACCGTTTAAATTATCGAAAACGACAAAAACGTCATTTAATAACAAAAAGATCAGGTATATAAAATGTTAACACTGACAAAACACAAAACTCTCAGAATTGTCAAAAATGTGACAAATGTAAATTAAAAATCCATCACAAATTATAAATCAACATCGAAATTACCGAAGGAAAAAATTTTGCCGGTATTAGAGAATTTCGTTTGGATTGTAGCACAGGACCAGATAATATTAACCCTGTGAAGAATCGTTGCTTACCCCTTTAACTAATTTGTTGAAGCCTTCTTTCGAAGAGTCTTGTGTTGCGTCTGATTTGAAAAAGTCAATACTTGTCCCAGTCTTTAAAAAGGTTGACAAGTTAGCAACCAGTAACTATCGTCAAGTTAGTTTAACTTGCCTTCCATGCAAATGTTTGGAGAAACTGTTCGGGTTTTTTACCAAAATTTTCAATAGTAACTAACATGCTATACTGTTTTAATGTGTGGACCAAAGCTGTTGACAATTCCGAGCCAGTTGATGTGATTTATCTAGGCTTTAAAAGAGCTTTTTATCAAGTCCCTCATAGCCGGTTATTGCATAAACTTGAACAATATGGTGTTAGACTGGATTAAGGACTTTTTAAAGTGTCGGTCGGCTTGCGTTCGGGTGCACGGTGAACTGTCCGAATCATCGAAGTAATAAGTGTTTAATGTGTTTATCGCTGACCTAGCTTTGCTGTTTGCTTCAGATGCAGTTCTGTATGCGGACGACACCAAATTTTTCGGGAATCCATTGGCCACTGATAACCAGCAAAGTAGTGATATTGCTAAGTTAGCACAGTGGTGCAGTGATTGGTGTTTTTACTTGAACTCCGACAAGTGTTCGGTATTGCACATTGGTTACAACAACCCAATTAATGATTACTGTATTATTAACACTCGTATAGTCCCGGTTATTACCCAAAGAGACCTTGGATTAATTGTTTCTAACGATTTAAAATGGTCTGCCCATATTTCCAAAGTAACAAAAAAGCCAACTCTATGGCATACAGAATTTGTTTGGTTTTTAAAAATATGTAAAATACACAAAACCTACATACGTCCATCACTTGAATTTGCAGTTCCCGTATAGAATCCATATTTTGCTAAAGATATTCATCTACTTGAACAGAGTCAACGTAGAATCACTAAATTGTGCCCTGCCCTTCGTAATTGTCCATAGGAGGATCGCCTAGAGAAGTTGGGCATCACTTCACTCACAGACAGGCGATTACGTGGTGATCTCATTGAAACTTATAAGATTCTTCATGGTTTTTATTCGGTGAACTTAAGTATATTCCCAATTAATCCGAACAGCGGACTTAGAGGTCATAATTTAAAATTGTGTCTGGAAAGATTTTGTAAGTTGTGTCGACAATTATTCATATCCAACCGAATAGTACGTTCATGGAATTCGCTGCCCTCCGAAATAGCAAATTCTCTTAAGAATTTATATGATCGATATGTTACTATGCTCATATAATTTAGCCAATTTCTCTCATTCAAATAGTATTCTATGATGCAGTTCTATCGGCAATTTGCGGCCTACACTGCTTTCTCATCTAGTAATAAATATTTACCCATTACTTTAGTAGACCATGATATTATGCATATCGCTTAGTTTCTTTACAAATTTTATCTACTCTAGAGCCATTCGAACAAAAATCAAAATCAAAATGTCTAAAATGTTTTAAATTTCAAATACGTCAAATATGATAAAACTATTAATACTGATGCAAAAAAGTCAAAAATTGTTATAAATGACAAAAATATCATATATGATGATAAAAAATGAAGAAAATGTCAAAAATTTCAGCAATGTCAAAAATTGTCAAAAACGTCAATAGCTCCAAAAACCTCAAAATCGTCAAAAACTTTTAATCACGTAAATACCGGAAAAATCATAAAAACTTCGAAAAAGGAAAAAATGTCATTAATGTGAAGAATAACAAAATATTAGTGTCAAAAATGTCAACAGTGACAGAAGAGAAACCAATTTCTAAATTGTCAAAAATTACAAAACGATTTTAACAATAAATCGTGAGTAACTCATTCCGTTGCCCAGTGCGAAGTATGAGCATATTAGCTACTAGTAGTAGTAGTAGTAATGTCAAAAATCTCATAAACTTCAGAAATATCAAAAAACTCAAAACAATTGAAAACATCGAAACGGTAAAAAAAACTTTAAAAATATCAAGCGTGTCAAAAATCATTAATATGATAAATATAAAACTTAAAACTAAAGTTCTGCGATTTTAACAGTAAATCGCAATTACTTTTATGTTTTTTTGGGCAATAACACCACAGTCGAAATAAAACGACGTATACTGAAGGAAAACAAAACGTTTCAAAGTCTATTCTGACTTCGTTGTCAATGGCTTTATATTTATTGATGTAAATTGCAAAACGAAAATTATTATGACATTTAAATTGACATTGAAAATTCGTTGTTTTTAGATATACAGGTAGCACAAAAAATTCTTAAGATCATGTATTATAGTTAAACAGCTTTCAAATTAGAAGAATTTGAAAGAGAATTTATAAGTGGCGTTCCTAGGTACGCCAAAAATGCGATCAAAGAATTCTATTGTTCCAGTGATCCCATTAACGTCATAAGAGAAAACCTAGGAAAAACCTTATGAACTATCCCGATATTGGGTTGTTCAAAAGGAGGTTACCATTAATAATTTCTTCCTTAATTGTCGGTAATCAGATACGATTAAATTCTACAAAAGTAGAAGCGATACAATCATCTTCATTCAAAAGAATTAAGGCAGATTCTTTTATTCTTCGTTTTGTGTTATGTTGTTCTTTGTGAAGTATAGTTGAATTGTCAAATTGTATTTTATGGCCTAGGTCCCAAGCATGTTCACAAATTTGCGATTTTTCAAATTGTCGTTTCTTTATATAATTCTTGTGTTCATTTATTCGTACGTTTAATTGTCTCGATGTTTCTCCAATATAAAATTTATTGCATTCGCAAGGAATCTTGTATATGCAGTTTTTTGAGTTCTGGGTTTTGTTGGTTGGTTTTGTTTTTGATATTAAAGATTTCAGTGTATTTCTTGTTTGGAATGTTGTTTTAACATTAAATCTGTTGCCCACTTTTTTCTTTCTGACAGACCCTGTATATATGGTATAGTTGTAACTGGAATGTAGTTGTCCTGAGTAGTAGTAGTGTTAATAAGAGAAGTTGTAGGTTGAATCGGAAGGTTTGTTTTCTGTTCAAGTCTGTTTAACTATTTGTTGCTAAATTTTGTAGGGTAATTGTTTCCAGTGAGAACATTTTTTTATAATTATTTTTTCTTTGTTGAATTTTTTATCATCAGAACAGTTGGTCTTTGCTCGATCACATAATGACTTAATGACACCTTTCTTTACTGTATTCGGAAGAGTTGAATTGAAATTTAGGTATCTGTTTGTATGAGTTGGTTTTCTATAAACTTCTGATTCGAATGAAGATTCTGTTTCTGTTATTAATATGTCTAGGAAAGAAAGTGTCTTATTTTTTTCAATTTCTAGGGTAAATTTGATAGTTGGCTCTTTGTTTTTTGTTTGAAGACAAGTAAATCGCAAGTAAGCCATTCCATTTTCCAGTGCGAAGTAGTAACTTGTCAGCTACTAGTAATAGTAGTGGTATTGTCAAAAATGTCATAAACCTCAGAAATATGAAAAAAAATCAACACAACTGAAAACGTCCAAAAGCTCAAAACTTTCCAAAACTTTAAAATTATCAAGCATGTCAAAAATGTCTAAAATGACATTAACATCAAAAGTAAAAACAACGTCAAAAATATAAATCGAAAATTTCCGCCATTTTTACAATAAATCGCTCATAAGTAAATTTCTTGCCACGGGTGAAGAAGGAGCTTGTCAGCTAGTTCCAAATAATTTTATTCTAGCTTCAATCTCCATCACACATTGTAAATATTTATCCACCACTTTGATAGTAAATTATATTATGCAAATCGCTTAGTTTCATCAGAAATTTCATCTCCTCGCCTGCTTTTTAGCAACACACTCACCCTCCACCACTTGACCTATTTGCGCAAAATAGTATTTTCTTATTAGTGTGATACCTGGCCGGGGGCATTTGCATTTAATCTAATATTCAAGTTGCGAAGCAGCTACCCATTCCGGGCAAAAATCAAACTGGCACTCTGGAGCGCGCGGCGTGTCTCACGAAGGAAGCGTTGCAATGCTTGGCAGACCTTCACTAACAGCATGAGTTCTCGAGGGTCCGGCACACCATAATTTCATTTAGTTAATGAAGCTCAGCAGGTAATTACATTATTCTATGCAAATGGTGTTTCCTTAAAGTGGATGTTTCTATCTTTATCAAGCGGCTTAATGCGTGGGGCCGTCCTTACTTTTACCTCCCTTGAATTATTAAAAAGATTTTCCCACGCAACCGTAGTACATATCCTTAATATATATTTTTTCTAACTTAATTACAATTTCGGTTCTTAAAAGGAAGAGCAAAACTTGAGTATATCTGGGGCGTACAGCTGTTACCATCAAATGTTCAGTAACAAATATTAATAAATGAATTCCTCGAAATATACTAGTAAAATCTCAATATGCTATCTAAAACAGAATCTTGGACTTCTGACGCAGTTTTCGATAAAATTGCTCTTTGTTTTCCCCAGAAAAATTATTAATAAAGACTAAAAAAGCTTACAACTACACAAGAAGAATTTGTTTACGTAGGTAAGGACTCACTAAGTAAATATGAACATATGCCTAAAATAAAATACGAATTATATCAAATTGTCCGAAAAAATAATTACCTAGCTGCCTAGTATGTTTTTGAAGTCAATGCCAAGCAATAATTAACAACAAATCAACACAAATAACCAAAAGATCACTACTACCAACGAAACACAAACAGAAAACAAAATTATGAATATAATTCCATACGTCTCAGGTGTATCCGAAAAAAATAAGCGGTTAGGAAATAAATACGATATTTAAACTGTTTTCAAAACCAATAATACATTGCTCTCTATCTTCACACATACCAAACCATTTAACGCAACTCAACATTCCAAAAATTGTGTGTACAGTGTTGTGTGTGACTGTGGCCGTAGTTATACCGGTGAAACTTCAAGACCTTTAGAAGTAAGGAAAAAAGAACACCAATATAAAATTTCGAGAAGAAATGTGGACAAGTCAAATTTGGCCAACCATGTATTAACCAGCACCGGAAGTGATAGGGTAGATTGGGATAAAACAAAGATCTTGTTGAAAAAGGAAAATTTAAAAAAGAGAAAACTTAAAGAAGCTAGCTGTATGATGATAAACAATACGGAAATTGAGGCCCCTTCAATCGACCTTCATTTGAGCTGGAGAGATCTATTGCTAGAAGAGCAAAAGAATGGTACCCTCAGTATCAAGTGATCGGCAAATGACATATTGTCACTGTCAAAATCTTTTGACAAACAACAAAATCCATGTCAGTGCGAAAATTTTTTGAAAATAACTTAAGAGACTCAACAAAACGATTGACAACGACTCCAGAGTCGGAGTTAAAACGTGTCCAAACAGATAAGTATAACACTATACCATACCATACACTATTTATATACAGGAATACTGGTTGATCATTTTAATACATCTCTTTCTCTCAGAATAACTGTGAGGACAGCCAGTAATCCAGGCAATTTTAGGAAATTACCTTATTACACTTTGTTCTCCACATACGATTTTAAATACTTATCTGTTGCAGGAAAAAAATTTGAAGAGAGAAAACCTCAGTGATCAGACAAAATAATACAAGACCTCCTCAACAATCTTTTTGAAATAAATAATTAACTTCGTTTATTAAGTAGATATGACTTCAAAAATATACAAATTATTACCTTGTGTATAGATATCTGACGACTGTAAATATTCGATTATTCCTGAAAATGCCATCCTATTCTAATTCGTCGGTCAATTGAAGCACGAACGATAAATTTAGAACAAGTAACCTTAGCAAAAATTGATAATAAAAACTTTTGAGGACCCACTTGGAGGTGAAAAATTCTGTGATCTACCTTACTATAATACAATGCAAACTACCAAAATCATTAGAACCCGTTTCAAACTCGGTAAGCGTATATAAGAAAATCTGTCTAATATAGTACCTACTTCTTTTTGAAGCCGAGAAATGATGCCTTGCGTGTTTCTCTGTCTCTGTCTGCGTTTTCGTCTCCGTCTACGTTTCTGTCTCCGTCTACGTTTCCGTCTGCGTCTACATTTCCGTCTCTCTCTTGGTCTACATCCCCTTGTCTCTCTTTCTCTTTCTCATTCTCCTTTTCTTTCTCTTTCTCTTTCTCATTCTCCTTTTCTTTTTCTTTCTCTTTCTCTTCCTCTTTGTCTTTCTCTTTTTTTTTCTCTTTTTTCTTTCTCTGTTTTATTTTTCTTATTCTTTCTCTTTTTTCTTATTCTTTTTTCTTTCTCTTTTTTTCTTTCTCTTTTTTTCTTTTCCTTTCTCTTTTTTTCTTTTTCTTTTTCTATTTTCTTTTTTTTTTTTTTTTTTTTTCTTTTTTTTTTCTTCTCTCTTCTCTCTTCTCTCTTCTCTCTCTTCTCTCTATTCTCTCTCTATACTCTCTCTAGACTCTCTCTAGACTCTCTCTAGACTCTCTCTAGACTCTCTCTAGACTCTCCCTAGACTCTCCCTAGACTCTCTTTAGACTCCCTCTAGACTCTCTCTAGACTCTCTCTAGACTCTCTCTATTTAGACTCTCTCTCTAGACTCTCTCTAGATTCTCTCTAGACTTTCTCTAGATTCTCTCTTCTCTCTCTTCTCTCTTCTCTCTCTCTCTCTCTCTCTCTCTCTCTCTCTCTCTCTCTCTCTCTCGCTTTCGCTCTGGCTCTCGCTCTAATAATTATATTATAATCACAGCTTATTCACCAAAGTTTTTTCCCATTCAAAATTTCTGTAAAAGTCCAGTATACCTATTTTCGACCATAAAGAAATCAATATCTATTTTTTCCGCAGGACCCTCAAATTCTTTCGGTCTCGGTGCAAATTCATTTCAATTTCACTAAAAACATTTGTGTAATTTTATACACTTAGCTGATTCACAATTTGTTCACCAGCTAATTGGCATCTTCACAATACAGACTAGAGTACCACTAGTTTACTCTAGCTTTGAAGAAGACAAAATTGGTGGCTTCAATAATTAAACATATTAGACATATTAGCACAGCATAAGAATATGCATATAGTAGTAGGACTTTTATACTACAGCGTCTATTAAGGCCAAAACACACTGCTTAAATGCGACACCACTCAATATGACGCGACGCGTGTTAAGTCAAATCAAATCTTACTATTTTTATGGCTACAAACCCACTACACACACACCCTACAACACCCTGTCCGGGTGTTTGTAGTGTGTTTCTAGCCATAAAAATTAAAATAAAAATTATAGGATTCCATTTGACATAACACGTCGCGTGTGTTTCCGCCTTTACAATATCGGTACCTTACCTATAACATAAATAATTACACTGCTCTATATGCATGACTCTAACATATGTAGCAAACAAAGAGGGTCAAGGTACACACTTTCGTACCTTTCATATCATTCTTAGCATTCATATCTTTCGTAAGTTACATTTCTTACTAATTTTTCATATCTCTTATTTCTTTCATTTCTTTCATATCTTTCAGATCTTTCTTATCTTTCATATCTGTCATATCTTTCATATCTATCATAATTATCATATCATTTCCTATCTTTCGTATCTTTCATATATTCATATCTTTCATTTCTTTCATATCTTTTATATAATTCATACTTTTTTATTTTTCTAATTTTACATATTTTTCACATCTAACATATCTATTATGTTTTTCATAACTTTCATAACATTCGGATCTGTCATATCTTTCATATACTTTATATCTTTCATATCTTTCAAATCTTTCATAACTTTCATACTTTCTTATTTTTTTTATATTTTCAGATTTTTCACATCTTAGTATCTTTCATGTTTTTCATTACTCACATCCTTCATATCTTGAAATATCTTTATTATGTTTCTTATCTGTCATATCTTTCAAATCTTTAATATGTTTCATATCTTTCACATCTTTCGTATCTTTAATAATTTTTGTACATTTCATATCTTTCATTTCTTTCATATCTTTCCTAACTTTCATATCCTTCATATGTTTCATATCTGTCATATCTTTCAAATCGTTCATAAATTTCATATATTTCATATCTTCCATATCTTTGAACATCTAGAATTTCTCTCGAAAATCCTAGATGCCAGTCTTACATCTCGCGTCTTCAAATTTAACGAAATGTTTCAAATACATAAAGAGGTGTTCGAGAGGACATTCAATTGTGGGAAGCGCAACTGATGAAGGTTCCCTGACCAGAAACAATGTATGTTATATATAATATATAATATATAATATATAATATATATTGTCTTGCGTACAAAGGAATGATACCTCGAAGAGAGTATTTCATATCTTTCATACCTTTCATATCTTTTATATCATTCATATCTTTCATATTTTGCATATCTGCCATATCTTTTATTTCGTTCATATGTTTCGTATCTTTCATATCTTTCATACCTACTTTATTGGACATAACCTTCCTACGCAAAATGTCTGGTTATTCCAAAAATCATTTATGAATGAAACTTGTTCTTGAATCGTACGAACTTTTACAGATCTACGTAAAGATTCGCACTATTCTCTTTCAGCGTGTTATATAACCATCCGCGTAAACTTACTAACTTGTTCACTCAAGAGATATTGCCGTTTCTTGTTTAATGATCCACCCCAAAATCGCTTGCACTGGACACCTTTTTCAAGACCGAGTGCATCTACCACAGTGTCTGTGGAGCTCTTACCACACTCGCTGGTCATTATGCAGTTCAGTGGGATTGCTTCGGGCCAAATACCACATTCTAACCGGTGCGAGATGGACCCTCAACGGCCGCAATTAAGCTTTGAAACTGGATACGTGTTTTAAAGAGGGAGAGTGAGTGGAAATTCAAGTTGGGAAAACTAAGTGATTAGAATATAACGATTCATTTTGTATCCCTCAAAGTCTGGTTTTCAGCTTCAGAGTGGTCAGTTTATAAACAATGAAGGACTATATTTAAAAATTCAGGATATATTTACCCAAATTACTATAAATAAGCACGATTGAAAACTAGTCATCACGAAAAGACGCTTTTACAATTTTTAAACAATTAAAACGTTTGAGTCCCCAGAAGCCTACTTTTTTTCCAGTTAATTCTCACGTCTACCGCTTGATGTCATTTTTGCCGCCGACGCTATATTTTTGTTAGTACCAATTTCCACCCTTTGAATTAAATACAAACTGAAAGGGATAGTGCCGTCTCATATCATTAAAATGGCTGTATCAAAGGCAACAGAAATAGAACGCAAGTGTCAGGTATTTCTGTCTCTTTTAACAGCATCACGACTTCAAAATTCAAATTCAATAAAACCCAGATATCCTAGATATCCAAAAGGTTTAGCTCTCTTGGAGCCTTTGCCAGGTTTTCAGGCACATGGTTGGGATCGTGGCGGCAGTTTCCTATGAATTTTGGACGGCTTTATGCACTTGTTTATAAAGATGTTCATCTAGATCCAGTCATATTAAATAGTTTAATAGATGTTTTGGGGCTACTACTGTCGTTGACATATCAATTATTACATTTCCTGTGTTGTTCATGCCCACTGTGTCTTTATTTCAAATTCCAAATCCCTGTGTTTGGCTATTTTTTCAGCCTGCTTGACATTTATATTATGTTGTTAGGGGTAGCTTTGTCAATTAAAGTTGTTTTCCGAGAGACTGTATCTACAAAAACCATATCTGGTCTATTGTGAGCAACAGTCCGATCAGTAGTTGTTTATATATATATATAGTATGGAATTCTTACCGACTGTGATAGTTCAAGTTTCACTGCTAGTTCCTGGTGCAGTAATTTTGCCACAGCATCGTGTAGTTCTGTATTCGCACGCTTTACAACCTCCAGTGATATGTTGAATAACGACGAACTTTAGATAATTCTTAATTGAAATTCCTTGAGTTTGGATTGCCAATATAAAGCCTTCCATTTCAGGAAACATATGACCAGAGTTCAACCAGTAGTTCGACGTTGCACTAACAACACAATCTTGGTTGACGTCATTTAGATGTCTTCCATGAAGGGACTTCTCTTTCCATTTAAGCAGTTTCTGTTCAGTTGTCTGGTGGTGTAATTGGACGTGTTGTTATGTCAGTCGGAGTGATGTTGTATCATCACCTGGCATATGACTCAGTGTAGATTACAAAACACTGCGACTTTCTGAAAATGACTACCCAAATTAGAAATTTGTTGATCTTGTAGCTTGCTTATACCTGCCAATGCTCCTTCATATTGTGGCAAAGTTGTACATTCGACAGAGCTCTTTGGATGGTAATTCTGAGCTTTTGTTAGTAGAACTCCAACTTTCCGTTGTAATTGTTCAATGACAGTCTTGCAATATTGAAATATATCAAATAGAATAATTGAGCACTGAACACGCCTAGGTGTTAATAGCCTCAAACAGATTCTTACAGCGTTATTATTAATGACGTTTTCATGGTAATTTAAAAATGAATAAACCGTTGTATTTTGTTTTTATTTTATAGCATGATCTTTCATTGTGTTAAGTGAATATTACTAAGCTCCAATATCTAAAATTATGGTAAATTGGGTAGCTTTTGGGTATAAAACTCTCAAACAATGAACTGAAATGTCGAATGTAATAACCTGACTTATTTGATTGTTTTAAAGATCTAAATGTATTTTTATGTTTGGTAACTAGATAATTTAAAATTACAGATTAGTTCTAAAAATTCTAAACTTAAACATACTATAGTGCATAAAAATCTAATTCAAGAATATTTTTTAGAGTGTAGAATTGATATCAGGTGATCAGAAATCAATTTCATACACAAATTAATAATACTAAATTCATTTTAATTGTCCGTTCTTTAATCCACCATTAAACGCAATAAGTAAGAGTGAGATGAAAATCGCTCTGTATAGTAGGTTGCATAAATTTCCAGTTTGCCTCACTATATGAAATTCGGTCTCCGTTCCAGTTTGTATTCAGTTCAATGTTTCCACCACCCGGTGACCCCACTTCTTTCACCCCCATGTTGCTGGTAGTCCACGCTGATCTCTATGGCGTACGTCAGCTGTCAACACCAGACACCAGAATTCTATGTTGTGACGTCCCACTGACAGCCTGTCACCGCCGAGAGGGATTTTGAGCTTGGTGGCGCCATCTAGCGGAAAACGGTTGTTCTACGATGCAAAATCCGTATTGCCCTTCTAAGATTTGGTATAGTTTTACTTAACCGTTTGACCATACAGAAAATTGTTAATAGTGTATGTATATGTCTGTACGTGCAATATGGTAGTGAAATACAAAAAGTGTCTGTAGTAGTTTAGAAAGAGGGCATTATTTGAACTAGTACCTAATCAAATTTATCCAAAGTTACATTCCTGTCAGCTATCTAAAATAGCTTTAGGGAAAACTGATTATTACTCAACTACTTTCTAATACAACATTTTCTGCCGAGCTTAAATTACGTTGTATGTTTATTCGGCAGCATTTAACCTCACGTGCGGCTCACTGATTGTCTAGAATTTGCTTTGGAAAACTTCGCGCATTATACTTTCCGAATATTCAACGCTTTTAAATCACTACCTGTTCACAAAAATGCTATGTTTATTAATAGCTTTCACTCCAAGGTGTAAATTGCGTATAACCCGACCGAACGATATTAGAATAATTTATTATAATTTATGTTATATCTCGCAGTTTGCAATTGCTTCCATTTCCTGAATCATTATAATTTGATTTAGCGATTCAGTTGTAAATTTTATTCAGCAGAGTAGAAAACATCAAAGACGTATTCAAATTGAATCTAGAATCAAAGAGTTGAGGTATTCTTTGTGTTAAAAACAAAGATTCATTTTAATCTTTGTTTATGGTCCATGTCATATAACTCTTTGGTGACAATTCGTATACTTCAACCGACGATACAGACAATAAACTGCTTTATAATTTTTATGAGGCTTAACATAATTATCAATTTAATACAGATGGTGTCTGAAAATTGATGTCGACACTGACAATCAATCCTAGAGATGCTATTATGACATAACTTCACCTGTCAATATATATTAAATTAACTCATAGAAGCGTCTTTATTTTGTACACAAGACAAGTTACAGTTGAGTTATTTTGCCAAATGAAGGCAATGAAATCCAGAATTAAAGACTTGCCTGCAAAAAGAGATCATCCAGAAAAAGCTGACCCCAAGAGAAAGGTCAAGTCGATGACCAAAACTATATTGTCCGCCAAAAATCCATCAGGCTGGAGTCCCAAAGAGATCTATTGTCAATGCTTTCTACCTCATTAGTATATCACTAGCATCTAGCTAGCATCCTGCATTTTACTGGCATCATCAATAACCTTCCAACAGAACCAGAATACATCCTAGACACTTCAACAAATATCGGAGAATCAGGACTTCCCAGCAGTCATAATCGCTCTATCGAGACACTGCATTAAGAATGAGCACAAATTACTCAGTCTCTAATTTCTTGGCAATCGAAAAACTGGATTGAAACAGTAAAGTCAAAATTATGATTTAGGTACGTGGATGACATATTTGTCTTATGGCCCTTTGGCTACAAAGAGCTATTAATTTTTTTAGATCATCTAAACTCAATGCACCCAAGGATTAAATTCACACTAGAATAATATAGAACAACCACATTAACTCTAAATACTCAGGAAACGTATAATGGACACTTTTAACACAGAGTAAACATGTAGCCCATTCACACTAACTAATCCTTCAGATATACATGGAGTTGCCAACACGCACCTTTCTAGATCTTTATGGCTCATTGCTGATAAAAATATAACACATGAATTATTACAAATAAACGCTGATCTGCGACAAACTAGAGACACTCCACACAACCAAAAATGCAACAGAATATCAACAGCACCTAGAACCAAAACTTAAGGAAGACCTTATTAGGAATAAAAAACTGCCTTCCCAAAAATCAAGGGAAGTTGTCGACACCAACTAAGATATGACATATCTACGACGTACAGACCATAAGAACTACTCTAAGATAACCTAAACTAAAGTTCAAAGTAGCAAATGAACTGACAGCATTAATTGCTAAATCTGCGACAGAGCATATGTTGGACAAACAAGCAAGAGAGTTTCAGCAAGACTAGAAGAGCATAAAGTAGTTACTAGAGGCAAACAAACGACATCGTCCCTGCTCCAACACCTGTAACAATCGAGACAAAATCAAATTCGAAAGTTGCAAAGAAATAGTACAAACTGCCATTTATAACAGAAGAATTGAATGTAAGAAAATTGAATAATTAAATTTCTCAATTTCAGTGGATTCTCAAACTAATATTTATTATCTTTTTTTTCGTATTGGAACAGGAGTAATGACGATTGTTTGTTGTTGAAACTGAATTTGTGCTAGTCTAGTCAGGCTGAGGCCCCTTTAAAGGTATCGAACGTATGTTTTATAGCAATTTTCTTTTTAAATAAAAGAGATAACATTTATCCAGCACTTGGAAGACAATTATAAACCAACACAGTAAAACAGAATTAGCTATGGACAATACGCGATTTAACCCAATTGAAGAGGGACGAGGGGAGAAGCCAACATCAACAACATGTATCGCTAGAAATTCAGATTCCCTCTTATATATACACAGCTCACTTCTACTAGAATCTAGTGATATAGTTTAGTTATAATGTTGCCAATTAAAATCTATTTCGATATTGATCGCATAATAAAATTATCGACAGTAATCTCCTGTTCAACAATTCACTTATCTCATCTAATTAAATTTCCCTGAATTTATTTACCATCAAGTGCTTGATAAATTTTCTGTTCTAGCGTTCACTAACTACCCGTAGTTACAATGTTCGTCAGAGCGATTGTTCTCTAAGCTAAAATGCACTTGAATTAGAATCAAACACATTTGCAAAACATCCATCATTCGTGATTTGCCTCTAATATATCATTAAGGAGCTTAACTGTTCTTAGCTGTTGCTTCATTATACTAGTCAGAGCACCTACGTTGGTGCATTTACCATCTTGTGCCTTTAGCACTGTTGTTGGCATGTTGCTATTGATTTTCTACAAGAAATCACTAGAAGTGTATTACACGAATCGATTGTACACACCGAGGGATATAATGTTTAGATTGGTTAACTACGTTGAGCTAGATGTTGGGTTGAAGACTTATCAGTAGAGTTTGTGACACTAGATATGGCGCCATGTCGAATATATCCATAATAAACAAAGTTAAATTACTGCCACCACTCAAAGATGGGTTAAAAATGCAGCACGCCATTGTAATTGCTTTAAACAGATGGTCTCGACTGTTGAAAGAAAATAAAAACAGTTAAAGAATTTATGTTTAAAAAGTATCCAAATTCGACTGAATCAAAATGAAGGCAGTTTTAAATCTCTTGTACAATCTATAATAATCACCATATCGTGACATTGCAAACGGCAGCTTTTCATTTGAAACATGTTTTGGGTAGTCGTTGAAGGTACAAAACATAATGAAATTTATCTATTGAGCACCAGTCAGTTAATATTACCTAAGATTGGGGACATACTTTCTAAAGGACTTCTACCTCAACCTACCAACCTCATTCCAACGCTTCCATCTTAATGATACTGGCGATATTGTTATGCCTGACAATTCTAGAGCTATGTGTTATGTAGGAGTTCTGGAGGATTTGACAGTTGGATTCCCTCCTGTCACAACTGGCTCTGTATTGTCTCTGATTAGCCTCGTTGTAGGGAAGGTCTATGGTCGATGGAAGAATGCCGCGGAGTTTAATGGCCTTGATAAAGGTATTTTCCAACCATGTGGCTGGAGGGTCGGAGAGCCAGTTGCTTGCTGCCGATGAGCTGGCACATTGTTTCAGGCCATTGCCTGACCATGAGGTTTCAAGACCGGCAGCCAGAAAAGCGTTGACATTACATGTGGTTTCTAAGGGCTTGAAAAATTTAAGACGATTCAACTGATGTTCGTTTATGGTTCTGATGGATTCAAGTGAGTATCTAATAATTAATCGGCTCCTGGATCCCATATTTCAAGAAGATAAGAGATACTTCAAACTTTTTTGAAGAGACCCATCCGAATATGTTGCCATGGCCGCCCAGATTCCCGACCTTTTGCCCATAGAGCATGTTGGGGATATGATGGCTCGAAAATTTACCTCTGCCGCCTAGACCTTTGGAGGTTCTAAAATAAGAAATATTGGTAGCTTGGGATAATATGCCTGAAAAGGTGTTGAGGAGAGTATAGATAACCGTGGATGACAGAACACGTTATTAACAAACTTACTAATAAAAATGTTTTAGAAAATAACAACTACACGCTGTACTGAGCGATTGGACCGTTGTTCACAATAGACCAGACATACTTTTGGTAGATAAAGTCTCTCGGAAAGCAACTTTAATTGACATAGCAATTCCAAACAACAATAATAAAAATATCAAGCAGGCTGAGAAAATAACCAAATACAGAGATTTGGAATTTCAAATAAAGACTCAGTGGGACATGAACAACACAAGAACTGTACCAATTGTTATTTCAACGACAGGACCAGTTCTAAAACATCGATTAAACAATTTAAAATACCTCGGTCTGGACGAACATCTTTACCAAGAAATGCAAAAAGCCCTCCTGTTAGGAATTTATGGAAAACTACCGCCACGACTCCAACCACGGGCTTGAAAACCTGGCAAGGGCGCCCACAAAGCTAAACCTTTTTCATTTGCAATAGTACAGCTCATTGTGTATAGGCGGTACTATTGCAAATCGCCGAGGCCAGAGGCGGCGTGAATTTCCGTCCAATGGGTTGGTGTCGGGCGCATCTTCAAGGTCAGCCGCCGAAGGATAGGATCGGTTTCATTTTTCTGCGTTATTTCACTGCGTGAAATTCACGCCATTGAGTTGCCACGCTGGTAGAAACGAACGCGGTATTCATTTCGTGATTGAGCTCGACCAAACAGAAGGCTGCAACCGGCGTGTGTGGCCAGGATAGAGCTAGATCTCAAACGCGTGAAAAACTGCTGGTGTCGCATACTATGTGAGAGCTCGAAATAAAAAATCGAAAACGCAGCGTGAAATCCCGTCAGTCTGGCCGTAGCCTAACAAGTCATGTTCAAACAGTAATATAAAAGGCAAGAATTAAATTAATTTTTGCATTGAACTCTCTAACTATAATAAAGTTGTGACCAAGCGTTAACTTTGTTCCTAGAATAGTTATTATAATTTTTGTCTTGAAAAAGGTCTATTAATTCACCTAGAATTGTTATTCTAGACTTCTTGAAAAGCTGAATTCACTGTAAATTGCCGCAGGGATATTGCTATGCAATAAAGTGGGATAAGGTAAGTGCTGAAATGATAATTGCTTCAGATTCATTTTACTACTCAAATAATCTCGCGGGAAAAGAACACGGAATGCTCGCTCTTCTGCTGGCTCTCTGAATAAATTTTCTTCTTTCATAAGGAATTATATGAAATTTAAAATTCAATTAGGTTATAGATTAAGAGCCCGGCAAAACTCATAGTCAGCTTCAAGATATTATTCTAGATGCAGTTAATTAACATTCAAAGAAATAAATTCAATGAGTTTTCGAATTTAAATAAAGCTTAGCAGCTCTCCAGTTACGACACTGATTTACTTTTTTTCTTGTTGGCGAAAGAGATTGCCAGTTTGTGCTTTAACTTTGGAGAGAAAATTAAAGAACCAAGAATAGAAACAACTCGGTGAGATTTGCATTCTAATTGAGTTTTTAATGCTTTAATTAATTAACCACAATCATGACTCGAAAAAATTGGAAACGTCTCAGTCAATAAATTTAAACTTTATGAAATTAATTCACTGGAGTTCCTTCTCTGTCGTTTGAAGGAATTAAGGGAGTGGGCTTCTCGCCTGAAATTTCAATTCGCTGAAACATTCTGAATAATGTATCGAAATTTTTTTGGTAAACCTGCAAAACCCTCTAACGGATTTGCCTGCTAACCATAGGTAAACATAATTAGGAGTTTTTTTTGTCCGAGACAGTGCTCATCAGCTTAAAGGTCGATCTTTGTGGAAAAGCTACTGTCTATCTATGAAAGTAAATAAATAAATGATAACGACTATTATTTATTAGGGTTCCGTATATACAATATACAGATACACTTATAATATTACTCCGGATTTCTTCCTCTGTCACATCACAGCTATTTTCTCCTAAACTACTGGACGGAAAAGGTTGAAATTTGGCATCAATGTATAGTTTGGTGACCCGATCAGGAGTACATATCGTAAATGAAGAAATTTTTATTTTAGGGGTACTTCTGAGGGAAAAACTAAAAAAATCGACCGTTCCCCACCTCCTGATCTCCGAAACTACTGAGCCTAAAATTTTGAAAAAAAATAGGAAATATAGAACGTTGCCCGAACTTTACAGGAAAAATATAAATTAATTTTGGGGGGCAAATTATAAAATTAAATGAAAATTTAAAAATAAAAAAATATTCAAACGCATCTTGCAATACATCAAATGAAAGGAACCATTCTGAGGAACACAAATATATTTTTTTTATATTAAAAAAAAATAGATAAAAAGATATTAACGAAAACTAGCTGTCGCCCAGTGTTCGAAATTCGACCAATTGTATCAATATCTTTGGCAGGTTATGTAACCTGAAAATTTTATCGTGACATTCTATCCTAGGACTTTAGGGAGAACAGCAGTTACACCGAACGGATCCAGATTCTGAACCTCTGTGGGATAGTTTCTTCGAAAATCCTAGATGTCGGTCTTAAAACTCGCTTCTACAAATAAGTAACGAAATTCAAGTTTTTTTTCAGATAGGATTTGATTTGTGTTCAAATTCGTAATTCTTTATTTAATATGACAACAAATCAACCGATAATAGGCTACTCTACATATTTAATTTTTCTAACCTCCCTGTATAGCTATAATTGCACTAAATTCTCTAACATTTATTAAAATCCTCATAATAATAATTCCATCTCATTATATATTTCCACCACCCTGTATATGCAACTGCTCATGGACCACGCATAATATTTTTAACATTTTTGAACCACCCGGTAAACCATTCTGTATATGCCACAGCTTATGAGCCACCGTATTTACTTTTTTTGTTTATGAAATTTTTTAACTATCTTCTGTAACTATAATTCTACTCCGACCTGTATTTCAATCATCATATATATGGAATTCTTCGTGGGCTACTCTATAAATCATTTCCGAAAATTTTTTATCATCATCCTGTATATCTATAATTATTCTCACCCTATATTTCATCTTCCCTATATATACAACTGCTTATGGGTTACGAAATGTTGCGTTTCCATTTCCGCCACCCTGTATATGCATCTCTGTATAATATTTTTTGCACCACCCTGTATAACTGTAATTCTATTGCACCTTCTATTCCAAGAACCCTGTAAGTTCAACCGCTAATGGGCTTCCCTATATAATTATTTTAGTATTTATAATTGCACTCTACTCTAGATTTTAAACACCCTATATATGCAACTGCTAATGTGCCACCCACGAAAAAAATTATATAATTATAATATACAACGATTTTTACTTTACCACTAAACAATAACAACGCTTGCATGCCACTTCCAGAACTACATGCTCTAAGTATATAACAGCATTGGTCCTTCTATATATAATTACTCAATGTTTTGAGTCTGGCGGCGGCGGCACATTCAGTTGTTTGGCGTTGACATTATGACGTAAATAATGAATTTTTATTATATTTTATTTAATGAATGAACCAGTATTATACATTAATATTACCATTATGCACTAAAGGTCGTCAGTAGCGACTAAACAAAACAAAAATGAAGAAAATCGGTTGAGAGACAGAGGAGAAAATGGTACCTAATCGTTTTGTCTTTGCTTATTTATATATAGATATACCAAAATTTACCCATCCCCCCCTTATCTCCGAAACTATAAAACGTAAACTTTTGAAAAAATAGAGGTATAGGGTCTGTTTGAAGTTTACTCGAAAAATAAGAAGAAACCTCTACTTTTAATTTTGGGGGGCAAATTACAGAATTAAATGGAAAATATAAAATTAAAATTGTTTCTAACCCATCATGTTATATATCAAATGAAAGGGCTCATTATGACGAAAACAAATATATTTTTTCATATTTTTCAAATAAATAACTAAAAGAACTTTTGCCCTTTATCTTCCAATCTACAGAGTCTCAAAACTCAGACAGTTGATTATAAAAGGCTTCTCTGAAAATTTATTAGTAAAATAAAACTCTAATGTTAATTTTTGAGGGCCAAATTAGAAAATTAAATACATATGTATTGTGTTAAAAATCAAGCGAATCCTGAAGCATATAAAATAAAAAGTCTATGTGTGGAAAATCAAAGTGTATATTTTTTATAAATTTAAAACGCTTCCTTTAAAAAATATTAGGATAAATATAAGGAAATGCACTCATTCCCTGCTTGTCTGAAAGTGGAGTATTAGAATCTTGAAGGTGGTACGGAACCCTTAGTATGCGAGTCCAACTCGCACTTTACCAAATTATTTATATATTCAAACCAGTATAAAGTTTACAATAAAACATTATCATTAAATAAACCCATAGGAAAATTGGGAACTTTGTGCATGCCTGGTACACTTAAAATTAAATCTTATATGCACCTAATTTAAACCATCTAGAATTTAATTTTAGGCAACTAACACACTAATTATTTTAAATATCACATTATACAGGGCTTTCCTTTCAAAACTAGCAATCCAAAATAACATTTTACACGTATCGGTCATCCTGCTGTTTCAACTCCTACACAGGGGTGAATATCAATTGTAAAAGTTTAAATACAAAGGGATCTCATGAGATACCTCTTTTTTAATGTCTCTTTTTGTCAATATTTTGACACTTATTTTTTTAAAATCAGATTATTTTTTACAGAGTAATGCCATTGTAAACTCTTAAATTAAAATATAATTATTATTTATAATGCATTTATATTATTAATATTGTATTAGCGTTACAATTACCTTGTACTTAAATTTCAGGGACAAAATGTTCGCCATTGTTGGCAAGACAATAGTAAAGTCCCAGCTCGAATTCCTCCCCCACTTTTTGAAGCATCTCTGCTGTAATCCGCCCACACTCCTCCACTATTCTAGGTGTAAGTTCAGTAATATCGCGATGTACACCACAGATTTTAGAGGTCCCTATATAAAAAATCAAGAGGCGTTAGGTCGGGCTATCTTGCTGGCCATTCTACGGCGCCCCTTCTTCCAGTCCATTTATCTGGAAATGTCTTATTAAGCCAATTTTGTACAAGCAAGTCATAATGTGGAGGTGCTCCGTCCTGTTGAAAACAAATAATAAGTTCTTCGTGTAGCAACAAAGTTCCATCTTGATCTATTTGATTTTTTAAAGATTCGGTTACAAGAGGATTTATCACATATTCTAATAAGTCCAAATATAATTCCCCAGTTAAATTTTCTTCTTCGTATAAATTATTGTCCCAGTATCTACAATTATGTTTATTGAAAAATCCATTTAAAAAATCCTTGTTCATCTGATAAACAAATATTTTTAATAAATATTTGACACAGCGACTACAGCGCAGTCTGCCGGATCCTATGTAAGTTGTGTTAACATCAACAACAATTTTTAAATAAATAATTTAACTAAAAAAACAGTATCTAGTTGACCGTATTGTGAATCTAAACCATCCTCAATCCCCCTGGAATACACACAAAAAATTTCATCAAAATCGGTCCAGTCGTTTAGGAGGAGTTCAAACACACGTACAGAAGATTTATATATATAAAGATTTGGTACAAGTTCTTTTATTTATTTTAGGTAGTTGAACAGGTTTATTTCTTGTAACATTAATAGTTAAAAACTTAGTTTTAAATGTTGTGTAATGAAAACATAGCAGCAGCGTCATTTTTATAAGGTTGACAAAGGTTTGCCCCAAGTTGGGCGCCAGTTTATACACAAGGGTTTGCGTTCATAAAACATTTTGGAGGTATTTACCTTAATTCTACGAATCCACTTATAGCTTATATCTTTTTTCATTCTTCAAGGTATGTAATTTGAAGATTTAAACTCCACAAAATCATGTCGTCGAAAGACCAAAGCACATTCATTCCCCCACGGTTTGTCGTTTACAAATAAACGGTTATGTAAATCAAAACTCTCGATGCAAACTCTCTTGACATATATATATATATACTTATTTTCTGTGGAAATGATAATTCGACATCAATGAGAAAAATATACATATGCACAGATAAATAAGAATTGAATAGCGACATTTGAAAAGTCCAGGGAAATGATTGAAACTCACCACTACATATCCCAAATGAGGAGTTGTAGTACCTACAGGATGTGCGTTTCTTAAGATACATTTTACATTGCTTACATTAGGCGGTAATTGAACCTTTTAGTTGCAGCAGCATCATGTTTAAAGGGCTGGCAAGATTTCGCGCTACTTTGAGCGCCAATGTATACAAAAGGGTTTTCGTTACTAAAATATTTAGGAGATAATTGCTTTAAGTCTACTAATCTGCTTATACCTAATATATAGCTTACATATTTTCCTATTGCAGGGTATTTAAGTTGAAGATTTAAACTCTCAACAGAATTGACTAGTTGAAAGATAACTGCAGAGGAAAGTCATTCCTCGACGATTTGTCTTTTTCAAAAAAAAAACGGTTATGTAAATCAAATCTCTCGATATAAAACCTCTCGAGATATGTACGCCTGTATTCTTTGGAAATAACAGTTTGATATCAACGAGGAAAATATACATTCTAAGAATCATAAAGTCCGTTTGACTGGTACATATCACTTGAGAAACTGCTCGTATATACCGAGTCAAGTTGTTTACTTTCGCTTAGCATAACAAGGGTTTGCCGTCTATCTTTTCAGTGTGTATGTGCGCGTTGAAAAAAGGACCGGGAGTTCGCTGCCAAAGCTACTGTACAAATAGCAAATTCTGAAGATAAATGTAATACAAATACGGGCTTAACATATTCCGACGTCGCGTCTGTGCTTTCCTTTTCGAAAAACAGTGGTTATTAGTAATGAGGGTGGGTCGCTAGAATGGTGTAGTTTACGCAGCAGAATGGAACTCGTAATGGATTTTATGTTTGACAGATCGTTTTGCACAATGAATGATGAAACGATTTTTTTTTCGGCGTACTGTTTTGCTAGTTTTTGGCAACTGTTTGTCCTTTAGTTGGTTTAAATTGGATTTGCAATATTTTTGGTACTTTATGTTAAAAACTAATAATTCTAGAAATAAACTCTTTAGATTGGCTTCAGGTATTAGACATATTGTCTGTTATAGCACAAATCGATTCATCAGATCACCTACTTTCTTTCAAAATATGTCTTTGTCGTTGACTTTTTAAATCATTTAGTCACTGACAAAGAAACCGCTACACCCAGAAGAAGCTGTTTAATTTTAATACTGTTTTGATTAAAAATATATGCTATAAAGGAGTAAATGATTAATGTTTGGTAAAATTTGGTGAATGTATTTTCATGTAACATTTATTTTATCAAGGGCGTTTTTAGAAAATTTGAACAGATCGTTGGTTATTTATTTACCTCACAGATTTTGTAAGAAACCAAATAGCTACGATACAATTCCTTTTAAGCCTTCTGGAACTTTTAAAACGCGGGAAATTGGGGAAGTATCTGTGAAAGCACGGCCAAAACAAATCTAAAATGTATAAATCTGGAATAGAGGTTTACTTCATAATATAAGTATCCGTTAACACCGAATTTTTAGAACTTTGAAACACAATAGGAGAACAGAGAATCTATATTTAAAATTCTATGATCTTTGAAGTTAAAGACATGAAAATTGCTAATACGAATCCTAAGATCGTGGAAACATGTTTATTATTGATACCGGCTATAGACTCAAGCGAGAAGTCTCTCCAAGAAGACTTGCCAAGTTATTGCGAGAGAACCGAGAAGGTATCTACACTCACGCGACCTTCTCTTTACTAACCCGTGAAACCCCTTTGAAGCGGACAACAAAACAGACATAGGCCAGAGAATAGGCGACTGCGAGAACGAGACGACGTGAAACCGATAACATTCACGCTTCTCGGGTGTTCTTGGGGTTATCGGCGACAGTCTATAGCCCTTTTAAGAAAAAGAGAAAGAGAAAGATAAGGAAAAAGAGAAATAGAGGGAGAATGAGAAGTAGAAAGAGAAAGAAAAAGAGAAAAAGGAAAAAAGAGAAAGAGAAAGAAAAAGAGAAAAATAAAGAGAAAGGGGAAGAGAAAGAAAAAGAAAAAAGAGGGAAAAAGAGAGAGAAGAAAGAGAAAGAGAAGAAGAAAAAGGATAAGAAAGAGAAAGAGAAAGAGAAAGAGAAAGAGAAAGAGAAAAGAGAAAGAGAAAAGAGAAGAGAAAGAGAAAGAGAAAGAGAAAGAGAAAGAGAAAGAGAAAGAGAAAAGAAAAAGAGAAAGAGAAAGAGAAAGAGAAAGAGAAAGAGAAAGAGAGAGAGAAAGAGAGAGAGAAAGAGAAAGAGAAAGAGAAAGAGAAAGAGAAAGAGAAAGAGAAAGAGAAAGAGAAAGAGAAAGAGAAAGAGAAAGAGAAAGAGAAAGAGAAAGAGAAAGAGAAAGAGAAAGAGAAAGAGAAAGAGAAAGAGAAAGAGAAAGAGAAAGAGAAAGAGAAAGAGAAAGAGAAAGAGAAAGAGAAAGAGAAAGAGAAAGAGAAAGAGAAAGAGAAAGAGAAAGAGAAAGAGAAAGAGAAAGAGAAAGAGAAAGAGACAGAGAAAGAGAAAGAGAAAGAGAAAGAGAAAGAGAAAGAGAAAGAGAAAGAGAAAGAGAAAGAGAAAGAGAAAGAGAAAGAGAAGAGAAAGAGAAAGAGAAAGAGAAAGAGAAAGAGAAAGAGAAAGAGAAAGAGAAAGAGAAAGAGAAAGAGAAAGAGAAAGAGAAAGAGAAAGAGAAATAGAAAGAGAAAGAGAAAGAGAAAGAGAAAGATAAAAAGAAAGAGAAATAGAAAGAGAAAGGGAAAGAGAAATAGAAATAGAAAGGGATAGAGAAAATGAAAGTGAAAGTGAAGGAGAAAGAGAAAGAGAAAGAGAAAAAGAAAGAGAAAGAGAAAGCGAAATAGAATGAAAGAGAGAGAGAAAGAGAAAGAGGAACAGAAAGAGAAAGAGAAAGGGAAAGAGAAAGAGAAAGAGAAAGAGAAAGAGAAAGAGAAAGAAAAAGAGAAAGAAAAAGAAAAAGAAAAAAAAGAAACAGAGAAAGAAAAAGAGAAAGAAAATGAGAAAGAGAAATAAAAAGGGATAGAGAAAGTCAAAGAGAAAGATTAAAAAAAGAGAAAGAGAAAAAAAAAGAGAAAGAGAAAAAGAAAGAGAAAGAGAAAAAGAAAGAGAAAGAGAACAAGAAAAAGAAAGACAAAGAGAAAGAGAAAGCGAAATAGAATGAAAGGGAGAGAGAAAGAAAAAGATAAAGAGGTAAAGAAAGAGAAAGAGAAAGGGAAAGAGAGAGAAAAAAAAGAGAAAAAAAAGGCAAAGGGAAATTGAAAAAGAAAGGGAAAGAGAAAGAGAAAGAGAAAGAGAAAGAGAAAAGAAAAAGAAAAAGAAAGAGAAAGAGAAAGAGAAAGAGAAAGAGAAAGAGAAAGAGAAAGGAAAAGGGAAAGGGAAAGGGAAAGAGAAAGAGAAAGTGAAAGAGAAAGAGAAAGAGAAAAAGAAAGAGAAAGAGAAATAGAAAGAGAAAGAGATAGAGAAAGAGAAAGAGAAAGAGAAAGGGAAAGAGAAAGGGAAAGAGGGGAAAGAAAATGAGAAGGAGAATGAGAAAGAGAAAGAAAAGAGAAAGAGATAGAAAGAGAAAAAAAGAGAAAGACAAAGAGAAAAAGAAGGAGAAAGAGAAAGCGGAAGTGAACAAGAAAGAGAAAGAGAAAAAGATAAAGGGAAACACAAAGAGAAAGAAAAATAGAAAGAGAAATTGAAAGAGAAAGAGAAAGATATATCCTCCAGTTCTATAAGCTACACTTACCTGAGACTTAATATTATATTTTTAAGAGTTACCCATTTGTTAGAGAAAATTTTTCACCCAGATCACGAACCCACAATCAATTTGGAATTTTCAAATCCAATAAAACTGATGAAGTGTTTCCTTTTCCACAGCCTCGGTATTGGCGCGCAAAGAGAAATCGTATATAACACCATTAATAAGAAGTTAAGGTACAGAAGAAAAACACATACATCTGAAATTCAGCCAAACGCTCCAGCCAGATGTCGGCGTTGCTGTAAATCACGCCCTGTGAAAGCCGTAGAATAAAAGTTTGAAATATCGAGTGGGCAATTCAAATTGTCGTCATAATTTGAAGGCGCGGTGAAAACAACACACATCGGCACACAAAAGGGAAAGGAAAAGTTTAAAGGTCTGGGAATTTATTATATAGAACTTAACGTCATTAGTTATAACGTCCCTTGGGGGAAAATGCTGATAGGTAAACATATTAGACTAACGAGAAAAGCTAATTACTGAAAGTATAAAGAGCATTGATTAAAACGTTTTGGAAATTGTTAACGAAAGCTTTGAATGGCGGGGCAAAGAAATGACTGAAAGCCAGGTCAATTATTTTGGAATTGATTTTTTGATAGATGGAATGTTTTAGTAATTTTCGTGAAATATTAACGATAGCGTAATTTATAGTGCTCTGTCGTCAGGTATGTGAACTAGTTAAAATTATTTTGCTCTATATTTGTCGTCGAAATAGCGAGTCACGCAGAGTTATTAGTTTGAAATATGCAATCGATAAAATATAAATTTAAAAATGTGTTTAATCAAACTTTCCAATCTTAATAAGAGAACTAAAAGTAATTCTGATTAGAGTGAGGTTTATAAAGTAAAAATATATAGAAATTTGTAAAAATTAAATATAGTAAGTTTATGGAGAAAGGGTAGCAATGTGGTCACCAGTCACCATGTGAAAAGTTCTAAATTCAACACAAATATTCTATAGGATAACTGAACATAAACAGTCAACATGAGTCAAAACCAATCTATAGACAATCCTTCGTATAGTCCTTATCTGGCTCCCAGTGACTGCCATTTGTTGCTGCACTTGAAGAAATACCTTGCCAGTCCCCAGCTTTGAGTAACACTTTCATGGAAAAATTTGAAGAACAAATAATTTTTACAAAAGACAATAAACCTTTAGTTTGGTGGCGATATGTCGACGATATATTTACTATTTGGGAGCACACTATTGAAGACTTACACGAATTATTAAACGACATCAATAACAAAGAGCCAACTGTACAATTCACATTAGAAATTGAGCAATATAACACACTACCTTCCTTAGACATCTTAATAACAAAACCACAATCGTCATTTGATACACAAGTCTACAGAAAGCCAACTCACACTAACCGATATCTCAATTTTAACTCTATTCACCAATTATATGATCTACAGTTCAGATATGGATAAATTTAATAAAGGAAAAATATTTATAAAAAAATGTATTATCTGCTAACAATTATCCTAAAAAGTTCATTAATAAAGAGTGATAAAATTAAACACAAAACAGTAACTAACATTCAACAACAAGCCATTCCAAACAATACTAATACCCTTGACAACCCCATTACTAGAACAACCATACCATACATACTATAGAAACATATTTAATATTAAAATAACTTTCAAAACAAGAAATACACTCAATTTTATCAAAAACTAAACCAAATAACGTAACACAAAACTCAAAAAACTGCATTTATACAGGGTGTTCCTAAATTGGAGGTACAAACGAAAAGGGGAGATTCCTTGAGTAGTTTTAGGAAGAAAAAGTCCCATAAACATGGGTCCGCAAACGTTTCGTTTTCAAGATAGAGAGTGTTAAAGTTTGATTTTTTTTTAAGTTTTTTTCTCATAGTATCTGTACTTCACAAGATATTCAAATGAAATTTGGCATAGATATTACAATTAAGAGTTTACAACTTGTGACATGTCAATTTCGATTGCAAATCTACAGGGTGATATTTTTCGGGAACACTGTCCACTGTTGTCCTTCAGAACTTTTTTTTGGTGAGCCACTGGTACTTTCAAAAATTGTAAAGAAAAGCTTTGTTGTTATACCAAACTTTATGTTTTCTTGTAGATTTGTCGTATCTACTACCGGTTTCGAGAAAAAAACTTTGAATGATTCTCTTGAAATCCTCAGAAAATTCCGAATTGTCATAGAAATCTAGTTACCTACCTAGTAGGCTGTGGTGAATGAATAAATAATATGAATGAATAATTTATTGTTAGTTTTGACATATCAAATTAAAATCCTGTGTTTTGAAAATTAAAGATGGTTGCATTTTAATATCAAAACATGCCGAATTTTAAGAATTCTGAAATGGCTGACATGCATTTCATGTATGGTCTTGGAAATGGTAATTCAAGAGAAGCTAAACGTCTTTACATGGAACGCTATCCCAATAGAGAGATGCCTGGTCATCGGATATTCTCTAATATTCACAGGCGTCTTTCAGAAACTGGACCTTTTTCTGTGAAAAATATTAATGCAGGTAGACCACGAAGTGTGAGAACACCACGACTCGAAGAGGCAGTGCTGAACGAAGTAGAAGAACATCCAGGAACCAGTACAAGAAAAATTAGTGTTACCTTAAATAGAAGTCATCAAGTTGTTTGGCGGATCTTGCGGGATTCTTTGCTCTATCCTTTTCACATTCAGAGGGTGCAGGCGCTCTTGCCTCGAGATTGTCATCCAAGAATTATTTTTTGTCAGTGGTACCTCAACAGACTATTGAACAATCCTAATTTTGATTGCCAAATCCTAATTTTGATTGCCAAATCCTATTCACTGATGAAGCCTGTTTCTCAAGGACTTCAATCATAAATTTTCATAATGAACAC
This sequence comes from Octodonta nipae, assembly GCA_034190945.1. Taxonomy (NCBI): domain Eukaryota; kingdom Metazoa; phylum Arthropoda; class Insecta; order Coleoptera; family Chrysomelidae; genus Octodonta; species Octodonta nipae. The sequence goes on along the minus strand of CM067223.1, from coordinate 86,830,075 downwards.
ATATGGGCTGAGGAGAATCCACATGAAATTGCAGAAGCTTATTTTCAAGAGGAATTTTCATTAAATGTGTGGGGTGGTAATATTGGCGATTATTTGATTGGTCCTTTCTTCTTGCCAGGGCGACTTACTGGTCAATCATACAGACATTTTTTAGAGAACGATTTGCTCTTGTTATTGGATGCTCATTTTTCACTTTTAGCTAGGGAGTATTTGAACGAAAATTATGTAAACAGGTGGATTGGACGAGGTGGACATCAGCCATGGCCCGGCAGATCCCCAGATTTAAATAGTTTAGATTTCTTTCTATAGGGCCATCTGAAATCTCTAGTGTACATAACGCCAGTGAATACCGTAGACGAACTGAGAAATCGTATAATAGGCGCGTTTGATACAATTAGGAATACTCCAGGAGTGTTTGAAAGAGTTCGATCGTCTATGAGAAGAAGAACAGAAGCTTGTATAAGGGTTGGGGGAGGACATTTTCAACAATTGCTGTAGTTTAGTTCCTTTGTTGTTATTTAGTTTTTTTATTAGGATTAATTTTTGAGTTGTACGTTTCTTGCAGTAATACTTTTTTTTGATGATTATACCAGTTTATCGAATCTTTAATAATCATTGCTAGTTTAATAATTCGAATTTTTTTTCTCGAAATCGGTAGTAGATACGACAAAACTACAAGAGAACATAAAGTTTGCTATAACAATAAAGCTTTTCTTTACGATTTCTGAAAGTAGCAGTGGCTCACCAAAAAAAAATTCTGAAGGACAACTCTTCACAGTGTTCCCCAAAAAAATATCACCCTGTAGATTTGCAATCGAAATTGGCATGTCACAAGGTGTAAACTCTTAATTGTAATTTCTATGCCATATTTCATTTGAATATCTTGTGAAGTGCAGATACTATGAGAAAAAAACTTGAAAAAAATTGAAACTTTAACACTCTGTATCTTGAAAACGAAACGTTTGCGAACCCATGTTTATGGGACTTTTTCTTCTTGAAATTATTCAAGGAATCTTCCCTTTTCGTTTGTACCTCCAATTTAGGAACACGCTGTATAATAAAGAAACGACAATTCGAAAAGTCAAAAATTTCTGGACCTGCCTGGAACCTTGGTCATAAAATACAATTTCAAAATTCAACCATATTACACAAAGAAGAGCACAACATAAAACGAAGGCTGAAAGAGTCTGCTTTAACTTTATTACTAGAAAGCGATCGTATAGCTAGTACTTCTATAGAATTCAGCCGTTCCTGGTTGCCAATAATCAAGTATGAAATTAATAATGGTAATATCTTTTTGAGCAACCCTATATCGGGATAGTTGATAAGGTTTTTCCTAAGTTTTCCCTTATGACTTTAAAGAGATCTCTGGAACATCAGAATTTCTTTGGTCTCATTTTTGGCGAATGCACATCTTATGACAAAGTCGTACCTAGGAACGCCACCTGAAATTCTAACTCTTTCAAATTGGAAGAATTTGAAAGAAGCTTTGTTATTTCACATGATCTTTAAAATGTTTGTGCTACCCTGTTTTTATCAAATTTGCAGTAAATCCTCTTAATTACATCAGTTTTATTGTCAAACATTAATGTCAAATTGTGATTATTCATACCATTGAAAACGAGGTCTGACTTAGACCTTGAAACGTTTGGACTTTTGAAATATACAGACTTTCAAGTTCATGCGATAGTTATTCCCAAAGAACTCAGAAAACATAAAAAGTTATGACAAGTGCATCAACTTTGGAGGAAATTATGTAAAAAAGTAGATAAATGTACACCTTTGATGTAAAAAGTAAAATTATTCATGTACATTTGTCTGTTGTTAAATTTCACATCAGTACTTAATTAATAAACACGCCTCGTATTGTAAAATCTGCTGTAGATATTTTTAGTTTTGATTCTGCACCTGATTGGGCTTGGAATAGCTCATTTAAGCCACCTTATATTTCTTGCCGTTTCGAAAAATCCCAGATAGTTGCTTTTATCTGGCACACATGGTATATTGATACAATATTTTATTGTAAACATGGTATGTGTATACTTTAAATATTAATTATAACAAATAATTCTGCAAAGTTTGAAACAAATCAGAGAATGCAAAAAACAGTGTCATAAAAATATTACTCCCCAAACCTCACTACACCACCTATAAATTTTTTGCGAGAAAGATTGTAACCATCTCCAGGATTCTATCTATCTGTAAACCAAAATTCATTATAATTGATTCAGTTGTTTAAGCGTGAAGATGTAACAAACAAACAAACAACCTCATTTTCATATTTATAACAACTAGCTGTCGCCCAGTGGTCGAAATTCGACCAATTGTGTCAATATCTCTGCCAGGTTAAGTAACCTGAATATTTTATCGTGACATTCTGTCCTAGGACTTTAGGGAGAACACGGAAAGGATCCAGACACGGAACCTCTGTGTGATAGTTTTCTCTAAAATCCTACATCTCGCTTCAACAAATAAGTAACGAAATTCAAGTTTATTTCAGATATATTTCAAAGGACTTTATTTCTGTTCAAATTCGTAATTCTAAATTTAATATGACAAAAATTCAACCGCAAATGGGCTACCCTATATATTTATTTTTTTTAACCTCCCTGTATAGCTATAATTGCACTTAATTCCATAACATTTATTAAAATCCTCATTATAATAATTCCATCTCATTATATATTTCAACCACCCTGTATATGCAACTGCTCATGGACCACGCATAATATTTTTTAAAATTTTTGAACCACCCGGTAAACCAGTCTGTATATGCCACTGCCTATGAGCCACCGTATTTACTCTTTTCGTTTATGAAATATTTAACTATCTTCTGTAACTATAATTCCACTCTGTCCTATATTTCAATCATCATATATATGGAACTCTTCGTGGGCTACTCTATAAATCATTTCCTTTTCTAACATTTTTTATCATCATCCTGTATATCTATAATTCCTCTCACCCTATATTTCATCTTCCCTATATATACAACTGCTTATGGGTAACGAAATGTTTTTCCATTTCTGCCACCCTGAATATGCATCTCTGTATAATATTTTTTGCACCACCCTGTATAACTGTAATTCTACTGCACCTTCTATTCCAAGAACCCTGTAAATTCAACCGCTAATGGGCTTCCCTATATAATTATTTTATTAGTTATAATTGCACTCTACTATATATTTTAAACACCCTATATATGCAACTGCTTATGTGCCACCCACGAAAAAAATGATTTCTAACCTATCTGGATTCGCCGTGTATAATTATAATATACAATGATTATTTTACCACTAAACAATAACAACGCTTGCTTGCCACTTCCAGAAGTACATGCTCTAAGTATATAACAGCATTGGTCACTCTATTTATAATTACGCAATGTTTTAAGTCTGGCTGCGGCACATTCAGTTGTTTGGCGTTGACATTATGGACGTAAATAATGAATTTTTATTATATTTTATTTAATGAATGAACAAATATTATAAATTAATATTAGCATTCTGCACTGAAGGTCATCGGTAGCTACTAAACAAAACAAAATTGAAGAAAATCGGTTGACAGAGAGAGGAGAAAATGGTACCTAATCGTTTTGTCTTTGCCTATTTATATATAGATAGTAATATAGGGAGACCCCATATTGATGTGAACTAACAAAAATGTCGAATTCAATATTTTCAACCAAAACTTCTTTGAAACAAATATTTCCCTTATCTAAATTTTATGACATACTTAAATAAGCCAGCAATGTCGATACCAGTATAAATTTAGACCCATTCAATTTTACATCCCATAAAACCCACGCTTTTCAATGAAAACAAATTATGCTAAAACATGCTTCTTATATAAATATTCACTTTATGCTCTTCCGAATATACATATACGTTAACGTTAAGCTATTTATTTCGCTAATGTGTCCGGAATATGACTATAGATCTCAGCAATGAACACGCAAGGAGCAGCCTAATGGATTTAGCTCCGAAGGCCGTAGGATCCATTCAGTGATTTTAGCATCGGCATCACTTCCGATGTACGCGCCACTAGGGTGAAGGGAACAATAAATACACACACACACACACACACCCTAAGTAACTCCACATTGTGTACCAAAAGGCGCGGCATTTTTGTATTTTTGCTGGAATAAGTGGCCAATATATCAATCTCAATTGAGGGTAAGAGCAGAAGTGCTTTATCTTCTGGGAACTTTTTTTAAATCTTGTCTCGTACAAAGAAAAGATGTGAGAAAAACATTTTGCTTTTTCTTTGGATGCGTTGAAATGGATTTGGCGATTTTACCGTCGCTTATCAACTTCTTAAAAGTATACAGGATGGCAAGTTACAAGTATAAACCATGGTGTCTGTCTGCGGGGGGGGGGGGTTTGAACAATTGACGATCCCTAGGGAAATAAAAAGCGCAGCAGTCATTTGAGACTGAACGAAACCGTCTCACGAAATCTACTTCCTGTCTTTCGCGATCTTCCTGTCTTTGTTTCACTTTCTTGTGTCATTCTTAGTAATTATTTTTATGTTTTTTTGGGCAATACCCCCACAATCGAAATAAAACGACGTATATTGAAGGAAAACCAAACGTTTCAAAGTCTAGTCTGACTTCGTTGTCAATGGCTTTATATTTATGCAAAACGAAAATTATTATGACAATTAAATTCGTTGTTTTTAGATATACAGGTAGTACAAAAAATTCTAAAGATCATGTATTATAGTTGAACAGCTTTCAAATTAGAAGAATTTGAAAGAGTTATCTTTAGAATTTATAAGTCGCGTTCCTAGGTACGACTTTGTTATAAGCATTCGCCAAAAATGCGATCAAAGATTTCTATTGTTTCAGTGATCACATTAACGTCATAAGGGAAAACCTAGGAAAAACCTTATGAATTATCCCGATACTGGAGGTTGCCATTAATAATTTCTTCCATAATTGTCGGTAACCAGATACGATTAAAATCTACATAAGTAGAAGCGATGCAATCGTCTTCATTCAAAATAATTAAGGCAGACTCTTTTATTTTTCGTTTTGTGTTATGTTCTTCTTTGTGTAGTATAGTTGAATTGTCAAATTGTATTTTATGGCCTAGGTCCCAAGCATGTTCATAAATTTTCGATATTTCAAATAATTGTTACTATTCTGGTACGACTCAAGTATTAATCTCATGTGTAATTTAGCCCACCTATTTAATATTTTGGCAATATTAATTTTTTTAGAATATCTCATAGACATTTAGAAAAAAATATATTAATATTTCATATTCTTGATAAAAAACAAACAAACCGGTAGCGTTACATTCCTATTATTTTATATTTAAGCATTCACATCATACCCTCTTTGTACACCAGCGCCACTCTGGTCACTAGTCGAACTTGTGATTTAATGCCTTCAGCTGGACATTTTTTCAGTTTAATTCGTATGGAAAAATGTACTTTCGTCAAATTGTTAAAAATGCTTCTGACAAGAAAATTCTATGGGATCAAACGGTTTCTCTGCGTACTTTTCGATTTTTGATATAAGATTTCTCATGATAGATGTGTTTTGTTTTCGTTTGTTGACTAATAAATAAATTAAAATTACTTTCAACCCTATTTTGGTAGGTAAACCATCAGAAACGAATTCCTCTTATCTGTATGTTTTCTCTGAAATAACTGACAAAAAATCTTAAAGATAGGTATCAGTACACACATATAGTATCCAGAACAAAAGTACATGGCATAAATAAAGGCAATACTGATTTGCGAATTTTACAAAAACAGCTATCCTGCACTTTTCTTATTAATAAGCTTGAAAAATGGAGAATAGAGGATCTCAAACAAAGTCTATAAATAAGGCCAAATTATTTATATACTAATTTTGGGTAAAAATTATAAAATTAGTGGTCGCCCAGTGGTCGAAATTCGACCGTATTTCATGAAATTGTAAAAAGTATATTTTTATAAGAAACAGAGTTGTGGAGAAATCGAAGAAGTAGATGTAGTGACCAAAATTGTTTACTCAATTGACAAATCTATTGAAATAAAAAGAAAATAATATGTAATCACAAATATCGGTATTCGAAATATTTTTGACAAATGAATGAACCTCCAAATTTTTGACTGGAACCGCTCCTGATTGTTTTTTGCAACCTGTTTTCGTCATTTGCGGTTTCAATCAAGTTCAGGAATATTAAAGAAAAAAGAGGACCAACAACCCTAGGAGAACTTAAATATTTAATTTATTCCCTATTGTCCGCTGTCTGACAATTTTTTACAGAACACCTTAGGAAAGGTTGTGATAATAATATATTAACCAAATAATTAAATTAAAAACAGAATATTTGATATGAAAGTTACTGCCACGGGTCCGAAAAATCAATACTGATCTACTACATTGACTATTTTACCACGAAACAATAACAATACTTGCATGCCACTTCCAGAAGTACATGCTCTAAGAATATAACAGCATCTAACGATCGCTCCCTTCGTATATAATTACTCTATGTTTTGAGTTTTGACCGTCTGGCGGCGGCGGCACTGTCAGTTGTTTGGCGTTGACAGTATTGACGTAAATAATGAATTTTTATTATATTTTATTTAATGAATGAACCAATATTATAAATTAATATTAGCATTTTACACTGAAGGTCGTTAGTAGCTACTAAACAAAACAAAAATGAAGAAAATCGGTTGAGAGACAGAGGAAAAAATGGTACCTAATCGTTTTGTCTTTGCCTATTTTTATATAGATTTAAAAAAGAACCGAGTTCAACTGGCTTAAAATCTATTGATTATTTTAGCGTATTTTTATCTCTTCTTATTCTAAATTGTTTTCTTGGTCAAACTGTTTATAAACACTTAAGCTGCAGATATTACTTTAATATTCACACATGGTTAAAAATGTTTTGAACTAGAAGAGAACTTAGAAAGTGCTTTGATTCTCACATAAGGACTTTTATATTGAAAAATCGTCAATCCTGTGACACCGTCATAAATATTCTGCAATCTGTACGGAATGGCGGATGGCTCATAAAATCTGCATGCACATATTGGCTTGCAACTCCGTATATACACTGGCAAACACTTCGATACCTTTTCCGGATTAGGCGTAAGCCATAAGAAAAATAAAGGAGCTCCCTTATCTAGAATGTAAGGTCTCCGGTGGATTTTCACTCTGGCATTGGAATAACGTTTCCCTTGTCAGTACGAACCTCACAATCAATGGTGGTCGCGTTTGGAAATCTGCAGATTGAAAAAGTATAAAAAATGTCTGCAATGTTTATTCGAATGGTATAGAAAAAACATAATAAAGGCTGGCGATGATAAATTGTAATTTGACTTATCCTTTCTGGTTCCGGTTTAATTGAATCCAAAAACGTTGAGTAAAAGTTTTAAGAAAGAACTGCCAATTATATTATAATTAATGGGAACCTCAATTTTCGCTGCCAGAACAGATTTTGCTTTTTTCCGGATTTGGACCGGGTCATTTTTTCAAATTAATTTATTTATACAGGGTGTTCCTAAATTGGAGGTACAAACGAAAAGGGGAGATTCCTTGAATAGTTTTAGGAAGAAAAAGTCCCATAAACATGGGTCCGCAAAAGTTTCGTTTTCAAGATACAGAGTGTTAAAGTTTCAATTTTTTTCAAGTTTTTTTCTCATAGTATCTGCACTTCACAAGATATTCAAATGAAATTTGGCATAGATATTACAATTAAGAGTTTACACCTTGTGACATGCCAATTTCGATTGCAAATCTACAGAGTGATATTTTTTCGGGAACACTGTTCACTTTTGTCCTTCAGAATTTTTTTTTGGTGAGCCACTGGTACTTTCAAAAATTGTAAAGAAAAGCTTTGTTGGTATACCAAACTTTATGTTCTCTTGTAGTTTTGTCGTATCTACTACCGATTTCGAGAAAAAAATTTTGAATGATTCTCTTGAAATCCTCAGAAAATTCCGAATTGTCATAGAAATCTAGTTACCTACCTAGTAGGCTGTGGTGAATGAATAAATTTTTTGTTAGTTTTGACACATCAAATTAAACTCCTGTGTTTTGAAAATTAAAGATGGTTGCATTTTAATATCAAAACATGCCGAATTTTACGAATTCCGAAATGGCTGACATGCATTTCATGTATGGTCTTGCAAATGGTAATTCAAGAGAAGCTAAGCGTCTTTACATGGAACGCTATCCCAATAAAGTGATGCCTGGTCATCGGATGTTCTCTAATATTCACAGGCGTCTTTCAGAAACTGGAAAAATATTAATGCAGGTAGACCACGAAGTGTGAGAACACCACGACTCGAAGAGGCAGTGCTGAACGAAATAGAAGAACATCCAGGAACCAGTACAAGAAAAATTAGTGTTACCTTAAATACAAGTCATCAAGTTGTTTGGCGGATCTTGCGGGATTCTTTGCTCTATCCTTATCACATTCAGAGGGTGCAGGCGCTCTTGCCTCGAGATTGTCATCCAAGAATTATTTTTTGTCAGTGGTACCTCAACAGACTATTGAACAATCCTCATTTTGATTGCCAAATCCTATTCACTGATGAAGCCTGTTTCTCAAGGACTTCAATCATAAATTTTCATAATGAACACATATGGGCTGAGGAGAATCCACATGAAATTGCAGAAGCTTATTTTCAAGAGAAATTTTCATTAAATGTGTGGGGTGGTAATATTGGCGATTATTTGATTGGTCCTTTCTTCTTGCCAGGGCGACTTACTGGTCAATCATACAGACATTTTTTAGAGAACGATTTGCCCTTGTTATTGGTTGATATACCTCTTATGATGCGACGTGAAATGTGGTTCATGCACGATGGTGCTCCTGCTCATTTTTCACTTTTGGCTAGGGAGTATTTGAACGAAAATTATGTAAACAGGTGGATTGGACGAGGTGGACATCAGCCATGGCCCGCCAGATCACCACATTTAAATAGTTTCTTTCTATGGGGCCATCTGAAATCTCTAGTGTTATGGTCAGATGAAACTAGATTTACTAACTGCGCTATGTTCAATAGACACAATGAGCATATCTGGGCTAAAGAAAACCCTTTCCATGTAGAACAAAGACGACCCCAGATAAAATTTGGTTTTAATGTTTGGTGTGGTATCATAAGGTGTACTACTCTGGGGCTTTTATCTATGACGAATCATTTACTGGGGAGCGCTACTTGCATTTCTTGCAATACACTTTTCAAGACATGTTGCATAATTTGAATTTGAGAACTCGTTTAGAAATTGAGTGGTTCCAACATGGTGGCGCACCTGCTCATAACTCGTTATTAGTAAGACAACACTTTGATAATATCTATCCAAATTCTTGGATAGGAAGAAATGGCCCACGCGAATGGCCACCCCGGTCACCCGATTTGGCAGTTAATGGGGAGCGCTTAAAAACAAAGTATACAAAATAAAATATCAGACAGTTGGTGACCAAAGGGAGGCGGTATTACAAGCAATTAAAAACATTGATAGGCAGTCTGTGAGGAAAGCGGTAATGTCAATCTTAAAAAGATGCAATTTTTGTCTAAATAACAATGGCTGGCTTTTCGAACATAAATTGTAACCATTATTATGTACTTTAATTTCTCAAGTTTTTAGTAAGTACCCACTTATTTAGTTTCTTTGTTATATCTGATATACCTAAAAAAATCGTTCAATGTTTTTTGGAATAGTTAATAATAAATCAATGTATTTCATGGCTAACTACTTTAAAAGTGAAAATAAGAGAGAAAAGCACCCATAACTCCGTTATTTTTATGAATAACTATATCGAGTATTATATCGTTAAAAGGCACTAAAAATTTCCTATTTTTTGAGGTCATAGCCAACTATGGTTTCCATTCCAAAAAAGATAAGTTTGTGTCATATCTCGAAAACGAGAGCTGTCACGCAAACGAGGAAATGACAATGATATTCGGGATACAATTCCCTTCAATTTTGATGTTTACACTTTTTTTATAAAATCAAAAACAAAGGAGCTAGAGGGATTTGAGTAAATCGACATAATTTCGTTTTTTCAAAATACTTAGTAAGCCATGACTTTTTACAAAAATCCGAAAGTGTCATTAAACTGGGCCAGTAAAACTGCAAATCTTTCCCAGTTTAACCATTGCTCTATCTCTGTTAGTTTTGTGAGATCCCAATACTGATCATCAAAAAAACTCATCCTGTATATATATATATATATATATATATATATATATATATATATATGTATATATATATTTAAATGCCTATTTGAAAATACAAATCGATCTGTCCAAGCGTTTTTCCCAACACTCCCTCCTTTATTCGTCATCGAATTTATTGCATTTATTTCGCTTTTCCACGCTATATATTAGTGTCATAAAACATAGTATAACTCTAGGACCGTAACTGCCAAGGACAAGCAGAGTTAATAAGATTTGTTAACTAACTGACACTAAAAATTAAGATAGATTAGAGTCTTCGGTTCGTGACGAGGCAGAACCTATAACTCCATACTATATTCTTTCTTTTTGTGACTTTTCTCAGTGCACCTTCAAAACTCATCTCTCAACACCAAGCAAAAGAAAATTTCATATTCGAATTTGTAATCCGACGTGATGGATAACAGACCAGCCTGCGTTATCATTTCTTTCAAAATCCGAACGAAAGCCTTCCTCATCGACTTTCCCTCAACAATAATAGAACCTGTCATATTCCTTTGTATAATATTTACCTCTTCCACGAGACGAGAGCTTTCACTTCTATATTTCCCAGTGAATTCGAGTTCGCATCCGATTAGAACAGGAGCCGTTACGTTTTTGTTCTAATTGTCTGGAGCATAGCTCCTCCTCTTCGTCTTATCGCTGCGAATAAGTTCCGACGAGGAGCTCAAGGAATAATGTGACAGACGTGGGGAAAATTGATAAGCCAACACTCAATGGCAACTCCAGAGTTAAATTAATTTGGAATTATAATTTCTGTATTCATTACTGAGGCCTTTCGAGCAGACGAATTGTATTGAAGTGAATATTAATTTATTCACCCGCCATACCATTATTTCGAATAAACGATATACCGCATTAGAGATAATCTTCAGCTAGGTAGTGTCACTTTCTCACGAGAATTACTCTAATGTGGGGAATTTGTTATTTGTGTCGCATAATTATGGTGTTGATTCTGGGGTAGTCACTGAATTCTGCTATAGTTTTAGTGGTTCTCAGCTTTTGGTAGTTACACTCGAAAAAAAAATACACAGGCGCTTGATTGGTTTTTCTCGAGAAGTGTATTGGGAATTCATCCGCTTGGGTACGCAACCTGACGGATAAAATATGAACTACTCTAAGCAGGTCGAGTATAAACAGCTGATGTTAGATAATATGCCAAAGCTGTAGTTTCAAAGTGTTTAAGTTTTTTCTGAAATATTCAATAATTAATTATTATAAATAAACTTAGTTATTATTTAAAAAAAGCTTTAATTTTAATATTTGATCAAAAATTTTTAATCATGGAGTTTCCTCCTCGAGAAAATAAAAATAAAACTTTTTGCTGCGTGTATGGATGCAATAGCAAGTCCACTAAGAACAATACAGTTCGATTTTATACCTTTCCTTCTACAAATTCAAATTTTGTGTTCATAAAAAATAAATTTGGTGAAGATGAAATGATTGACCGTCGATTAGCTTGGATAAAAGCATTGAAAATTGGAAATCCAATTACACAGTCAAAAAAAGTGTGTTCATTACATTTCACCAAGCATGACTTTATACCAACATGTAAGTAATTACCTATAGATTTTTTTTTATAATTATATGTTTATCATCAATATGAAGCAAAATATTTTTTAGTGTAATATTTGTCAGAAAAAATAATAAACAATAAATATTAAATTTTATTTTTCATTGCAGCCAGTGCCAATCCACGTCGTTCTCATTTAAAAAAAAAACAAGCGTTCCATCATGTAATCTTCCTGAAACATCATTAAAATTATTTGATCAACCAAATGTGAATCAAATTGAAAAGAGAAACGAAAGACAACGTCAGAGATCATTGAATAAAAAATCATCTCTTATTATTGATACAGATCAAGATGATCAAGTACAAGACATCCCATGTAATGTGGATCTGTGTATTGTGTATAAAATATAATCTTAACATTAAAGTGATTTCATAACATTAAATTTTTCAACGCCTGATAAATTTATTTTTAAGTAAAAATCTAACCTGTTGCAGTAGAGAAGTGTAGCTACCACGTGCTTACAGTTTTCACTCAGACCAGCTGTACACGAACATGACATTCCCATTATTTTTCCATCATGTGATATTACGCCTACAATTTCATGCGGTTTATTTTTTAAATGAGAAGTTTGTAGACAGTATGCAATTATTTTATACTCATTATCACAACTAGTATCTATTTGCTCTAGACCACATTTGATTAGATATCCTGCATCAGGTATATTTTCACCGCCGATGACTAGGTTGAGTAGTTGCAAACTCACAAATTTCTTGAATTGAAACTTTCATTTTTTTTTAATTTTTATTATAAATTTGATTTTAATGACATGTACATATACACTTCCATATAAAAACACGACAGCTGATTTAAAAATGCGTTTTAGAGTAGTAACCGCTTCTGCCGCAAGGAGAAGCCACGCCCCCGGCTGAATTCCCAATGCATAACACGCAAAAAGTTTTTAAATTTTTTATTGATTAACTACACGTGGTGTTTAAGTAGCAAAAATTGCAGTTTTGGCGGCTTTTGTAACTTTTCAGCAACTCAATGAAAACTTTTACTGTCAAAAGTAAGTTTGTTTTATAAAGGGAGTAAATAAATAAGTGGGAAATCTTCAGATTTTTTCTGTATTTTTCTTGTGACTAAATTTTTCAAGATATTTAGTTCTATTTTGAGGTATTAATGCTTGTCTTTATAATAAGATTACAGAGAGGGTCATGAAAATCTATAGAGTGGTACTTCTTCTGGAGTCACATGTTTTCTGCACCTACAACTTTTTTTCAATACGACCCTGGCAATTTACAATTCTCTTCTGATTATGCTATCTTTTTATTTCTTGTCTTTGTTTTTTGTTTCTGTTTCGTTTTTTGGCAATGGTAAGTCAAAATCCATCTTCCTCAACTCGTGAGATTGCGACAGAAGCTGGCACATCTCAACGGACTGTAATTAAGGTACTGAAAGCGCAAGTTCCACCCGTACAAACTTTCAGTTTCTCAAAATTTGCATGCTGGTGAAGAAACACCCTTTTTTTTCATTCATGGTTTAGAGACATGTGCCTTGACAATCCACAGTTTCCATTAAAGGTGTTACGGTCAGATGAAACTAGATTTACTAACTGCAGTATGTTCCATAGACACAATGAGCATATCTGGGCTAAAGAAAACCCTTTCCATGTAGAACTAAGACGACCCCAGATAAAATTTGGTTTTAATGTTTGGTGTGGTCTACTATTCTGAGGCCTTTTATCTATGTCGAATCACTTACTGGGGAGCGCTACTTGCATTTCTTGCAATACACTGTTCAAGACATGTTGCATAATTTGAGTTTGAGAACTCGTTTAGAAATTGAGTGGTTCCAACATGATGGAGCACCTGCTCATAACTCGTTATTAGTAAGACAACACTTAGATAATATCTATCCAAACTCTTGGATAGGAAGAAATGGCCCACGCGAATGGCCACGTCGGTCTCCCGATTTGGCAGTTATAGACTTCTATATATGGGGTGCGCTAAAAAACAAAGTATGCAAAAGAAAGAATGACACAGCTGGTGATCTAAGAGAGGCGGTATTACAAGCAATTGAAGAAATTGATAGGCGGTCTGTGAGGAAAGCGGTAATGTCAATCTTAAAAAGATGCAATTTTTGTCTAAATAACAATGGTGGACTTTTCGAACACAAATTGTAACCATTATTATGTACTTTAGTTTCTTAAGTTTTTAGTAAGTACCTACTTATTTAGTTTTTTCGTTATATCTAATATAGCTAATAAAAAAATCGTTCAGTCTTTTTTGGAATAGTTATTAATAAATCAATCTATTTCATCGCTAACTACGTTAAAAGTGAAAATAAGAGAGAAAAGCATCCATAACTTCGTTATTTTTATGAATAACTATATCGAGTATTATATCGTTGAAAAGCTCTAAAAATGTTTGTGGTTATAGCCAACTATGGTTTCCATTCGAAAAAAGATAAGTTTGTGTCATATCTCGAAAACGAGACCTGTCACGCAAACGAGGACATGACAGTCATATTCGATATACAATTCTCTTCAATTTTGTTATTTACATTTTATTTTATAAAATCAAAAACAAAGGAGCTAGAGGGATTTGACTAAATCGACAGAATATCTATTTTTCAAAATATCTAGTAAGCCAGGACTTTATACAAAAATCCGAAAGTGTCATTAAATTGGGCCAGTAAAACTGCAAATCTTTCCCAATTTAACCATTGCTATATCTCCGCTAGTTTCCGAGATCCCCATACTGATCACCAAAACAAACTCACCATGTATAATGTCCTCAAATGAACGAGTTCCACTTTCTTTCTCACTTTCTTTCAAATCAAAAAATTGAGCCGGCTCACACCATAAAATTCGACAAAGCTATGAATTATATTCGACGGTCATAATTTATTCGTAAGTTTCGTACGAAATTAGACGCAATACTCTCAAAACTTGGGAAACCTGCAAGTGTGCTTGAATTTTTAACTCGGTTCATGTTTATGGGGCCGGGGCGTCTGTGAAGTGTTCGCAGGAATACAAATGGTGGAAGAGCGTAGCAAGGGCGATGGGGGTGGGGGGTAGTGGTGTATCATGAAACGGGAGCATCTAATCGAGAATCCTTGTTTCTGACAATCCCTTTTCATTCCAAGAATATCGATGCTTCGGAAGCACTCTCAATTCATTACACCTTAGAGGGCGCGTTGTTACACTTCAGCGTACGCTTTTATGTGTCACAGTGTTTATAAAGGGGTCTAAGGATCGAGTCTTTAGAAGATATTCGAATTATTCCTTAGGAGAAGGTGGTACAAGTTTTATGGAAAGCGATCATTTAGAGTTTTGTTTTATACAAACACCTTAGTAGGTTGTCTTCTATTGTGATGTTATTCCCCAAAAAAAAACATAAAAGTAACCTTAGTAGGTGTAATCAACAGCAATTTATCACATAGGTTTTAATCAATTTGAAAAGTTGTATACACTAGTATACAACTTCAATTTATCATATAGGTATACTAGTGTATACAACTTTTCAAATTGATTAAAACCTATGTGATAAATTGCTGTTGATTACATTAAGATATTACGAAAATTGATGCAAGATTGTAAGGCTCGAGGTAATTTAATAGTTTTTTTTTCTTTCGTGTAAAAAGACTCAAAATGTCAACTATACATACTTTATAAGAAGGAACCAATTGAATTGTAATAGAAGTATTTTTTTTTCGATTTGTTAATTTGCTACTTAACGTTCATTTAATTCGATAATTTCTTATTAATAAGCTAAGAGGAATAAAATTACAATACCAGATGAAATTGGGCGAGTTTCAACTGCATGTTACCCCGCTAGCTGTTCTTACAACTAACCCTGTGTTCAACGAATTATTTTAACATAAAAATTAAGATATTATAGTTTAAATTTACATACAATATTTACTTAATTGGAGGAAATTTTCTGGGCAATTATTGCTTGACCAAACGGATCTTAATTAACCGTTTCTTTAGTATGTTTGTTGTGAGATTTCTTAGCTCAATAGGGAGATTGTTCAAACGACTTGCTATGACGTATGAAAAAGATCTTTCATATAGTGTCCTATAGTGGAAAGGAGCTGTGAGTGTCCCTTTAAATCTTACTAGCGTTCGCCCGGTGGTCGAAATTCGACCAATTGTGTTAATTCCTAACAAAATTGAACTTGTTTTTCATATGTAATTAATAGGACTTTATGTGTGAGCACATTTTTAATGCATAGCTTAATGATATAGGGGATGGCGAAGAAGCAGTAAGTGGAAATTAAGGAGAAAAATTTAGTTAACATGAAATTTCTTAAAATCAAATAATTCAGCTGTTAACCGGTAGGATAATATAACAAATAATCGTAAATGGAAATTCCATTTGAATCGAAATTTCAAAATAATCCGTTTCATTTTACTACTAATACTTATTAAATTTCCATTTGTATTTAATTAATAGTACATGGGTGACCGAGCCTTACTCGTAAATGCAAAGGTTCATCAAAAATGTTGGTAGGTACATACATATATTCATATAATCGGATATTTGATCTAATTTTTCCCAAGATTAAGTAATTCAGTTCAATTTCAACTCTCTAACACTTACACTAATTACAATAATTCCACTTTGTAATATATTTCCACCACCCTGTATATGTAACTGTTGTGTGTATGCAACTGTTTATGGGCCACCCAATAAAACATTTGATTTCTAACATTTCTGGACTCACCCTGTATAATTATAACCTACAACGCCTTATATCTCAGTCAGTTTATATATGCATATGTAACTGCTCATGGCAACTTCATTGAGGGCCTCAAATTAACATAAGAACACTAAACTTTTTACCCATCAGAAAATCGCCTAACCAGCACATTTTACTTTTAAATCTTGAAAGGTTCAACTATAAAAATATAATGTTAGAAAAATATGAAGTAGTGATAAAATTCTTATAAGATCCTACACATCAATTTGTATTGGATGATTTTTTCTAGAGCAGTTTTAATTGTCACAATCTCTTTCTTTTTCGGTAATACGATTGATCCCGATTTGTACATCCCAAAACCCCGAAATGGAATTTACACAAAATCGTAGTGCCGTTTGCGAGAATTACATATAAATAACAAACATTATCGGTATCATATTATTAGATAAATAAGAAAAAACATATTTGCAGCATATCACATCTCGTTAAAAGAACATTAACCAATTCCTCGAAGTTTCCTTGGACTTCCATCGTCTTGAAGTGGTTGATCTCACAACGTTTCAATAGCTGTATATCTGCTATCGTCATCAGGTTAATGACCCTGAAAGTAGCAGGTCTTGAGGCAACATTCAAGCAAGTCCATTTTTGAGTCTATTGGCAGCTCCGTCCTCTCCATCAGGGTTTCGTCTTCAGTAAGTTTCTTTCTCACTATGTTGAGAGATTCGTCTAGTGGTACTTTCGTGAAAAGGTTTTCAACATCGAAAGTTACTAAGCGATGTTCTGGCCCAAGATCCATGGATCCGATGATTTCGACAAAATGCTTTCAGTCCTTGAGGTGCGATGATGTTTTGCCCTCCAAAAGTTGGATGACTGGTAGGATTAGATTAAGAGACTTATTCATAGTGGGCGCCAATCACCTGAATTTTTTTAATAATTTATCTAAAAATTAGTTATTTTAAAATATATAAATAATCTTTATATATTCTGCACTGAAGGTCGTCAGTTGCTACTAAACAATACAAAAATAAATGGTACCTAATCGTTTTGTCTTTGCTAATAGATATTGATTGCCAAACACTGCAAAAATAAAGTTCACTCGTTATATTAACTTTCCTTGTATAGTTAGGAATATTCCCTGAACCTTTTAATAACATTTCGGTCGCATCAATTCATTTAGTAAATGAGATGGCAGCCAGTTTGTATTCAACTCTAACTTATCCCAACAAGTATCGAAACCTTCCGCGTCGAAAATGTGTTTCCCATTTCCACGAAAATTCGTTTCTCGCTTCCCTATGGAAAGACGAGACCCTCTTTCTCTCATTTGATCTTACGGTGCTATCAAACATTTTATATTCTATCCGCAAGCCGCAAATAAACTGACCTTTTCTAAATAAGATCAAGATGGTGTTCGGCCGTATCGCAGTGTTAAAACTTAGGGTTGATTCGTAAATTTCAATTGGAAAGGGCATCAGCTTACCCGTGCTGCTTCTCTCCTTCCATCTCTTATAGTCTTTCACGAAGAATGGAACAGGGAATTGTGGAGATTTGGCTTACGCGGTGTATATCGACCGACAAATTCTTTTTTATTTCGCATTTGTTACTGAATGATCGAATTAGAGGAATGCCGGCAGCGAAGGAATTCAAGAGGTTGGGGATTTTCAATCTATTCACGAGTGAAAGAATAATTTCCTTTCGTGTGTTTTTTTTTTGTTTCCGACGGGTTCGAGTCGATTAAAAACGCAAGCGAATTTAAAGAGGTTAACAACCGAATGATTGTCGCAATTCGTCTCGAATAATATACACGGTGATAACAGCATGGGTGCATATATTTTAGGTGGAGATAGTCTATATTAAATCTATATACAGTGATGGGCAAATGTGTGGAACCAAGCAAATATCTCTGGAATTATTAGAGATATCAAAATGAAATTTGGAAGGTGGATATTGCAGTACATTGCCTATTTGTTTCCAAATTTTTTTACAATAGCTGTAAATATCTATCTCTGTTTAAAGTTTCTTGTAGGAAGAAGGGTCTCACGATTCTGTTGTTATAAATGCCGGCTCAAACGTTCAATTTTTGGGGATGTTGTGTATGAGCCTCTTGTACCCAATTTGGATTACTTTGCAACCAGTAGCGGCAGTTATGTCGATTAATCATACCATTTAAACAAAATGTAGCCTCGTCTTAAAACACTACATTTCTTATAAAATTATTATCACTGTTACAAATATCCATAATCGTTTCACAAAATTGCAAACGTCTATCGACATCGTCTTCGGAGAGTTCTTGAACGAGGCGAATTTGGTATGGATGATATTTTTCTCGTCTTAATATCCTTCCTACTGAACGACGGCTAATTCCATGCATATTGGCGAGGTCGGTAGTGGATAAGTGAGGATTTTCTTCCAAAGATATAGCAACATTTTGAGCTAAACCTTCATTACTTGCACTTTTTAACCGTCCCCTTTTTGGTAAATTGCTAACTGTTCCACTTGTGTCGTACCGTCGCAAAGTTTTCGTCACTACTGAACGGGATATTTGTGTATGCGGATGAACAATGTTAAAAAGGGCACAAACTTCTTGATGCGTCCTTTTCTTCTCCCCATACCCAATCATCATTAATATTTTTATTCTTTCTTTTTCACTTAATTCGGCCATTTTACGATCAAATTAAAACAATACAATCTTTTTACGTTAAAATAAAAAAAACTAATATCTTATTTTGACAACTACTGTCACTTCTGCAATGAATTTCATGGACTACTAAACTTGATTCAGATTTAATTTGCGCCTGATTTAAACAAACGCACGTGTATTCGACTATGGAACAAGCAGTGGTGTTGGCTGTAACGGTATAATGCCACCGATTGGCCAATAGAAGTACAAATCCTTACCGAGCGGTTTGTTTATATCGGGCGTAAATGAAATCTTAACCAAGTTTAGCTACTATCGAATTTTTCCTTTCCTTTTCTGTTAATATCTCGATAAGTATTGAAGTAAACAATATCAAACAAAATTTTGTATTCACAATAAAATGTTTCACAGAAACTAAGAAACTATACAGGATGTTTCATTGCAAATTTTAAAATCGACATGACTTTCGGTAAAACAGGAGGTTCAAAATTGTAAAAAATTTTGGAAACAAATTCGCAATCTACTGAAGTATCCACCTTCCAAATTTCATTTTGATATCTCTAATAATTCCAGAGATATTTGCTTGGTTCCACACATTTGCCAATCACTGTATAAATAGGCAAAGACAAAACGATTAGGTAGCATTTTCTCCTCTGTCTGTCAACCGATTTTCATTATTTTTGTTTTGTTTACTAGTTACAGACGAACTTCAGTGCAGAATGCCGAAATTAATTTATAATATTGGTTCTATAATAACATAATAAAAAAATCATTATTTACATCCATATTTCAATGCAAAACAGTGCCGTCAGATTGCTTAGAGAGAAAATCATAAGATAGGTTGACTTCAATGTGAAAGACAAACTAAATTAAATGTAAAACTAAAAGTTCTGGTACTTCGCTAAAGTTATCCTACATAGTCATGCTATTGAAATAGAACCAACGAAAAAATATAACACATAATGATCGCCGTTTATTGGGCGCCTGCAAGTTTGTAGGTTGCAACTTACATTGCATTGTAAATATGCTTTGTCAACTAAAATCAGAATTATGTTGCACCTCATCAATTTATTTCTGATAATATCTTTTTTATTTTAACCTTATAGTTTTAATTTAGAGTCCTTTTATTTTTGTCGGATAACTTTCAGATAATTTAACCAAGATTACAATAAATTGTGAAATTATGCACAATTTCACGATAAATAGGTAGATCTGACAACCCTGAATGCTTGGCTATCTGCCGGAAATTTGATTAACATTTTGGCTTTTCATTACTTTTGTAGCGATTAGGTTGAAAGTTTTCAATTCAGACAGAAAAGATTTCAACGTTTTTCAACGTTTCAATTTCAATTCATATTAAAAAAAGGTATTTAACTACAATTAAGTAACAGTATGTGATTCGTACTTCTTTATATTTTCCACATAAAACAGAAATTGTCATGGGTTACTACGTTGGTAAGTAAACTTTTGTATATTGAAAATCATATTGGAAATTAATGTTTTCTGACAATGTGGGTATCTTATATCTATATATAAATAGGCTAAGACAAAACGATTAGGTACCATTTTCTCCTCTGTTTCTCAGCCGATTTTTTTCATTTTTGTTTTGTTTAGTAGCTACTGACGACCTTCAGTGCAGAATGCTAATCTTAATTTATAATATTGGTTCATTCTTTAAATAAAATATAATTAAAATTCATTATTTACGTCGATAATGTCAATGCCAAACAAATGAATGTGCCGCGTGCCGCCGCCAGACTCAAACTATTGAGTAATTAAATATAGACAGATCAATGCTGTTATATACTTAGAGCATGTACTTCTGGAAGTGGCATGCAAGCGTTGTTATTGTTTAGTGGGTAAAGTAATCGTTGAATATCATAATTATACAGGGCGATTCCAGATATGTTAGAAATCATTTTTTTAATGGGTGGCACATAAGCAGTTGCATATTTAGGGTGTTTAAAATATAGAGTAGAGTGCAATTATAACTAATAAAATAATTATATAGGGAAGCCCATTAGCGGTTGAATTTACAGGGTTCTTGGAATAGAAAGTGCAGTAAAATTACAGTTATACAGGGTGGATCAAAAAATGTTATACATAGATGCATATACAGGGTGGCGGAAATGGAAATGCAACATTTCGTAACCCATAAGCAGTTGTATATATAGTTAAGATGAAATATAGGGTAAGCGAAATTATAGATATACAGGATGTTGATAAAAAATGATAGAAAAGGAAATGATTTATAGAGTAGACCACGAGGAGTTCCATATATATAATGATTGAAATATAGGTCGGAGTAGAATTATAGTTACAGAAGATAATTAAAAATTTCATAAACAAAAAGAGTAAATACGGCGACTCATAGGCAGTGGCATATACAGAATGGTTTACCGGGTGGTTCAAAAATGTTAAAAAATATTATGCATGTGCATGAGTAGTTGCATATATAGGGTGGTTGAATTATATAATGAGATGGAATTATTATAATGAGGATTTTAATAAATGTTATAGAATTGAGTGCAATTATAGCTATACAGGGGGGTTAGAAAAAATAAATATGTAGGGTAGCCCATTAGCAGTTGAATTGTTGTCATTTTAAATTAAGAATTACGAATTTGAACACAAATAAAGTTCTATGAATTATATCTGAAAAAAACTTGAATTTCGTTACTTATTTGTAGAAGCGAGATGTAAGACCGACATCTAGGATTTTCGAGGAAACTATCACACAGAGGTTCCAAATCTGGATCCGTTCTGTGTATTTGCTGTTCTCCCTAAAGTCCTAGGATAGAATGTCACGATAAAATTTTCGTTACTTAACCTGCCAGATATTGACACAATTGGTCGAATTTCGACCACTGGGCGACAGCTAGTTTAATTAATTTCACATTACATGGTCCCATTGCTGCAAATTCTGACTGTTAAAACATTGTAAAGATTTGTTTGAATATACAAAATGTATCTACCCATGTATTAGGTTAAGTTAGGTACATTTATTCTAGAGTAAAATATATTTATTTGACATATTTTACCTTTGAAATCTTACATTGCTGGCTTTATAGTTTACAACCTAAATGCTAAATTTAAAATTTAAAACGCTCTACACGACAACAGAAACCACTGCGTAATTGTATATGCTAGGTTGGTTTTCAAATGATAAACACTGCAGTGGCTGGGTACCGTGTGATGATCACCTTTTACTATCTTTGGAATTGCCTATAGTTCAATAGGAAATTATTTAGTGTCGTAAAATATAGATCGGTATTGATTTTTCGGACAAGTAGTACTAACTTTCGTAGAAAATAATAATTGTAATTTTTTGTTCTGATTATAATTCTATTATTAATATAATATAATTTTCACAATAGTCCGAAGGTGTTGTGCAAAAAATCATCAATCAGCAGACAATGGAGATGACATTAAATATTGGAGTTTTCATTAGGTTGTTTGTCATCTCTATTTTTAAAATCGATTGTCTGTAAATGACGGAAACTTTTAGGTTACAAAGAAAAACCTTCCGATAATTGTCCTACAATTATATACATAAATGAAATAATATTTCGTGAATAAAGTAATAGGACCACTGGACGAAATTTGCACTGCATAGTTGTATTGAATTATTATGTTTTGTTGACAATTTGATTGATTTGGGTAAATGCATCATGTAAGAAATAAATGTTTTCAAAACATTATCGTCCTTAAAACTAATATTCGGAGGTAGATTTGCGTAATTCTTTTATGTATTAAATTAAAGAACACAAGAATAATAAAACATTAAATAAATATATAACCGACTTCCACCTATAACTAAAAAGCTAAAAATAATTATAACAAAATACAACTCTAGCAAATAAATAACACATTCAATGTTGTTAGGTACCTACCCAGGAAGTAAAAAATTGAAAAATTAAAGGGTGCTCATTCTATACAAATTAATTACCTATTATATTTTTGAAGTCGGTGCCAAGCAAAACTAAAATCCTGCATTCCGTATAACTTCACCAAACTTGATTGTTGCTTGTCACTGACTGACAAAAATATACTAGATTGGTAGGTAATAAATTTGTACAGAATGAGCACCTTTTAATGTTTACATTTTTTACTTTCTGGGTAGGTACCTAACAACATTGAATGTGTTATTTATTTGCTAAAGTTGTATTTTGTTATAATTATTTTTAGCTATTTAGTTATGGGTGGAAGTCGGTTATATATATATATTTTTAATATTGTATTGTGGTATCAGCACGATGACTGCCCACCACAGCTTTCTCAAAGAATCCATGACTTTTTAGATCTCAGCTACCAATATAGCTGATTTGGAAAAGGTAGTTTGTCCTCATAGCAACTAAGATTTTCAGATTTAACTGAGATGTGATTGTTTATAATGATCAAATAACTTTATAGTATAACAAGAAAGAGCTAATTCCAATGGCTGCTTTCTGTATTTAAAAACACCTCATGTTAAGTATTGGTGTCCTTCTTTTTCTTTATTGTTCGGTAATATTTTTATTAGCAACAATTGGTTATGCAATTCCATATATTTCGATTATAATATTTTTTTGTTATATCACCTATTTTTTTTAGTAATTTTAATTATTAAAAAAATAGGTTAGGTTAAAAGAAGATGGTTTATTTTGATTTAAATCAAAACGAATCATAAATACACTTTAATATCGAACGTATTATAATGTTTCAGATCATTAGCTCTCCAGTACCCAAATTAAAAAACAGACAAAGCTTTATCTGTTCCACTTCGTATTTTTCATTAGCCGCGTACTCACTTTTTGAAACAGTCGCGCGCGTTAATGACGTTGCATATATACCGTATCCGGTGTCTGATATGAAGCGAAAGGAATAATTTATCTGGCATACGTGAATATTACGCGTAGGATTTTAAAACTAATTCATCAGCTGCCCGTCCAAAGCGTATCTAGAGCCGTAATTTTATTTGGTGTTGTCGAGAAGTGCTATTAGTGAAATGGGCAAAAATTATGACTATGTACGACGGTCGATTTTGGCAAATTATGTTTAATTTTGTAGATTTTTTGAAGAAACATATTCAGAACGTTTTTCATGAATACTTTTCTGTTGCCCCATTTTCTACAATTGACTAGTTTCGCTCTGAGTTTATTCGGGAATAATACTTCAATAGAGAAAAAAGGCTGTATATTTCAAAAAATGAGCGGCAGTCATTGAGACTGAACGTTGGAACCGAAAGTTTCCCGTAACTTGTTATCTTCTTTTCTTGGATAGGTTAGGTGTCTTGGTGTTATCTGTATAAGTAGACATGTATTTGAGAAAAATTGAAATAAATGTCACTTTTGATTTTCCTCATTTTTGTTTTTTCAAGTAGCAACTGACGATCTTTAGTGCAGAATGCTAATGATAACTTATAATATTGGTTCATTCATTAAATAAAATATCATAAAAATTCATTATTTACGTCCATACTGTCAACGCCAAAAAATTGACAGTGCCGCCGCCGACAGACGGTCAAAACTCAAAACCTTGAGTAATTATATATGGAGGGAGCGATGGTTGGATGCTGTTATATTCTTCGAGCATATACTTCTGGAAGTGGCATACAAGCGTTGTTAGTGTTTAGTGTCAAAATAGTCAATGTAGTAGATCAGTATTGATTTTTCGGACGCTTTGCCGTAACTTTAATATTGAATATTCTGTTTTTAATGTGAATTTAATTATGTGATTAACATATTATTATCACAATCTTCCTGAAGGTGTTGTGTAAAAAATTGTCAGACAGCAGACAATAGAGAATGTATTAAATATTCAAGTTCTCCTAGGGTTGTTAGTCCTCTGTTTTCTTTAATATTCCTAAACTTGATTGAAACTGCAAATATCGAAAACTTTTATGTTGCAAAGAACAATCTTCCAGTTATTATATCGAATATTTTTCCAGGAGCGATTCCAACCAAAAATTTGAGGGGTCATTCATTTGTCAAAAACATTTCGAATACTGATATTTGATTACTTCTTATTTTTTTCAGATTTGTCAATATGAGTGAACAATTTTGGTCATTACATCCACTTCTCCGATTTCTCCACAACGCTGTTTCTTATAAAAATATACTTTTTACGAGGGCTGCCTTTTATATTTCGAGATTAGAGAATATAAACAAATATTAATCATCGAAAGTCGCTTTATTGTTTTTCAAAATAATCCCCATGAAGATCTATACACTTTTACATGCGTTTGAACCAATTGTCGAAGCACTTTTTCCACTCTGATTGAGGTACCTCCAAAACATGCATTCTGAACGCAGCAACCGCTTCTTCAGGTGTCGAAAAACGTTGACCTCTCAGTTTGTTTTTTACGTACGGGAATGAAAAGAAGTCATTTAGTGTCAAGTCAGGACTATACGGCGGATGACTCATCAAATCAATGTTTTGAGTTGTCAAAAATGCAGTTGTTTGAGCCGATGTGTGAGAGCTCGCATTGTCGTGGTGAAGAGTGATCCGTTTTCGGCGGTTGGTTTTCCTCATTTCTTAGAAGACAACTAGCAAACAAATGGTTGTGTACCACTCAGAAGTGACTGTTCTGCGTTGTTCTAGTGGTACGGTTGCGACATGTCCAGTTTTTCCTAAAAAACAGGCGATCATTTGCGTGGAAGTGCTTCGTGCGCGAACAACTTTTGTTGGATTCGGCTCATCTTGAAACACCCATACAGTCGACTGTTGTTTACTTTCGTGCTCATACGCGTAACTCCACGATTCATCACCTGTCACTATGTCATAAACGTGTTTTGAAGCACCGCGATCGTATTTTTTGAGCTTTTCTTTCGACCAATCGACACGAGCCTTTTTTTGAACGATTGACAAATTGTGTGGGATCCAACGCGAACAAATTTTTTTGACATTCAAATATTTATGCAATATTGAATGTATGCTGGTCCCACTAATGTGTAAGGTTGACTCAATCTCATGATAGGTCACATGACGATCTTGCAATATTAGTTGGCGCACAGCATCAATGGTTTCCGGGACAACAACTGTTTTTGGACGACCTTCACGAAATTCGTCTTGGAGTGAAGTACGACCTCGATTGAATTCACCATACCATCGATAAACAGTGGTCCTTGATGGAGTTTCATCGCCAAAAATTAAATTAAGTTCATCCATGCACTCTTGCTGACTTAATCCACGTCGAAAGTTGTAAAAAATAATCGCACGAAAATGTTCACGATTTAATTCCATTTTTTGGCCGAGATGAATCCTTTAAGTTACTATAAACAACACATAGCGCTCGTATGTCAAAACGTTCCCAGTACGTATAACCTCAAAAATGTCAAACTGTACGATAGAGCTGTCAGTTGTCATATTGCAACTCTAGGGTTGTCCAATCCCGAAATATAAAAGGCAACCTTCGTACAATTTCATAAAATAGGGTCGAATTTCGACCACTGGGCAACCACTAGTTCAGATTAATTGGCGTATTTCATATTCTGGCAAAAGCGTCGTCAATGTTTGGTTTTTTGGCGGGCAAATGAGATGTTTCAAACATGCCTTTAATGCGTTATTATTATTTACAATAAAGTATCATCTATGTAATAAATAAAATTTATATTCTTACATATTTATCACTCTTATTCATCTTTGTGCGAGACTATGATAAATATTTGTTAGCCAGAACTATATCAGCATTTTCAAGTAAATTAAGAACTGACATAATGTTGGCATATAGGGTTTGTAAAATCTACATTTAACATTACAACACGAAAGAAACTCACCGAAGGTAAACTTATTCTGTGCCGAATCCGGTAGAAAGGTTTACTGACCATCTGGAACAGCGTACCTGAAGATGTTGGAACAGTGGCTGTTACCTCAAGTTATGGAAAATTTAAAGAACTTGTTTTTCCGACAGCATGGAACTCCAACCCATTGGCACATTGATGTAGGAGACTTTTTGAATGCATCACTTCATCAGTGGTGGGTATGTCACAGGGAAAATGATTACCTGGCTCTGCACTTCTGGTCACCAAAATCATCTGATCTCATGCCACGTGACTAGTTCACTAGATACACATGCCCGCGTGTGGGACGAGCTCGGCTACCGCATAGAATTTTGAATGTTCATCTGGGATTTTCTCTCCTCGCAATGGTTTCTGAAAAATACAGATAAGTTAAGTACTTGAATATCAAGGTGTAGTATCTAAGGGCAGTTTGTGGAAACTGCCCGAAACACTAGTTGCCCTCTTATAGAAAAAACTCTCCCGCAGGATTAACTGTGAGAAAGTAGGTTTACAGATTTGTCAACTAGTAGTCCAGTATAATATGTTGTGTATTTTGTGTTGTAATTATCTGTTTTTTTGTGACGTTTCAAATCCTTGTCAGGAATCGTTGTCGAACAATGTTTGTTTGAATGTTTTGCACTATATTCGCTTGACTTTTTAGGTAATGTCAATTGACTGATTAATTGACTTTGAAGTTTCCTTTTTGATGTTCATTCGTCAGAAGTTGTTGCCATGCAACCGGTATCTCTACAGAGGGTGTCCCGATTTCTCCATTATTCAACAACATGCAGACACTTTCTTTGATTTATCTTTTTTTTTTGGTATGTTCTTCTTTAAGTAGTATTTTTGTCTTATTCCAGTCCATTTTGTGTGTACCATTATCCGTGAGTACATGATTTGCCAATCTTGATCTGTCTATATGTCTTCTTGAGACGTTGCATTGGTGCTCTTTTGTTCTAATTTGGAGAAGCCTTGATGTCTCACCGGTATATGTTTTTCCGCAGGCACAAGGTACACTGCACACACAATTTTTGGTACTTTGAGAACCGTTTTCCGGTTTTGTTTTTGTTAAATTTGATCTTAAAGTATTATTTGTTTTAAAAATCGTTTTTACTTGGTATTTATTGCCAATACGTTAAATTTTTTCGGAGAGGCCGGAAACATAAGGAATAACGTTTATAATTGTAGAGTTAATATCAGTTTGTGTGTTGTTATTTAAATTGGAAGTATTGTGTGTTGCTTCTGTCGATTGTATTGGTAATAAGTACCAAGTAAAAACGATTTTTAAAACAAATAATAATTTAAGATCAAATTTGACAAAAACAAAACCGGAAAACGGTACTCAAAGTTCCAAAAATTGTGTGTACAGTGTACCTTGTGCCCGCGGAAAAACATATACAGGTGAGACATCAAGACCACTCCAAATTAGAACAAAAGAGCACCAATACAACGTAAAAATTACTACTTAAAGAAGAACATACCAAAAAAAGAAAAATCAAAGAAAGTGTCTGCATGTTGTTGAATAATGGAGAAATCGGGACACCCTCTGTATAGATACCGGTTGCATGGCAACAACTTCTGACGAATGAACATCAAAATGGAAAGTTCAAAGTCAATTAATCAGTCAATTGACATTACCAAAAAAGTCAAGCGAATAGTGTAAGACATTCAAGCAAACATTGTTCGACAACGATTCCTGATAAGGAATCGAAACGTCGCAAAAAAACAGATAAGTACAACACAAAATACACAACATATTATACTGGAATACTAGTTGACAAATCTGTAGACCTACTTTCGCACAGTTAATCCTGCGGGAGAGTTTTTTTTATAAGAATCATTTACCTCCTCAATCATTTAGAAACTACTTACCGCATAGAAGTTTGCCGTGAAGTACATGGTGGACACATTGAGCATTTGTAATATATTGCAAAAAAAACTTTGAAACTTTCACTTTCCATTGGTATAGAAATTGTTCATTTTGGATTAGTACTTTAATAAATACGCATCCTTAAAACTTGTTTCTTACACATTAAACGAAGTTCTATGGATATTTGAAGGTCAAAGTAGTGTCGTGTCGGCTGTTCTGGCATTTCTCTACCATAATCAATCTATTTTCATATGTATAAGTGTGACCCTCCGTTAAGAAACTTTCTATTCAAAAACACTAACATTTGAACGTCTTAAACTGTCACTAACAAAGAAGTCAGCTTAATTTAAGTTGGATAAAATTACTTTATAGAATCACTTAGTCCTATTTAGATTTTCTATTGACTTTTGTACGGTATATCGTTATAACGAATCATTCCATTCGACAATGAACTGTGTAGACAAAAGTAACTGTACGTCGTTCATTAAATCTTATTCCAACGTTGGCGAGTTAATTAGTTTTTGGAATAATGAAAACATAGTTGATGTTACAAACATTGTGGGATATATTATGGGACGAAATTGATGGTAGGTTACATATTAGCACATCCTAATGGACATAATGGTTCGTCCGTTTATTATAGCATGGAAACCTATTAGCTGATATTAGTGTAATGTTTACTGTTAACTGAAATAAACTTCCTACCTTCGTTTAATGGGAATTTGTTTCTTCTGATATCATTAACGAAATGTAAATTAATTAACGGGACAGACTTCTTTAGGGTTTGCGTTTACAATAGGAGTTTTCTGCTCTTACATTGATTTATGAATATATTTGAGCTAAATTATTTTTATTAGTCAATTTGTGGGAAATGCGAATATAAAGGATAAACATTTTTACAAGGTTTTATTCATCTTGTAGTGTTAGTGTTGTTAACAAGTTTTGTTAGCACCTCAAAAAAGTAGCTAAAAAGCAAAAAATATAGTTTTTTCTACAACATTTTTTGAAGTTAGTTTTTAGATTTTTAGTTGTGTGCTGGCTTAATGAGATGCATTTTGCAAATGTAATGAACTTTTTTGATATTAATTTCGAAAAGATTGTTGAGGAGGTCTTGAATTATTTTGTCTGTTCATTGGGTTTTCTCTCCTCCAATTTTTTTTCCTGTAACAAAATGTATTAAGGCAATTTCGTAAAATTGCCCGGATTACTGGCTGTCTGTACAGAGATTCTTCCTCACAGTTATTCCGAGAGAAAGAGATGTCTATAAAATGATCAACCAGTATTCCTGTATATAAGTAATGTATTGTATATTGTGTAATACTTATCTGTGTATGGAGACGTTTCAATTCAGAGTCTGGAGTCGTTGTCAATCGTTTAGTGTTGTTTTCGAGGTTTTTTCTAAAAAAAAATTTCGCTTTGATCTTAAATTTGTTGCTTGTCAAAAAATTTGACACTGACAGTTTGTCGTTTGTCACTTGACGCTGAGATACCGTTTTTTTTTTGTTCTGTTAGAAGTAAAGTCCTCCACTCCAAATGAAGGTCGGCTGAAGGTGCTCCGATTTCAGTGTTGTTTATCATCATACAGCTGGCTTCTTTGAGTTTTCTCTTTTTTAAATTTTCTTCTTTCAACAAAATCTTTGTTTTATCCCAGTCTATCCTATAAATAAAACTATAAATCAGTTAGAAAGAAAATCGCAACAACAAACCAGCACAAATAACCATCACACTAATACCAACCAAACACAAACAGACAACCAAATTATGAACATAATTCCATATATCCCAGGTGTATCGGAAAAAATTAAGCGATTATGAAATAAATACAGCGTTAAAACTGTTTTTAAAACAAATAATTCCTTGCGCTCAATCCTCACACATACCAAACCGTTTAACGCAACCCAGAGTTCTAAAATTGTATGTACAGTGTTTTGTGTGACTGTGGCATTTTTATACCGGTAAAACTTCAAGACCTTTAGAAGTAAGAAAAAAAGAACATCAATATAACATTTCCAGAAGACATGTGGACAAATCAAATTTGGCCAATCATGTATTAACTGTGAGGAAGAATCTCTGTACAGACAGCCAGTAATCCGGGCAATTTTACGAAATTGCCTTACTACACTTTGTTCTACATATACAATTTTTAAATACTTATCTGTTACAGGAAAAAATTTGGAGGAGAGAAAACCCAATGAACAGACAAAATAATTTTTTGATATTGCCAAAAATATGGTCCTTCACGTTTAAGTAAAGTTTTTGCCGAAATAGATGCTCCAGAGATAAAATGATGCAATATTTTTAGATACCTGGAAACAAGAATTTCACTGGCACCTTGGAGAAAGTGATCTCAACGAGGATAGGTATGGGGAAAACGGACCCAAAAAACTCTAAATGGTTTGCTACGGACTGGTAACCTAAGTAAGGATACTGAAAAACGTATGTTCTGTAGTATTGTGGTAAATAGAGACTCTATAGTGCAAATATGTGGTCAATACAACAGCAGTTAGAGATAAGATAACAATCATAGAACTGTAGATGTTTAATGGTAACAAGGCAGAACAAATTGAAAACTCAAGATATCTGGCAGAGAATTGGAGTAAATCAGTCTATAATAAAGAGTACTACCCTAGTGTGGACATGTTAAAAGACTGCCTGAATACCGGGAAAAAAATATAGAATGGTCGCCAAAAGGAAAAAGAAAAAATAGTATTTTGATTTGGGAAAAACATTTAAAAATCAGGATGACTAAAAAGGGACGAGAAATGATAGATTTCGGACTATAAAAGCTTGTGGTCAACACAGGAGGGTAAAAAAACCGAAGAAAAAATATATTTGGATATATCTTTTGATAAGTATTGTTTAAAGCCTTCTGATTTATTTCTAAACAAGAACTGTTGTTAATTCATTCTGTTCGTTTACCGATTTTTATTTAACCCTCAAAATTAATTGGAAATATCAAAAACAGAACTGATAAGAGGTGATATTATATTATCAATGCACGGAGGTTATATTATATTATCAATGCAAGTAACAATATTTTGCCTGACAGCGAAACATCAAATGGTGTCAAAACGCAACATTTTTTTATCCTCAACCAATTTCAAAGCTACAGTTGACAGGGTGATTGAGTATTTTGTCTTATCAGTGGAGTTGTCTGTCTTTAGTCCTTTTCTGAAGCAAATCTGTAAAATAATAACAATCCAGGGGATTTTTTGGACTGTTTCATATATACTGTGTCGACATTACAAATTTGAAAAAGGAAAAGAGGTGTCGAGAAAAAAACGTAATCAGAATCAGAATAATCTTGGGCCCCCTTAACAATTATTGCGAAATTACTTTGAATATGTTCTGCAAGATACATCAATCAAGCCCTTGCGAATTTTATTGCAAAAACAGTATACATTAAAGATGCACATACTTTGCTCAATTCGACTCAGAGAATAAAAAATTAATGGGCAAACTTTCTCACTGCACGTAGAACAAACAGCTTTTGTGTAACGTGTGTCGAGATCATTAAAATATCCATCAGGCGATTCCTTTAAACTTTCCTAGCCATTCATTCCAGGAAAATACTTCTCTCAGTCTGATAAAATAAACCTTAAAATTAGTGTTGTTTGAAACTACCACTCGAAATCAGATCTTATTCAAATAGTTTCAGACACAGTCGAATGAAGTTTCCGAATTTAATTGAAATTTAGCTTAATTACATCCAGGGAAATCAGGTGACTGAAACAGTTAGGAAAAAGCTGTTTCACAACGCAGATTGTGTTTGCTGAACAAAAGCTTGTTAAGTACAAAACAAAATTCAGATGTTCGGAAGCATTCGTGGAATCGCTTAAATACGGTTACGATAGTTACCAAATAAGTGGTTGATTCTATACATTAATTAGTAAGAACGTTAATAATAAAATATCTAATTTGACTTAAAATACATTTTTTGATAATGAACCGGAATTAAATTTAAAAAATCATCAAAGCCAAATGCGACTAAGACCACAAGATTAGCACAAGGCATATAGTAGCATTAAGTGGTCATATGAATGAAAAATCTGCGTTATTTTGTTATAGATATCATCATCATTGATCTTTATTTGTACCTAACTGTTACAACATAAATTGAATTGTTAGTCTAAAGCTGGTAGACAAGATAACTCGTTCCTCGAAGTTTCCATCTTCTTGAAAA
The DNA here is from genome assembly GCA_034190945.1 of Octodonta nipae. Lineage (NCBI taxonomy): Eukaryota > Metazoa > Arthropoda > Insecta > Coleoptera > Chrysomelidae > Octodonta > Octodonta nipae. Next base: position 86,797,215 of record CM067223.1, on the reverse strand, counting down.
GATTGATCTCAAAGCGTTTAAATGGCTTGGGATCTGTTATTGTCGTCAGGTGAATAATGGGAAATTAGTTAGTCATGTCTTTATTGTTAGAGCTAAATATTTTACAAATTTCTTACTCCTAGTCCATGTTGTGATATTTGCTTCCTGAATTGATGTCTATGTTATGTTTCCATGAGCTGTTATATTATTTATATTCTTCTTGCGTCCTTATCTGTACTTGCTGTCGGTTCCTCTTCTTCTTTGGTCCTCGATCCTCTCCCGTTGGCGTCCCTCGTCTTTTGTGGTCCCCTTATCCTTGCATGAGGTTGAGTCTATTTGCCAGCCCCATGAAGGACTGGAAAATTTTCTTCATCTCTTCCATCATTGTGAGTACGACTTGTCTATTCGCCCGTGTTTCTCATGTTTCTTCTACTGTTGGTCTACCTGGCGCAGCGTAGCATATTCCTGTTCTTGTTCCTGGTTCCTCTTCGTTGTATCTCTTCTTTGGAACTTTAGGCCTTCCCTGTAGCTGGCTGGGTGGGGTCCTGCGCAATTGGTGCATTTCCGTGGCTGTTCTCTCGGTCATCTGCATTCCCTCGATTCTTATGATCCTCCGCATTTTACGCATTTTGGGGGCTCTGTACATCCGCCCTGTCCATGGACGAACTTTTGGTAAGTGTAGCACTGCCCGATCTATGCCCTTGGTCTTTGTGTCTTCGCCTTGATTTTGCAGTTTGTGATGTCCTGTAAACGAAAAACGTTTTTATTTTCCGTTGCTTTCTCTAGTTTTACGATGACAGTTGCCATTGGCGTCTTTTTTATTACTCCCTTCTCCATTCTAGTTGTAGCTGTTCAGATCATCTTGGTGACATTGATGGGTTGGGTGTTCTTCTCCTGAAGTTTCTTCTTTACCGCTTCTTCTGTGATGAACTCGGGGATGCCCTTTATCACACGTGTGGTACGGTACCTATTTTGCGTTGAAGATTTTTGTAGCTGTTCGAAATTCCTCCTCTGTGTTCAGGTACATCCTTACGCCATCCTGTGTGTTAGTTGTTTTTGGTAGGTTTATTTTCTGTTCTTTCATGAGTCTAGTCACCTCAGTCCACTTCTGTTTTTCATGTATAACGATGTCTGGGATAATTTGTTTTTTCTCCCCTCGGGTTCTGCCATTGTGGGGACATCGGTCTTTGTATGTATAGCGTCGGTATATTCCCACTTCTTACCCTTGGGCTTTTTTCTCTCGGATCTGTTCGTGTTCAGTCTCAATGGACGATAAGGAGTCACTTGCTCTGGATTTTGCTTTCCGCTTTCTCCTGGGGACCGATTCTCGAACCATTCGACAGCTCTACTATACGGCTTTCGACGTAAGTCGCATGAAAAGTTGAGGTAAATGAAGTTTAACCCATATATTAAACTTCATTTATGTCAGATTTCATACTACATACGTCCCAAGTCGAGTGGTAAAGCCGTCGGGGACCTGGTCCCTGTTTGAAATTCCGTTCCCATGTCGACTGCTTGATCTTCCATATTCGCTTTATCTTCTTTTCTGTTGGAAATTTCGATGATCCTCTTGTTCCTGTAGGTGGAGATCTGCTATCATCACCATCTTTGTAATCTGTAAAATAATCTTTTATTAGCCCTATTAATACTCTAAACCGTAAATGAAATCGATAACGTTATACTATTAGGTATTATAACTTAATCAGTTAATTTTTTTTCTGTCTCGGTACCCCGAAAGGTCAGTGGCAGGTAGTCGTCTCAGGTCGTCGCCCTCTCGAGCAAGGGTCCCCTATCTCTTGCGTATCAGCAAGGGAGAACCAACTGTACTCGACAAAGCCATGTATATTTGTTGGGAAATTCAAATTATAGGTCGTATTTATACCCTTAACTTGTCCTGCTCATTGGATCACTTAATCCTCTGTCTTGTCCAATCAGCGTTGCCCCACCTGGCGATTGGTTGTTGGTGATGTGTAGCGGCATTTGCTCAAGAAGAGGTCTCCAAAAGTTTTTAATTTGGACGCTGGACTCGCTGATTATATTGTCATTACTAATCATAAGTCATTGTTAAGACCCCTTTTGAGAAGCTATGCGGTGCTCCTTAATCCTGGTGCCCAGTGGTCGCTCAGTCTCCCCAATGTACAGATTGCCACATTCATTTTATATTCAGTTTATAGTTGTTGCTTTTGAAAACCATTTGGATTCCATATTCGTGTCCAAAGTTTTTCCTTTAGTGTATGGTAGTAATACGGTTGCTATGGTGGTTTCGTCTTCCTGCCTAGGTGGTTAATTCAGGTGTTTAAATGCCTTTTTAATGATGGCTTCCGGATATCCACTCGTCAAAAGTTCTTCTTTAAGTTTAATTTGTTGTTCTTTGAAAGTCTCTGGTGAGCTGCGAAAATTTTTTACCCTATGGACTAGTGTTTTCAAGATGTTAGTTTTCGTTGCCCAGTTTGTGCAGGTAGGCTGGGACTTGGTTTCTCGTCCATCAAGCGCTTTCCCAAACTCGCTTGAGAATTCCATTGTTTACTCTTAGAGAGTCCCATTGAGCCCATAACGATTTCAGCACGCCGGAGTATCTAGCTACCTCGTCCCATCGTGGCCTGGGTGCCCCTCTCGTTTTGAGTGACAAAATTGGTTCGATGTCGGGATCAGCCGTTTGGTCCTGTATGCACTGTTCCGTTGTCCAGTCTTCATTGGCCTGCACTCGGATCTGCCTGATGGAGATACCCTCTCGCTGTTCCGTCTTCAGACAATGTCCGCATTCCGCTCTACAGGGTCTTTTGGATAGGGCATCGGCATTATTGTGCAAACGGCCGGCACGGTGTTCCACCTTGAAGTCGTATTGCTGTAATTTCTCCATCCATCTGGCCAGTTGTCCTTCCGGTGTCTTCATGTCCAGCAGCCATTTGAGTGCGGCATGATCTGTTCGGATTAAGAAATGACGACCATAGAGGTATTTGTGGAAATGATCTACAGTCCTTATTATTGCAACAAGTTCTTTTCTGGTGACGCAATAATTTCTTTCCGGTTTCGAGAATCCACGGCTGTAATACTCGATCACCCTCTCTTTACCATCTTGCATCTGGGATAGGACGGCCCCAAACCTGTGTTGCTGGCGTCGGTGTCTAAAATGAACTTGCCGGACTGTGTAGGAAAGGCTAGGATTGGGCTGGAACATAGTGCTGCCTTCAGTCATCTGAATGATGTTTCGCAATCCTGATTCCAACGGAAGGTCTCTTTCTCAGTGGTCTGCCGATGGAGAGGGGCGGCGATGGTGGCAAATCCCTCAACAAAACGTCGGTAGTATGAACAGAGGCCCAAGAAGCTTCGGAGTTCATGCTTGTCTCTTGGGACTGGCCAATCACGGATGGCTGCTATCTTGTCTTCGTTGGTGCGGATTCCTGACTCGGACACGACATGGCTCAAAAACTCTACTTCTTTTTGGAACAAGGAGCACTTCTTCGGGTTGAGTCTCAGGTTTGCATTATTAATTCTGGAGAATACTTCGCCCAGGTTTTTCAGATGGTCGTCGAATATTGTAAAATTGTGAATTGAAATAAAGTGACAGTGACACTTACAAGAAACGTAGTTCATGAGTACTTTCTGTGACTTAATATCTTCAATTTTCTTAAAAGTATATTCAATTTTTTTAAATTGATGGAGTTTTAAATTTAAAGCAGCCACAGTTTGTTATTTTTTTCTCGGCTAATTTATTTTCAAAGAGTAAAGTTGTGATGATAGCAGCTGCTTTTGTAAAGACATAGACAATTGCAAATAACATTTTCCAAGCAAATTACCGAACACACAAACTACCAAATAAAGTACACATAATGTTGCAGTTGAAACATTTGAGACCATAATTTTCGTAAATTTCAGCCCCAAATAACGACAAACATGTGCGCTGGAAATTATAAAATGGAACAAAAACATAAAATTCATGCATTTCATTATCTGACGGTCCTTCATGGTTCGTTGAGAATTTTAATTTTAATAGTAATCGGACGAAACTGGTGCTTTCAGTGAAATCCATTTCAAAAATGCGTCTGCTTGGTCGTAATTTGTATGGAAATATTTGAGAATAAGCTTCTGTCGAATTAAATATAAGCTTAGCTCTGTTTTCGATGTATTGTGAACGAATACGTGAAATTCCCCTGAGGAAACCAATTTCTAAATTGGAATAATATGAAAAACGTTCTTGTAGATCTGGTCTGCTTTCAGGTTTGTATAAATTCATATTTCTTCCAATCTGATATAAATTTAAAGATAAATATCTAATTCTAAGATGGTATGTTATGTTGGTTTTCATTTGGGTTTTCAGCGGTTTTTACAAACTACAAATAAGTAATTGTTAATAAATGTGTAGTACCTAAGGGCATTTTGTGAAAACTGCCTGGTATATTAGTTGCCATCTTAGGGAAAAACCTTCTCGCAATATTAACTGAGGATTTGTCAACTGTTGAAGGGAATGCTTCTTATAGATTCAAATACCCATACACCTCTGTTCTCTTTCTAAGACACAAGAGTCAAATTATATAGTAAGATAATGATGAGAAATGCTAAATATGAAATAAAAGGTGTTTTTTAGAGGTATAGAACTTTGAAATGGAATAAAACAAGGATATATATTTTTTAAATTGACATTAAATTTACTTTCCGAAACGTGAAACTTTGCGGTTACCAAACGTTTCTTACAATAAATCAGTTGTGGCACGAGCTGTGTGACCTGTTTTCCCGTCTTGTTGAAACAACAGCTCGTGTGCATCATGATTGTTCAATTGATAAACGAAAAAGTTAGTAATCATGGCTCTATAGCGATCACCATTGACTGTAACGTCCTGGCCAGCATCGTTTTTAAAGAAGTATCGACCAATTAAAAAAATAATTATAACAAAATACAACTCTAGCAAATAAATAACACATTCAATGTTGTTAGGTACCTAACCAGGAAGTAAAAAATGTAAACATTGAAAGGTGCTCATTCTGTACAAATTAATTACCTACCAATCTAGTATATTTTTGAAGTCAGGATAGACCTGTAAATGTTTGGTTTCTTAAATATACAGATTTTTGTTTCGTTTGTGGTGTTATTTCTCAAGAACACATAAAAATAACATTCTGATATTTCCCAAGTACTTCTACTAATAATCCTTTACTGGGTAGAGCAACTAATGCCACCCTTCTAATGCTATCGATCACTCGTGGGAAATAAAATACAAATCTCTACCAAATTTAAATTACAGAGCTTTATAATACAACGGAGGGAGCATTCTAAAGGGAACTGTAACGCCCTCGTTGAAAATCCCGAACAGAAATAAACAGTTAATTTTTCTCTCTCTGTTTGATACCGTTAACTTTGCTAACGTTTGAAGTGTTTTATACTTGCGATGTAACAAATTCGAGAGTTATGTGAAACGATGGATTTAATTGGCAACCTCGGCCCAATTAAACCTTACATCCCAATGTTAAATGAGGTGCTGAAAAGCTTGAGTCGGTGCTGACCCTTTTTTTTTCTCGTGTTTACCACATGTGCTATTCGTCAGGTGGGATTCCTTATTGTTTTTTTGCGCACATTTTGTTCAGTTTGTTATTTGTTCAACTGGTTTTTATGCTGTTATTGTCTGAAAAAGGAATATAAAAAAGTCCCATATTACACTCAGATAAAAAAGAGAGGTTTCTTTCTTAAGTCGGTCCTTTTTAGGGTCACAATTTATAATAAGAATTCCAGGAAAATCATTTTAATATGTATATAAAAATTTAAAGGATATCCGGATAAAATTTTTTTTAGACTAAATTTTATGCCTAGTTTTTTTATCTTTGGCAGAAGGACAGTTTATACGTCTTTAGAACAATTTCAAAGGGCGGAGGTAACGAAGTCTGGGCTAGCTTATCACGCATGGACCGAACATCATAATATTAACTGGGACCACTCCAGAGTAATTCACAAGGGAGAGCACTGGTACAAAAGAAAATTCATAGATGCGGCATATATAATCTCAAATGAAAATATAATTAGCAAGCCCAGTCTCCAAAATAAAAATATTTGGAGAGACTTCTTCTTCGGCCTCTACCGCGACGCATCACCAGCAACCAACCTTCAGGTACGACGACGCTAATTGGACCAGATAAGACCCAATGACCACGAACGGCGACGCATGACCGGTTAAAGGTATAATATAAATATGACGGATTATCTGAATTTCGTATCATTCACCTGATGACGATAGCAGATACACAGTTATAGAAACGATGTGAGATCAACCACTTGAAGATGATGGAAGTCCAAGTACACTTCGAGGTAGGTATGATGTGAGTTGCGAAATGTAAAACAATATGAATGTTAAACCACCAGATTTGTCAAACAGAACAAGGAGAGAACAAGAGATCGGAAGTATACTGCGTAAGAAGCTTTCGCTTCCATCGTTCAGTCTAACATAACTTCCGCTCTTTTAATTTTCCATATAATAAATACTCCATTCCGTTTTTGCTTTGATGTTAAAACCCACAATTCGAAAAATTTGATTTAGGTATATACGAAATAACATCTGGTACGCAGATGATACTAGAAGAAATACATATAACGGAACACAAACTATCTGGATGGCCACATTTTGTTTTAATATAATTTAACACAACTTAGCTTGAATAACCTCATCAAAATTCTGTAATTTTCAATTTCGTTTTCTCCCTCGCTAATAGTAATTTAAGTCAGCTGAGATAAATGTAACCTCGACTGGCTATTAATAAAATGTTTGATTTACACAAAGAACCGCTCAAATTCCGAATTACTTATACCGAGCAATAACCAGTTTCTATGTTGCACTTCGAAGCATATTTCAGTGTTGCGAAATGAAAAAAGACCTGAGCATCAATTTGAAAGATTAAGATGGTTTGCAAGCCAAGAACAAGATGTTAAAATGAGATGCGGAAGAATTGCCATCAGCATAATTGGCGTTGCCGATGCAATCCTTTAAGTTGCGAGTCATCAAATTAGAGGCTCAGAGAAATCGAGGCTTAATTATTAGACAGGAAGATAAATTTGCTATTGGTTTGGTACGTTGGTATATTTCAGTCGCTATGGAGCCTGTTTCAGTTTAGATGTGCAAACTTTTGATATATTGGTAATTATGGGAAAAGAAACGACAAAAAATATTCAGAGGGGACCATGAAATTTGAGTAAGTGTAAATTATCCAATCACATGAAGAATGAGAATAGGTTCAAAGGTTTGTTAAATGAGGAATTTTCTCAAATGACATCCACCTATAGAGCTTTGTACGAGGGCTGCCTTTTATATTTCGGGATTAGAGAACAAAAACAAATATTAATCATCGAAAATCGCTTTATTGTTTTCAAAATATTCCCCATGAATATCTATACACTTTTGCTTGCGTTTGAACCAATTGTCGAAGCACTTTTTCCACTCTGATTGAGGTATCTCCAAAACATGCATTCTGAACGCAACAACCGCTTCTTCAGGTGTCGAAAAAAGTTGACCTCTCAGTTTGTTTTTTACGTACGGGAATAAAAAGAAGTCATTAGGTGACAAGTCAGGACTATACGGCGGATGACTCATTATATCGATGTTTTGAATGGTCAAAAATGCAGTTGTTTGAGCCGATGTGTGCCCTCGGCGGTTGTTTTTCCTCATTTCTTGGAAGACAACTGGCAAACAAATGGTTGTGTACCACTCAGAATTGACTGTTATAATAATAATAATAATAATAGCGTTTATTGCCCAACAGTTTCCCATTTACAGAGCAATTTTACAATGAAATAATTCTACAATAAAATAGTAAATTAAAGAACAAAAATAAATAAATCTTAATCTAAAATACGAGTATAAAAATATTAACAATATAGAAAAGTTAAATTATAATAAAAATGTAAAAAACATATATACATATACATACATAGTGTCTTAATAATAAACAGACCTAATAACAATAAATATAAACAAGATAAAAAACAATAATATTTTCTGATTGCAGTAATTTAATAAGAGTAAAATAATGATGATAATAATTTAATAAGAGTAAGATAATGATGATAATAACATACTAAGAAAAATCTGCTTGACTCAAAATGTAAAATTAGTGAAAGAACTTTTTTCTTAATATGAGATACTAATTAAATGTAAAACGACAAGCCTTTCTCAAATCATGTAAGTTGCATGTAAAAATGTCACAAATATTGGATATCTTGTTTGCATTTCTGCACATTAAATTCAAAGATGATTTTAATAATATATTGGTTTTAGGTGTTTTACATAAAAATGTATCACTTCGTCTCGAATTCAATCTAGGGACTAAAATATTAATTTGAGATAGTAGTTGTGGACAATCCACACTACCTTTCAACAATTTATGTAGAAATGTAACTGATGCTTGACATCTACGATTAGCCAACGACACAAAGCCAAACCTGTGAAGCAAGTTCAGATAGTTGCTTCCTCTTGCTGGATAGTGTCCCGTTACTTTAAAGTTTAGGAATTTTAAGAACTTTTTCTGCACTTTCTCAATACCATCTGCATATTGTGTGTATATTGGGATCCAAATGATGCCTCCGTACTCCAATTTTGACCTTACTAGGCTAATGTATAAGGCAGATAGTGCCGAAGGGTTGTCAAAATTTCTACAGTTCCTATATATAAAACCATAAGTACGATAAGCAGAATTAACGGTGATATTAATATGATCATTAAACTTAAGTTGATTGTCAAAATGGACTCCTAGATCTTTGATTGTATACGTGCGCTCTAGTACAATATAGTTAATTGAGTATGGATGTTTCACCGGTGTATTTTTACGATAATACGTTACGATCTTACATTTAGATATATTCAAATACAGTTGATTCTTTAGACACCAGTCTTGCAACATATCAATCTGCTTTTGTAATTTAATGCAGTCCTCTGGGGAAGAGATCGACATATATATTTTTAAATCATCCGCAAACAGTAATTTGTTACATTCTAAAACATTGCATAAATCGTTTATGAATAATAAAAATAATAGTGGTCCTAAGTTTGATCCTTGGGGAACTCCGCTTGTTGCAAGATAAACGTTTGAACAATAACCATTGTAAAATACATATTGTTTACGTTGATCCAAGTAAGATCTTATAAGTCCCAGATAGTTATCACTGAAACCCAAACAAGTTAATTTACGTAGAAGTCTGGAATGACTCACTTTGTCAAAAGCTTTCGAGAAGTCCGTATAGACTACGTCCACCTGTCCTGTTGATCTAGAATTCATAAATCCATGCTGTTGAGTAGATAATATATTCTTAACTGATTGGTATATCCGACGATAAAGGACGGTCCCCAAAACTTTGGCAAAATTGTTCAGTATATGTTATGCGTTGTTCTAGTGGTATGGTTGCGACATGTCCAGTTTTTCCGAAAAAACAGGCGATCATTTGCTTGGAAGTGCTTCGTGCGCGAAAAACTTTTGTTAGATTCGGCTCATCTTGCAACACCCATACAGTCGACTGCTGTTTACTTTAGAGGCTCATACGCGTAAATCCGCGATTCATTACCTGTCACTATGTCATAAACGTGTTTTGAAGGACCGCGTTCGTATTTTTGGAGCTTTTCTTTCGACCAATTGACACTAGCCTTTTTTTGAACGATTGACAAATTGTGTGGGATCCAACGCGAACAAATTTTTTTGACATTAAAATGTTTATGCAATATTGAATGTATGCTGGTCCCACTAATGTGTGAGGTTGACTCAATCTCACGATAGGTCACATTACGATCTGGGAATATCAGTTCTCGCACAGCATCAATGGTTTCCGGAACAACAACTGTTTTTGGACGACCTTCACGAAATTCGTCTTGGAGTGAACTGCGACCTCGATTGAATTCACCATACCATCGATAAACAGTGGTCCTTGATGGAGTTTCATCGCCAAAAATAAAATTAAGTTCATCCATGCACTCTTGCTGAGTTAATCGACGTCGAAAGTTGTAAAAAATAATCGCACGAAAATGTTCAGGATTTAATTCGATTTTTTCGCCGAGATTAATCCTCTAAATTTTTGTAAACAACACATAGCGGTCGTATATAAAAATGTTCTGAGTACGTATAACCTCAAAAATGTCAAACTTCACGATAGAGCTGTCAGTTGTCAGATTGCAACACTAGGGTTGTCCAATCTCGAAATATAAAAGGCAGCCCTCCCTATTAAAGCTTTATTATTTATTTGGATCTATTTAATGGAAATGCTGTGGAACTTTTGTTGTGACACAAATGTAAAAACACAGTTTTGCACCCTAACACCAAACCTTTATTTTAAACACTCATCGCCGTTTCAACAACTCTAAGTTCTCATCATCCAAGAGTATATCAAACTGTATGGTTTATCCAAAAATGATTCAATAATTAGATATAAAAAAAATACCGATATAAACTGTTAACAGAGATACCTTACGTTATACAAAGTGTTCAAAAAATTCTTACTATCACATGTGCATCAGAACTGTACTTCTAAAATTAACAATAGCCATAGAAACTTAAAGCCAAGTATTTCAAAAATCAGCATCACCAAATTCCACATACCAATTGTTACCCAGTAATGTATCCCATATGGTTAACTATTAAACAGCCCTTTGACTAAACTTCCTCTATGAGGTAACTAAAATTTTTATAAATCACAGGCTCTGTAGCTACTTAACGCTTCCACTAATATAAGCCCTACTATGACAATAATTCCATCAAAAACGGCTCTACTATAAACCTAAAAAAACAGTCCCGTTTCAAAAGAGAAAAATGATACTCCGTTACACGATATAAAATATTACATCGCACATTTTATTCCGACAAAATGGCCAAGCTCATTTTCGAAAAAGGGTTAACTCTAATCTGAAAATTCCTCAAACATAAGTATATCTTATTAATTGATTAAAATGCAAGGTAGTTTATAACAGCTCACCGTCATAAAAACGAGAAGACGACGACCATCAGAGGGCGATATCATAAGGTCATTGACAATTTAATTTTTCGTATATCTGTGAAGGTTTTAACGCGGAACATGTATTCGATAAATTAAGCTATCCTAATCTACTATAAATCTGACAGATGGGAATCTTTGTAAACAAAGTGAAAGATTCTGAACAAGTGTCATGATAAAATTTGAAGTCCTACAGTATTTTTTTTTTGTAGTTTGTTGTAATTTTTCTACTCCCTCGGCCTTTTTTTTTGCTAAATGATTTCAATAAGTTTCCTCCCCACTTTTTAATAATGTCTATATGGGTCCTTAGATTCTAAACAACTCTCATGATGAAATTCGACGTCCTACTGTACTTTGTTTCAGTACTTAGATTGATGCTTTTTACTGTCTCAGTTTTATTTGTTGCTAAATGATTTGAACAAATTTACCCCCCACCTTTCAATAATGTCTATATGGTTCCTTAGATCTAATGGAAAGATTCTAAACAACTCTCATGATAAAATTCGATGTCCTAGTGTACTTTGTTTTAGTACTTAGATTGATGGTTTTTACTGTCTCGACTTTATTTCTTGTTAAAGGATTTGAACAAATGTCTGCCCTAACTTTCAATAATGTCTATATGGTTCCTTAGATCTAAGTCGAAAGCATTTTAGGAATTGTACAGTTCTAACAAAAGGTATTGTTCTGGGCATCGCCTATCTGTAGAATTACATCCAGACAATGAAAAAGGTATTTGAAGGCGCGAGATGTAAGACCGACACTGACACGAATTATTTCAGAGAACCTACCAAAGGAGCAACTCCAGCTTCAATAATTCCACAGTTACAGAGCCTTTTTTTACTAAATAAGTTGCAAGTTTAGTCTAATTGGCTTCAATTTTTCACATGCTACCAGACAAAATAGCAGTAGGCACACTTCGTATGCTATAATTTAACACGGTATGTAAAATAATCAGATGGAGACCTTTGAAAGATGAACTCAATGATTATGCCTGGCTCACCTAGTACTTGAAATCCCAGAATCAAGAACGTGTTGAGTCCTTGAGTACATTTGTGTGGTGCTAAATTTATTATCTGTCTTTATTTTATGGTTTTTGGTCTAGATTTTATATCTCAGGATGAAGAATTGCAAAATAACGACCCATTACAATTCACTGAAACAATTTTCTACTTAATTCTCACGTTTTCTGATATCTGGCATTCGAAAAGTTAATTTTAAATTACTAAATAATCTCCGAGGCAGGCGTAATTTACCTTTAAGTTTTCACGCTGATAGGTATTCCCAACTTCTTTATAACATGTCATAAATTATTCCCAAATATTCCCAACAGTTCTGACCTCGCCGTGGATCTTCAAGAGTTAAGTTCAAGATAGGAAAATTGTAAACTTTTCCAACACATAAACTTGGAAGGGATTTGTAGAGTTATTTCGGTGAAACAAAGCTCGGTTAAAGGGAGTCGGCACAACGTCGAATTTTCCCTAGTGACGGGAGGGCCTAATACATTACCTGCACAAATAAAATGAAAACTTGCATGCAAAATATTTTACCTGTTCTAAAACTAGGATAGTAAGCTAAGAATCAATTGTAGATTACTATCCTTAAAGAAAGAAATTTTCTTTTCTAAATTGGCAGAAGTTCTACTAAAGAAAAGTAGCCACAATTTACTCTTTGGTTTGCTAAAACTTTCGGACATAAACAGTATTATCTTATTTTAAGATAGTTTATTTATTTAACCAATAAATATACACAATCTATTCCTGTTCGTGGGTTTGACATAGTACCTAAAGCTAGTAATAAATGAAATTAACCTAGTTATATTGGGATATGTTCAAACGCGCCAGAATCAAACGATCTCGCTGACTATTTCATGCTTTTTAGTTAATTTTCTGTTGAAGTCGGTTTTTGTTTTTTTTAAAATGTATTTATTTTACAATTTTCAGTGATGCAATGTCTGTAATTGTTAATGATTTGTCCTACAGCTGTAACATTCTATTAACATTTTTTTAACCATCCTTCATAACAATATTTATACTCCGCCCTGTATGTCAGCTATCATAAATTTCCAACTGCTATGAGCTACCTTATATAATTATTTTTTCTTGCTTTTTACTAACCATCCTGTATGATATAATTACATTCGACGTTATATTTTAACCATCTTGCATAGGAAATCTTAGGGATCACCAACATTTTAATAACTACCCTATATAATTTTATTTTTACACCACATATGTATATTTATATGCGTGAAATTAATATGCAAATTCATAAGATTTTACTCATCCAAAAATCGCCCGCCTCTGCAATTTTATCACTTTGAAAAGTTGAATTCTCCAGGTGTAAAAATATAATGCTAGGAAAATATTAGGTAGGCATTAAATAGTTACTTGTTCGGAACATACAAGTACATTTTGTATTGGAAAAATGATTACAAGAGCAGTTTCACTCTCAAAACACCCTGTATTGAAAGAATTTTTACAAGACGAATCTCACTCTTACGTAGGTTACTAAATCACCCTGTATTGAACACCTTTAAATTAAAAATCAGCTATCTTGATTGTCGCAAACTGCCAATAACTTTTTTAACTATTTAATTTCTCTGGAAAACAATATTCCCAAATATGAGACCCTAACCAATCGATTTCTATCTATTGAAACTTCTAATTAAGAAAATTTCATCGAAATCGTTAGAGCTTTTTTCCACAACTCAATTATATATATATATAAACAAACCTTGTTCATTATATAGTATCAGATTATTTCTATTTGATAACAATTTTATATCTTAACAGAAATGAAGGTACTTTAATTTGTAATTAAAAGCCCTCTTTGAAGGCAAACTTTGTCTACAGTTAATAAAAATTGACATGGAATGATTACAGTTTATGTTTTAGACCATGTAAAAAATCTGTTTGTGAAGAATAATCTTTTTCTCTGAAAATTATGTATAAAAAGAAATCGTTTAATTTATGAATACACACTGTATATTCATATTAACTGACACTGATTTTGATTAATTCATCTTATTTACAATTTACCCCAAGTTCCGAATAGTTAATACCAGTAACTCCATCTAATCTTATAATACCCGCGACTCCACCAAGACATAGAATATAAGAAAATAGGTAAAAAGTTTTTCCCCATTCTATAAGAAACGATAGAAGCTATGTTATTTGAAAAAAAGTTCTGACCACTTTGAGATATTACGGCACTAATCTAATCCCTTTTCAATTTGCCCCACGTTCCGAATAACATTTTTCAAATTTTATATAATAATACCGGCTCCTCCACCATGGCATAGAGTATATGAGAATAGGTAAAAATAGTTTTTCTCCATTTTCTAAGAAACGGTAAAAGCTATTTTAATGAAAAAAATATGGGACCACTTCGCTATCTGGCCAAACAGGATCCAGTAAAATGGTTGAAATCCCTCAAGCCGTTTCCTAGTAATCGGTGAACAAACATAAAAAAAACAACATAGATACAGATACAGATACAGAATTGAGAACCTCCTTCTTTTTGAAGTCGGTTAAAAAAATTGATCGTCACTGTTATTCATATTTTGATTAAACAATATCACTGATTGGCATTCTTTTAAAATACTTTCGACACAATTATATTCTAATGAAAATGAATGCAAAACATGCATACAAGCGGTAAACATGTTAATTATACTATAGTCTGATAGAAATAGTATGCAGCTTATACAGAAACGTATACAAGGGAATCGTGAGCGGTAGCATCAGAGCGGCATGCCATTTACCGTGATGACAAACTAGCCAGGTTTACTGTCAAGGCGCGCTAAAAGATGTTTGATGCCAAAAATATTCGAGAATTCAGTCACTTGAGTCATAAACTGATGAAGATCGTCGTCTAGAAACAACATATTGTCTCGGTACCATAGATTTTTAAATCACGAAAAAATGATTTACGGAATTTGTGCTACACTGATTTGATATTATATTAAAATTTACCTATTGTCTGGTTTAAATAGGTGTTATCCTCCATTTTCAAACGGACTTTATAACCAGGGCTACAAAATTATCATAGCGCAGCAACAATTTTCGATGGAAATCAAAACGGGCCTGCATTATTGATTTCGACAATCCAATTTAACCTGTTAAGGGCATATTCGAAGACAATGGCCACGAACAGTTTTTGTTTCGTCGGGGCACAAAGGGCAGACACGTGAAACATTTCAACCGCAATGATAACTTTATACATCTGTCCCAACCAGATGCCGAACTCAATGTTCGTGTGCTTTTCAGTTTGCAAAATTCAACGAATACCATGTTTAATTGTTTTGTCGCTTCTTTTTAATATTTACAGACATGTGCAGGTTGTTAGACTCGAAGGAAAATTCTGTTCGAAGCTGAGAAGTAACTAATATTGCTGACACTTTAAACATTTTTGTATGTACAAGGTAGATGTATAAAAATTTTGTAGTAATCTAGAAGAGTAAAAGTAATTTTAAAACTGAAGAAGATAGGGGACACCGAAGGAAAACTGAAAATGACTTACAGCCGTTAAGTGTGACTGAACAAGATAATAGTTGGAATGAATATGATATAGAAGTAGAAAGTATAAATGAAAATTCCTTAATAAAGGTACCCTCTAAAAAAGATGTAGAGGATTGTGTTAGGCATCTAAAGTCCAACAAGAGTGTCGTTGAAGAAAGGATGTCAAATAACAGTAATAAAGCGCTATTAAAACACCTTAAAAAAATTGGAGCTAAATAGGAATTTAGTAATTATTGGAGAATAGAATTACAGCATGTGACGCACAAGGTCTTAGCAAAGTTAATCAAAAATCAGTTAGGAAAATACCAAGAAGAGCATGTAGTGGAATATCAGGATAGGAAGTTCAATCACTGACAAGATATGTATTATGAAATAGATCCAACAAAATGCTATGAGTAGAATTTAAGTTTACATTTGATATTCATAGACTACAAACAAGCATATGACACTATTAAAAGGAATAAGCTATATCGTGCATAAGAACAGTTATGAGTCCCAAAAAATCTTAGAACGGTAATAGAGATGACGTTCAAAAAACAGAAAACAAAGTTATTATCAATGGGAAGAATTTTCACTACAAAATAGGGTTGCGCCAAGAAGACCCACTGTCTACAATTCTGTTTAAACTAGTTCAAGAAGTAATTCTTAGGGAAAGGGGTAATAACTCTAATGGCTTGATATATTGCTTTAGGCTTATGCTTATGCTGGTAATATTGTGCTGGTGGCGAGATCCAAGGATGAAGTTGTAAATACGCTCAAACTGTTGGAAGCAAAAGCCAGAGAATGCAGCCTTGTAGTAAATGAAAATAAATATAAGTATATGGTTATGAAGAACAGCTCCAGAAGTGATCTAGTTATTAACGTCGATGGAAACATGACATACATATTAGAGAAACTAGATCATTCTTAATACCTAGGAGTAACAATAACAACAAGTAAGTAGTAGTAATAGTTGTTACGTAGGTTAAAGTAAACAGTACTTGTATAAGAGAATAAACAGTCACAAAAATAGGTTAAAAAATAATGAATTGCATAGTACTGCACATACACAACATGCTATAAATAATAGTCGTATGTTAACAGCACGACCGTTATAGAAACAGAATCGAATACCCCAAAAAATTTAATAAAAGAAATGATTCACTTTAAACAAAATGTTAATTCACTATCGTAGTGATGTTGAAAATCTAAGCACATTTATGACAACCTATTTTCCAATTAATTTTTCATTAGTATTACATTCCAACAAGTGTTTAAATATATTTGAAGACGCGAGATATAAGACCGACATCTAGGATTTTCGAGGGAATTAGCACACAGAGGTTCCGAATCGGGAGCCGTTCCGTGTAATTGCTGTTCTCCCTTAACTCGTAGGACAGAATGTCACGATAAAATTTTCAGGTTACTTCACCTGTCAAAGATATCGAATACTCTCTTCGAGGTGTCATTCCTTTGTACGCAAGACAATATATACATAATATACAGGGTGTCCCAAAAGTCCCGGAACGGCATTTTATCTCGGCGGGAACGCATTTTAGAGATAAATGTTTCAAACAAAACTTATAGGATTCGTCCCTGGCTATCGAATTGTGACCTTGAATTTGACCTTGACCTTGAACTTCAAGGTCATTTCAAGGTCAAGTCGATTTTTTCAAATAGGACAACATATTTCTGACCTCGGAAATGGAAAGTTCGGAAAATTTTACGTTCAAATATTGGCCATTTTTAAAAATTGACCTCTGGTGGTCAGTAAAGGTCAAGTCAAGGTCAAGAACTAATTCGTTGCGTAGCCATACTAAGCATCGCATAACCGTGAAAAAATCCTAAACCTTAGTTCTTGAAAAAAAAAATAACCCATATTTGACGAGCTACGCAACGAAGTTGTTCTTGACCTTGACTTGACCTTTACTGACAACCAGAGGTCATGTTTTAAAAATGGTCAAGGACACATTTGAACGTAAAATTTTCCGATCTTTCCATTTCCGAGGTCAGAAATATGTTGTCCCATTTGAAAAAATTAACTTGACCTTTAAGGTTAAGGTCAAATTCAAGGTCACAATTCGATAGCCAGGGACGAATCCTATAAGTTTTGTTTGAAACATTTTTCTCTAAAATGCGTTCCCGCCGAGATAAAATGCCGTTCCGGGACTTTTGGGACACCCTGTATATTGTTTCTGCTTAGGGAACCTTCATCAGTTGCGTTTCCTACAATTGAATGTCCTGTCGAACACTTCTTTATGTATTTGATACATTTCGTTAAATTTGAAGATGCGAGATGTAAGACCGACATCTAGGATTTTCGAGAGAATTAGCACACAGAGGTTCCGAATCTGGAGCCGTTCCGTGTAATTGCTGTTCTCTCTTAACTCCTAGGACAGAATATCTCTGACAGGTGAAGTAACCTGAAAATTTTTTCTTGACATTCTGTCCCAGGAGTTAAGAGAGAACAGTAATTACACGGAAGGGCAGCAGATTCGATATTTGGCTATCGGGCTTCAAGTTTAGCCGAATATTCGGTATTCTATATCCGGCACAACATTTATCCGTTTCATCTCTAACAACTGTTGCCTGCTCATATTGGGCTATTTTTTCATTGGTTTATTAAGTTAGTGGTTACTTGTATACAGTTTACTGATATTAATTAAAAGACTTTTTTTCTACTGAATGGATCCGCCACTGTCAAAACATCCAAGGGTCTATCGTTTAAGTGATACACTTTTTCCCACATATCCCATATTTTTTGGAGTTTTTAAGGCTCAAATAATTTACTTCTAGGAGTTTGCTCTTCATATTATGTCAGTTATGACTTATAACCCCCCGACTTGACCATACAATGTATGGCATCACACTCCCTCTAAGGCACGCTAAGAGTGCCTTTAGGGGAAAATTCACTAAACCCCAGATATATTACATATCAAAAGGGTTTAGCTCTGTGGGAGCCCTTGCCCAGGTTATCAGGCCCGTGATTGGAGTCGTGGCTGCAGTTCCCCATGAATTTTCTGACCGTCCGGACTGTTCCTAACAGGATGGCTTTTTGCATCAGTTGGTAAAGATGTTCGTCCAGACCGAGGTATTTCAATTTGTTTAATGGATGTTTTAGGACTACCCCTGTTGTTGACATAACAATTGGTACCGTTCGAGTGTTGTTCATGTCCCATTGTCTCTGTCCTTGAAATTCTAAATCCCTATATTTCGCTATTTTTTCTTATAAATTATTATTTACGTTATGGCTTATGCGATTTGCTGTTCAATTTTATGTCACCTAAAAATCTCTATTGACAGTATTAGGTATCTTAAACTCTAGTTAATTTCAGATAATTTTAAAGTTTGCCATGGATTGACATTGATCAATATCCTTCATTATTAAATGACCGTAAAACTACCACTTTTATAGAAAACTAAATATAATTTACTAGCGAACTAACATTGTAAACAACCAATAATACTAACATCATTCGATTTCGAGGCTATAATAATAAACGATTTTATTTCAATCTACGACTAAACCGGCCCCCACATTCCCCCAACATTAATAAATACATTCCCAATAGAAATATCCACTACAAAAACATATCCTATATCGATAAATCCGCCCTGAAGACCCATTCCGAGGAAGTAAACAACTTTTTTTATGTGCCCGTTATAAATCTAATGGAGAATAGAAAATGACAGAAAATTAGCGATGATATGTCGTTCAATTAACCCCCGCAAGAGGGTAAAGTGCAGAGAGAGAGAGCGATCTTTAGTAATAACGTAGGATCGTTAGCCATAAGTGGATTCATTTAAGAGCTTTTAGCTATAACGATGCTTCTGTGCTACCGCCCAAACGTAAAAGCCACTCTCATATGTATTCATAATTGTCGTTTTCATTCCAGGATTCCAGCAAACCAACATCAAAGTTGAGCCGGTCTCTTTGCCATCCTTCCTTACATCCAGCCAGGTATTTAAGGTTACCGAAAAGGATACGGTAATGTTACCATGCGAGGTGTCTAATCCAGGTAAGTTTAATAAGTATTTAGAGAACGTTTTTTATGTGCCGTCTCAATTAGGCGTTTCACTCTTAAAGTAGAGACTGTATATTTCTATATTATATTCAGGAATAGACCTTTACATAATTGAAAAAAAATTATGCGCATGCGTCAACACCTGTCAATTTTTTCGGGCACTTTATGTTGGTTTATACCGTGAATACAATATTTTCAACGTAATTTACAATTTAGTATAAGTAGTAAAGTTTTAATAGTTATAAATTTAAAGTGAACTATCAGTATAACGATTTTTATTAACATGTATAACATTTTATCAATAAAGAATGGAGCAAAAGGCATTAATGTCGTAGAACATGAGGAAGCCATATGTACAGAATCTTGTCGAAAGAATATTAGTTCAACGAAAGAATAAACAGTTTATCCAAAATGTGCTAAATGTGATTTATGAGTTAGAGATGTGAACTAAGTGATTGTCAAATGTAAAAACACAGTTTTGCAGTCTAACACCAAACAAGCAATTTATCACAAACCACTGGCAAATTTTTAACAGTCAAGATGGAACCACCGGTCGCACCAACATCATCCAGCATCAAATAGATACCGGAAAGGCTCAATCCATCAGAATAGCAACTAGACGACTTCCATTGGGGCAACAACAGACAGTCGAGGAAAACACCGAGTCCATGTTACAAAATGGAGTTATTGAGCCATCCATCAGCCCATGGTCTGCTCCCGTCGTGCTAGTTAAAAAGAAGGATGGAACCACCCGATTTTGTGTGGATTACAGACAGCTATCCACTACCCCGAATCGATGACACTTTGACCACACTAGCAGGCTCCCGTTGGTTCTCCACACTATACCTAAAAAATGGATATTGGCAGGTTGGTCTACACGCAAACGACAGAGAGAGGACAGCGTTCTCCACCAGTAAAGGGCTGTTTCAGTTCACGGTCATGCCCTTTGGGTTATGTAATGCACCCGCTACCTTTGAGAGGCTAATGGAGTATGTACTGAGCGGGTTAACATGGAGGACGTGCTTAGTATACCTCGACGACATTCTAGTCATGAGCCAGACATTCGACGACCATCTGAAGAACCTGGGCGAAGTATTCTCCAGACTTAATAACGCCAACCTGAGACTCAATCCGAAGAAGTGTTCCTTGTTCCAAAAAGAAGTAGAGTTTTTGGGCCACGTAGTGTCCGAGTCAGAAATCCGCACCAACGAAGACAAGATAGAAGTCATCCGTGATTGGCCAGTCCCAAGGGACAAGCATGAACTCCCAAGGTTCTTGGGCCTCTGTTCATACTACCGGCGTTTTGTTGAGGGATTTGTCACCATCGCCGCCCCTATACATCGGCAGACCACTGAGAAAGAGACCTTCCATTGGAATCAGAACTGCGAAACATCAATCAGGCGACTGAAGGCAGCACTATGTTCCAGCCCAATCCTAGCCTTTCCTACTCAGTCCGGCAAGTTCATCTTAGACACCGACGCCAGCAACACAGGTTTGGGGGCCGTCCTATCACAGGTGCAAGATGGTGAAGAGAGGGTGATCGAGTACTACAGCCGTGGATTCTCGAACCGGAAAGAAATTATTGCGTCACCAGAAAAGAACTTCTTGCAATAATAAGGGCTGTAGACCATTTCCACAAATACCTCTATAGTCGTCATTTCTTAATCCGAACAGATCATGCCGCACTCAAATGGCTGCTGGACATGAAGACACCGGAAGGACAACTGGCCAGATGGATGGAGAAATTACAGCAATACGATTTCAAGGTGGAACACCGTGCCGGCCATTTGCACAATAATGCCGATGCCCTATCCAGAAGACCCTATGGAGCGGAATACGGACATTGTCTGAAGAGGTAACAACGAGAGGGTATCTCCATCAGGCAGATCTGAGTGCAAGCCAATGAAGACTGGACAACGGAACAGTGCATCCAGGACCAAATGGCTGATCCAGACATCGAACCAATCTTGTCACTCAAAATGAGAGGGGCACCCAGGCCACGATGGGACGACGTAGCTAGATACTCAGGCGTGCTGAAATCGTTATGGGCTCAATGGGACTCTCTAAGAGTCGACAATGGAATGCTCAAGCGAGTCTGGGAAAGCGCTGATGGACGAGAAACCAAGTCCCAACTGGTAGCTCCGAAGAGAAAGGTACCAGCCATCCTGACCGAAGTACATGATGGGATTACCGGAGGCCACCTGGGCATGAATAAAACCCTTGACAAAGTTCGCCAGCGGTACTACTGGTTGAATTACTTCGATGACGTCAGAGCTTGGTGCCGCAAATGTGCCATCTGTGCAGTCAGTAAGGGCCCGAAGACCCGGACCAAGGGCAGAATGCACCAGTACAATGTGGGCGTCCCATTTGAAAGAATTGCCATCGATGTCGCCGGTCCGTTTCCCGAGTCTGAGAGGGGGAACAAATACATTCTGGTCGCAATGGATTACTTCAGCAAATGGCCTGAGGCATATGCGATACCCAACCAAGGGGCAACCACGGTAGCGACGGTGCGTGTAGAAGAATTATTCAGCAGGTTTGGCGTCCCGATGGAATTGCATTCAGACCAGAGACGTAACTTTGAATCGTATGTATTCCAGAAGGTCTGCACGATGTTGGGGATCAGGAAAACGAGAACACTATTACACCCACAGTCAGACGGAATGGTGGAAAGATTCAACAGGACCTTGGAACAACACCTATCCAAAGCCGTCAGCAATAACCAGCGTGATTGGATGAGCATATTCCCCTTTTACTGTTGGCATATCGCTCTGCGGTACATAATTGTACTGGGCTGACCCCAGCCAGGGTCCTATTCGGAAAAGAGCTGCGATTATTCTGCGATTTGGCATTTGGCTCCCCCGAAGAACCTCCCCAAGACATCTACGATTATGTCGACCAGCTCCGACATAACATGCTGGCCATAAACGAATTATCCCGAACGCAGATGTTGGCCACCAGTGACCGGATGAAGACGCGATACGACCTCAAGGCCAATTTAGTCGGGTTCCAGGAGAGGGACAAAGTCTGGCTGTACAACCCCCAAAGGAGCAAGGGTAAATCCCCAAAGCTTACACCTGCCTGGGATGGTCCATACGAGGTGGTCAAGAGGCTTAATGACGTCGTCTACCGGATCCGTCGAAACCCCAAGGCTAAATTGAAGGTGGTTCATTTAGATCGACTCGCTCCCTACCATGGAGGGGATGTTTCTGATCCGGACGATCAGAATTAAAGAGGGGCAGTGTTACGAAATTTACCCAAAGCCGACTCTGTTTCATTTCAGTACCACAACAACCACTTTGAGATAAAAAATGGTTCTCGAAAAGACTCGACAGCTGTAGGAGTGATGACTGATTTTACTGGGGAATTCGACGCTGGTTTTATAAAGGAAGAGCTTATATGCAGAATTGTTATTGTGATATTTGAATCAGCTGTTGTATATTCGATGTAAATAAAAGTTTCTAGAAAAGTGAAAGTGAATATTAGTTCTATAATTTTAAATTGAACCCACGGATTTTATAACAGTATAAAACATTTACTTAGTGTTTAATGACAACCGACGAATCAAAGTCATAACTGTAAGCAGAAGATCTACTTCCGTAGGAGCTTACATTTAGAACAAGATGAGTATTCAACTGCTTTGTAATGGTTATTTGTGGCATTGTTTGGGTATATACAGGGAGATGTTTTATAGAAGTTTCTCCAAACATGTTTTTTCTAAATTTCCAGATATTTAAACGGTTTTATTTAGCTTGCTCTGTTTATTTATTTATTTAGTTCAAATCTAGTAATTAAAATTCGACCCTGTTCCTGTTGACAGATTGATCTGATATTTGGTACACACATTGATGACAAGATGGCCGCCTTTCCATGGCGGATTACATATTCTTTTACAACTACCTCAATATGGGTATCAAGTGAAAGGGCTAGAATAAAGCATGAAGTTCAGTTTGGCAAAAAGACCTATACTTTGGTCTCCGAGATCCCCTGACCTGGCTCCCCTTGATTTTTTTTATGGGGACGGGCCAAGCAACTCTCTTATGAAATAGAAATAGAACCCAAGGAGCTTAAGAAAATGAATAAATGTTGCTTTTGAAACAATGTAGGATGAGATGCGACTAGAGACTACGACTGTAGCAGTGAGAAAAAGATGTCGCGATTGCATCCGTAGCGGTAGAAGTCAGTTTGAACAAAATTTATAACACATTATTACAACTTGTTTTATGTTTTATTGTAGTTCTAACCTTGTAAGTTACGATCTCAAGTTGTATTTAGTAGCAAGAGGCTGAAGTATAGAAGTTTCTGAAACATTTTTGAAAGTTCTCGATCTGCTTCTATTCATTTTTTTTAAACGTGATAGAGCCTTTAACTTAACGACTTGTTTATGGAACCTCACTATTTGTGGACTCATATCATTTTTTCGCATAATTATTTGTCACGATTTCCGATTATAGAAAATCACACACAGACCTTTGGACGACAGAAGAATCAAAGTCTGTGACATGACTGAGGCTGTTTAGTTACAACACTAAGGAAAAATGAAGGCATTACATTGCTTCAAGTGAAAGTGTTCCAAAGACGGTCAAGGGGGGTTTATCGGACAACAAGGTTAAGGCACATTTTTTTGAAAACTTACTTTATCCGTCGATTACCTTGAAAACAGTGAAATGATTAATGGCGAATGTTATTCAGAGCGTCTACCTCATCCAGCATAATCTAGAGACTTAAACACATGTGACGATTTCCTATTTCCGAACCTGAAAGGAATAAAAATTGGCTGGACAAAATGACTAAATAGAGAAATAAAATGCTTCTTTGCCGAAAAAATATATTTTATTGAAATACTAAATGAGTTATCAAACTGTTCTCATATAAATAGCATCTAAAATCGTAATTAGAAGGAGAAACAATGCGCCACTGTGCATCTAATTGTCCACGAACTCAACGTACGTCCGTATTTCCGAACCGAAAACTCAACTGACCAAATTCGACCAAAGAAATCTAGTTAGTACTGTTGTATGTAATTTAGCGAGGATTCACTCTTCCGTTAAAACTAAACTTCGAAAAAGAGCCGGAAATAAATTAGGAATATTCCAGTTTGGCGTCGTTCCAGCGCAGCCAGCTAAATTTTAATTGAATTCATTCATGTTCACGCTGACAGGATTTAAACAGATTTAATGAAGATAATAATGTTCTCGTAGTCTACGTTTAAAATAAAACTAAACTTTACTTAAATTTCTCTGGGGACAAGAACACTTTGCCATTAGGAATTAGCTGTCTTATGTCGAAACGCGATCTCCCGGTCGGTTACTTCGAATTTAGTCATCCATTTATCTTTTGGTTTAAGCAAACTCTATAATATTAGTTATGGCAATTTTGTAAGTAGCACATTATTACATTTTTTTGAAGCCAGAGCTTCTTATCTGAGACACATAATTATACATATGAAAATAGATGAACAAGGGAATAAAATGCATAACTTTAAATTGCATTTGTTTCGACCCGACCGACCCGACCCAACCGACCAACAGTACACACTGACACGATCTTGAAATGCCCATTCAATGCAGTAAGAAATAGACACTAGGTCTATTAAGAGTCTCTTCTTTCATAGAAAAACAATAATATATAGAAAATAAACTAATATTTATTTATTTATTTATTCAAGTAATCAACAAGGCAAGCTCCAATAACAGATTACAATATTTACAATTTACATGTAGCAAATGTCAAATAATAAAGAGAATAACCATTTATAACAATCCCATAACAATAAGAATATTTAAAAAATGAGCCTAAAAGCCACAACATTCTGTAAAATACAAAAATAAGTACCAAATATTAGCAACTAAAATATAATCATAATCAAAAATAATCTAAAATATTATATATACAGTGTGTCCGGTTATGAATTAGCGATAATCTAAGTACATGTAAAGCAACTATTTTAATACACAAATACACCATATACTAGGGCTCAATAACCCACCCCTCCATATGGCAGCCATTTTGTTTTTTTATGACCTATTCTCTACGTCTGAACAAAAACGTTCATATCTATTAAAGTTTTGGTCTTACTGAGATAAAAATAGGCTTATTCGACGGACAATAATACTGTCTATCAACAACATTTCAAAACAAAGGGTTAGCGTTTTCTTAACTTTTGAAAAAAAGATGAAATGCAAAAAAGGGTAAAAAAATTATGCATTTCAACAAATTATTTCAAATTAAAGCAAAAGCAGTCCCGATAAACCTTTCATTTATTTTCACAAAATCGAAAGTTTTTGAGTTAAGCTACAATACAACATTAAATTCACAACTGTTTGCTTATTACTTTAGGAGTTATTGTTGTTTGAACATAGCGTATTCGCAAACACAAAAGAGAGTTACCTTTATTATACCGTCAACAAATGTGGTTGCAACTAGATTGTGCACCCGCGCACTATTCTCGAGCAGTGAGAGAATATTTGAACCTTGCACCGTGGATCGGTCGCGGTAGTGTAGTAGCGTGGCCAGCTCCTCGCCCGATTTGACCCCCTTGGACTATTTTTTGTGATGTGATATGAAGCAAAAGGTGTATGCTAGAGTTCCAAACACAAGAAAAGAACTCATCGCTAAAATTATGGCAGTCGCCGAAGAAATCAGTCCTAAAACTAATTAAGCGCTCAACTGCCCAGATAGCACACAGAGCATTAACTTGTCTATAAGCTGGAGGTGGGCACTTTCAACAACTGCTGCAGGATAAAATTTAATGTATATAAAAGATTGTAAAAGTATCAAATAAAAATTAATAAGAATTTTATGTGGTTTTAATGTTTACCTGTTTAAAGTCCCGACAAAGGTCTCTTGTGCTTGCGCATACGATATGTTCAAACAACAATAACTCCTAAAGTAATAAACATACAGTTGTGAATTTAATGTTGTATTTTAGCTTAACTCAAAAACTTTCGATTAGTGAAAAAAAAAGAAAGGTTATCGGGATTGCTTTTGCATTGATTTGCAATAATTTGTTAATTTGCATAATTTTTGACCTTTTGCATTTCATTTTTTTTTTCAAAAGTTAAGTAAACGTTAACACTTTGTTTTGAAATGTTGTTGATAGACAGTATTATTGTCCGTCGAATAAGCCTATTTTTCTCTCAGTAAGACCAAAACTTTAAGAGATATGAACGTTTTTGTTCACACGTATCAAAAAAAAAAAAAAACAAAAAGACTGCCATTTGGCGGGGTGGGGTATTGAGTCCTAGTATATGGTGTATTTATGTATTAAAATAGTTGCTTTACATGTATTTAGATTATCGCTAGTCCATAAGCGGACACACTATATATATCAAAACGTGAAAAAATCTAGCGTAAAATAGGTCAAATTCACGGTAACTGAAAATTCATTGCAACTTCCTTTGGGAAAATCCTCACTAGGATCCTTCACAACGAAGGGCTAATCATATCCGAAGAAATCTCAACCATCAACCCCTCTTTATAACGGTATTCTTCTCCAAATAATCCCACCAATCATTTCCTGACGCGGAAAAATCGAACAACTAACTTAAGGGAACTCCATTTTTTAGTAGCCTACAGAAATCGCTCAACAGCGAGGCACGGCTTTACTCTCTTCGAGACTAGTTACTGTCTTCCCGAGTTTGCGTTTTTTAAATAAGAAAATCTCCCTACTCAAATGAACTAAACATGCGTAAATCTTTACAGCACAGTAGCGGCTTCAGGTTAATTACAAATGAGAGGATATGAATTAATTTAAAAGATTTTTAAGAAGAAAAGTTTTTTATGGATGGCATCAAACTTAACTGACATTGTACTGTCCTAACAAGAAAGTATTGTCCTGGATATCGCCGGCTTAGCGAAAAGTCGAACAGACAACGTACAAGGTACTCAAGGAGACACCAGAACACCAAATGGTTCAGAGAGCCTACAAAAAAAAGAACTCTAGCCATAGCAACTCCACCGTACTAGAGGTACATTATCTCTATCAACCAAATCATAAGACTAGTGAAGAGGCTACAATTTTTTACACGTTACAATACTTTTCCTGTAAAAACTACCTGACCCTTCCTCCCAAATATCCGTATCCCCTAACTCATTACAAAACATACACATTATATTTAATGGAGCGAACTTTTTCAAGTTAGTCCGCTCCGTCGCAACAAAAAATTGATTGTGATTTCTATTCAAATATTGTGGTACCAACCAAGAGATTTTACCAAGAGGTTCAGAGCAGTTTCGTTTGTTAGTAGTTTATATAAAAACAGAACTGATGCCATTTTCCGTCTACTTTCCAGCTTTTTACATTTAAATTCGATAGTTAAAGTTGAATATGGTAAACTAAATATATATTCACTAGATTTTTTGTAATAGATAAACCTGAAAAACTTTTTTGGACTTTTTCAATTTGATTTTTGTGAATTTCATAAATCGGAGACCAAATAATTGCAGCATATTCGACAATACTTCTTATGTAAGCGTTAAAAAGTCCTATTAATGTGCTTAGTCTTTTAAACTTACAAGAATTACAAATTATGAACCCTAGCATTTTATATGATTTTTTGGCGACATAATTACATGCTTATGCAATGAAAGTCCGTTGTCAAAAATTACCTCTAAATATTTAGCCTCCGTTTTTTTTGCAGTACGATATCCCCATAATGTACTGATAACCTAGTACGCTCTTTTTCTTAGTAAATGAGATAACGAAGCATATACTCAAATTAAATGATAATTTATTTCTTATATACCAGTTATATATTCTGTCTAAGTCTTTCTGTAATAGTAAAGAATCAGAAAAATGACATACATTTTTATAGATTTTAAAATCGTCTGCAAAAAGTTGACAACGTGAATGTGAGACAGCTTTAGGTAGATCACTAATAAAACAAAGAAATAGTAAGGGGCCCAAATTCGAGCCTTGAGGGATTCCCGATGTTGAGAAATATATTTTAGATTTATCACCTCTAAATACCACATATTGCTGCCTTGTCTCTAAGTACCTGTTGAACAGTTTATCTAATTATCACATATACCCATCCCCTGTAGTTTTTGCACTAGTACTAAATGTTAAATTTTGTCGAAAGCATTTGCAAATTCAGTATAAATGACATCCATTTGCCTAGCGTTTCCTACAATCGGAAATGCGCTGCATAAACTAATAAAGTCTTAATATATCAACTGGTCCTCGTTTTTTACACAGAAAGCTAAGTTCTGTGGACATTTCAGGATCATGAAACTGTGGGGTGTCGGTCGGAAAAAAGTGTCGAATCAAATGCAATTTTAATTTTTGTATTTCATTACCATACTCATCTAGTTTCATATGTTTTAGTGTGAGCCTCGATTACAAAGCTTTGACTTCGAAAATATTAACTGAACTGGATCTACAGGTTTTACAAAATTCTGGTCATTGTCTGGTTATTGTGTATCTAGAGGGCTGCCTTTTATATTTCGCGATTAGAGAACAAAAACAAATTTTAATTATCAAAAACCGGTTTATTGTTTTTCAAAATATTCCCCATGAAGATCTATACACTTTTGCATGCGTTTGAACCAATTGTAGAAGCACTTTTTCCACTCTGATTAAGGTATCTCCAAAACATGCATTCTGAACGCAGCAACCGCTTCTTCAGGGGTCGAAAAACTTTGACCTCTCAGTTTGTTTTTTAAGTACGGGAATAAAAAGAAGTCATTTAGTGACAAGTCAGGACTATACGGCGGATAACTCATCAAATCGATGTTTTGAGTGGTCAAAAACTCAGTGGTTTGAGCCGATGTGTGAGAGGTCGCATTGTCGTGGTGAAGAGTGATCCGTCTTTGGCGGTTGGTTTTTCTCATTTCTTGGAAGACAACTGGCAAACAAATGGTTGTGTACCACTCAGAATTGACTGTTCTGCGTTGTTCTAGTGGTACGGTTGGGACATGTCCAGTTTTTCCGAAAAAACAGACGATCATTTGCTTGGAAGTGCTTCGTGCGCGAATAACTTTTGTTGGATTCGGCTTATCTTGAAACACCCATACAGTCGACTGCTGTTTACTTTCGGGCTAATACGCGTAAATCCAAGATTCATCACCTGTCACTATGTCATAAACGTGTTTTGAAGCACCGCGATAGTATTTTTTGAGCTTTAGACCAATCGACATGAGCCTATTTTTGAACGATTGACAAACTGTGTGGGATCCAACGCGAACAAATTTTTTTGACATTCAAATATTTATGCAATATTGAATGTATGCTAGTCCCACTAATGTGTAAAGTTGACTCAAACTCACGATAGGTCACATGACGATCTTGCAATATCAGTTCGCGCACAGCATCAATGGTTTCCGGAACAACAACTGTTTTTGGACGACCTTCACGAAATTCGTCTTGGAGTAAACTACGACTTCGATTGAATTCACCATACCATCGATAAACAGTGGTCCTTGATGAAGTTTTATCGCCAAAAATTAAATTAAGTTCATCCATGCACTCTTGCTGACAATCCACGTCGAATGTTGTAAAAAAAATCGCACGAAAATGTTCACGATTTAATTCCATTTTTTGGTCGAGATGAATCCTTTAAGTTACTGTAAACAACACATAGCGCTCGTATGTCAAAATGTTCTGAGTACGTATAACCTCAAAAATGTCAAACTTTACGATAGAGCTGTCAGTTGTCAAATTGCAACACTAGAGTTGTCCAATCCCGAAATATAAAAGGCAGCCTCCTAGAATCATGAAGTTCGCAATAAAAATAATTCAACGACTGCTTCATAGCCCCTGGTAATTTAATTTAGCCCATAATAGATGGAACGGCATTTCTTTCGTCCTATAGAAAATGTAGCAAAACAAATATTGTATTTATGTAGCTCGAAAGTAAAATGGAATTGCACGAACCGAAACACGAAAGAGGGACGCAGACGGAAAGACTTTCAATTCGTTTTATAATGTTGCTGGAATTGATTTCGAAATTGTGAATAACATTCCAACGTTGAGAAATTACCGAAAACTATTCCACTTGATATCATTCGACGACGCAGCTATCTAAAGTAATAACAGTAAAACGGTGGAGAGTGTTCCCAGTTATTTCTTTTCATTTATTGATCAAAATTTTACCGGACGTTTCGAATCTATATCGAGTTCGACGGTCTTGAAATCGTGATAATTCCGACGATTCGTGATGCCATCTTTATGCGATTTACTTCGACAGTCTGGGTTTAATGATAACAATTTGGAGATTTTCATTTTCTGGGTCATTCCATTCAAGTTAAAAGCACCGGTTTTGAGTTGTCGTTTGCATGAAGTAATTTGTATAATTTTGCTTTTACTACATACCTTTATATTCAATTTTAAAAATAACATCCAGTGAAAAATTTTAATCAATCAAATAAATGAAGCGACAAACGTTAACGCATCTCTGCAGGCTTAGATCTTTTAAATTACCCAACGGATTATAATGCGGTTTTAATCAATAGATTGAGTATTTCAGAAGAAATATTTATACGTATACTTTAATACTGTTTTGTGTTAGTTTGTTTAAATATGACGATATTTGTTCAATCAACGCGTCGCTGCTATACTCGCTCGGCGACCGTGACACGAGAGAGCCACATAGCTTAGTTGGTTAAAGCGTATTAATTGTACTTCGAAGGTCCCGGGTTCAAGCCCCATCGGGTCCACTTATTAACGGACTTTCAAAAAGGAGGAGGTTATCAATTCGTCGCGTATTTTTTCGCTTTTTTTGTATGTATGTTACCTGATTTCTTCTCCTGTGGTGCACCGTTTTGAATGAATATGGTCTTGTTTATTAGAGTATATATCCGGATTGGTGAAACTTCAAATTTTGGAAAAGAATTCTAATGGTAAAGTGATAAAATTTGCGTGCATGGAAATCGACCAATTCCGTAATATTTTAGGCGATTTTTTGATAACTCCTTATGGATGTGTGTAGTTTTTTAACGTTTAATCTATTAAGGAAGATCCTTAGGTGATCTCATATAAAATCGCCGAAAATTCCAAAATTCTTAACAAAAATTTCATCGAAATGACATAACGGACATTTCCTCATAAATATTTTAATTCCAACGTAATAGTGCGGTAATTTTAGTTACTGGAAGTTTTAATTGGGAATTTGAAAATATTCTATGTACATCTCAAGCATATAGGTAGTAAAGCATAGTATTTTCGGCTCTTTAAATCAATGAGTACCAAGCTCGTTTTGTTTGTGTACCAGGCAAATACCTATTTAAATGCAAATTTTTCGATTTTGCGAAGACGGTGCTTTTGGTTGTCAAATTCTCCCGGCCTAACAGAAAATTCAGTGACAACACATGTCAAACTTTAAACTGCTATTTGGTACGTTTATAGACAGGGTGTTTAGTTATAGCAAACAAAATCACAAAGTAAAGTGGTAGAAGGAGTTGCATTTATGTGAAGATTGAAATATAGGACGAACTAGAATGATAGTGGTCCGTAGGCAGCCGTATATACAGGATAATTGGAATATAGGGTGGACTGGACGTTTGGTGGTATAAAAATGTTGGAAAAAATGTGAAATTAAAATTATATAGGGTGATTAAAAAACTGTTATATGATGTGGACATAAGCAAATCATATACAGGATGGTTGAAATATATGCTGGAGTTGAATTATATGTATATCGTGTGATTAAAAAAATATTTCTTTTATAGCCCGTAAGAACTTGCATAAAGTGTGGAGAGGAATTAATGTTACAAAGGACGATAATATAAAATTTTTAAAAATGAAATAATTTAAGGGGTAGCCCACCAGGAGTTATATACTATGGTTGAAATATATGACGGATTTGACGTTTGAACAGTAAATAAATAAAATAAAACATTAATTCCTCTCCACACTTTATGCAACTTCTTAGGGGCTATAAAATAAATAATTTTTTAATCACCCTGTATAAATATAAGTCAACTCCAGTATAAATTTCAACCATCCTGTATGATTTGTTTACGTCCAAATCATATAGCAGTTTCTTAATCACCCTATATAATTTTAATTTCACATTCACTCTACCACTCTACCATATGTTATAACCATCCTGTATATACGGCTGCCCATGGACTACTGTCATGGTACCCTGTCCTATATTTCAATCATCATATAAATGCAACTCCTTCTATTACTTTATTTTGTGATTTTGTTTGCTATAACTAAACACCCTGTGTATGAACGTACCAAATAGCAGTTTAGATTTTGTGTTGTCATTAAATTTTCTATTAGTTCGGGAGAATGTGACAACCATTTAAATTGGTATTTGCCTGATATATAAACAAAACGAGCTTGGTACTCATTGATTTAATGAGCCGAAAATACCATGCTTTACTACCTATATGCTTGAGATGTACATAGAAAATTTTCAAATTAGCAATTAAAACTTCCGGTGCCTAAAATTCTCGCACTATTAAGTTAGAATTAAAATATTTATGAGGAAATGTCCGTTATGTCGTTTCGATGAAATTTTTGATAAGAATTTTGGAATTTTCGGCTAATTTCTGCAAAACTGCAAGTTGCACGTCGCAGAAAAGTATATGAGATCACATAGGGATCTTCCTTAATAGACTAAACGTTAAAAAACTATATACATCCACAAGGAGTTTTCTAAAAATCGACCAATATGTTAGGGATGTTGGTCAATTTCCATGCACTCATATGTTCATTCACAAATTTCATCACTTTACCAAAAGAATTCTTGTCCAAAATTTGAAGTTTCACCAATCCGGATATATTCTCTATTAAACAAGACCATATTCATTCACAACGGTGCACCACAGGAGAAGAAATCAGGTAACATACATACAGAAAAAAATACGCGACGAATTGATAACCTCCTCCTTTTTGGAAGTCAGTTAAAAATATATTTTTCAATCCTGATTTCAATAAAATTAAGTTCTATCAGCATTTTTAGTAGTTCGCTCTTTAAATACCTTGCAATCTTCAACAACTAAGCTATTAAAAGCCTCATTTCTATTTTTGCTCTAAGACGTAATACGAAAGGACTTTTACCACCAAACTTAATGCCGCGTCTTCCCCTTTATCTAATATTCACGTCATGTTCAAGAAGTGAGATATTCAGAACTCCGTTTGCGTTCTTTGTTACACCGTTGTAATGGGCTCTTTATTTGTAACCAAAAAAAAAACCCTGAGTGTCTTTTTATCAACCAAACAAGGATGTGAAACGAACCATCAGTTTTCACGTGACAACTCCCGCAGTAAACTCGAAATGGTGTTATGGAGGTATGGGGAATAGGAAGCTACATGAGAAAAATTATGAGAAGTATAAAACAGCAAACCGGTGGAGTTACATGAAAAAGCTTTTCTTTTTGTTTCAAATGATTTATTAAAAATGTCTTCGCTATTTTGGCGACGGGGGGTTCGAACGGGATTTAAAAGGAGCCTTGAGTGAATTCGAAATCTTTTGGAGGATGACTAAAATTGTTATATTTGAATAATTACTGGAGATGTTTTCTGAATTGTAGTTCTGACATATCTAGTTTATACGTTTTTGATTTTTTGGGAATAACACCAGAATTTCTTGGAGAGACTGTATATTTCAAATACTCTAAATGTTTCAGGGTTTAAATCAGACCCCGTTGTCAATGGAAAATGAACACAATTGTATAAGAAAATTAAAGATTCGCAATGACAAATTTTGCAATTCACAATTTGACAATTTATCATTAAATGTTTGACAATAAAACTGATGTATTTTGAATGTTCATCTGGGATTTTCTCTCCTTGCTATGGTTTCTGAAAAATACAGATAAGTTAGGTACTTGAATATCAAGATGTAGTATCTAAGGGCAGTTTGTGGAAACTGCCCGGAACACTAGTTGCCCTCTTATAGAAAAAACTCTCCCGCAGGATCAACTATGAGAAAGTAGGTCTACAGAATTGTCCACTAGTATTCCAGTATAATATGTTGGGATGTATTTTGTGTTGTTTTTTGTGACGTTTCGATTCCTTATCAGGAATCGTTGTCGAACAATGTTTGTTTGAATGTTTTGCACTATATTCGTCGCTTGACATTTTGGCAATTGACTGATTAATTGACTTTGAAGTTTCCTTTTTGATGATCATTCGTCAGAAGCTTTTACCATGCAACCGGTATCTCTACAGAGGGTGTCCCAATTTCTCCATTATTCAACAACATGCACACACTTTCTTTGATTTTTCTTTTTTTGGTCTGTTCTTCTTTAAGTAGTATTTTTGTCTTATTCCAGTCCATTTTGTGTGTACCATTATCCGTGAGTACATGATTTGCCAATCTTGATCTGTCTATATGTCTTCTTGAGACGTTGTATTGGTGCTCTTTTGTTCTAATTTGGAGAGGTCTTGATGTTTCACCGATATATGTTTTTCCACAGGCACAAGGTACACTGTACACACAATTTTTGGAACTTTGAGTACAGTTTTCCGGTTTTGTTTTTGTCAAATTTGATCTTAAAGTATTATTTGTTTTAAAAATCGTTTTTACTTGGTATTTATTGCCAATACGTTTAATTTTTTCGGAGAGGCCGGAAAAATAAGGAAGGAGTTAATATCAGTTTGTGTGTTGTTATGTTAATTGGAAGTATTGTGTGTTATTTGTGTCGTTTGTTGGTTTCTTTGTTTTTTCTCGATTTGGTAAATTGTTTTGTTTAAGAAATTTCTTGGGTATTCGTTTTTTTCTAAAACTTCCTTTATTAAACATAACACTTTCTCAAAAATTTTCTTTGTTGCTGAAAGTGCTTTGGCTCTGTCATATAAGGATTTAATGACTCCTTTTTTTACATTTAAAGAATGATTTGAATAAAAATTCAAATATCTATTAGTATGCGTTGGTTTCCTATAAATGCTTGTAGTGAAATTGTTGTTTGATCAGTCAACCAACACGTCTAAAAATGGAAGTTAATTTCCATTTTCTATTTCAATAATAAATTTAATTGTAGATTCGTTGTTATTGTTCGTGTCTAAAAAGCAGTAAAAGTCGTCTATGCTATGTGCCCATATTGCAAAAATATCATCAACGTAGCACCACTATACTTTAGGTTTTTTTGAAGTTTCCTCAAAGTATTTCATAAATATATTGCTTACTATGGGTGACAAATAAAATGGACTGGAATAAGACAAAAATACTACTTAAAAAAGAACATAACAAAAAAAGAAAAATCAAAGAATGTGCATGTTGTTGAATAATGGAGAAATGGGGACACCCTCTGTAGAGATACCGGTTGCATGGCAACAACTTCTGACGAATGAACATCAAAAAGGAAACTTCAAAGTCAATTAATCAGTCAATTGACATTACCAAAACAAGTCAAGCGAATATAGGGCAAAACTTTCAGACAAACATGGTTCGACAACAATTCCTGATAAGGAATCGAAACGTCTCAAAAAAACAGATAAGTACAACACAAAATACATCCCAACATATTATACTGGAATACTAGTTGACAAATCTGTAGGCCTACTTTCTCAAAGTTAATCCTGCGGGAGAGTTTTTTCTATAAGAGGGCAACTAGTGTTCCGGGCAGTTTCCACAAACTGCCCTTAGATACTACACCTTGAAATTCAAGTACTTAACTTATCTGTATTTTTCAGAAACCATTGCGAGGAGAGAAAATCCCAGATGAACATTCAAAATAATCATTTTCCTCCTCAATCATTTAGAAACAACTTAAAACTGATGTAACTAAGAGAATTTACTGCTAGTTTGATATTCAGCGCATTCGTTTAAAAACTAGCCACCCAAAGTAACATTTGAAAATCTTTAAAAGAAAAAGACAAAAAACACGTTAGTTTATAATTACGGGGGGCACATTTTATACGTATCGGTCAGCCTGCAGTTTCAACCACTAGGCGAGGGTGAATATCACTTCTAAAAGTTTAAATATCAAGGGCCATCATGTGATACTTCTATTTCAAGGTCTCTTTTTTACCTTCTTTTAACAGTTTTCAACAGTTATCTTACCCTTCTATAAAACTCTGCTGTTTAAGTCTTTTTTCATAGTCAAGTGATCAGTACGTTGATTTATTCCAAGGTATTTATAAGTATGACCTTCCCCATAGATTCACTTGAGGTGCCATCTCCCATTTCGAAGTGCCCCTGCTGTATTTTGCCTTCAACTATATTAATAATTCGCCATTTGTCTAGGCCATCATATAAATGTCACTAGAGAACCCTTCTACTATTTTAAGCATATCATGCAGCTGTTGTTTCGTAGCTGCCATCAACTTTAAGTCGTCCATGTATAACAAATGGTTTATCTTTAATGTTTGTACGTTGTTGTGTTTGAGACTGAACCCAAAATTAGTCGAGATCAGTTTGTTTGAAAGAGGATTCATGGCAAGGCAGAACCACAGCGGGCTAAGAGAGTCTCTCTGGAATATACCCCTTCTGTTTTTGGAATGGGGTGAGTTTGTATCGAATAGTTAGTTACATTCAGTGAATTAATTTTGTCCGACATATATTTTTTGATAGTTATATTGAAAATCAAACTAATAAGTATTTACGTGTTATAACTATAAATTGAATTTTTATTTTACTTTAATCAACCTTGGGTTGACATCTACTTGCTTCAATTGTCAGGACAAATTTGACATATTCGTCAGTAGTTGCGCATGTTAGGTGGCGCTACTCTCTTTTTTTGCGTGATCTGTGCTCGGCGCACATTTCGAATACTAATATTTTGCATTTTACAAGTTGCAACCATAGAGATATTATACTGTAGCGCAAGTGAAGTATCGAAATTCTTGTTATAGCAATAGAAAGAGAGAGAGAATGAGCGGGTCGTTCCTGATTGGTCAGTGTCAGTGGTGACGCCTACAACTTTGACTATTGGTAGGGTTTTGACAGCTGTAAATTGTTAAACTAAATGGACATCTTAGAATATATTTTTTTATATAATTGTGCAAAAAGAAACTGCAAGATGCCCAATTATTGCATTGTTTGCAAAAAAATCTAGTCCGTTAGACGGTACACTGCATTTTCACACTGCTATTGAAGTCTCAGAAATTGTGAAAAGTCCCAGAATCTGTAGCAATCATTTTAATAAAAATTTTACCATCAAACAGATTACTGAGCAGTTCAGTTCCTACATTAAATACATGCCAAAGTATTAGTGAATATTGCAATCCAAATGAGGTTTTATTTTTCAATACTTGTAGTGCTTGAATTCTTTAATTTCTATGAGTACTGTGTACTTTGTTTTTAATTTTTTGGAATTTTAGTTGCTCAAACTTATTACGCAGAAATATCAAAAATATTGGAAATAATTTCTATCCGTTACTATTCCTTGACATCGTCAAAGACCAATCAGGAGCGAGATTAGAGACATAGCAAACGCACCCTGATATTGTCTTTCTCTTTCTACTGTTATTACACTGCCACTTACAGTAACGCCCATACCTAATTCACTCTACATCACTCTACAGTATAATACCCTCTATTGTTGTTATTGTTGTAACTTGTAGAATAATATTGATGTTGTACAAAGCTACAAGTTGATTATGAAACAGGCCCCAGGTAATATATTAAGAGTCTCTTCTCTTATAGAAGGGAGCTCTACTGACGAAGGTTCTCCACTAGAAACAATATATTGTCTTCTGTTCAATGGATTGAAGAATCTCAAAAAGATAGTATCTTTTTACATCAGTCTATTTTTACAATTATTATTTAATCTTAAAATTCAATTACATCAATCGAAATTAAAACCACCATCACCAGTTCACTTCAAAAATCCTTTTCCCACCGTAAAGGCACTTCGTATGGACGTGAAAGTTCATTGCTATGGGACGG
Source organism: Octodonta nipae (assembly GCA_034190945.1). Taxonomy (NCBI): domain Eukaryota; kingdom Metazoa; phylum Arthropoda; class Insecta; order Coleoptera; family Chrysomelidae; genus Octodonta; species Octodonta nipae. The sequence goes on along the minus strand of CM067223.1, from coordinate 86,758,973 downwards.
CGTCGAAATTCCGGGACGGCAAAACATTCCATCACAAGTAATACACATAGTAATGATCTAATTGAATTGAGAACATCGCTGAGGAGAACTAATTTCGAACTTTCCGGAACTAGACTTGGGGAGGTTTGAAAGCGAAGTTTATCATCTTCTTGAAAGTTATGGTGGCTGTCATACTGTTAGTGAATATTACGTTTTTATTAAACTGGGCTCTGTGTGATCTTTTAATGTTTTTCAGTGAGTACTACCAAAAGATAGTCGTTTGTTTATGTAGTGTAAATGTAAATATATACTACTTATAATAATCTTTTGTTGACTTTAAAATATTACGGTGTAACAAAATTAGATTTATTACAATTCGGATATTGTTTTCTGTGTTCTGTGACTACTTGCAACAAATATTGGAGTTGTTCTTCATCTTTGGTTCTTAAGCAACAATTGAAGTCCAGGTTTCGTATTACTGAGCTTTTGTATGTTACGTATTGAATTAATTGGCAAAAAAAATAATTTAGATTAACAGAATTAAAGTGATTTTAGATAAAAAAAATTAGAATAAAAATAACAAAAAGGTATTTTTTTAAAGTTATAATAGAAAAAAATGTGAAATTTTTTATTAGTGTTATTTTCAATCGCAAATATTTTTGAAGCGGTTGCTCTAACGAGCTTTGACCTTCAGGTCTTTTTTGTAGAGCGTAAAATTTCCTATAAGATCTGAATTTTGGTACCGAGCAAATGAACCAGTTTAAAGTAATCAAAATTCAAAAATAAAAAAAAAATAATTTCCTGTGTTATTTAAATGAAAAAAAAAAACAAATGAATAGAGGCAAACCTTAATATCAATATTCAGGGCTCTAATTAGTGCCAAAATTTTTGTTTTTTTATGTACTTTGAACTTTTCAACACCAATAAAAATCATCCCGTATATACAACTGCTTCTAACATTTTCTAAGCTATCTGCACTATAACTCGAATAATCTTACTGCATATGCTTATATAATCATTTTCTAAGTTTTTTAATCCACTCTCTATAACTATAGTTTTATTTCACTCTTATTTCAAGCATCTTGTGAACTACTTATGTGCCACACAATACAGAATTTTTTTTAACCACCTTGTGTAACTATAATTCTATTCCACCTTATAATTCAACCATCCTATATATATAACTGCTTATGTACCACCCAATATCATATTTATTATTTTGAATGTTCATCTGGGATTTTCTCTCGTCGCAATGGTTTCTGAAAAATACAGATAAGTTAAGTACTTGAATATCAAGGTGTAGTATCTAAGGGCAGTTTGTGGAAACTGCCCGGAACACTAGTTGCCCTCTTATAGAAAAAACTCTCCCGCAGGATTAACTTTGAGAAAGTAGGTCTACAGATTTGTGAACTAGTATTCCAGTATAATATGTTGTGTATGTTGTGTTGTACTTATATGTTTTTTTTGTGACGTTTCGATTCCTTATCAGGAATCGTTGTCGAACAATATTTGTTTGAATGTTTTGCACTATATTCGTCGTTTGACTTTTTTTTGGTAATGTCAATTGACTGTTTAATTGACTTTGAAGTTTCCTTTTTGATGTTCATTCGTCAGAAGTTGTTGCCATGCAACCGGTATCTCTACAGAGGGTGTCCCAATTTCTCCATTATTCAACAACATGCAGACATTGTCTTTGATTTTTCTTTTTTTTTGGTATGTTCTTCTTTAAGTAGTATTTTTGTCTTATTCCAGTCCATTTTGTGTGTACCATTATCTGTGAGTACATGATTTGCCAATCTTGATCTGTCTATATGTCTTCTTGAGACGTTGAATTGCTGCTCTTTTGTTCTAATTTGGAGACGTCTTGATGTTTCACCGGTATATGAATAAAATTAGGTTAATGTGAAGAATTCACATCCAAAAAATGCTAATTTAACCATCACAGTTAAACAAACAGATTTTTATTTAACATTAATATATATACAGATATATATCCACATATTTAGAACTATATCATTCAACGTATAACAGCAGTTTCGAAACAGGAGTTCTCGTCAGATACGCTTCCTTGAATGACAAGTTCTACAGTGATGTAATACACATCAGTAAGACAACAGTCAGTGTATTGAACCTAATAGATGTCGGTGACATCTACCGTCTAGTGAGTAATAAGTATATGAAGGCATACTATGTAACATATACCATACTCTTGACAGATGGTTCGAGTATTTTATATACAAAAGTAAATATATATACAGATATATATCCACTATAGAACTATATCAACGTATAACAGCTTCGAACCAGGAGTTCTCGTCAGATACGCTTCCTTGAATGACAAGTTCTACAGTGATGTAATACACATCAGTAAGACAACAGTCAGTATGAATAATAGATGTCGGTGACATCTACCGTCTAGTGAGTATTTAAGTATATGAAGGCAACTATGCTAAACATATACCATACTCTGACAGATGGTTCGAGTGTTTTATATAAAACACAAAAGTAAATATATATATATATATATATATATATATATATATATATATATATATATATATATATACATACAGATATATATCCACACTAGCAGACAGACAGATTTGAAAGACAACTTTAACACAAATTAACATAACATTTTTATAACATTTATTCAATAGTACGAGTATATATACTCTAAATATCTTTAATCGTAATGAATCACAGTTAATGTTCAATGAAGCGCCAGTCGATGTACAATATTTTTGTTTCCTGACTTATGGAACGTACGATTAATAACAACAACCAACGTTGATGATCAGTTTATTATTAGTTATTAATTATTAAGACCATTAATTTAAATAATAACTATCCTATCATCTAAGTTGGACCAAATTACACATATATGCCAACTTTCATGAATATCGGTTGACTCGTTTTTGAGTTTATTCGGAACATACACAGTGACACGGATTTTTTATATATTAAGATATTTAGAACTATATCATTCAACGTATAACAGCAAGTTAAATTTGTTCCATAATGATGACAGAAGTGATAATTTAATTATTGCAGTTTATTTAGTGATGAAAATAATTGTTAATTACCTTTTATCCAGAGAGAGATGAACAAGGAAGTAAAAACATCAACTTTGTAAAGGGACACTTTTCAAAATAAATATGTAATACGAACACAAGAAGAAGAAATTTTATAAAAATCAAAACGGGGGCACACACTTATTAATTTATATCATAATTATCACATTAAAAACTCATTTTACTTGCAGAGATTACAAAAAACGGAGATTTTCTAGGCTATATGTACGAATGCTTAAATCATTCTCACTTTTTTAGCCACTTTACTTGTAAATGCAGGATTTGTACATTTCAATCCGTTGACAATTGCTAACTTCATAACATGCCCTGTCGTCACAGTTGCGCCATTCTGGCCATTTCTTGAACTTCTTATTTGAAAGGTTTTGCTTTTTCAGTTTTATTCCCATATAAGATTACTTAAAAACAACAAACACTTTTTATTTCCTTAAATTTGACATATGTTTCGCAAAGTCTGGCTTCATCAGAAATTGCAAATACAATGAATGCTAAATTTATATTTATACAAAGGAACTACAGGTAAGGTAATAAAATGATTAAAAGGTTTTAATTCTGGGGAATTTCGGAAGAAGTGGGCTGGATATAGGTCAGTTAAATTATACATTTTGAAAATTGTTTACAATAGATGTTAATAATATAAAATGATATTATTCAAAGATGAATTTTAAGATTAAGTAATGGAGATGAATTGGTATCAGTTTGGTCGTTTAATAGATTAGGAGAATTTTTGTTTTTATTAATTTCTAGTGATTCAAGCAGATATAAATTTTTACTTTTGTTTTCTAAATGTAAAATTTCAAGTGCATTGTGAGGTACATGGTTTTCTTTCAAAAAGTGGTCCGCAAAAGTGGATTTGTTTTATTGTTGATTTTCGAAAGCTCTAGTGTGTTCACGCCATCTTGAATTGAAAGATCTTCCAGTGTGACCAATATAGAAATTGGGGCAACTACCACAGTTCAACCTATAGACACCCGAGTTAGAATTTTTGTCAGTCTTGTCTTTGTTGTTTCTTATATGTCTAGATAAATTGTTGTTTGTAGTGAAGGCTGTCTATATGTTCCTTTCTGTAAAAATTGGGAGATTTTTTGTGAGGGGGTTCCATTGAATGTGAGAGTACGGTATAATTTAGGTATGGGATTGGGGTCAGTGGGATAGACTTCTTTAATAGCAATTTTCTTTAATTTTCTGTTTAATAAGTTGTCAATAAATCAACAATGGTTACACCACTCAACTTATTGACAACTTATTAAACAGAAAATTAAAGAAAATTGCTATTAAAGAAGTCTATCCCACTGACCCCAATCCCATACCTAAATTATTCCGTACTCTCACATTCAATGGACCCCCTCACAAAAAAACTCCCAATTTTTACAGAACAGGAACATACATACAGCCTTCACAACAAACAACAATTTATCTAGACATATAAGAAACAACAAAGACAAGACTGACAAAAATTCTAAATCGGGTGTCTATAGGTTGAACTGTGGTAGTTGCCCCAATTTCTATATTGGTCACACTGGAAGATCTTTCAATTCAAGATGGCGTGAACACACTAGAGCTTTCGAAAATCAACAACAAAACAAATTCACTTTTGCACATGAAATTTTACATTTAGAAAAGAAAAGTAAAAAATTATATCTGCTTGAATCACTAGAAATTAAAAAAAAAACAAAAATTCTCCTAATCTATTAAACAACCAAACTGATACCAATTCATCTCCATTACTTAATCTTAAAATCCATCTTTAAATAATATTACTTTATATTATTAACATCTATTGTAAACAATTTCATAAATGTATAATTTAACTGACCTATATCCAGCCGACTTCTTCCGAAATTCCCCAGAATTAAAACCTCTTAATCATTTTATTACCTTACGTGTAGTTCCTTTGTATGAAATATAAATTTAGCATTCATTGTATTTCCAATTTCTGAAGGCGCTAGACTTGGCGAAACATATGTCAAATTTAAAGAAATAAAAAGTGAAAATTTTAACAAGTGTTTGTTGTTTTTAAGTAATCTTAAAAATGAATTTTCATCAAGTGAAGACTGAAACAATCATCAATTCCCATATAACTTTGTCATCAAGTTTTAGACAAGCTCCAAGCCGTCCAATTTTTCAAGCAGATACATGAGTTATTGCGAAATTATTTACACTAGGAAACAGTAAATAATACTAAATAATTTCACGTTTTTTTTTTCTTACAACGCGCCTACAAAAACTCTCGTCGTAGGCATTTTATTTCCATTCGAAAGCTCGATTCTACCCCGCGATACCGATGTTCGGGGGACGTAGAAACGCCGACAAAGCTGATTGCTGCTTATATCCCGTAATTTATTTTGCGATTAACAAGCTTTCCCAAAAAATATGACAACGTTAATATCATCGGGTATTTTTGCGGAAAAATAAGGTGAATTTATGAAGTTCATTATTTCCGAGAACAAGTCGATGTTGCTTTTGACGAGGCAGTAAGAAACAAGAGTCGTACCGGGATCCAATTAAATTTGAGTTATGTATAACAGCCTTTAATAAACGGAGATTTCCTTGTCGTTTCTCCCGGATTATTTGTTTTCAGGGATTTTTCAAGATGGAAGTCGACGATTTTAGCCTCATACTGTTTTGAGAAGTACACGAAATGAAATAACTGCGAGAATTCGGAGACCTGTTAAGCTGCCCAATAGTTGAAGCAAATTGAACATTTTTTTTTTAAAAATTACTTGCAATTGGTTTTCAAAATGAAAATCCATCTGAAGAGTTGATTACTGTTCCTTCCTGACTTTTTTGGTGAATTTCGTCAGTTAAAGCTGCCCTCTTCAAGTCCAATCGCGTTGTTCACGGATCCACCTGTTAATGTTTTTGAGTTCTTTGGATTTAGAGATTTAGAGTAAACCTCGGATTTTAAGTACTCACAGAGAAAAAAATCTCTTGATGTCAGGTCCGGTAACCGAACTGGCCATTCTATGGGACCTAACCGTCCATCTATCTAACATGATATTCATCCTACACTTCATGTCTTACTGCGGCACAATAATGCGCAGGAATATCATCTTGTTGAAATATTTTATCCAATTTGCCAAACTCATTGGATTTTCTTCCAGAATTTCAAGAATTAACGGCTCACTTGCATTTTGTAATATCTCCAGATACACCTAACCGGTTATTTGTATTGAGGAAAACGGGTCCAACTATGTGGTTTCCCAAAATGCCTGCCCAAACATTCACTTGTTCTGGAGATTGAGTATGTTGTCATCATCAAGGAGTAAACTCAACTGGAACTGATGATGACAACTTTGAGTTGTTGAAACAGCGTTCAGTGTTTAAAGTAAAGGTTTGGTGAGCAAAACTGTTTTTACATTTGTGACACACCAAAGGTTCCACAAAATTTCCATTTCATTACTAAGACAAATGGTTTTTATTAACTACATTGAGACAGACGCACCTTTAGTAGAGGAAATAGGGGTTACTACCATTTATTTAATTATATCAATTTTTTTGTCATCTCCAATTGTTGGTCGACCAGAGATTAACACCACCTGTTGCTTCAAACTTTTGAAACAGCTCCCTCAAATAAGCCCCCGGTATATTACGAGCTGGGTACCTTTCATGATCTATCACTATCATAAATTCGGCCGTGGCTCTTTCAAGCCATCTATGACTGTTACGTCATCTGTTGCTACTACTAGAGAAATTTATTCCTGTTTATTTTCACCCTCCACATCCGTTAGTGTAGGTATAAAGGCAGGGGACTCTTGACCTGCACATATACAGGGTACAAATAGTTTGAGTGCATATATTGTTGCTCATTAAATTTATATTACTTATGTTAGACAAATAAATACTTACAGAATATGTCATTATGATAGAGCTCAGGAAAACAAACGGATTCTTTATAGTAAATATTCAAAACTCTACATTTTTGCTAATATATCTGTTTTCCCCACAAATTAATAACATGTCAGGTCTTTCCCTATTTGTATAATTGTCACTATTTATCACAAACTAATACACTTGAACTGACAGTTCACAACCGATTTTATTTATTTTTCCAAATTTTTTTTTAATTAAAACCAAATCACGAACGCTAGATCGAATATCACGCAAATCATTTTCACTAGCGTATTAATTTTCTTACAAGAACCGATGCAGCAAAAAAACAATCGTGGCGGCAGTCAACTGTAGTAAACATGTACTGAGAACGTCATGTTATAGACAATGTTGCCACATATGTTCGGAGAAAAGTACGGCAAAGTATAACAGAATATTTAGAGTTTAAATATTAATTTTCTTTGTTAATACAGTTATTAAAGGTGTAGAAGCTATTGAGTATTTACATATTTAGTTTTACAAGCATTTTGAAGCTGGAAATAGTCTATTATTCACTGTAATAAAGGCTCCGTAACTAAAGCTTTTTAATTTTTTTTACCAGAAGTATTGACTCTCAAAATCTTTGGACTCAAACCGTTTACATTCTGTATACCTATATATCTATAAAACTTTTATCAGTGAAGGTATGTCTTCACACGTGAAATAGAAAGTCGATAATTAAAATGTCTTCCAAATAATGCATTACGAAACCTACCATTCCGTTTCAAAAAACAGTTGACAGTGAATTTTAATGTCAAAACTTAGCATTTGTAATTTATAAGAAATAATCATCTAGCTTAAGAATTGTTTTCTGAAAGATAGTTCTGGCATTCCTGATTTTTTTTGTTTTTTTTTTGGAATAACACCGTTTTAGGATCTATATAAATAAGACCTCGTTTTCAATCGTAATAACACAACTAAACAAAGAAGATTTAAGAAAAATAAATTCACAATTTGACAATAAATGTTTGACAATAAAACTGATGTAACTAAAATAATTTGCTGCTAATTTGATATATACAGGGTAGCACTAAAAATTCTAAAGGTCAAGTGAAATAACGAAACTTCCTCTTTATCTTCAGAGTTTCATGTGGCTCTCCTAAATACGATTTTGTTATATAATGAGACCAAAGAAATTCTGATATTCCAGAGATATCAGTAAAGTCATAAGGGAAAACCTAGCATAAACCTTATGAACTATCCAGATACAGGCTTGTTCAAAAGCACTTTACCATTATTAGTTTCAGCCTTGATTATAGGTAACCACGAACTGCTGAATTCTTTGTGTAATATGGTTAAATTTTGAAATGGCATGTTATAGCCAAGGTGTCGGGTCTTTGACTTTTCAAATTGTGCTTTCTTTATATAATTTTTGTGTTCATTTATTCAAACATTTATAGCTCTAGATGTTTCTCCAATATAAAATTTATATCAGGGTATTTTATCACGAGTATTCATATTGTTTGATGCAACTTGATGTTGAATCTTAGTAATGGTTTGTGTTCAATATTATCTAAAGATTTATTGATGAACTTTTTAGGATAATTGTTAGCAGATAGTAAGATCATTGAATTTGTTTTTATCAGAAGAGTTGGTATTTTTCTCTATCATATCAAAATGTAATGATGCATTTTTTTACGCTTTTTGGTATGACGATTGTGTTTTTGTTATTAAGATATCTAGGAAAGGTAGTATGCTATTCAGCTCAATTTCTAATATGATTTAGACCCCGAAAACGTTTGATCTCTTTGAAATATACAGACTTTCAAGAAATTGTGATGTTAATCCCAAAAAAAGTGAAAAAATAGCTTAAGATCATTCCGCTATTCTTTTTTACGATCTTTGTTCCAAATTTAGAAAAGCACGATAATGATGAATTATCCTCTTTTTAACCGACTTCCATAAAGGAGGTTATCAATTCGTCGCGTTTTTTTTGTATGAATGTTACCTGATTTCTTCTCCTGTGGTCAACCGTTTTGAATGAATATGTTCTTGTTTAATAGATTATATATCCGGATTGGTGAAACTTCAAATTTTGGACAAGAATTCTATTGGTAAAGTGATGAAATTTGTGAATGAACACATGAGTGCATGGAAATTGACCAATATCCATAAAATATTGGTCGATTTTTCGAAAACTCCTTATGGATTTGTATAGTTTTTTAACGTAAATCGATTAAGGAAGATCCCTAGGTGATCTTCATATACTGCGACATGCAACTTGCAGTTTTGCAGAAAATCGCCGACAATTCCAAAATTCTTATCAGAAATTACATCGAAATGAGATAACGGGCATTTCCTCATAAATAATTTAATTCCAACGTAATAGTGCGGGGATTTTAAGCACTGGAAGTTTTAATTGCGAATTTGAAAATTTTCTATGTACATCTCTAGCATCTAGGTCCGTGGTCGTCAAATTGCGGCCCTCGGGCCGCATGCGGCCCGCGAGCGTTATTCCGTGCGGCCCGCGGCAAAGTAATTGCATTAATAGTCAATTATACCTATGTCATAATCATAAACAAAATCAATATCCGACTTTGTGTTCGAATTCGGCGACGGAAAAGCTAGTTTCATTGAGCACCGTGAAAAGCAGGAGTACAATGAATTTTGGAAAAATGCCCCTAGCAAGTATAAATCTTTGCAAGACTGCGCACAATTCGTTTTAACCATATTTTCTTCAACATACCTCTGTGAAGTTTCATTTTCGAAAATGAGCTTCTTGTAAAATAAATACCCTAATCGTCTTTCCACTCATTTAGAAGACACAATGAGGATCGCATATAGTCCAAAAGATGCCAATATACAAGAAATAATTAAAAAAGTTCAACACCATAATTCCTAATTACAAAACATAGGTATTTTTGGTTACCATGTTGAACTTTTTAATAAATCATTCCTTACTTACATATGTTTATAAATTCAATTATCTTTTTCTAATAAATATTGTAATTAATAATATATATGAGTACCTACTTTTTTTGATATCAACTCCCACACGAACGACGTCGCTCACGCTAGTGCGAAGTGAATAATGAAATGAGCTGAATGCCTACATATTATGTAATAGTTATTCCCGGGATAAAGATTATCCTATGTCCTTCCCCGGAACTCAAACTATCTCCATACAGTCCAGTGGTTTAAGCGTAGAGAGGTAACACACAGATAGACAGACCAACTTCGCATTTATAAGATTAGTATGGTCTAGTATGGATAAGTGTGCAAAGGCTCTTGAAGCGCCTTCACATACTCTGCGGCCCGGCTCTGGTACTCACATTGTCATGTGTGGCCCTTGGCTAGTAAAGTGTGACGACCGCTGATCTAGGTAGTAAAGCATAGTATTTTCGGCTCTTTAAATCAATGAGTACCAAGCTCGTATTGTTTCTATACCAGGCAAATACCTATTTAAATAAAAAATTCCATTTTGCGAAGACGGTGCTTTTGGTTGTCACATTCTTCAGGCCTAATAGAAAATTCAGTGAGAATACATGTCAAAGTTTAAACTGCTATTTGGTGCGTTCATACACAGGGTGTTTAGGTATAGCAACCAAAATCACCAAATAAAGTGATAGAAGGAGTTGCATTTATGTGAGAATTGAAATATATGACGGAGTAGAATGACAGTACTCCATAGGCAGCCGTATATACAGGATGGTTAGAATATAGGGTGGAGTGGACGTTTGGAGGTATCAAAATCTTGGAAAAAATGTCAAATTAAAATTATATATGGTGATTAAAAAACTGTTACATGATGTGGACGTACACAAATCATACAGGATGGTTGAAATATATGCTGGAGTTGATTATATTTATACAGTGTGATTAAAAAATTATTTGTTTTATAGCCCCTAAGAAGTTGCATAAAGTGTGGAGAGGAATTAATGTTACATAGGGCGATAATATAAAATTTTAAAAATGAAATAACTTAAGGCAGCTAACAAATTTATGCTTGCCCGTCGACATTCGTACAGGATGGTTGGTACATAGGGTGGAGCGGAAGTATCTATAGTTATACAGAGTTGTCAAAAAAAGTTGAAAAAAGTTTACATGGCGTGGTCCATAAGGCATAAATCTATTTTGGGCTTATTAAGTCAATGTGTACTAGTACATTTTGTTCGTTTACCTGTCAATTTAAATGAAAATATATCATTGTGTAATGTTGATGCTTTCGATGTTACCTGTTACTGTCTATTAAGGTTATAATACTATATAAAAATCAAGAATGAATTTAAAAAAAATATATAACCGACTCCTACCTGTAACTAAAAAGCTAAAAATAATTATAACAAAATACAACTGTAGTAAATAAGTAACACATTCGATGTTGTTAGGTACCTACTAAGGAAGTAAAAAATGTAAACATTAAAAGGTACTCATTCTGTATCAAATTAATTGGTGCCAAGCAACAATCAAGCGTGATGAAGTACTACATAAGTGGGCAATGCGGAATTTTGGATTTATTTCGCACCGACTTCAAAAATATATTAGATTGGTAGGTAATTAATATGTACAGAATGAGCACCTTTTAATGTTTACATTTTGTACTTCCTGGGTAGGTACCTAACAACATTGAATGTGTTATTTATTTGCTAGAGTTGTATTTAGTTATAATTATTTTTAGCTTTTTAGTTATAGGTTGAAATCGGTTATATACTTTTTTTAAATGTTTTATTGTTTTTTCAATTTTCCGAGTACACACATAACCGTCACATCCGTCATTTCCGCTTCAAGGACTAGACACTTTCCGCGAACTTAACAATAAATACATCTACTGCCAATATTCGAATTCAAACAGGATTTATCTCCTGTTGCTGCTGCCTCAACTCGGAAGTATGTGTGTGTGTGCACTAACAGACTTTATATCTAATATGTCAGAAGTAAAGTGTGAGGCGTGGAGTCCGTAGCAACGGCAACGGCATTCTTCGTATTAAGTTAAAGCTCGACCTTACGTACGGGAAATGTGAAAAGTTTTCCTTATTTTTCTCACGTGTTTTGCATTGACCCGGAATGCATTCGTGTCACTGTAAAGGAGGAAAGTCACAAGGAAAATAACGTATCGCGAAAGTTTTTTTTAATAAATTTTGCAAAACTTCCACGTCAGTATACATTTTTGTTAACTAGACGTTCAACTTTGTGCATGGCTTCGTAGGTTGTTATATTTGTTTCCTTGGTCAATATACGTTTTTGAGTATGTGAGGCTTGTAGCCAAGACTGCATTCAGACAGCATTGGAATGTTGGAAACAAGGAAAATTTAAGATTACCTTTTAAATTTTGTTTGTAACTCTAAGCTAGCTTAAATACTTATCAACAGTTTTGTGGCTTAATTTTTTACATTTATTGAAGCCCAAGCTACCTAACGAAGACCTACACTTGTCATGCGAAAATAGATGAGTATGGTAGTGAAATACAGAAAATTGCATTTGCTTCGACACTGTGTCCGACCGACACCACACTTGCGATGGACACGACACTTCTCTGATCTTGACATAGTCATACAATTCTGTTCTCTGTGTAGGAAACAGTGACATTTGTTATGTGTTAAAAAAAACGGTAAACCATTCAGACATTTACAACATGGCCTTGTTCTACTCACCACTCATCATACTTTCGGCTTTCACGTGCTCTAAGCATTTTAAAGTTACTAATCATGGATTTTGGATCCCTTCAGACAGTCTGGTTTTCGGTCAATTAAATTTAAAAAAATGCAAAAAATGACTACAATATTAATTGATAAAAAAAGCTAAAGTGTGTTAAAACACATTAACAAAATCACTTATAGTGTCTTCCTTGTTAACTGTATTATTATGAATTGCGTATTTACAATTTATAATCCTTTTTCCTTTACCACAACTAATAACTTTTTTAACAAAATTTCCAGGATATTGACTCTTCATCAAGGAATAATATCGTAATCTCTTAGTAACTTTGGAAGTAATAAAAAGAATTAAAAGAATATGTCTCAATGTGATCTCTGTAGAACATCAAACTTAATCACTATTGGATCAGATTGCTTAAATGTCTTAAACAAAGAGTGCAAAAAAATTAAAATAAAATACCTTGTGAATATAATGAATTCTATGAGTTCTGGGTTTTGTTTTCAATATTAGAGATTTCAGTGTATTTCTTGTTTGGAATGTTGTTTTAACATTAAATCTGTTGCCCACTCTTTTCAATCTTTCTGACAGACCCTGTATATATGGTATAGTTGTAACTGTAATGTAGTTGTCCTGAGTAGTAGTAGTGTTAATAAGAGAAGTTCTGGGTTGATTCGGAAGGTTTGTTTTCTGTTCAAGTCTGTTTAACTCTTTCTTGATAAATTTTGTAGGGTAATTGTTTCCAGTGAGAACATTTTTTGTAATTAGTAGCTGCCATTAGAGACAGGATAAATGTTCATCGTTAAAATAAATTTAAGTTAGAACGTGATATTGGGTACACAACTTCCTTTCTTGTAAAATATCAGAGAATGAGTTTAATAGAATTAAAAACAGCACTCGTAATAACTACAAAAAAGAATTTCTTTCACAAAAACAAAGACATTTACATAAATTTAACCAACTTCTGTTAAATAGAAACATAACAAAAAATAACACACACGAAAAAACTTTAGTGTAACAAAACTCTCATAAATCTTTCACATAAACAGCTAAATGCTACTGAAACTTCAGTATTACAAAAAGGACTTAACTTTGCAGTTACTTCAAAAACAATTCCTAAATTTGATATAATAAGTGCTATAGGACAAACCGCAAATAAATTCTAGTGACGCTCAAGAATATAGAATATGAGCAAAAATTGAACTCCTACCTCCGTACAATTCAGACGTTGCTGGATGCCGGTGATTAGGGAAGAAATTGGTAATGGTCATGTCAACAACCCAGTATCGGAATAGGTTTATAAGGTTTCCCTAGGTTTCCCTCACATTTTAATAGGATCACTGAATCAACAAAAATCTTTGATCGCATATTTGGCAAGCGCCCCATAAAATTCTGAAGATCACTACTTTCAAATCCTTCCAATTTGAAAATAAATTTGTTATTATATGATCTTTAGAAGTTCCTGTGCTACCCTGTATATTATCGAATTAAATTCTTTTAGTTACGTCATAAGTCAAGTAATATTGTCACACACCTAACAACAATTTTAAAACATAGTTTTATAGCGGTTGACAACGAGGTCAGACCTAAACGTTTGTAAATGCACAGTAATTTCTTGTATTGTGGTATTATTTACCAAAAAGTGTTGTGCAAACACTTCAAAGAAACTTTGTATCTTCCTCATATACTGCTCATTTCCCTTATTACCCTTGGTGATGAATTAATATAATCAAATCTTGACATTTTTTAACATTAAGTTCCAAATTACTGACTCTGGACCAACAAAAATCTCTTTGCAACGTTGAAGAAGAGAACTAGTGCTTTACATTGCCATCATAGGTAAGGACACTGCCAAATTGTACTTTCCTGCAGTCATTAATGAAAATATAAAAGCAAAAGGCTCTAAGTGTGACCCTTGCGGAACACCAGTTGTGACCGTATGGGCATCAGATTCAATACCTGTCATTATATTATTATGTATGTCTACTACTATCAAACCCAAGCAATTTTATCTTACTTATAAACCAAAATTCTTTAAAATGCTAGTAATAAAACAACAGTCTGTAACATTACATTTTTGCCGCAGAGTGTAACTAGCAGTGTATTCCATAAACCCGTAAAAGAACAAGTAAACGAAGAAATATCTGAGGTTTGAATTATGCAAAACGTATTTTAAATAGCCTAAACTGGACGTTGGATATGTCATTTAGCTACAATAACTGTTTTCTTGTAACTGAAACACGAGTATTGACTTCGAATATTAACACCAACGGATGGGATAAAATCATCTTCAAACGTAAACACGTACCTTTTTTATTATTCTGTAGCATTTTTGTTACTGCGATAGGCTTATTGGGTTTTTCGTATTGGAAATGGTAAGAAGAGGTAGAAAAGTAGAGGCGAGCACGGGACATTTCGAGCATTGACGTTGTGGAATGTCGTATAAGAAGAACGTTGTATGTAGTGAAATTTAGGCGATGTTGGCATTAGAAATTGAGAAATGGGTTGGTAGGATTTGTGCGATGTCAGTTGTCGGAAAGGGGGAGATGGCCGTTGACCATCCTCGTGAACGGTTGTTGCCTGTCGACTGTCCTAGTGTAAGGATGCGTGTAGTACTTGGGAAGAGAGGTTACGGTGAAATGTGGTGATAGAGGTCTACAAGTGTTATCTGAATTTATAATGGAAATTTTGTGCCATCTATGTTTGGGATTTAGTTGGATACACTTTAATCGTTGGTTCCGTTATTAGTTTTGTGATATTTTTGGATTTTAACGGAAACCATACTCGTGTGAGGATTTAAGACAAGTTCATCACTCACTCTCTCGTAGATCTGCAGTTTCAGAAACGTTTAATTGATGTTTCCATTGGCAGTTTGATTGCTGAATATTTGCATGTACTCCCGTTGACCTTCCTAGACGACTAACTGGTCAACCACCATCTGAACATCGTAAGTAAGAACTTTAGCCCACACAAGACCTTGTTTACCTTCAGTGTATGGGGCTATCAACTTCACTTAGTTTGCCGAAGTTTTGGCAAGTCTGGTAATCGAAGGAGTTCCATTTTGCTTTATTGGGAACCGGAAACCTTCGTTGGTTGCCGTATAGCAACGACGGCGTATGTTTCTCGATGACTCAATCACAGAGCCCAAATACTTCAAAAAACTATGGCAATCAGATTCATTACCTGTAATTATATGACCCTTTATGTCTACTACTATCAAAACCAAAGCAATTTTTTTCTTACTTATGAACGAAAATACTTGAAATAAAATATACAACAGACTTCCGTAGATTCAAACAACAAATTCCTGAATGTCTCAAACACAGAACGCAAATACTGTAAAAAAATGTGCGAATTAGATTCATTACCTGTCACTATATGAGTCTTTATGTCTAATTAATATCAAAACCAAAGCCATTTTGTCTTGCTTATGAACGAAAATGCTTTAAACTGCTAGTAATAAAACAACAGTCTTCCGTAGAATCAAAGAACAATTTTCTAGATGTCTCAAACACAGAGCGCAAATACTTAAAAAATATATGGTAATCAGATTCATTCCCTGTTATTATATGAGCCTTTATGTCTTCTACTATCAAAATCAAAGCAACTTTATCTTACTTATGAACGAAAATACTTTAAAATGCTAGTAATAAAACAACAGTCTTCCGTAGATTCAGACAACAAATTCCTGAATGTCTCAAACACAGAACGCAAATACTGTAAAAAAATGTGCGAATTAGATTCATTACCTGTCACTAGATAAGTCTTTATGTCTAACTAATATCAAAACCAAAGCCATTTTGTCTTACTTATGAACGAAAATGCTTTAAAATGCGAGAAATAAAACAACAGCCTTCCGAAGAATCAAAGAACAATTTTCTAGATGTCTCAAACACAGAGCGCAAATACTTAAAAAATATATGGTAATCAGAATCATTACCTGTCATTATATGAGTCTTCATGTTTACTACTATCAAAACTAAAGCAATTTTATCTTACTTATGAACCGAAATACTTTAAAATGCTTGCAATAAAACAACAGTATTCCGTAGATTCAACGAACAAATTCCTAGATGTCTCAAACAAAGAGCGCAAATACTTCAAAGAAAATTTCACCCATTTTATATATTCTCGCGTTATATTCTAATCGTCTTCCTCATACATTATTCCTTTCGCTTATTTCCTTTATTATTACCGAAAGCTAAAGTGTGCTAAAACGACATTAGCAATATCTCTTCCCTCTCGCAGTGCATTCATTGTAAGTATGCGTGTGTGTCTGTTCCAGGGCCGTACGTGCTGGTTTGGAAGAAAGGCATAGCAGTTCTATCGGCTGGTAATGTGAAAGTATCTCCCGATCCCCGCATCAGCCTGGTGCACGGCTACAGCCTGGAGATTAAAGACGTCGGCCCCCAGGATGCGGGGGACTACGTCTGCCAGATCGGGACGCTAGAGCCGAGAGAAATTACCCATACCGTGGAAATTCTCGGTAAGTTTTAATGGAAAATCAATGTTTTGGTGTATTTATTTACGTGTTGCTCCAAACCGTTATATAGAGAGATGAAATATTAATGCGATGTAGTATGCTGGGGGTTGTTTTTTTTTTTTTGAGACTGCGAAGTTGTGTATTGAGGAGTACGGTTTTTTTCTAAACTTAGAGAAGGATCTTTATAGACATATTGAAATATTAAATCGTCTGCAGATGAAGAAGAAATTTTTCGAACGTTGTAATCGATTTATTACGCAATAAAACACTTCTTCTTCTTTCTCTGCTTATCCATTAATGGATGTTAGCGAACACACTTTCCATGACTTTCCTATCTCTAGCTGTGTGGATCAACGTCTGTATATCACGCATGCCTGTCCATTGTCTTACATTCCGCAGCCACGACATTTTCTTCCGTCCCAATCCTCTTCTGCCCTCGATAATTAACTGGAGAAGCTGGTACTTATGGTTAAGCATGATGTGACCTACGTATGCAGTCTTTGTTTTTTATAGTGTTAAAGAGTTCATGTTCTTTATTAATACGTCTGAGCACGTCCTCGTTTCTTACTTTGGCCATTCATGGTATCTTAAGCATTCTGCGGTATATCCACATTTCGAGAGTTTCCAGTTTGTTTATATCATTTGTTTTTAGTGTCCAACTCTCGACACCGAATAGGTGCACCGCCCAGACGTAGCATTTCACAAATCTCATTCTAAGATCAAGGTCGAAATCGCTAAAGGTGAAGACTTTTTTAAATTTCAGGAATGCGCCTCGGGCTTGTTCGATTCTGCACTTAATTTCCCTGTACGATGACCATTCCTCATAAATCCATACTTCCAGGTTTAAATTTTTCTACTTGTTCTAAGAATTTCCCTTTATATATTAAGCTGGAGTTTCGAAACTCATCCACCTTTCTCGTGACAACCATGAATTTTGTCTTTTTTGTGTTAATGTCAAGTCCCATATTTTGACTACATTCTCCTACTACATCAACCAACTGTTTTCAATCCTCCATGTTGTCCGCAATCAGGACTGTGTCATCAGCGAATCGTATGTTATTTATCCTGACTCCATTGACCCTAATTCCAATTTCCTTGTTCTCTAGCGAGTCCTGAAAGATGGTCTCTGAGTTACAGGGTGCTCCTAAATTGGAGGTACAAACGAAAAGGGGAGATTCCTTGAATAGTTTTAGGAAGAAAAAGTCCCATAAACATGGGTCCGCAAACGTTTCGTTTTCAAGATACAGAGTGTTAAAGTTTGAATTTTTTTTCACAATTTTTTTGTTAATTTGGACATATGAGCAGACCATTTCAAATCGTTAGAAACAATTAATCCAAGCACTCTTTGGGTAATAACAGGTACTATTCGAGTGTTATTAATAAAGTAATGATTATTTGGGTTGTTGTAAGCAATGTGCAATACCTAACACTTGTCGGAGTTCAAGTGAAGACACCAATCACAGCACCACTGTGCTAACTTAGCAATATCACAACTTAGCTGACTATCAGTGGCTAATGGATTCCCGAAAAATTTGATGTCGCCCGCATACAGCACTGCATCTGAACCAAACAGCAAAGCTAGGTCAGCGACAAACACATTAAACAGCAGAGGCCCAAGAACTGAACCTTGAAGAACAACACTTATTACTTCGTATGATTCGGACAATTCACCGTGCACCCGAACGCGAGCCGATCGACACATTAAAAAGTCTTTAATCCAATCTAACAATTTTCCCCGAACACCATATTGTTCAAGTTTATACAATAATCGGCTATGAGGGACTTGATCAAAAGCTCTTCTAAAGTCTAGATAAATCACATCAACTAGCTCAGAATTGTCCACAGTTTTAGTCCACATATTAACACAGTATAGCATGTTAGTTATTATTGAACGTTTTGGTAAAAAAACGTGTTGTCTCTCACTTATAATCCCATTATTAACGAAATAATCAGTTAAATCCTGAACAATTAGTTTCTCCAAACAGTTGCATGGAAGGCAAGTTAAACTAACTTGACGATAGTTACTGGTGACTAACTTGTCTTTTTAAAGACTGGTACAACTATTGAGTTTTTCCAATCAGCCGGAACACAAGACTCTTGGAAAGAATACTTCAACAAATTAGTTAAAGGGGTAAGCAATGATTCTTCACATCTTCGAAAAAACACAGGGTTAATATTATCTGGTCCTGTGCTACAAACCAAACGAATTTCTCTAATAACAGCAAGAACTTTTTCTTCGGTAATTTCGATTGTGTCAATTGTTGACTCTATCACAGGAACATCAGAGCTGTTGGCTAGGTTGATTTGAGGTTCATGAGAAAAAGAATTAGAAAATTCTGCAGCAAATAAATCTGCCACTTTCTTGGGATCGCTGATCAGTTCACTTGCTGAATTTTGGAGTGTCATAGTATAAATTCTGCTAGTTAGGTTACGTTTCACATATTTAAAGTAGTTTTTATTAAAAAATAGTGCAGCTTTATTCTATATGAGTAGTTAGTTATGAGGGCTAATGAAAAAAGGATTTTCCATTTCATAATCACGCTTACCAAGATTTTAGAATTCGTTTTAACTAATTCCCGTGAATTTCCTCTCACCTCTTTCATCAAAAGACATGATAATCTAATAAAATATCGATTATTTATTTGCAGCTCTTTTCTGTCATTCGCTGTCACCCGGTCTTTGTAAACACCAACAAAATGCTCGCTCGTTCTTTGGCGGGTTATTCGCTGGGTGTGTGTACCGACTGTATTCCTTTGCTGCTGAAATATCAAAAGACAGCTTTCGGCGCTTTGACAGTGCTCGACGAGGTGTGATATTGTCGGGCCCGAAAACTCTTCTCTCGATGCAGGATGGAGCGATAAGTTCATTGGCCCATGAAATGTTACATTTTTCGCGCCAGCATCACACACACAGCTCTAGTAGCTCGGTCTCTCTTGCATTAAGAGGACCTTATTCTGAATATTATGCTTCGAATAATATTCTAACAATTCGCAACCAGAAGCAACCGATATCACAGTGAATTAACCTGAAATGGGAAAATGGATTTTCTTTCCTCGATGGTACATTCAGACGTTTCCAGAGTAGTGAAGAGGATCACTTGAACGAACGGAAACGAAAAGGGATAGTTCTACCGTGAAATTAACCAATTCCTTCGCTATTCATTATTGACAATGATTTATTGAATTCGCTGTGAAAAAGCACTCAGAATTAATGAACTCCAGGGTATCGATAATATGGGAAATTTTACTTTGATTCCATTCAATTCTACGTGAAGTTGAGCTCCATGAAAGCTAAGCTGCGTTAAGTTTATTTAACAATTTTGAATAGTACCTAAAATTATTTTAAACAATATGAAAACTCCCTTGTTTTCTTTAAACCCAAGCAAATATACCCCCTGGCAAAGAAATCCCAACACCCAAAAGAAGACTTTTAAATTTAATATTGCTTTGGTAAAACGTAGATGCTACAGTATGGAGTACATAATTAAAATTTAAATAATACATACCAATGAGCTTGAAATTTTTTATTAAGTTTGTTAATATTGTGTTTGTCCACCTTGGTTATCTTTACACTCCCAAACAAGTCTTGGTATAAATTAAATAAGGTAACCTATTTCTTCTTGAGGAATGCTCTGAAAAGCTGGAATATCCATTTTGTCTGTACCATAATTTACTGGGATTTTTTTGCTAATTTATTACGCCGCTAGAAAATTAATTGCTTCTCGCTTTCAAGCTTGACCGTCAAGCTACCACAGCCAGCCTAACCAAGGGGGCTAAGGGGGTGCTCCCTCCGCCAAACTTAATTGCTGAAACCTAGGCTATGAGAGACTACCCCGTCATTATCCCCTAGCCCCTCTCACCGCACCAACCCCAAAATCGAATTAATCCAAATTCAGATAATAACCACATACGAGCATGGTGGATTTAATTGCTAATTTATTGCTTATTGCTGGCATTTGTCGAGAAATACGATTTTATTGATCCCCACCACTCCGAGAAAAGGTAGCTATTGTAGCCTGAACGTCAAGGAAGCATAGCCAGCCCGATATGTAGAAAACCAAGGGGTTTACGGGGGTGCTTCTTGCGCCAAAATTAATTGCTAATTAATTGCTGAAACCTAGGCTATGAGAGACTACCCCGTCATTATCACCCGAGCCCCCTCCTCGCACCAACCCCAAAATCGAATTAATTAAAATTCCGATAATAACCACATAGGAGACAAAGCGAGCATGGTGGATTTAATTGCTAATTTATTGCTTATTGCTGGCATTTGGCGAGAAATACGATTTTATTGCTCCCCACCTCTCCGAGAAAAGGTAGCTATTCCAGCCTGAACGTCAAGCAAGCATAGCCAGCGCGATATCTCGAAAACCAAGAGGGCTACGGGGGTGTTTCTTGCGTCAAAATTAATTGCTGAAACCTAGGCTATGAGAGACTACCCCGCTATCATCCCCCCTACCTCGAATTAATCCAAATTCCGTTAATAACCAGATACTAGACAAAGCGTTCACGGTGGATTTAATTGCTAATTTATTGCTGGCATTTGAAGCAAAATATGATTTTATTGCTTCCCACCACTCTGAGAAAAGGTGGCTATTCCAGCTTGACCGTTAAGCTAGCATAGCCAGCCCTATATCTCGAAAACCAAGGAGGCTACGGAGGTGCTCTTTGACCCAAAATGAATTGCTAATTAATTGCTTACCTGAAGTGAATTTCATGAGTTGTTTAAGAATATATTGACTTCAAAATTGCTGAACTAGCACAACCCTACTTTTTTCCTTTATAAAGTTCTAAAGCTCCCGTTGTTAAATACTCTATATTATATAAAAGCAACCAGCAATTTTGAAACATTGAGCTGAATTCACAGCAGCACTTAAACCGCAATATTCAGATTGTCTCCAGCATTTATATCGTGGAAATTTCAAGGACTATCGGGAAATTGCATTTCTTGTCAGCCTCTATTCTTGAGCTTCGGCATCTTGCACAAAAATCCTCCGAGACTTATCGATTATCTTATCAGTTCAACGGCCAGACTGTGTTCAATTAACGTCAAACCGACGTGGTTCTCGGAACTTTTTAAAAAAGTGCTTGACATTTATATTTGCATATTAAATATTAGACGGAGGTTGAGTATATAATTCTTTCATCAGGTAAGTTAAACTTTTTTGGTAGTTCACAGCGACAGTAGGTAACAGAGTAATGTGCTTAATTTATGTTGAAGTACCCCATTATTTATTTAATTTAAAAAACTCTCGGGGTTAGAAAGGGGTGTTTTTTTTCTATCAAAGGCTGTTCGCTCATACAAAACAAAGACAAGAGCAAGTTTAAGTTTTTTTTATTAAACAGTATATGGTTCGTCGTATGATGGTTTACGTAACATGATATTTGAAGTACAAAACTAGTTTTGCCCAAATGATTATCCACGTGTCCTATTTTATTTCGATAGTTTTTGATAGCGTCAATTTAAATATATCAATAATTTATATTTAAAAAGAAGAACAGACTTCAACTCATCATCATCATCTTGAAATACAAACCGTGTGCAAGCAATTACTATTCCTTTAGTAACTTGGACCAAGGAATCCGATGGTGACCTTGGATTTGACCTTGAGCCTCATTTTTGAGGTTATTTTGTGGTCAACCTCATTTTTTTAATTTTTTTAAATAAGAACCCCTATTTTTTAAATGTCAATTTAAATCTCATAATAATTTTCGTTTTGCAATTTACATCAATAAATATAAAGCCATTGACAACGAAGTCAGAATAGAGTTTGAAACGTTTGGTTTTCCTTCAATATATGTCGTTTTATTTCGATTGTGGTGTTATTGCCCAAAAAAACATAAAAGTAATCAAGAATATGCCACAAACAACGTTTAGAAGACAACAAATACTCTACTCTTACTGACCCTTGCTTCCTATTATTCCCCAAAATATTCCCCAATATTTTCAATAATTATCTCATTGTTATTACATACAGAGTGAGTTTTTTTTTGATGATCAGTATGGGGATCTCGGAAACTAGCGGAGATAGAGCAATGGTTAAATTGGGAAAGATTTACAGTTTTACTGGCCCATTTTAATGACACTTTTGAATTTTTGTAAAAAGTCATGGCTAACTAGATATTTTGAAAAAACGAAATTCTGTCGATTTGGGCAAATCCCTCTAATAAATCAAAATATCGAAATTAAAGGGAATTGTATCCCGAATATGATTGTCATGTCCTCGTTTGCATGACAGCTCTCGTTTTCGAGATATGACACAAACTTATCTTTTTTTTAATGGAAACCATAGTTGGCTATGACCTCAAAAAATCGGACATTTTTAGAGCTTTAAAACGATATATACTCGATATAGTTATTCTTAAAAATAACGGAGTTATGGATGCTTATCTCCCTTATTTTCACTTTTAACGTAGGTAGCCATGAAATAAATTGATTTATTAATAACTATTCCAAAAAACATTGAAAGATTTTTTTATTAGTTATATCAGATATAACGAAAAAACTAAATAAGTAGGTACTTACTAAAAACTTAAGAAATTAAAGTACATAATATTGGTTACAATTTATGTTCGAAAAATCCACCATTGTTATTTAGGCAAAAATTGCATCTTTTTAAGATTGACATTACCGCTTTCCTCACAGACCGCCTATCAATTTCTTCAATTGCTTGTAATACCGCCTCCCTTAGGTCACCAACTGTCTCAAACTTTCTTTTGTATACTTTGTTTTTTAGCGTACCCCATAAATTGAAGTATTTAACTGCCAAATCGGGAGACCGGGGTGGCCATTCGCGTGGGCCATTTCTTCCTATCCAGGAGTTTGGATAGATATTATGTAAGTGTGGTCTTACTAATAACGAGTTATGAGCAGGTGCTCCATCATGTTGGAATCACTCAATTTGTAAACGAGTTGTCAAATTCACGTATCGCTGCCCAGTAAGTGATTTTTCATAGATAAAAGGTCACAGAATAGTAGACCCTATGATACCACACCATGCATTAAAACCAAATTTTGTCTGGGGTCGTCTTTGTTCTACATGGAAAGAGTTTTCTTTTGTGGTTTGTTAAGGCACAGGTCCATGTACAAAACAAAATACGTCGATGTTCGCCACCAGTATGCAAAGTTTGAGAAACTGAAAGTTTGTACGTGTGGTACTTGTGCACTTTCAGTACCTTGACTACAGTTCGTTGAGATGTGCCAGCTTCTGCCGCAATCTCACGAGTTGATGTAGATGGATTTTGTTTTACCATTGCCAAAACATTTATTTGTGTTGCTTCGTTAATGTGATTACGTTCCTTTGGTGGTTTAGTAAAAGATCCATATCTGCGTAAACTATCGTAAAGCCTCTTAAATGTACATAGAACAGGTTGACGACGACCTACGTTAAAAGTGAAAATAAGAGAGAAAAGCATCCATAACTCCATTATTTTTATGAATAACTATATCGAGTATTATAAAAGCTCTAAAAATGTCCGATTTTTTGAGGTCAACTATGGTTTCCATTCAAAAAAAGATAAGTTTGTGTCATATCTGGAAAACGAGAGCTGATACGCAAACGAGGATAAGACAATCATATTCGAGATACAATTCCCTTCAATTTTGATATTTACACTTTTTTTATAAAATCAAAAACAAAGGAGCTAGAGGGATTTGACTAAATCGACAGAATTTCGTTTTTTCAAAATATCTAGTAAGCCATGACTTTTTACAAAAATTCGAAAGTGTAATTAAATTCGGCCAGTAAAACTGCAAATCTTTCCCCACTTAACCATTGCTCTATCTCCGCTAGTTTCCGAGATCCCCATACTAATCATCAAAAACAACTCACTCTGTATATACTTGAGCATTTTTAGCTTGTATTTACTTCCACAATCATTTGTACTTCATTGTTTAGTAATAGTTTTAAGCCCCCAGATTGTGTTTCTGTAACCGATATTATTAATTACCAGGATATGGGTGCCCAAAACCGAATTTTAATATGTAAATAGGTCTAGCATTCTAACCACAATATAAACTCTAGTAAGCCTCGGCGGATATGATATTGTCGTTTGGGAATACCATAAAACCACCTGTTAGGTTTCTGGCTATAAAGGTAACGAGTTGTTAGCCCGCCGTTATGAGGAGGCAAGCTTATGGCGATCATATGAGTTATACTAATTTGTTATGAATATTTTATTTAAGCTTTTACACTTTAGATGATTTATTAAAATTGAGCTTCGTTAGATTTTGAAATTGTTTTAAGGAATTTATATAATTACTTACTTGATATACCATGTGTCATATCATCAGTTGTAATGTAAATCTCATAATATAATTAGTGTATGCAGAGCCTTTTGTGAAGTTTCGCCAAACTTGGAGGCCGGATAGGTGTGCTCACGTAGCCCATATGACATCTAGACAGCTTACGGTGTTTGTTTGATTTTTTCTTATGAACTTTTTTCAACTTATTCATCTTTCACTGTAACTTCACAAAATATACTTAAATCCAATCTATGATGTTTGTTTGCTCTTCTGCATTCGATATTTGACAAAAATAATTGGTTAAAAAAATGATATGAGTCCACAAATGGCAAGGTTCCATAAAAAAAGTCATTAAGATTTTTTTATCACATTAAAAAAAGCACATCGAGAACTTCGGAAGCTTACAAAAACCTGTCTACTTCCTTCTTGTGTGCTCGAAGATTCGAGGAAATTAGACGAATTTGTGTTAGCGCCCCATTGCCCCCTCCTTAAGACTATTTTGTCCCAGAGTCCTTCCTGGTGTGGCAATATTTGCAGGACTCTCCATTTCGACAACGGGAAGATTCATGAAAGAAACAGTCAATCTTCAAATCTAAGCTGCAAATATTAGGACAGCATACAAGGATGTCGATGCCACTGAATCGAAAGATAGTTTCCATCATTCTCCTCACCACCCTCCAATTCAGTCCATCCAACCCACAAGATATCTTTGGGACCGCCAATTTCATTAAGTTCTTCTCCATAATTACAGTCCTCAATTCTATCAGAGTTTTCCAAAGATCGCTATATGCTGACTACACTACGAGAATGTTTTCAATACCAAATAGAAGATATCTCTGGTACCCATTGATTGTTTATCTTCGAGATGAATGATCTTCCCTACCACTGGATTTTGCTCCCTTATCTTCTGGAACTGGCTGTACTTCTTAGTAAATACTTTGGCTATTGCTCTGGACTGCCCACGTTATATTGCTTCATGGGATCTTTTGCTCGCTTCTGAGGACCATCACTTGCTGCACAAACCGTACATTTCCGGCACCAATCCTTGACATCTGCTTGGCAGTTTAGCCCATAGAAGCGTTCCCTTAACTTCCCTAAGATTTTCGTCACTCCCAGATGTTGTCCGGTTGTTCCATCGTGCAATTCTGGCAAAACCTCCGACATCCTATTTCTAGGGATGACTTGCTGTTTTTGTCCTCCTCTGGAGTTTCCAGCAGCAAGACGAGAGAGTTTCACTGAGCCCAGTATGACTTTATTGTGGATGACAAACGGGAAATCTCCTGCCTCATAGGTTTGCGGTCTTCTTCCTTCTACCGGCAAACCTCTTTCAAATCTGGATCTAATGTCTAGTCCTTTTGGATTCTTTAGATTGCCAATGGCCATCTACGGCGGTAGTTCTAACTGTTTTTTTAGATCGCTGGCCATGTTTAAAATTATCAGAGTCTAGTTCTCTTCGCTAAGGCATCAGCATTCTTCTGGCTCGTTCCAGTGCGACGTTTGAAGGATGAAGTCGGTACTTCTTTGCTACCCTTGCAACTTCTTCTTCTGTCTTTTTTCGGTATGAACTTTCTCTGCTATCTTTCTTACACAGGCTTCATCATTTCCGCCATCTTCTGATTCTCCCTCAGTGATTCGGCTTCTGGCTTGACCTCTACAGGTATTTTTCGCAGCCTCGAATTCCAGAGCTCGAGCGAGTGCATCCACTAATTGAGTGGGTCGAGCAAGTGCCAATGCTTGTCTGACTTCTTGGTCCCGAAGTCCATCCAAAAAGGATTAGACTGCTAGCTTTTCTATAACATTTTCCGGTGTGGCTGGACAGACAAGGCGAACCAGACGGGCAATATCGGCTTCAAACTTTTGTACGGATTCATTTGATCTCTGGTGGCGATTTTTTAATTAGGAGTGGTAGACGTGCTCCAAATGTGTCTGGCCATACCTTAGTTCTAAATGTTTAATCAGTTGTTTCGTTTAGCTTTGCCGCAGCCTCGAATTGGCGACGATAATTAGTCCATGATGACTTTTCATCAAATTATGGAGGTTTAATTTTCAGCCTTGTTCCCTCGAGAACACTTTTCAAATCCACAACTTCCGGACTGTTCCTGCTTTCGGTCCTTGGTGGTGTTTCTCTCCTTTGCATTGTGATTACCTCTTCTTTTATCTTGCTGATGTCACCTTCCATCATCTGTTTTAGCTCTTCTACCCGAGCATTATTCTCGACTATATTCTCTTCCAGCATTTCTGAATTTTCCTGTACCATCCTTTTCAAAGTTTCTTCTAAGGATTTAAAATCTTCCATGCTTCTAGGGATTCTCACAAGGTTTTAGAATTTTCTAGTAGTTTTTTTTTATTTTCTACAGAACTTTCAAGTTTTTAGAATTTTCTAGCAATTTGTCTTCTAGAGTTATTTTAAAAACCATTTTTTAAATAGCATACTCATGTTCCCATTACCTGAAACTTTAAATTAATAAATATCGAGGTTGTGACCTTCATTTATTAAAGCATCTCGTAGCCGTTGTATTAATTCACTTATCTTACCACTAATTTCTAAATCTCTTCCCTCCAGTTCTTTTTTAAATCTGTCACTCTCAGTTGGTCCAAACTCACCGGTTTAAACATTGTTAATCTATTTATGTTCACTTCCAAAGTTCCACTTATGTATACATTTTTCCCACCGAATCGGAAGTTTTTTAATACCTTTCTCAAAGAATGAAACTGGTCGTGTCGATAACCAATTGCGCACAAACGTTTCTACACCTTCGTTGTCCTCAAAGTGGTGGCCTCCCAGGTCTTCTTTAAGTGGCCCAAACATGTGGTGGTCACATGACGACAAATCAGAACTGTAAGGCGGGTGTTCAAGGGTTTCCCAATGCATTTTGTTCAATTTTCTTTGAGTCAATGCAGCTGTATGTGGCCGAGCGTTGTCATGCAACAGAATCACACTTCGGATAGACATATCCCGCCTCTTTTAGTTTCACTTGTTGGAGTAGTTCGTGCAGAAAATCGATCAGCAGTACGCCTTTCGAATCCCAAAAAACTGTTGCAAGAATTTTCCCTGCAGAAAGACGGGTCTTGGCTTTCCGCGGTGCTGCCTCTCCAGGTTTTTGCCACTCCATGCTTGCACGTTTGGACTCCGGGGTATAATGATGCACCCGTGTCTCATCACAGGTGACAATATGTCTCAAAAACTCATCCCCCTCTGCTCGGTATCTTGCTAACAGCCTTTCACATACGGCAAGACGGTTTGCTTTCTGATCTTCACACTTTTCTGTAACCCAACTCATCTGAAATGGTTGATTGAGCACTCCCGTATGATATTCCAACGTGTTCAGCAATTGCCAATACTGTAAGATGGCGGTCACCTTCAATCAGCTCACGAACTGCGTAGATATTCGCCTCATTGATGCTTGTCGTGGGACGGCGTGCATGAGGCTCATTTTCCACTGTCTCTCGGCCATCTGAAAACTTTTTATGCCAGTCGTACACTTGGGTCCTTAAAAGTGTTTCATTGCCGAACTGTGCAGATAGTCGACGCAAAATTTCAGACGGTCTAACGCCCTCCCGCGCCAAAAATTTGATAACAACACGTTGCGCAACAGACGTATGCACCTCTTGCTCTGACATGATGCTACTAACAGCGCATCGACTACGCCTCGCCTAACCGACGAACTCCCCTCTTCTTAACATCCCTACCTAACATATATCGAGACGTCACGCCACTCGAATTACCTACAGGGCGAGAAACAGAAAAGTCCGGTTCATATTTGATTCACCCTCGTATTTATAATTTATTTTGAACACCTGATCTTTACTATATGGCAACCGAATACTGAATGAATCATATCCCCAGCTGTCCGTAGTTATATATTTCTTCTCCGAATTCTCCAAAAGGTCAAGGAGCATTCGGGATATTTCGGTCATGGGTTCTCAAAGATTCGATGAAATTCGACGAATTTGTGTTAGCACTAGCCGCCGGCATTGGGTCGACAGACCAACATTTTGGATTCCGCCAAATATCGGATGAATGCCGATTCCAGGAATTATTGGATGACTTCCAGTCACAATACAATGAACAAGAACTATTTACACAGATGCATATTCGTTGATCATATTGTAAACATCTCTTTTTTTTATAATATCTGTTAGTGCGAATTACTTTGGGTAGCCTAAAACCGTCTCGAAGGTCTTTTCTGCCTCTATACCAAAATGTATTATAATAGATTCAACCAGACAAACAAACCCACTCTCTCTTCTCTAAAATTAGTTATTAGGGTAAATTATCAAAATCTGCCTTTATAAGTCTATTTATAAAATTATCTGACATTTTCTAAGATCTTGTAGAGCACTTCGCACCGTATCAGAGGTCGTAGACCCCATACGTCTGCGTACCGCAATTGCATTCAACAGTTCAACCCCTTCCAAAAGCAATCTGCTGCAGAGCTGAGCAAGTGATTAAATTCCAAAGGAAATTATCTTGGCAAATATTACCGCAAAACCGTGTATTGCAAAATTTAATTAACCACATCACAACGTCACAACTTAGGAAAACTCCGTCTACTCAAACAGACAGAAAGTGTAATTATAAGTCTGCCTCGTCTGTACCTGCCTTTTCAATGGAGTACGTGAACGGTATGTAATGAAGTAGAATATTCCCAACGATTTTCTATTTCATACACGGATTCCGTCCTGTTTCCAGTCCTCAAACACAGACGTTATTCTTCTTGATCCGAGAACAAATATAAAGGTTTCGGTACAAAGCTCGGTAAAAATTATTATCCGCGCTCCCGTCGCTCGGAAAATCGCTACCGTCGGATCGATTTTCATCGGCTGCAATCGCTAGTTATGTCTCATTTATTTTAATGAGCCCTGTCAGTTATTCTTGTAACGGGAAACCCCATTTAGAGACCCCCGCATACATCTGACGCAAAGAAGGATTTATGTTTCAGAGATCTCATAATCTCTTAGATATTAATTCTTACAAAGATTGCCATTAATGTGAAAAAAATGTCTTTTGATGGCTTAAATGGATATGGGAGATGTTAACTTGAATCTTCTCATTAATGTATAAGGGTAACATTCTGAAAACTCTGAATATAAAAAATTCTATCCACTGGCCGATAATATTGATAGTTTTCATTTAAATATTTCAAACCAAATAACCGTATTGTTATTCTCTTAGAAAATGGCATGGGTGTTAAATGTCAAAAACGTCAAAAATGTCAAAATTGTTAAAAATGACAAAATTCTCATAATGCCAATATTGAAGACGCTAGATGTAAAGACCCACATCTAGGATTTTCGGGAAAATCAGCACATAGAGGTTCCGAAACTGGAGCCGTTCCATGTAATTGCTGTTACCCGGAATTCCTATTTTAGAATGTCACGATGAAATTTTCAGGTTAACTTCACCTGTCAGAGATATTGAATACTCTCTTCGAGGAGTCATTCTTTTGTACGCAATATATATTGTCTTTAAATCGCAATCGTCAGTAATTCTGAACCCCATTTAGAGACTCCCACATAAATCTGACGCAAAGAAGGATTTATTTTTCTGAGATCATAATCTTTTTGATATAATTTCTTACAAAGATTGCCATTAATGTGAAAAAAATGTCGTTTGTTGTGAATATAAAAGATGTTATCCACTGGCCGATAATACTGATAGTTTTCATTTAAAGACTATAAAGCAGATAACCTTATTGTTATTCTTTTATAAAATGACATGTCACCAAAATGTCAAAATATAAAAAATGCCAAAATGTCAAAGTTGTCAAAAGTGTCAAAATGACAAAAATGTCAATATTGTTATGAGACACGGATCAAACAGGAATGGCGGTGTGGAAGATACAATTACTTATGAACACTTCGGTTTACAAATGGACAGTTGAATCACCACTACAAGCATTGATTGAAATCGAAACAAGTACCTCATTAGACTTCCATCATCTTGAAACGGTTGATCTCACAACGTTTCAATAGCTTTGTATCAGCTATCGTCATCAGATGAATGATAGGAAATTCAGTTTATCCCTGGTATTTATACCTTTAATCGGCCATGCGTCGCCGGTCATGGTCATTGGGTCTCATCGGGTCCAATCAGTGTCGTCGTATCTGGCGGTTGGTTGTCGGCGATGCGTGGCGACAGTGACCGCAGAAAAGGTTTCCAAATGTTTTTAATTTGGACGATGGGTTCGCTAAGAACGAGGTCGGCCGCTCCAGCAATACCAAATAACTGTATATATAGTATAACTTGTGAATGTGGCAATCTTTACATTTACCAGGGTTAAGGAATACCGCACAGCTACTCAAAGAGAGGAGCTACCGAAGTCTGGGCTAGCTAACCACGCATGGACCGAACACCACAGTATCAACTGGGACCAGGCCAGGGTAATTCACAAGGAAGAGCATTGGTATAAAAGAAAATTTATAGAGACAACATATATAATCTCGAACGAGAATATAATTACCGAGCCCATCGTCTAAATTAAAAACATTTGGAAACCCCTTCTTCGGCCACTGTCGCCAACCGCCAGATACGACGACACTGAAAGGTGAAGTAGCCTGAAAATTTTATCGTGACATTCTGTCCTAGGAGTTAAGGGAGAACAGCAATTACACGGAACGGCTCCAGATTCGGAACCCCTGCGTGCTGATTCTCTCGAAAATCCTAGATGTCGGTCTTACATCTCGCGTCTTCAATATGGTCTTATTGTTCTATACCGGGAAAAAAATTAAATCATCGAAGAGTTAAAATATTTGACATGTCAGTAACCCCAAGTGACTACAAATACTCACTCCAGTAGCACTGACAGAACCTTAAAAAAATTAGCTTTAAATTTTGTGTGGACAAAATTGTCAAGTGTCAAAATTATCGAAAATGAAAAAAAATTCAAAAAATGTCAAAGGTGACAAGTGTAGAAAATTTTCTAAAAATTTAAAAAATTTAAAGATGTCAGATCAAAACAGTAAAAAATGTCTAGTCAAAGATGTCAAAAACGTCAATGTAAAAAATTACTTTTTCTTAATTGAATTCGTTGTCAAGAACATTTATTGAATCTATTACTGTTCATTATGTTTGAATAGCTCTATAATTCCTGAACAAAGCTCAATGCAATCTCATAAATCTTGAAGCAAGACATTAAACTGACTTCACTTAATTTCGTGTATATAATGCATCTAATGAAAACTCTAATAGTGGTTTATTAAAACACCAACAAACGTTACATGTGCATGTTTGTTAGTCTTCCCCGTCACAACTCGCTCATTCCGAACGTTCTCTTGCATCCCGAAGCGACTGTTTATGAAAATATTCCGCAGGCGTGGAAAACGTCAGATATGCACCAGCTGCTAACCTTATAAAATGCAACGTTACTAATTACTTTCGCAAATGCGGGGGTCCTCGTTTCCATATATTACCGCAATTTTGTTGAAACGGCTGCTTATTCCGATTCGAATCAATCATTTTAAGTTTGATGCAAAACGCATTGCGGCGCTGCATTTTAAATGTTAGCTCCGAGCTATAAAATTATCAGCTGTGTTGTTGAAGCGTTATTAAATTAAGTGTCATACATGGAGGAACGAGTTTACGGGGATTTTCATTAGCAGATTAAATTCAGAGTGAAACATTTATTACTGAGTAGGCATTGTTTTTGTCGCATGTAGCTGTTTGTTGATGTCGTTTCGTTTGCAGTATATTGACGATAGTTTTGCATTTTTTATGGAGTTTTAACGTGATTTTGGTAGTTCATGAATATTGTCGATACTAGTGTACGACACACTTTTTAATAAATTAAATAACACCATGCCTAGAACATCGAATTTTGCCAGATAATGTACAGGAGTGTTGAATAAATGAAAGTCCATCAATGCATTTGCCGGCCGTTTTATGTATTTGAATATATTAATCTCAAAAACTAGTTAAATAGTTTTTTTTTATTTTACTCTTTTATAATTTTGATTTTTATACGTTTTTGATGTTCATAACAATTATGTTATTACTGATTTCTGACTTTTTGGACTTTACCTTTTGAAATCTTTGACATTTTTTACATTTCTGATATTTTCAATATATTTGAGATATTTGACATTTTTCACATTTTTGATATTTTTGACATTTTTGACGTTTTTGGCCCTAATGATATACCACCATATATCTATAAGGGGTGTGCCGATCTGTTGGTTACTCCTCTAAAATATATCTTTAATCTAAAGCAGCGATGGTTTCCTGATAAGTTTACAGAAGCTATTCTAACCCCAATCTTCAAAAAGGGGCGGAGGGAAAATATTCATGACTATCGACCTATAGGCTTATTAAACAGCTTAGCTAAAATATTTGAAAAATTTTATACAACCTCATACTTGCCCACATAGCTGACAAAATTTAAAAATACCAACATGGTTTTCTTCCTCATAAGTCAACAGTTACAAATCTCTGTATCTTCTCTGAATATGTGTCGGAGGCAATTCTAAACAAACAACAGCTGGATGTCATATACACAGACTGTGCAAATGCATATGATAAGGTAGATTTCAGTGTTTTGATAAAATAACTGTAGGTTCTTGGTTTCTCAAGTGAAGTATTGTCATTCATAACTTCATACTTACTCGCTCGTACTCAAAGGGTAAGGATAGGTACTGTCTTCTCCCATTATTATACTGCCACCTCAGGAGTACCCCAGGGTAGCATCTTGGGTCCTCTCTTGTTTTTGATTTTTATCAATGACTTACCCGATAGCCTGAAGATCTGCGTTGGGTTGTTGTTTGCTGATGATTTCAAATTGTCTATTATTATCTATTAATGACATAAATGATGTTGTTGCACTTCAGAACGTCTTGAATTTGGCGCTAAATTGGTTTAGAGAAAACAAAATGTTTGTCAATACCCAAAAATATTGTGTTGTTTTCTTCTCCGGAAAAGTCAATGTATCTATTGAAGACTACATTGGAAATTGTAAGGTTAATAAGTGTAAGGAGGTTAAAGATCCGGGGGTAGTTTTTCAAGATTGTGGCTTGATCAATAGCGTTAAGTTAGGGGCCCCAAAATTAGCTTAAGACTACTCTCATCTAATCACTTCTACATTAACAACGGAAGCCCTTCGCCATTCATTTATCTACTGAGTATCTGCAATGATATGCTGTCCAATTATATAGTTCCTGACCTATTTAACATCAAATTTGTTGAGCTTAGGCGCATATTATTGCTGCGTCAGGATGCAAACCCTTCATGATATTGGCATGTCTGTGACATTGTCACATACTTTTGTACTGTTTAACCCTTCACATGTAAGTACCTATTTGGTGTTTGTAAGGAGAATAAATAAATAAATAAATAAAAATAATCATTTCTCCACTGACAGGTAATTCCAATTCTCATCTGAAATAGTGTGCATAGACCAATTATCCGATATACAAGAATGTCAAATTTTGATTTTTCATTACGAATTACCTATGAAACAGGGTTCTGATTTACCCCTGGAAATGTTTGGACTATTTGAAATATCCAGACTTTCAAGTTTATGTGGTATTACTGCCAAAAAAAAATCAAAAAAAAAATTAACAAGCCATCTCTCCTATCAAGCGGGGTTTGATAAAAAAACTTAGCATTTTATAACTTGACTCACTCGCAATTACACATTTAAATATATTGTATCATCGATAACAAATGAGTTTCACCATTCTCATTCGATTTTCTTCTGTTCCAGTGCCTCCTCGAATAAATTTCGTGACGTCGAACGGGCGTGTCGAAGTGAAAAAAGGTTCGTCGGTGAAATTGGAATGCAAAGCGTCCGGAAATCCGGAACCGAAAATAACTTGGTCACGAAAGAACAATCTCTTGCCGGACGGGGTACAAACGGCCGTTACGCCGGTACTCAGCCTGGACAGAGTCGACAGACATCAAGCGGGGATTTACCAGTGCATCGCAGCTAATGGAGTTGGAGAGGATGTCACCGAGCAGATAGTTCTTCACGTTCTGTGTAAGTATTCATGATGATGCCTTGGAGCGATAGATAAAGTGAGGTGCACACGGATAATTGAGTAATCGGGGAAAGTTGGAGTAGGTAGCACGTTAGCTTGCATGATTGCATGTTTGAGGTTAGGATCGCCCACAATGCCTGCGAGGCAATTAATATGAAACGGTTTAAAAATATGTTGAAGATTTCAGATTAGGACTTTTCGTGGCGTTTGGAAGGCATCGATTTAGAATGCAACACATCGTTTTGATTTTTTGTATATTATTGTTTTGGTTGCCTGTCCATCTGACTGTCTTTCTGCCCGATCAGATTTCAAGTCTAAATAGCAGTCACGAATTTTGATTAAATTTAGTTGCCCGACTGTCAGAGTGTCAAAATTATTTAAAATGTCAAAAATGTCAACAATGACAGAAATGTTAAAAATTCCAGAAAGGTTAAAAATGTCAAACTTGTCAA
Source organism: Octodonta nipae (assembly GCA_034190945.1). Lineage (NCBI taxonomy): Eukaryota > Metazoa > Arthropoda > Insecta > Coleoptera > Chrysomelidae > Octodonta > Octodonta nipae. The sequence goes on along the minus strand of CM067223.1, from coordinate 86,723,289 downwards.
AAATATAAAAATATCAAAAAGACAAAAATGTGAATGTTTTAAATATTTGACTGTCTTTCTGCCCGATCAGATTTCAAGTCTAAATTGCTGTCACGAATTTTGATTGAATTTAGTTGCCCGACTGTCAGATTGTCAAAATTATTTAAAATGTCAAAAATGTCAACAATGACAGAAATGTAAAAAATTTCAGAAAGGTTAAAAATGTCAAACCTGTCAAAAATGTAAAAATATTTAAAAGACAAAAATGTGATGAATGTTTTAAATATTTGACTGTCTTTCTGCCCGATCGGATTTCAAGTCTAAATTGCTGTCACGAATTTTGATTAAATTTGGTTGCCCGACTGTCAAAAATGTCATAAATGTAATTAATGTCAGAAATGTTAACCGTTAAAAATGTGAAATGTACCAAATATTTCAAAAATGCAAGAATGTTAAAAATGACAAAAATGTCAAGAATGTCAAAAATGTCAATGATGTCAAATATGCCAAATATTTAAAGAATAACATATATGTTTAATACTCTCTTCGAGGTGTCATTCCTTTGTACGCAAGACAATATATATTATATATTATATCTAATACATATTGTTTCTGGTCAGGTTAACTTCATCAATTGCGCTTCCCACAATTGAGTGTCCTCTCGAACACTTATTTATGTATTTGATACATTTCGTTAAATTTGAAGACGCGAGATGTAAGACCAACATTTAGGATTTTCGAGAGAATTAGCACACATATGTTCCGAATCTGGAGCCGTTCCGTGTAATTGCTGAACCAATATTATAAAGCAATATTAGCATTCTGTACTGAAGGTCGTCAGTAGCTTCTAAACAAAACAAAAATGAAGAAAATCGTTTGAGAGACAGAGGAGAAAATGGTACCTAATCGTTTTGTCTTTGCCTATTTATATATAGATTCTTATGATCCCAGTCAGAATATTATAACAAAGTTATGTAATAATTATTTTGTCATGGACAATTGACACGCATGCAAATTTTCAGTTAATCAGGCTTCATTATGTTCTTGAAAATTACGTTGAAAGTTTCATACATACATATAGGCCAACCTAATAAAAGCGTGTTAAAAACAAAAGCGCATCAATAAAAATTGTAGATTGTGTCCCTAGAACAAGTAAGTATTGATTATGTTTTGCTATTAGTTTCACAAATTGCTGGTAGATATTTAGAGTCAAAATGACTTGTAGCAAAAGAAGTTGATACAATTTTTTCATAAAAGAAATATGCAGCTACATCTGTTACGTTTCAATAGCCCTCAGAAAATGTAAATGTAATGAAACCATTTTTAAAGTAATCACTTAGAAAGTTAATTACCAAACATATTCTTTCAACATATCTGTCATTCATAAAACTTTAATCAAAACTGGAAAATACAAAGCTTTGTTGCAAGACTATACTATAATTTCAACTATTTCATAAATTTGTTATTAGCACATCAATAAATTCTAATGTCCCAATTTTCAATCGGCAGTTCGTTACGTTCGAGTTAAAAGGAACTTTCTGTGCCGGTGGAACATCAAAGGAATTATTAGCGCGTTTCGAATTTCGAAAATGATTTTCTTTCAGAGCATTCGGCATGGAATTCAACGTGTTTATCATATTTTAACTATTTTGCACCCTTTTCACTTTAATGAGATCCATTTACGCGCCAGCTAGTTCCGAAACAGGTCATGGACTACATTTGCAATAATAATAAATTGCCTAATGCATTTTCCGGCATTTTGTTTTGAAACTAGCGGTTATATATTAAACCTTAGCCATGTTGTTGTGTCAATTGAAATGTTCATACAGGGTGCCAAAATGAAAACATACAGGTGCTCTATTTATGAAACTAATATCTAAAACAATTAAACTAAAAATACCTAAAATTACTTTCCATAAATTGACCATGACAAATCTTGTCTAGTTTTCACAATTTCTTGGGGATGTGTTAAATGATCAGAAGTAAGTTGATATAATTTATACTGATTTTTCGAAAGCGTTTAATAGAATTGATCCTGCAATTTTAATTAGTATGCTGTCGCGGTTTAGATTCAGTATCAAAGCTATAACTTTATGCAATCATATCTAATAAACAGAACTCAATTTGTTTCATATAATAAATATAATTCTTACTATTTCGTTCCAACATCTGGCGTTCCCCAAGGGTCAAATTTGGGACCCCTTCTATTTCTAGTATATACAGGGTGAGTTTTTTTTATGATCATGATGGGGATCTTGGAAACTAGTGGAGATAGAACAATGGTAAAATTGGGAAAAATTTGCAGTTTTACTGGCCCAATTTAATGACACTTTCGGATTTTTGTAAAAAGGCATGGCTTACTAGATATTTTGAAAAAACGAAATTCTGTCTATTTAGTCAAATCCCTCTAGCTCCTTTGCTCTTGATTTTATTAAAAAAGTGTAAATATCAAAATTGAAGGCAATTGTATCCTGAATGTGATTGTCATGTCCTCGTTTGCGTGACAGCTCTCGTTTTCGAAATATGACACAAAGCTATATTTTTTTCAATGGAAACCATAGTTGGCTATGACCTCAAAAAATTGGACATTTTTAGAGCTTTTCATCGATATAATAGTCGATATAGTTATTCATAAAAATAACGGAGTTATGGATGCTTTTCTCTCTTATTTTCAGTTTTTTATCGTAGTTAGCCATGAAATAGATTGATTTATTAATAACTATTCCAAAAAATATTGAACGATTTTTTTATTAGGTATATCATATATAATGAAAAAACTAAAAAAGTAGGTACTTACTAAAAACTTAAGAAATTAACCTACATTATAATGGTTACAATCTATGTTCGATAAGTCCACCATTGTTATTTAGACAAGAATTGCATGTTTTTAAGATTGACATTACCGCTTTCCTCACAGACCGCCTATCAATTTCTTCAATTGCTTGTAATACCGCCTCCCTTACGTCACCAACTGTCTGATACTCTCATTTGTATACTTTGTTTTTTAGCGCACCCCAAAAATAGAAGTCTATAATTGCCAAATCGGGAGACCCGGGTGGGCAATCGCATGGGCCATTTCTTCCTCTCCAAGAGTTGGGATAGATATTATCTAAGTGTTGTCTTACTAATAACGATTTTTGAGCAGGTGCTCCATCATGTTGGAACCACTCAATTTCTAAACGAGTTCTCAAATTAAAATTATGCAACATGTCTTGAAAAGTATGTTGCAAGAAATGCAAGTAGCGCTCCCCAGTGAGTGATTCGTCATAGATAAAAGACCCCAGAATAGTAGACCCTATGATACCACACCAAACATTAAAACCAAATTTTATCTGGGGTCGTCTTCGTTCTACATGGAAAGGCTTTTCTTTAGCCCACATATGGTCATTGTGTCTATTGAACATACCGCAGTTAGTAAATCTAGTTTCATCTGACCATAACACCTTTAATGGAAACTGTGGATTGTCAAGGCACATGTCTCTAAACAATGTAAAAAACAAAATACTTCGATGTTCGTCACCAGCATTTAAAGTTTGAGAAACTGAAAGTTTGTACGGGTGGAACTTGTGCGCTCTCAGTACCTTATCTACAGTTCGTTGAGATGTGCCAGCTTCTGCCGCAATCTAACGAGTTGATGTAGATGGATTTTGATTTACCATTGCCAAAACATTTATTTGTGCTGCTTCGTTAATTTAATTACGTTCCTTTGGTGGTTGATGACCATTCAAATATCTGTGAAAGTATCTATTCCTCAGGTGCACGAACTGAATTTTTATGGCATATGATATAATATCCAACCATATTCAGTTTTTCTTCGTTATAATAATCCATTTTATCACGAAAACTTGTCAATATTGACTGTCAGTTCAGCACAACTAATGGAAGTACTCTCAAATGAGGAAACGTCAAAGTGAAAACAATCTTTTTCATGGCTACCTACGTTAAAAGTGAAATTAAGAGAGAAAAGCATCCATAACTCCGTTATTTTTATGAATAACTATATCGAGTATTATATCGTTGAAAAGCTCTAAAAATGTCCGATTTTTTGATGTCATAGCCATCTATGGTTTCCATTCAAAAAAAGATAAGTTTGTGCCATATCTCGAAAACGAGAACTGTCACGCAAACGAGGACATGAAAATCATATTCGGGATACAACTCCCTTCAATTTTAAAATTTACACTTTTTTATAAAATCAAAAATAAAGAAGCTAGAGGGATTTGACTAAATCGGCACAATTTCGTTTTTTCAAAATATCTAGTAAGCCATGACTTTTTACAAAAATCTGAAAGTGTCATTAAATTGGGTCAGTAAAACTGCAAATCTTTCCCAATTTAACCATTGCTCTATCTCCGCTAGTGTCCGAGATCCCCACACTGATCATAAAAAAAACTCACCCTGTGTAATAACTTTTGAAAATGCCAGATAAGATTCTTTATAAATGAAGAAGTGTCATGTCGTTCGGAAAGAAGTGTCAAATAAATGCAATTTTTGCATTTCACTATCATACATATCAATTTTCTAATCTGTAGGTGTGTTCCTCCGTCAAGAAGGCTTTGCTAAAAAAATATCAACCTATTGCTGCCTTAATTCTTTTACATCAATATTGTATTTCGTATATTAACCTTTTTGGATAAAATTCTCGTTCATTTTGAACTTCAAAACTTCTCTTCATACAAAATATATTTCACATTAAACATCCCATCATACGAAAGGATTTATTACTTTGATGGTAAACATGCTCTCCTAGACGTAACTTATCCTAAAATATTTCAAACGGAGAAGAGCAAAAAAAAGTTTTTTTTGCTTTGAGAGACGAAATCAAAGCATTAGCGGAATTGCTTTTCCATTACCGCAATTTGACAAATTGAATCTTTAACTTGAAACAGTTCTGGTTGTCGCATGATTTAGTAAACAGGCGGGGTATCCGGTTTCGTCAATAAATTATTTACAATTAGCTAATCCCCGACGTATCACTAAACGTTCGTGTGTATCCAGAAAGCAGCCATCACATCGGGGATCGCGTACGGATGAAGGGGAATTAAACCATCTTTACACAAGACGTAATGGAAACGTCGGCTAATTTTAATTAAGATTAATTTCTTTGGGTGGAGGTTTGGTTTTGTTTGTTACTTCTTCCTATAAATAAATATTTTATTAATATTAAAAATATTTGAAACTATCCAGCTCATTATTTTTAAGTTTTCTTGGGAATAACACCACAATTGAATTAAAAAGCGGTGTATTGAAAGAAAAACTGTCTTTCCTAGACATATTAATAACAAAAACAGAATCTTCATTCGAAACAGAAGTTTATAGAAAACCAACTCATACAAACAGATACCTAAATTTCAATTCAAATCATCCGTATACAGTAAAGAAAGGTGTTATTAAATCACCAAATGATAGAGCAAAGACCAACTGTTCTGATAATAATAAATTCAACAAAGAAGAAACAATTATAAAAAATGTTCTAACTGGAAACAATTATCAACAAAGAGTTAAACAGACTTGAACAAAGAACAAACCTTCCGAATCAACCCAGAACTTCTCTTATTAACACTGCTACTCAAGACAACCGCATTACAGTTACAACTATACCATACATACAGGGTCTGTCAGAAAGACTGAAAAGAGTGAGCAACAGATTTAAAGTTAAAACAACATTCCAAACAAGAAATACACTGAAATCTCTAATATAGAAAACAAAACCAACCAACAAAACTCAGAACTCAGACAACTGCATATACAATGCAATAAATTTTATATTGGAGAAACATCGAGACCATTAAACATACGAATAAATGAACACAAGAATTACATAAAGAAACGACAATTTGAACAATCAAAAATTTGTGAACATGCGTGGGACAGAAAATACAATTTGACACTTCAACTATACTTCACAAAGAACAACATAACACAAAACAAAAAATAAAAGAGTCCGCCTTAATTCTTTTGAATGAAGACGATTGAATCGCTTCTTGTTACCGACAATTAAGGAAGAACTTATTAATGGTCATCTCCTTTTGAACAACCCAGTATCGGGATAGATCATAAGGTTTTTCCTAGGTTTGATAACTTTTTCAGCACTGCCTACACGAACACTTCAAATAATAACTTTTACTCTGATGATCAATTGAACTAAAGCTACTTAAATATTACTGAATTTACAACTTCCTAAATAGCGTGCCTAAAGTAATTAAAGCCTAAGCACCCAAAAGGTCCTGATCAGATTCCAGCTTTTATAATTCGCGATTGTGCAGCTGTTCTTTCTACTCTTTTGACAAAGATATTTAATCTTACTGCGTAACTTCTTCACTTAAATAAATATTTTATATAATTTTATATAATATCCAAAATATCTGAAACTATCCAGCTCATCACAGAATGTTATCATAATTGTTTAAACACACAACAAATAGTTGATGGTTTTGATAACTTTTTTGGCACTGCCTACAGGAACCTTTCACATAATAGCTTTTACTATGATGATCAATTGAACTATAGCTACATAAATATTACTGAATTTACAACCTCCTAAATTTTAGCAGGCCTAAAGTAATTGAAGCCTAAGGACCCAAAAACCCTGATCAAATTCCAGCGTAAATAATTTACGATTGTGCAGCTGTTCTTGCCACTCCTTTGACAAAAATATTTAATCTTACTGCGTTACGTATTCACATAAATAAATATTTTATTAATATTAAAAATATCTGAAACTATCCAGCTCATCACAGAATGTTGTCATAATTGTTTAAACACACAACAAATCGTTGATGGTTTTGATAACTTTTTCACCACTGCCTACACGAACCTTTCAAATCATAGCTTTTACTATGATGATCAATTGAACTATAGCTACATAAATATTACTGAATTTACAACCTCCTAAATTTTAGCAGGCCTAAAGTAGTTGAAGCCTAAGCACCCAAAAGATCCTGATCAAATTCCAGCGTAAATAATTTACGATTGTGCCGCTGTTCATGCTACTAATTTAACAAAGATATTTAATCTTGCTTTAATAACCGTGATTTCAAATCATCAGAAATTGTTTCCTAATTGGGGGTTCCACAAGGCTCTGCATTGGGGCGACAATTATTTGTCTTGTTTATAAATAACATTGTAGATGTTGATGTTCAATATCTTCGACATCCTGATGATATTGAAATCTATACTGTTGTAAGTGACTGTTTTAGGGTACAGAAAAGTCTTGACAATGTCAATGCCTGGTGTAAAATAACGATCTGGATCTGAAAAATAGAAACTCATTTAACAAGCCCAAGTTACATTAAATACAAAAAGTCCAAAAAGGAAATAATTATCCAAAATAAGGGGCCATCTAAAATACTAATTCAAAAACAGAAAAAGCAGATATCGTTGTCATCGGACTCTGAAGGAACCTTCCTCTAACAGTGAGTTCATCAATATAACAGAATTTAGCTAAAATCAATAACCAAAGATTGAAAATTCCACCATCCTTTCAGTTAATAACAAGTTTGCGATTTAATGCAACTGCAAGTTTTCAGGTAATTACTAATAAAGACAATTATTTGGAACTAGCTAATAATCTTCTCAGTGACAATAATTATTACAAAGTCATAACTAGAGATCCTACATCTACCACACAACAAAAGGCTTCAAGAATTTTATCAGAACTTCAAAATACCACTCAAATAGACGCGGTTATATACAAGAAATACTCAATATTTAACTCAATTTGTGCCAAGTTTTATGCATTACCAAAAATCCATAAACCGATACTTTCGTTAAGGCTATCGACGTTCCAAATATCGGAATAGCTAGCTTACTAGTAGACATCTTATCAAAACCGTATAATAAAAGTAATCCTTTTTACATTAAAGATTCTTTTGTGTTTGCCAACACATTTAACGATTATTTAATACCCCCAAACCATATTTTAGTAAATTTAGATGTTGTCTCTCTCTTTACAAACATTCCTTTAGATTTAGTGGAACTTAGTATTAATACTAATTGGACGACTATCTCTCAACACACAAATATTAACATGAATAACTTTAACAAACTTATAAAATTTGTTTTTGATACCATAGTATTTTCATTTCAAAATAAATATTACAAACAAATTTTTGGATCTCCAATGGGCTCCAGACTTTCACCCACTATTTCCCAATATGTTATGGACGATTTGATTAATGGCTGTCTACCAAAGTTAAAATTTAACGTCATTTTAACGAAAAAAATATATTGATGATATCATTTGTTGCATACCAGCAGACAAAAAAAGTGATCTTTTACAAATTTACAAACTACAACTCCTACATTCAATTTACGTTAAAAGAAGAGGATACTAAATGTAGTATCCCTTTCTTAGATACAAGAATAATAAAAGTTCCGATAACCATCTGAAATTAGACTAGTGCAGAAAGCTCCGGTAGATATATCAACTGTTACTCAAATCATCCAATGATTAATTTTTAATTCCCCACGAGATATTAATGTGAGTACACTACAATCTTTTCCCAGAGGAGACATCTCTAACTCTAATACAGTACCAATACATGTGTCATTACCGTATATACTTGAAATTTTTTTAAAGATAGCAAAAATTCTGAACATTAATCACAATATAATTACTGGCCATAAATCCATCAAAACTGTTTCAAAATTATTTTCCAAAATAAAAGATAAAACTCCCAATGACAAAAAGTCAAATGTAGTGTATTGTGTAAATTGTAATAACTGTGAAGCTAAATATGTTGGTCAAACATCAAGAAATCTCAGAGGAAGAATAATTTCTCATAAAAGTGACATAAGACTTGGCCAAGATAGCTGTGCTCTTGCTATACACTGCCATAATAACAACCACACAGATTTTGATAACGTAAGCATATTAGAACAAGAAAAAAACATTTTTAAACGAAACTTTCTAGAGATGGTTCACGTTAACAACCAATCCAGCAGCATAAAAAAGAGAACCGATTTGCAAAAATTAAATATTATCTATTGTGGCCTATTAGATAACGAAACCCAAATTTCACAGAAGTCTTATTAAACAATTTATTATCCTTAACGACATAACTTATTACTAAATTTATTTTTCTCTAAAATTTGGAATAATCTAATCAGCAAGTTATTTTTTATTACAAAATTTTTATGTTTTCAACATTTTGCATTTCGGTATCTATCTTTTTCAACTCGCTATACTTTAATTATCAACTGACTTTAAATCATTATAAAGTCAGTACAATACGTCTAAGTAATTTCGAAAAGATTGTTGAGGAGGTCTTGAATTATTTTGTCTATTCATGGGTTTTCTCTCCTCCAAATTTTTTCCTGTAACAGATAAGTATTTAAAAAATTGTATATGTAGAACAAAGTGTAGTAAGGCAATTTCGTAAAATTGCCCGGATTACTGGTTGTCTGTACAGAGATTCTTCCTCACAGTTTTTCTGAGAGAAAGAGATGTCTATAAAATGATCAACCAGTATTCCTGTATATAAGTAATGTATTGTATATTGTGTAATACTTATCTGTGTATGGAGACGTTTCAACTCCGAGTCTGGAGTCGTTGTCAATCGTTTAGTGTTGTTTTCGAGGCTTTTTTCTAAAAAATTTTCGCTTTGATTTTGAATTTATTGTTTGTCAAAAAATTTGACACTGACAATTTGTCGTTTGTTTACGAAATTGCCTTACTACACTTTGTTCTACATATACAATTTTTTAAATACTTATCTGTTACAGGAAAAAATTTGGAGGAGAGAAAACCCATGAATAGACAAAACAATACGTCTAACATTATGACAGCTTTATAATTTGTTATATCTATTATTAATATCAACTCGTAAGATATGCTGCTCTTTATCCTCTGGATTCTGTCAGTTTAGACAACAAAACCTCACATATCGTAAGTTGTAATTAATTTAAATCTAATATTACTTACTGTTAATTTTATGTAACTTCCAGTTTGAACTGAGGAAGGAAGAAATTTGTTCCTATAGCTTTTCGAAAGAAATAAAGAGTATTTCATTAACACCCATTGGCTGCTTTCCAGTTAATTAACTTATATATATATATATATATATATATATATATATATATATATATATATATATATATTGTTATGGAATTGAATAGACCAAAAGTTTTTAAGAAACACTGAAGGCAAAATATTTAAAAGATTTGATAAAGTATTAATATTTATTATATGTCAATTTATAATAACAGAGCCTATCAGAAAGGACTAATTTAAAAAAAATAAGTTGCAAAGCAAAATGCATAATATTTAGTTGAAATATAAAGTTAGAATGTATAAAGGAAATTAAATAATTAAGGGGGAAGTTATTTAATCAATAAATATGTAAAAGTGGAGTTAGGAGAATAACTAGTTAGTTAGTAATTAAATAATAAATGTTATTGAAAGATAAATTGTATGTAACGAAGGTTAATCTGGTTGCATATAGAAAAGTCAGAAATTTGATATTTGTGAAAATAAATAATCTATAGAGTAAAATATAATAATATATGAAAAAAAGGGACATACCTTGTTAGTAATTGTACTATTAATGGAATCTAATATTCATAATAAAATAATCCTTTTATAATTTAAAAGTCATCTGAATTAAGATCCAAGGCTCATCCAAATCAAACAACCAGAAGTTTCATAAAAATCATTCTCTAAAAACAAAAAAGTAGTAGTTATATAAAATTAACTTAACAGAGAGGAAGCAGGGTAAAATGTGTGTAGGTAGGATAAAAAGGTAGGAAAGGAACTACAAGGAAATATGTTACGAAGTAGGGTTATTATTGACTATAAATTAATTGAGGAGTAGAAAAGGAATAGAAATCAGTAGAAGGAAAAGTTTATAGATTAACATATGTAACACATTTAGATTGGAAGAGTGAAGTGATAAAAAAAGATTGAGATATATCCAGCTTCATAATAATATGTCAATACAAGGAATAGGAGTCAATAAACATGATTTATTAGATCGGAAGACGAAAAATAACAGATTTTGAAAGAAAGTTAAAAAGTACAGATTCATCTGACAGTACAAACTTTGAAATGAAATTACAAATTTAATACTGAATAAAAAGAAAAACCAATTAGATAGAAATGTTTAATAGAAGTAGATTTATGTAATTAGTGGTAACAAATTTGTATATATTAAAATTATTTTTAAAATTTTTATGTAAATAAGTGTCACATTCTTTTGTTTTGATCAGGTAATAAAAATAATTTCAAACCTGCCAAGACCCTTGTTGAATTTTGATCGTCAAAGGGTAAACATCGTTCTTGTGCAGGTGTAAAGTCATCAAGGCGCCTATGTGAAATTTGTTTTCAACAAACTTTGTTGTGTTCAGAAAAGTGAGTTCAGACATCTTGAAATTAAACTTCATAAATCAAGAAAAAGACAATTTTGGTAAACACAAACGTTTAATACCACAAAACTATAAAAGTGACAAGGTATAAATCACAGAAATTACAAAGTTTCGAATAGTGGTCAGAGAGCTGATTGTAATAGACTATCCAGTGCGAAAAACCAACAGCAGTGCAAATCAGTAATTGCAATGGAGCGGTACTGACAAGATGAGAACCGAATACATTTGTATCGAGCGGCAAAACGACCTGGAAAAGAAAATGATTCAAAAGCAGTGGAGTTAAAAAAGGACAATTCGTAATAGATAAGGTATTTATGAACAGAAATAATCTGTTTAAAAATAATAAAAGAACATGTGTATTATTTTATTAGAATTAGACTTTTGTATAGTGTTTACTTATGGATTGAGTAAATAACCTGACTCCACACAATGAAAACAAAAATAATTTATAGAGTAGGTAATTTTTAAAGTATGTTATTAGCAATTAAAAGAGTTCATGTTAATTTGTTCTAACTCTTTCAGTTTCACATATAAATAAAGAATAGTAAAACTTTAATTTCCAAATTTATTATTATTATTATTGTTAAAGTAAATTAAAATGAGCATAGAAAGCAAAATAATTGTTGATTAAAATTTAAATTTGATATAAATAAGATAAAAAAAAGGTAAGTGCAAAATATAAATGTTTATCTATTTTTTTGTACGCCCAGAACTCAAACTGAGATAGAGAGTTGCTATGCCTAAATTTGCATACAATTAATAATTCAATAAACTAGTTATACATTTTTTTAAAAACCAAATTGAATAAGAAGCTAGTCGAGGAAAATAATTAAATAAAAAGTTTTAGTAAATCCATAACAATTGGCTAAACCATAACAATATATATATTAGAACGGACTTATTAAAACGTTAATTTGTGAATATTTCATACTTTTTTACTGTTCCGCAAGGCATTTTTAAAGTCGAAATTTTCATACTTCAAAGAGCTAAGCAGCTTCAAGAGCTAATCTAGCAATTATTCAGATAAATACTAAAATATGTAGCTGTATCAGAAAAACGCTAAAGTGTGAAAATCCAAAACGATGAACGGAATGTTTCAAAAACTACTTGGTACAAAAATCACACTAAAAAACTACCGCGTTTAGTTGTTCCGCTTCAGCAAAACTTTATCTGATTCTCTTCATTAAACGAGCTTAATTATTAAACTGTAATTATTCCGAGCATAAATATTCAACTTAGCACTACTGTGGAAACATTTTCTAAGGGGAAATGCTAAAATTGGATTTATTCGGATTAGATTATTTGCCATTCCAAAAGCGAAGGCAGTTACCAATTTTTTCTTCTTCTTTTTTTCTCGAATTCCCTTTCTGCTTCCGGACAAAGTAATTGCAAGAAACGAAATCCCTCCTTGATAATATTGGATGGGAAAACTTTAAATTGTTGCCTGCAAAGCAGTCCCAAGATATGCATAACGGCACTCGCCACTCAATCTGTTTTATAACCTTAGAAAATTAAAGCTGACACTCTGATGATTTAGGAACAGCGAAATGTAGTTCATAACTGCGAAATTTGTAGCGGAAAGTAATTTCAAATGTTTTACAAGAAACTTGAACTGAGAAAGGGGACATACTTGTTGGCGCACAAGTTCCTACGAATTGCTGCCGTATATCATTTGGAGTAAGTTTGTTTTAGGAACAGTTGTCCTAGACAAGAATTAAATAGAGACTTTTAAAGCACATTCATACACCAAATATCGAAGAAATGCCTAGTGAAATGAGAATTTTTCGATACCAAGAACTGGATCAACTCTATGGTAGATATCACACGGCAAAAAACTAATTGAAATATGCTCCCCATCCTCGTATGCTATGAACGGTTGTACTTCCACTAATGAAATTCAAAGAATGATAATTAACGGTTTCTCTACAAATGTTTCAGCACTTTTTGGGAAATAACACCACGATTCACGAAATTAATGTATTCTAGAATCGCTTCTGGTCGAAATTCGATCAATTGTGGTTGTTTTCTGAATGATGCTTGTGGCATATTTTTCAATGTCTAAGTCTTCCAGGGAAATAACACCACAGTTTAAAGAAAATTGCTTTATATTCCAAACGTTTCGGGGTCTATATCAGACCCCGTTGTCAATGGTTAAGAAAATACGGATAAAAACTGCACAACTCTAAGATGTAAATTAAAATATTTGACAATGTGTATTGTTTGATTTCTGACGTAACTAAGATAATTTTGTAATATAAAGGGTAGCACAGAAATTTCTAAAGATCATATAATCATAAAGTTCCTTTCAAATTGGAAGAATTTGAAAGGGAGATCTTCAGAATTTTATGTGGCGCTCCTAGGTGCGACTTTGTTATAAGATTCACTAAAAATGCGACCAATGAACTTTGTTGATTCAGTGATCCCATTGAAATCATAAGGGAAAACCTAAGAAAATATCCCGATATTGGGTTGTTCACAAGGACATGACCATTAGCGATTTCTTCCTTAATCATCGACTGAATTCTACGGAGGTAGTAGGGATACAATCGTTTTCATTTAACAAAATTAAAGCGGACTCTTTTAGTTTTTTTTTGGTGTTGTGTTCTTCTTTGTGTAATATAACTGAATTTTGAAACTGTATTTTATGACCAAGCTCCCAAGCATGTTCACACATTTTGGATTTTTCAAATTGTCGTTTTTATATGTAATTTTTGTGTTCGTTTATTCGAACATTCAGAGGTCTAGAGGTTTATCCGATATAGAATTTATTACATTCAAACGGAATTTTATAAATGCAATTTTTTGTAATTTGAGTTGTGTTATTTGGTTTGGTTTTTGAAATAATTGATTTTAATGAACTTCTTGTTTTAAATGATGTTTTGATATTATATCTGTTTCCCACTCTTTTTAGTCTTTTTGATAGACTCTGTATGTATGGTATAGTTATTGTATTAATATGATTATCTTGAAGTTTGATGTTGGTTGTTAGAGATTGTTTGGTATTCCATTTTGTTTAACTCGTTATTAATAAATTTATTTGGGTAAAGACTGGCAGAAAGTACATTTTTTATAAACGTTTTTTCTTCATTGAATTTATTGATATTAGAACAGTTGGTTTTTGCTCTGCCATATTGAGATTTAATGATACCTCTTTTTACTGAACTGAGATGATTAGAATTAAAGTTGAGATACCTGTTAGTTTGAGTTGGTTTTGTTTTTAAAATTATGAGGAACTTTTGGTGTCACAATTATGCACTGAGATAGACAATTTCCAAATTTTACATACCGGAACCTACCGATATGAAAGCTACTTATTAACTCATGCACTTTACCCTCAAATCTTGTAGTTTAGGAGTAAGCAGATCATGATCAACTTTATAAAAGGCCTTAGAGAAGTCTGTGTAGATGGAATCAATCTGGTTCTATTGAATTGGCAACAAAATGACCATAAATTACCAAATTAGTACCTTTGCAAAAACATGCTTCTGATAATCCACTAAACATATACAATCTCACATTAAAATATAATTATCAAGGAAATCAAATAATTTAGGTAAGTCTGATTGGTTATAGAGAAATAGATAAATTTCCATATTACTCTTTTGCCAGAGCTGAATATAAGTAATAAATAATTTCGAAAAACCGGGATAGATGCCAAAGTTTAACGATAAATTAAACAGTAATGAATAGGTTTCACAAGTGTAAAAATACAATGCTTAAGAAAGAATGTTGGCATATTTAAAAATGTAACAAATAAATTAACTATATCCTGATTTTGCTGTAAATTAAGTTCTAAAAATGATAACAAATTTGGCCTCTATTTGTCACCTATACTATAACTGCATCCAATTTCAATCTGTTCATAATGATTTGAACTGTAAACTGGATTATGGTACCCCGTCTGAATATTTTATAATTGTTTACCATAGGAAAGTTTTAAATTAAACCCATTCCCTCCACATACACAAACACGCATAAACACAAACAACCTGAATGTATTTATTACCCCGACGTTGAATTCACAAGTAAACCTAGACAAGGACGGAATAATTTATGTTGTTGCTACACGATCTGCTATGTAAGCACGAGATTTATTTATTTTTCCAAAATTTTAGTGAAATACCTTTCGATAGAAGACAGTATGCAAATAGATTTGAAATGCCATAAGGGTGTAGGTTTTATTTTTAACAGAAATATCATTTGGGTATGATAAAATTTTATCAGAATTCTCATAAGCTTAAAATTCAAGAACTCTCAAAACGAGTAATCAGATAGAAAAGAAATCTCTAGTGATAAGGAAGATCAGAATATTTGTAATTGTAGCTTCAACTAACAAATACTCCATAAACAACGACAGAAGTTACTACATTAACTGGAAATTGTTATGTTTTTTTAACATTTAAACGGCATTATATTAAGGAACATTACAGAAAAGTAACTGCTCATAACATGAGATTTACGGTTTTCCAAAAAATTAAAAAAAAAGTAAGTAAGGGACTAGATTTCAGTGAATTTCAATTAAATTTCACCTTAACCTGATTAATTGATCAAATAATACTCTTATCAACTCCAATAATACTACATTAATACATGTATCAATTCCATATATTCAACTAATTTCACCTAAAATTGCAAAAATTATTAACACAAACAACAATATGCTAGTGTCTTATAAATCAGTTAAAACTGTTTGCTAATATATTTACTAAAATAAAGGACAAAACACCGAATGAAAAGAAATCTAATGTAGTGTACTCTATTAATTCCAAAGACTGCCAAGCTACATATGTTGGGCAAACATATAGAAGCCTCAACAGCAGAATAATTTCACATAAGAGTGATATCAGGCTTGGCCAAGATAGTTGTGCTCTTCAATACAGTGCATCAACAACAATCACACTGCCGATTTCAAAAATGCAAAAGTATTCGAACAAGAAAAAAATCTTTTTAAACGGAACTTCCTAGAGAGTATTATTACTGGAAGCCGCCTGCTGTCGTGTACCCATATTTACATCCCGTGGAGAATTATAGATTAATCTTTTTAGAAAACCAGAAGGGTATGAATTTTCTATCAAATGATCACTCATGACCAATATTTATATTTTTATAATAATAATATATATATATTGTTTCTATTGAGGAAACCTTCATCAGTTGCGCTTCCCACAATTGAATGTCCTCTCGACACTTCTTTATCTGTTTGATACATTTCGTTAAATTTGAAGAAAATCCTAGATCTCGGTCTTACATCTCGCGTCTTCAAATTTAACGAAATGTATCAAATTGATAAAGAAGTGTTCGAGAGGACATTCAATTGTGGGCAGCGAAGATATCAGAGATAAGAATAGGCTAAATTTTCAATTCAATTCTACCTTAACTCAGATAAAAATGAAAATATGTCTGAAAATAGTGATTGATTGCATACGGTTTCTAAACGGTTTTTATTTTAAGTCAGCTGAAATTGGTTCTTTTTTAAATATAAATTATTAAATAGACAAATTTCAATAGTTTTCATGATTGTATAAGTTCAAAAAGTTAGAAGCAATATACTCTGTTGTAGTATTTGTATTACAGCTTTAATGAGAACACATATATATTCATGTCACTTTTTCAACTACATTCTACGTTTGACAAAACACATTCATATTGCTTAAAAGTGGTACCTACATTTTTGATAAAATCTAAAATTGTTATCATACAATGATTATTAGAATTCAGAACTTCATATTTATATCATATCACTGAAAATTGTATAACGAGAATCAACCTAGTATAACTACAATTCTACTCCACGCTATATTTTAACCACAAACAAGATCGAAAATGTCGTTTGGAGGTGGCACACTACTTTCTTGTTACGTTACACTAATAGAATATTTTCTAAAAATTTCACTGTAAGCCCCGTTAAAGAATCCCGTTTTAATAAACGAATTTAAAAATATTATGAGTATAAACTTTTAGTATGTATCTATATAAATAACTGAATAGACCTGTAAACAAGCCAGACTAGTTAAGACTAACAGTTCGGAGAAACTAAAATGTCGACACTATCAATAATTTCGTTTTCTTTGGACAGCTCGTATCTGCAACCACCGTTTTAATATTAATATAACACCAGACGACATTTATGAAGGGGCAGATATCGTGTAACTAAAATGAATGGCAGCTCTCGCGGGTTAATATTACCTTAATAGGTTGTAAAACCTTAGTTATTACGACAGCACTTTAAGATGATAATACCTCTTAATTCATTTAGCTGATATAAGGCACTAGGTGCCACATTCTAACGCGCTGACAGTCAGTTTAACGGGATATTGCTATAAATATCTCATAAAATGTAACAGAAGATTATTTCTAAGTTCAACATGGTTTGCAAGAGGCCGTCCTCTATTTAACCAACTTTCAAAAAGGAGGATGCTATCAATACGTTGGCACGTTTTTTTATGTATGCTTAACGATTATAAAAAACGGCTTAGGTAATTTTGATGACTTAAACGACATTGTATCAAGGAATATTACAGAAAGGTACCATTACAGTTTTCAAAAAAAAACGTGGCACAAAATATTCCATTAATGTATCGAAAATAAACATTGTTAGGTAAGCGATCTTTTCTATACGGTATTCAGTGGTAGGTGTGTGTGTGCGCGCGCGCGTGCATCTAAAGTCAATTAGCAGGCAATGTGGGCAGTTCAAATATAGGGCGAAGTAAAATTACAGGTGGATTCAAAAAATATTTCAACAAATGTGATATTGGGTGGTACATAAGAAGTTTCATATATAGGATGTTTGAAATATAAGGTTGAATAGATTTAAAGTTATACAGGGTGGTTCAAAAAATGTTGTATTGGGTGACACATAAGAAGTTGCGTATACAAGGTGGTTGAAATAAGAGTGAAGTAAAACTATTGTTATACAGAGTGGATTAAAAACTTAAAAGAGTTTAAATAAGCATATACAGTAACATTATTCGAGTAATAGGGCGGAGGGTTCAGAAAATGATAAAAACAGCTGAATATACAGGATGATCGAAATATAAGGTGGAGTGTAATTACAGTTATACATAATTTAAAAAAAATGTTATATAGTTTGTAATATAAGTAGTCGTTTATCCTTGACATATGGGGCGAAGTAAACTTATACATATATAGGGTGATTAAAGTCATATTGGAAAATATAGAAAATCATACAAATAAGAGAGGGTGGGGGGAGAGATAAGGATACTCTAAATTAATCAATTGAATTGTCGGTTATTTTTTAAGTTTAAATTTTAAACGATTGTTATGGAACGTCATGCTTTTTTTATATAGGTGACGATATAAAAAAAAACATTTTTCAAGCAAGTTTATTTAAATACCTCCAGAAATAAAAATCCAAAAGATTCATATCACAGCGTTTAATATTATAACTATAATTCAACTAAACACAATATTACAACGGTCTTCATATTTTTAAAACCACCCTGTGTAAGTATAAATCCTCTCCACACTATTGACTCTATTTTTCTATTGTTTAAATTACTCCTATATACTAGTGATTTTACTTCGCCGCGGATACCTAGTAAGTATTTCTTTTATGCAATTGCGCATGGCCCACCTATATAGCCTATAGCCTATATAACAAAATTCACCTTTTTAATCCACATTTTATGACTATAATTGTACTGTACCATTTAATCAACCACCCAGTATATGCAACTGATTCTAAAATTTTTTGAACCAATGTCTATAATTATACCCCGTCCTACGTCCTATAATTCAAATATCATGACTGCTTATATAACGAATTTTTGATACAACCTCTATAACAATAATTTTACCCCACCCTTACTTCAAAGACCTTATATAAGGAACTACTTAAGTTACAAAGAATATACCATTTTTAAACTGCGGTGTATAACTGTAATTTTACCACACCTAATATTTCAACCATCCTGTAGATTCAGCTGTTTCTGACAATTTTTAAAGTCTTTTGTATAATTGTAATTATTCTCCGTTCTATAATGCAAATATCCACTTTGTATAACTATAGTTTTGCTCCACTCTTATTTCAACCACATTGTAATCACAACTACTTATGTGCCACCCAATATAATATTTTTAGAACCACCCTGAATAACTAATTCAATTTCAACTCATATTTCAACCATCCTAAGTATACAACTGCTTATGAACCACCTAATATCACCTGCACCCACGCACACACCTACAATCGTATACCATATAGAAAAGATCGCCGACACAACAAATTTCCATTTCGATAAAGTAACGGAATATTTTCTGCCAATTCACGCGACTACATGCCCCCTAACTTAACTTCCTCTCTGAAAGAAACTTACTTCAAACCAATTAAATTGAAAACACCCTGTACGATATAGTTTAATGGCATATCTTGGCATTTAAACTAGATATTTATGATAAAAATTTGACATTTACCATGATGTTTACAGTTTCTTTCCATACATTTTCCGATTTTCAGAAAAATGGTAAGTTTTACGTTATAGAAAAATATGCGGAATCAAACTATATTCGTAAAATACAATTTATAATATTCAAATTTCTTGAGCGGTTTTAGAGAAAACAGTGAAGATCTATATATAAATAGGCAAAGACAAAACGGTTGGGTACCATTTTCTCCTGTGTCCCTGAACAGATTTTCTTTATTTTTGTTTTGTTTAGTAGCAATTGATGATCTTCAGTGCAGAATGCTTACATTTTTTTATAATATTGCTTCATTCATTAAATAAAATAAAATAAAAAATTCATAATTTACGTCAATGCCAAACAGTGCCGCCGGATTGCTTGGAGAGAAAATCCTAATCGATAGACTCGAAAAACAAACTAAATTAAAATTAATAAATTTTGATCAGTTTCGAAAGTTAATCCAAACTATCACGCTATTCAAATCTCACGCATAAAAATTTATATTATATAATAATAAATATTTATGTGGCACTCGCAAGTTTCAAACTTTCATTTCTTTCTAAATATTGTTTGTCAGCTAAAATTAGTATTGTGTATTGCGTGGCAAATGATCAATGTGTTTTCGATAATATATTATTATTTTAACATTATGCATTAAATTTATATTGTTTCTATTTTAAAGTCTAATAGTTTCATACGATTCAATTAAGATTATAAAGCCCATGATATGAAAACAATTAGTGAGATTTAATATAAATTGTTAGATCTGACATCATGACAACAGGTAATTCTACTGTTCTCGGCCATCTTCGTTTTAACGAGTTTGATTATTTTGATTTAAGTTTGACATATCATAACATTGTAAGCCGTTAGGTCTCAATGCAATGTGAAAAAGTGAAAATTATCAATGTATTATTTGAAAATTTTCAATTTCAATACACCTACTTAAATTGAGAACCTAAAAGCATTATTTAACAGCAGCTGCATTGTAGTTCTTTATATTTTTGATATAATACAGGAATAGTCATCGCTAACTTTGTGTATTAAATTGAAATTATTGAGATTATACATAGTGTAGTTTAAGGTGTACTAATATGTAAGTACTTTTGAATAGTAGATATTTATACTGCATTTTGTTAGTTACTTATGAGTTGGTTTCTTGCATTTTCTTCTTAGAAATTGAAATCGTAATTGTGAAATATCTAAATAACAGTAAAGCATTTTGGAAAAACTAAAGTTTAAAAATGTTATATTTAATATTAATTTATTATTTGATATACCATCCCTGCAAAATTTTGCCTTTTAATACAAAGTCAATGAGTTTTGCCTAAAATGAACATATTGACATTTTAAATATGTGCATTTTATTGAAAATCTATATATAAATACACAAATGCAAAATATTTTGGTACCATTTCCTTCTGTTTGCATTCAGTTTCTTAATTGCTAATTGATGGCCTTTGGTGTTATTAATAAAAAAATTGGATCAAACGCCGAACATTTTCCGTCAATAACATTTATTGCCCCATCTATTGCATAATACATGAACTAGCGGCATTAATTGTTCCATCGCTAGAGAACAACATTATTTTTCTAATAATTCAAATCAAGAATCTTTATAAATTCTTGATTTTTATTGACGTTTTGAATTCTCAAAGTGTATTTGTATTGTTAATTTATTCAATAATAGTATGATGGCATGCAAATTTGTGTACTCTTTTTTAATCAGGAACAGAATGTTATTTGATTTTGCTTACTGAATATGCCTTAGCGTCGTACATTTATATTATCTGGAAGTCAACAAAACTGAAATTAGTATCCTTTGCGAAATATTTTTTTACTTAATTATGATGGCACTGAACTATTTTGTATAAGTACACAAAAAAGGGTATTATAGTAGAAAATAAATGGAAATATGCAAATTCATATAGGTATATTATCTTCAAATTTTTAATAATAATTTTGGTCGAATTTTGACCACTGGGCGCCCGCTAGTTCATTGAAATTCACCGAAATATAGTCCCTTATTTACTTTTTTTTCTGATTTTCTAGAAAACCGTATATCTTATTTTATACGCAATTATATAGGACTTTTCAGTAATGTTCCTTAATACAATGCAGTTCAAGTTTGTATTTAGTGATGATTTGAGTAATACATTGATTACAAACTTACACTTTATTTAAAAAAATTGTGACCATTGTTTCGCGTCCGATGGAGCTTAATCATACAATGGTAGTACCTTAAGAAATTCAATACTTATATACTAAATAGAATATAAAAAAGGGGAGTTTACAAATGTTTCTTTAATCTTCTAGTTGTGTTAATATTACTAAGAAATTAGGATAAACAATAAAAGGGATATATCAGATTATGGGTTTTTTTCTTTTTATCTAGAAAAAACCTTAGAATTCCTTAATCAAAATCACAAAATTACAAAACGTGGCCCCACTGATCAATTCCAGAAATCTATTAAATTAACTCTACAAAATTCTCAAAGTTTATTTACAGACAAATACCTGTCTAGACTTACAATAATGAACCAGCAACCACCTAAATTATACTCTCTGATAAAACTCCACAAGCCAGGATACCCGATTAGGCCTGAGGTTCATTCATGAACGCTCCGTCATATAAAATTTCCAAAAAACTTATTAATATTATCAGAGATAATACTAATTTTGTAAAAACACTCTATAAAAAACTCTTTAGAACTAGTGAATAAAATAAAAGACGTTAAAGTACCGAATAATGCAAAATTAATATCATTTGATGTTACGAATTTGTTCCCAAGCGTTCCAATTACAGATACCATTAACCTAGTAGAAAATTTACTTTGCTCACACAATATAAATTTTATTAAAAAACAAGAAATTATAAATTTACTATCCTTATGTCTAGAACAAAACTTTTTTGAATTCAATAATAATATTTACATAGGAGACGAGGGCTTAATCATGGGTAATCCACTTAGCCCATTACTAGCAGAAATTTTTATGGATTCCTTAGAAGAAAAAATAAAAAAACATCCGATATTTAGTCAATTTGTATACTGGCACAGATACGTAGATGATATTTTAACTTGTTTTGTAGGAACGGAAAGACAATTATCCAAATTTACTAATTTTATTAACAATATCCATCCCAACATTAAATTCACAATAGAAGAAGAACAGAATAATCATAGAAATTTCCTAGACTTAACAATCAAAAAAGTAAATGGTAAACATGTTTTCTCGATTTATCACAAACCCTCACACACAGACACCATAATTCATAATTCATCTTGCCACCCTATTCAACACAAATTAGCTTTTTTCCATAGTACGATTCATAGATTGACAACATTACCACTTAATGAAAATGACTTTGAAATAAAACTTAATATAATAAAACAGATCGCAACCAACAATGGGTATGATACTAAAATCGTCGATTCTATCCTACGGAAAAAACAATATCTCAAAACAATCCAAATGATATATCCGAAAACCACAGACGTAGATAAATCATATAAGACTATTACATATCTAGGTTCCCCTAGTGTTAATATTTCAAAAAGTTTAAATCAGCAAAATATCAAAATTAGCTATAGAACCAAGAACTCTCTAGGCAAATTAATTAAGAACAACAAGAGTAAAACAAATAAACTCAAATCATCAGGAGTTTATAAATTATCATTGCCCTAAAACATATATAGGTCAAACAGGTAGATCTTTTCAGACAAGGTTAAATGAACATCGCAATTCTTTTATAAAAAATAAACAAGATTCCAATTACGCAAAACATTTACTTGAATACAATCTTAATTTTGACCACGATTTCAACATTCTACATACAGAAAATAAAGGTATAAAACTAAATTTATTAGAGAGTCTTGAAATTAATCGTTTAAAATACTCAGAAAATTTACTCAATGACCAAATAGATCCTAATAAGTCCCCACTACTAAATTTATTTGCATAATCAGTTAGTATTAGATATAATACTAACTACTAATTTATTTGCATAATCAGTTAGTATTAGATATAATAATTCATCAAATAAATGTCAAAATGTGGCAAACATTTAGCTAGTACGGTTTACCTGAATCACCCTAGATCCAAAAAAATTGAACCTTCATATTCAATGTTAGGTCTTTGTGTAAATTACATCTGGAAAAACCCATAATCTGATATATCTCTTTTATTGTTTATCCTAATTTCTTAGTAATATTAACACAACTAGAAGATTAAAGAAACATTTGTAAACTCCCCTTTTTTATATTCTATTTAGATTATAAGTATTGAATTTCTAAGGTACTACCATTGTATGATTAAGCTCCATCGGACGCGAAACAATTGTCACAATTTTTTAAATAAAGTGTAAGTTTGTAATAAGTGTATTTCTCAAATCATCATGAATTTCAACTTCCACCAAGTATCAGCCAACTCAATCCAATTTGTATTTAGGCTTGTGTAAGTGATGTTCAACCCCGATTGAGGTGTCTTCCCGTAAATATAAATTATCCAGTTTTTCTGCCTTTGAAAGATATTTTAAAAGTTTTTTTGGGTGGCTTGTGTTGAAATGAAAGCCCTGTATAATTGTCAAGTAAAGCCGAATATATTTTCGAAAAACATTTTAAACTTATAATTTTCAAGTAGACTATTTCAATTTGAACGAGTAAACTTTAAATTTTAATTGCAGTAGTAAATAATTGAAGCAGCCTTAAGAATGTTGCAAATCTTTTATGAAAAGGTAAAGAGTATAAAGTTAATTAAAACTCACGTTTCAAATACCTAAATATTAAATTTGAATTTGTTGAAGGGCCCCAATTTGGAAGGTAGGCGAATCGGCTCGCTGCTAAGATTCTAACGGAGAAAATTACAGTAATTACTTTAGTCGTAGCTGGCGAAATTGTAAAATCAACGATTAATTAGACGAACTGAAACGTTCACAGCCTAATTGGTCTTCGTTGTAATTTTGTTATTTTATATAATAGTAATTGTTTCTGCTCGGCGTTTGTCTATTGCATTCAGTCGTATTAAAGACTGTTGGTTTGAAATTCAAAATACAAACAAATTTTGTTAATTAATCTATTTTATGCGCTGCAAGATTCTATTAAAATACTTTGTATATTATTTGCCTAATCTCAATAGATGGAGTACCATTTACAATATAAATTTTAATATAAACTTAGAATGACCTAGTAAAAAATACTTCATACAGTGAAGACGCGTGGGTTGGAACAAATTGATTGAAAATTTAGGTGTTTGTTTTTTGGAAAAACGCTAGCACACGTTTATATTATAAACATATTTATACAGGGTGGGCCAGCAATAAATTGCGACCACCAACTTATTTTTTTCAAAAGGAAACATTTATTTTTTATTTTATTTTTGAATTCTACATTAAATTCTAAGTATTTTTCATGTACATACCGAAAATTAACAGTTACTAAAAAAATTACATTTCTTTCTAAAGTTAGGAAAACAACGGTAAAAATAAGGTGTTTGTTGGTTTGAATCTACTTATTTATGTCTGGTTTTTATGATTGTTGGCGGTATTTTAGTCACATGAATGGAAACTTTTTTTTTAATGCTGAAGTTTTTAACACTTGTTTATTTCCATAGAAACTGTATTATAATTTTATTTCAAATAAGTAGTTGTCTAGTGCAGTTGCTAAATTTCAAAGTATGGCGTTTTTAACTGAAAAGCAGTTAATAGAAATTTTAACGATGGTAGGATATGGCGACAGAACTCGAACACAAACTGAAGTTTGCGAATTGTTTAATATGAAGTACCTGGAGCGGCCTGTTACACGATCGGTGGTTAGTGAAATAGAAAAAAAGTATCCAGAAGAAACACAAATAAATGTTTTGTTCGATTTACAAGAAAATCCTCAAAAATCCTCTAGACGAATAGCCGCTGAACAGTCAATAAGTAAATCTTGTTCTAAAATGGAAAGTCATACACAGTTTGCCAATAAAGTTAAAGTTATTGAGCGAACCATTAACTCGGAAAAGTATTTAGACCTATTAGAAAATGACATAATACCAGGTTTAACGGAAGTTTACCCGAATGGTGAAAACCCCAATATACTATACTGGCAAATTCGGTGTGGTTTCAACAGGATGGAGCGCCCCCGCACTATACGCGAACAGTGCGAGATTATCTTGGCAACATTTTCCCAAATTGATGGATTGGAAGGAGAGGTAATATCGAACGGCCAGCTCGATCTCCAGATCTAAGCCCGTTAGATTTTTATCTTTGTGGTTACGTGAAATAGAAAGTCTACTTCAATAAGCCGGAAAATATCGAGGAATTAAAGAATAGAATTAGGGCCGAAATAAAACGAATCCTGCCACAAACGCTAAATGAAGTGTTACGAGAATTTGAAAACCGTCTTAGGTATTGACAGTTACTGGTCAACAACTTCAACATTTAATTTGATATGTTGATGTGTTTTGTTCTTCAATTTTGAATTAAATGTATTTTTTTTAATATCTGTTATCGGTATAGGACATTGTACATGAAAAATACTTAGAATTTAATGCAGAATTTAAAAATAAATTAAAAAACAAATGTTTCCATTTGAAAAAATAAAATTGATAGTCGCAATTTATTTCTGGCCCATCCTGTATAAATGAGTTTATCACAAAAACCGTGTCCTGAATTTTACATGAATTTGTTCCAATCCACGCGTCCTCACTGTATATATACTCAATGACAAAAAAAGCAACACCCAACTTAATGTTGTTATGGTAAAATATAAACGATATACTAAAGAGTTAATGATTAATTATAATTTATAGGGTGGTTAAACAATTATATTCACAAATAGTTCACAAGTTCACAAGTAGCATATATAGAATAGTAGTAATGGTAGTAAAATATGTAGCTAGTGGGTTTCAACAATATTATAAAAGAATGTGATGATCTACAAGCTGTTCCATATACCGGATAGATGATACAGGGTGGACTAGAATTCTTAGTGGCCGATATGTAGTTCAACATACAATGTTGTAGAAATAGAGGAATTAAACAGTGTGGATAAACAATTGTTCGATTTTTCTAGGAGAGAACATGAGCTGTTGTTGCATTTATGCAATATCTGAAACATGGGGCGAAGTAAAGTTATATTTGTACAGTGTGATTAAAACAATGTTAGAAAAAGTTGCAAATAAAGGGTGGTTGACATATAAGGTGGAGAGAAAGTATAATTTCCCGGGTGGTTAAAAAATATCAGACAAAGCCTTATTTAGCTTAGTTCATAAGCAGTTGCGTAGATAAGATAGTTGAAATATATTGTAACCATAATAAATAATTTAAAAGATAAAGCTGGTGGAGTTGATGATATACACTCCAGAGCCTTAAAAGCTATATCCAAATATATAGCTGACCCATTAACATATATTTTTAATCTATGTATTGAATTGTCTGTATGGCCAAATGACTTAAAAAAGGCTGAAGTAGTTCCAATCTTTAAAGCCAACGATAAAAGTCAAGTAAAAAATTACAGACCAATATCATTAATATCAAATGTAGCAAAAATTTTTGAGAAACTTTTATACAACAGATTTTTTAATTTTTTAAAAAAATGTAACATATTATCTAAAAAACAATTTGGTTTTATAAAAGAATTAGGAACTAAAGATGCACTAGCTTTAATAACTAATATAATCTATAAGTCCCTAGACAAGAGTAAACCAATTATTACCACTTTTTTGGATTTGACTAAGGCTTTTGATACAGTCAATCATGAGATCTTACTAAGTAAACTTTATTGTTATGGAATAAGAGGAAATGCTCACAAATTAGTAAGTAGTTATCTATCCAACAGACAACAAAGAGTTAAGGTGAATAACGTAGTAAGTGATTATAAAGAAATCAGAACAGGTGTCCCGCAAGGTACAATATTAGGTCCTCTACTATTTATTCTGTATGTTAATGATCTCTTGAAAGAAATGGCTGATGATGAGATTGTATCATATGCGGATGACACAGCTGTGATTACTAGAGGAAATACATGGGATGAAGCTAAAAATAAAATGAATGAAAGCCTAACTAAAATAAACTTATGGCTAGAAGCAAATAAGCTTACTCTAAACATTGACAAAACTGTATATATGACTTTTGGAAACAATTGTAATAGTGTACCGACTACTTTGGAAATTAAAATTAAAGACAAGTTACTAACTAGAGTTGAAAGCTGTAAATACCTAGGGATCATATTTGACTATAATTTAAAATGGAATAATCACATTGAATATATAATAAATAAAACAAAGTATCTTTCGTTTATCTTTTACAAGTTAACTAAATTTATGGGAACTAAAACTCTAATGGTAATTTACTATGCCCTTTTTCAGAGTATTATAAGCTATGGAATAATTGCTTGGGGAGGAGCTTTTTCTAACAATTTAAATTTATTACAAAAGCTACAAAATAGATTATTAAAAATTATAAACAAAAATACTCTAGCAATAAACCATAACACACTAAATTTAACCCAATTATTCCGATTAGAAGCAATTGTCTACCATTACAAGGACCTTAAAAATCAATATGAAATGTCTACTAGTAGAACTAGGAATAAAAGCATTCTTTTACCACAAATCTGTAAAAGCAGTAGCGATAAAAATAATTACATAGTGGCTATCAAAGTATTTAACCGACTACCAAACGGCTTAAAAACAATAGTTAATAATAAATATATTAAAAAGAAAATCAAGGTTTGGATATCTGAAAATATTTAACAATAAATAATTCTAAACTATCTAAATATAAATTGCTGTAACATATTATTTTGATGGGTAAACTTAAGTATATATGCGTGCGTGTATATATGTATGTATATATGAGTATGTATGTGTATATATATATGTATATATATTATATACAAATTAATTAATTATAGTAGGTAAATGGTGTCAATTTAGTCCGTAAGTATCTTCTGTTAGATTATAAGCTTCCAGTGTCCTACGCACAGGTATTACTATACCTCTGTAGGAATTATTGTTGTACTATGTTTGCTATTGTAACGTAATACATATGTAATATTTTACTGGTTAAATAAATAAATAAATAAATAAATAAAAAATAGAGTGGATTAGAGTTATAGTTTAGTGTTTTAAAAATGTTATATTTGGTGTCCCCTAAGCAGATGCATATACAGCGTGGTTGAAATATTTTGTAGAATAAAATTATGGTTGTACATGATGGTTAAAAAAGTGATAGGCACACAAGTTATAATGGTTGACTAATTGGCAGGAGTATATAATTATATATAATTGATAGGCGGTCTGTGAGGAAAGCGTTAATGTCAATCTTAAAAAGATGCAATTTTTGTCTAAATAACAATGGTGGACTTTTCGAACATAAATTGTAACCATTATTACGTACTTTAATTTCTTAAGTTCTTAGTAAGTACCTACTTATTTAGTTGTTTCGTTATACCTGATATACCCAATAAAAAAATCGTTCAATGTTTTTTGGAATAGTTATTAATAAATCAATACGTTACGTTAAAAGTGAAAATAAGAGAGAAAAGTATCCATAACTCCGTTATTTTTATAAATAACTATATCGAGTATTATATCGTTGGAAAGCTCTAAAAATGTCCGATTTTTTGAGGTCATAGCCAACTACAGTTTCCATTCAAAAAAAAGGATAATTTTGTGGCATATCTCGAAAACGAGACCTGTCACGCAAACGAGGACATGACAATAATATTCGGGATACAATTCCCTTCAATTTTGATATTTACACTTTTTTTATAAAATCAAAAACAAAGAAGCTAGAGGGATTTGACTAAATCGGCAGATTTCATTTTTTCAAAATATCTAGTAAGCCATGACTTTTTACAAAAATCGGAAAGTGTCATTAAATTGGGCCAGTAAATCTGCAAATCTTTCCCAATTTAACCATTGCTCTATCTCCGCTAGTTTCCGAGATCACCATACTGATCATCAAAAAAAAACTCACACTGTATATAAGATAGTTTAAATATGGATGGAGCTAGAGTTATAGCTATAGAAGGCAGTTCAAAAAGAGATTGGAGTATTTATAGTTAGACTGAGTGGTACATGAAATGTTATAATAGATGGCCCATAAGTAATTGTATACATAAGGTTACTGACATCGCGAGCTTAGTAGAATTATAATTTCACAGGGTGGATTAAAAAAAATAAAAAAAATTGTTATGTAAGGTAGACAATGAACAAAGCAAGCAAAAGTATAGTTACATATTGTGTTTAACATAATGTTAGAAAAAGTTACATATAAACGGTAGTTAAAATATAGGGTGAAGGGACATTATAATTAAGAAAGAGGCTTAAAAATTATCAGAAACAATTGTTATATAGCGAATAAGATGGAGTAGAATTATAGTTGGGTTATTAAAAAATGTTATATTGGGTAGAAATAAACAGTAACATATGCAGGATGGCTGCACTATAGGGTGAAGCTGACTTACTGTTATACAAAGTGGTTCCAAAACATGTTTAATTAAATTGTTATGTAGGGTGGCCCATAAGCATTTGCAGGTTATGTGAGATATATTCGGGATTGGTAGTAAATCTAGTTATATTAGGTGGTTCAACAAATGTTAGTTTGAATTGGTAGAAAATGTAACTCGTTCCTCGAAGTTTCCTTGGACTTCCATCGTCTTGATGTGGTTGATCTCACAACGTTTCAATAGCCGTGTATCTGTTATCGTCATTAGGTGAATGATAGGAAATTCAGAGTATCCGTCGTATTTATATTATACCCTTAACGGATCATGCGTCGCTGGTCATGGTCATTGGACCTTATCTGGTTGCCGGTGATGCGTAGCGGCAGAGGCCGAAGTAGAGCTCTCCAAGTATTTTTAATTTGGAGGCTGGGCTCTCTAATTATATTTTCGTTCGAGATTATATATGCTGTCTCTATGAATTTTCTTTTGTACCAGTGCTCTTCCTGGTGAAATATAAAATATATACAGTGTGTCCGGTTATGGACTAGCGAAAGGCTTATTCGACGGACAATAAAACTGTCTATCAACAACATTGCAAAAAAGGGTCAAAAAATTATGCAAATCAACAAATTATTGCAAATCAATGCAAAAGTAGTCCCGATTACCTCTCATTTTTTTTTCACTAAATCGAAAGTGTTTGAGTTAAGCTACAATACAACATTAATTTCATAACTGTATGTTTATTACTTTAGGAGTTATTGTTGTTTGAACATAGCATTAGCTGCATGCTGTCCCAGAAAAGGCTAGCAATGCTATTCGCGACTAGCAGGAGTAAGCGAAATGAAACATATTGACTCTACCTGCAAAGAACTTACAGGATAAAGACTAGTTACGTTAGTTGTACCTTGCCCTGCCTTGTGATTCCTACTTTTACTTACCGCCCGTGCTGTTTACGTTCTGTATTAGTGGTTATCTTGTGATATGAATATGGCAAATCGTCAATATTCAACGCAACATATTGCTGACATACACATCGTTTATGGTTTCAGCAACTAATAAGACTTTAATGTGGTTTTAATGTTTACCTACCTGTTTAAAGTCCCGACAAAGGTCTTTTGTGCTTATATTCATTCATATTGTGCCATATTCATATCACAAGATAACCACTAATACAGAACGTAAACAGCACGGACGGTAAGTAAAAGTATGGATCACAAGGCAGGGCAAGGTACAACTAACATAACTAGTCTTTATCCTGTAAGTTCTTTGCAGGTAGAGTCAATAAGTTCCATTTCGCTTAATCCTGCTAGTCGCGAATAGCATTGCTAGCCTTTTCTCGGACAGCACGCAGCTAATGTCAGATGTCACTTAATAAAGGTCTTTTGTGCTTGCGTATACGCTATGTTCAAACAACAATAACTCCTAAAGTAATAAACATTCAGTTGTGAATTTAATGTTGTATTGTAGCTTATCTCAAAAACTTTCGATTTAGTGAAAAAAAAATTAAAGGTTATCGGGCTACTTTTGCATTGATTTGCAACAGTTTCTTGATTTGCATAATTTTTTTACCCTTTTTTTCAAAAGTTAAGAAACCGTTAACACTTTGTTTTGGAATGTTGTTGATAGACAGTTTTATTGTCCGTCGAACAAGCCTATTTTTATCTCAGTAAGACCAAAACTTTAAGAGATATGAACGTTTTTGTTCACACGTAGAGAATAGGTCATCAAAAAAACAAAATGGCTGCGATATGGCGGGGTGGGGTATTGAGCCCTAGTATATAGTGTAATTGTGTATTAAAATAGTTGCTTTACATGTATTTAGATTATCGCTAGTTCATAACCAGACACTGTGTATAAAATATAAATAAATGTATATACAGCATACCGTATGAATGTGGCAATCTTTACATTGGAGAGACAAACCGACCGCTGAACACCAGGGTTAAGGAACACTGCACAGCTACTTAAAGGGCGGAGGTAACTAAGCCTATATGCTTCAGAAGCTATTACTTTTTGCAAATAATTGTACAGTCCATACGCGGGTGAAACAGCTCGTTAATAACAATTACTTACTCATTCATGATAGAACTGTTTATAGTGAACTATAACCAGAATACGAACCAAACAAATTGCCTCAACGACTTCATAAGTAGGTCGTATATCATAATTAGGACAATTGGCATAAACATACATCAGAGAATTAGTAGCAATCAAGATGGCTCTGGAGGATATTCGTTTACTTCCCTACTAATGACTCTTTTCGCTATTTCAAATTTTAATTGAAATTTAACACAATTACAGTGGAAAATTATTAAAGTTCTCTCTCTTTCGCCCTTCGGGTGTGTAGCACGAGCTCGTTTCTTGGCAGAGAGATAAATTTAAGAACATTTTCGACGGCGACATGTATTAGCAATGGAGGGGGGAGACTTCTGGGAGGTAATTTGAAACTCTTCGGCTTCAGTGCGTGATTTTTCAACTAATCTTGAGAACCAGGGATATTTTTCATTTCGTTCTTTTTTTCCGTCTAATTATTTGAGTATTCGTGTTTTCGGTTGGTGGTTTTAAGATTATTTTAACATTTGTTACAGTCTGGGAGGGCAGTCACCTATAAGGAGTAGAGTGAAGTAAAAATTCAATGGTGAAATCCATGACTATGTGATATACAGGATGAGTTATTTTTGATGATCAGTATGGGGATCTCGGAAACTAGCGGAGATAGAGCAATGGTTAAATTAGGAAAGATTTGCAGTTTTACAGGCCCAATTTAACACTTTCGGATTTTTGTAAAAAGTCATGGTTTACTAAATATTTTGAAAAAAACGAATTTCTGTCGATTTAGTCAAATCCCTCTAGGTCTGTGTTTTTGATTTTATAAAAAAGTGTAAATATCAAAATTTAAGGGAAGTGTATCCCGAATATGATTATCATGTCCTCGTTTGCGTGACAGCTCTCGTTTTCGAGATATGACACAAACTTATATTTTTTTTAATGGAAACTATAGTTGGCTATGACCTCATAAAATCGGATATTTCTAGAGCTTTTCAAAGATATAATACTCGATATAGTTATTCATAAAAATAACGGAGTTATGGATGCTTTTCTCTCTTATTTTCACTTTTAACGTAGTTAGCCATAAAATAGATTGATTTATTACTAACGATTTCAAAAAACATTGAACGATTTTTTTATTAGGTATAACGAAAAAACTAAATAAGTAAGTACTTACTAAAAACTTAAGAAATTAAAGTACATAATAATAGTTACAATGTATGTTCGAAAAGTCCACCATTGTTATTTAGACAAAAATTGCATCTTTTTAAGATTGACATTATCGCTTTCCTAACAGACCGCTTATCAATTTCTTCAATTGCTTGTAATACCGCCTCCATTAGGTCACCAACTGCCTCATACTTTCTTGTTTGTACTTTGTTTTTTAGCCCACCCCATAAATAGAAGTCTATAACTGCCAAATCGGGAGACCGGGCCATTCACGTGGGCCATTTCTTCCTATCCAAGAGATAGATATCTAAGTGTTGTCTTACTAATAACGAGTTATGAGCAGGTGCTCCATCATGTTGGAACCACTTAATTGCTAAACGAGTACTCAAATTCAAATTATGCAACATGGCTTGAAAAGTGTATTACAAGAAATACAAGTAGCGCTCCCCAGTAAGTGATTCGTCATAGATAAAAGGCCCCAGATACCACACCAAACATTAAAACCAAATTTTATCTGGGGTGGCCTTTTTTCTACATGGAAAGGGTTTTCTTTAGCACAGATATGCTCATTGTGTCTATTGAACATACCGCAGTTAGTAAATCTAGTTTCATCTGACTATAACACCTTTATTGGAAACGGTGGATTGCCAAGGCACATGTCTCTAAACCATGTACAAAAGAAAATACGTCGATGTTCGTCACCAGCATGCAAAGTTGGAAAAATTGAGAGTTTGTACGGGTGGAACTTGTGCGCTTTCAGTACCTTAACTACAGTTCGTTGAGTTGTGCCAGCATCTGCCGCAATTTCACGAGTTGATGTAAATGGTTTTGATTTAACATTGCCAAAACATTTATTTGAGCTGCTCACGTTGATTTGATTACGTTCCTTTGGTGGTTTAGTAAAAGATTTGCGTAAACTATCGTAAAGCCTCTTAAATGTACATAGAGCGACATAGATGACGATTAAAATATCTATGAAAGTATTCCTCAGCTGCACGAACTGAATTTTTATGACATATGATATAACATTCCACCATATTCAGTTTTCCTTCGTTATAATATTCCATTTTATCAAGAAAACTTGTCATTTTCGACTGCCAGTTCAGCACAACTAATGGAATTACTTTCAAATGAGGAAATTTCAAAGTGAAAACAATCTTTTTCATGGTTACCTACGTTAAAAGTGAAAATTAGAGAGAAAAGCATCCATAACTCCGTTATTTTTATGAATAACTATATCGATTATTATATCGCTGAAAAGCTCTAAAAATGTCAGATTTTTTGAGGTCATAGCCAACTATGGTTTCCATTCAAAAAAAGATAAGTTTGTGCCATATCTCGAAAACGAGATATGTCACCCAAACGAGGATATGACAATCATATTCGAG
Source organism: Octodonta nipae (assembly GCA_034190945.1). NCBI lineage: Eukaryota > Metazoa > Arthropoda > Insecta > Coleoptera > Chrysomelidae > Octodonta > Octodonta nipae. Next base: position 86,688,485 of record CM067223.1, on the reverse strand, counting down.
ATACAATTCCCTTCAATTTTGATATTTACACTTTTTTTATAAAATCAAAAACAAGGAAGCTAGAGGGATTTGACTAAATCGTTCTTTCAAAATATCTAGTAAGCCATGACTTTTTAGAAAAATCCGAAAGTGTCATTAAATTAGGCCAGTAAAACCGCAAATCTTTCCCAATTTAACCATTGCTCTATCTCCGCTAGTTTCCGAGATCCCCATACAGATTATCAAAAAAAAAACTCACCCTGTATAGTCATCGTAATCGAACACAATTTTCTTGAAACGAAACTTTCTTATCGGAAGCCATAACTTACACATGAGAAAATAGATAAGTATAGTAGTTAAGTGCTAAAATTGCATGTTTCCACACTTCGTTTGGCTCTCACTATACTTCTTTAATCCATAAATACTCATACAACATAGTTTTATGTGTAAAAGACAACGATCACTTTATAGATGGTGTAAAAAGTTTGAACGGATCTATTTTAGGTGGAGATTTTATACATCAAATAAGACAAAAATCTCTTATTCCACTATGGCCTATAGGCCTTACTAAGCTAGAAAATTCAAATACATGTTATGTAACTCGAAGTTTCCTTGGACTTCCATCGTTTTGAAGTGGTTCATCTCACAACGTTTCAATAGCTGTGTATCAGCTATCGTCATCAGGTGAATGATAGGAAATTCAGATCGTCGGTCGTATTTATAGAGCCCTCCGAATATTTTTAATTTGGACGCTGGGCTCGCTAATTATATTTTCGTTCGAGATTATATATGCTGTCTCTATGAATTTTCTTTTGTACCAGTGCTCTTCCTTGTGAATTGCTCTGGTCTGGTCCCAGTTGATATTATGGTGTTCGGTCCATGAGTGATTAGCTAGCCCAGACTTAGTTACCTCCGCCCTTTAAGTAGCTGTGCAGTGTTCCTTAACTCTGGTGTCCAGCGGTCGTTTTGTCTCTCCAATGTAAAGATTGCCACATTCACACGGTTACTTCCGCTGGGCTGTGTATGAGCCTCTTGTACCCAATTAGGATTACTTTGCGACTAGTAGCGGCAGTTATGTCGATTAACCGTACCATTTAAACAAAATGTAGCCTCGTCTTAAAACACCACATTTCTTATAAAATTATTATCACGGTTACAAATATCCATCATCGTTTCAAAAAATTGCAGGCGTCTATCGAAATCGTCTTCGGAGAGTTCTTGAACGAGGCGAATTTTGTATAGATAATATTTTTCTCGCCTTAATATCCTTCCTACTGAAAGACGGCTAATTCCATGCAATTGGCGAGGTCGCTAGTGGATAAGTGAGGACTTTCTTCCAAATATATAGCAACATTTTGAGCTACACCTTCATTACTTGCACTTTTTAACCGTCCACTTTTTGGTAAATTGTTAACTCTTCCACTTGTGTCGTACCATCGCAAAGTTTTCGTCACTTCTGGACGGGATATTTGTGTATTCAGATGAACAATGTTAAAAAGGCCACAAACTTCTTGATGCGTCCTATTCCTCTCCCCATACCCAATCATCATTAATATTTCTATTCTTTTTCTTTCACTTTCGGCCATTTTAAGATCAAATTAAAACAATATAATCTTTTTACGTTCAAATAAAAACAACTAATAACTTATTTTGACAACTACTGTCACTTCTGCAATGAATTTCATGGACTACTAAAGTTGATTCAGATTTAATTTGCGCCTGATTTAAACAAACACACGTGTATTCGACTATGGAACAAGCAGTGCTGTTGGCTGTGACGGTATAATGACACCGATTGGCCAATAGAAATACAAATCCTTACCCAGCAGTTTGTTTATGTCGGGCGTCAATGAAATCTAAACCGAGTTTAGCTACCATCGAATTTTTCCTTTCCTTACTTACTCTTCTGTTAATATCTCGGTAGGTATTGAAGTAAATATCAAACCCGATATTTTTGTATTCACAATAAAATTTTTCATCGAAACTAAAATACTATACAGGGTGTTTTATTGCAAATTAGGAAGTTAAAAATTGTAAAAAAATTTGGAAACAAATAGGCAATCTACTGCAGTATCCACTTTCCAAATTTAATTTTCATATCTCTAATAACTCCAGAGATATTTACTTGGTTCCACACATTTGCCCATCACTATATATCCTATGTTATTATTAATTGAATTTAGAGCATATGCTTCTGGAAGTAGCGTGCGATGTACATTATTAACGGACTTTAAAGCATATAATTCATATTACTTTAAGAGCATAAACAAAAAATATCGTTATCGACAGTACCATGTGTCAAAACATACTTTGAATTTCAAACCAAACGAAGAGTTAGTTTTTTGCGGCTTTGTCTCTATTTCTGTGTCAACTTTATTATATATTCGAAAATAAAAGTTTTTTTTTAAGTTTCTGTGTCATTAGTAATAGGTTTAACGTACTTGTGATAAAATGGTAAATTTGAACATTAAAGTACTAAAAGTCAGTGTTGCCATGCTTAAATTGTTGCAACCACCTTCTGTTTTTATGGTTAGTGAATAATGACATCAGTCTTCAGCACTGCTTTCATATACAGCAATTTCCTTTAAAGTGTGGTGTTATTTCCCAATAAACACTTGGACACTGCTTTCATATTGGAATATATTTTTGATATACAAAAGAAGAAGAAGAAGAAATGAGCTCCCCATGTTAACATGGTTCCGATCGAACCAGATATCTAAGAATGGTCCTATTAAAACTCTTATTTGTAAAGGTGGTCCTTAAATGAGCCGGATTTGTAGACATTATTTATGAAATTATATTTGGGTAGGTACTTCGTGAATTTAAACACTTATAATTAATTTTTAGGTAATTTAAATTAGGTACCTTTGTTGTCCACCGGTGTCATAGTAAAACCACAAACAAAATAGTTTGTATCTAGACGCCTGCCGGTTTTCGACCTACACCAGTGGGCGTATACACTTATCATATAACGTACTATCCAACGCTTGTACCAATTGAAGCCATAAACCTGCGAATTTTTAGATATCATGTTGTTTACATGTGGTCATCATTCGACTGTTGTTTGTTTGTGAATAAAGTGAAGTTACAGGTGTTTTTATAACGGTAAGTAAGTAAATTAGCGTTTTCTTGTCACCTAATAAGTAACTTGAAAGAAAGGTATAATTCTCCTAGTTAAATTTGTTATCCATAATATTTATTTTTCTCTAAATATATCCTGGTTCCACGGTGAAACCGGTAGGCATTTAGTTGCTTGTGGGACCGTACGGGGTACCAGAAAGACCTACCTGAAGACATAAAGACCGATAAACAACTGAATAGAGGTGAGTCTGATTGGTCCGTGAGCAAAGATAGCCTTGTGTTCCTGAACGACAGGAAATGAGTATATTTTCTTACAAACTACTGAGATTCATCTGAAACTGTCTACACTAAAAGAAAACAAAAAGTTACTACTCTAAAAGAAATACGTCGAAAAATTAGACCTGTTGAAATCTGTATACGAAATAAACTCAAAATCAAAAAATGGTGGTATGGGTTGACGACGATTAAAATATCTATGAAAGTATTCCTAAGCTGTAATAACTGAATTTTTATGACATATGATGTAACATTCCACCATATTCAGTTTTCCTTCGTTAGAATTTTCCATTTTATCACGAAAACTTGCCAATTTCGACTGTCAGTTCAGCACTAGTAATGGAATTACTCTCAAATGAGGAAACGTCAAAGTGAAAACAATCTTTTTCATGGCTACCTACGTTAAAAGTGAAAATAAGAGAGAAAAGCATCCATAACTCCGTTATTTTTATGAATAACTATATCGAGTATTATATCGTTGAAAAACTCCAAAAATGTTCAAATTTTTGAAGTCAGAGCCAACTATGGTTTCCATTCAAAAAAAGATAAGTTTGTGTCATATCTCGAAAACGAGAGCTGTCACTCACACGATGACATGGCAGTCATATTCGGGATACAATTCCTTTCAATTTTGAAATTTACACTTTTTTATAAAATCAAAAACAGAGGAGCTAGAGGGATTTGGCTAAATCGACAGAATTTCGTTTTTTTTCAAAATATCTAGTAAGCCATGACTTTTTACAAAAAACCGAAAGTGTCATTAAATTGGGTCAGTAAAACTGCAAATCTTTCCCAATTTAACCATTGCTCTATCTCCGCTAGTTTCCGAGATCACCGTACTGATCATCAAAATAAAACTCACCCTGTATAAAAAACCAAATAGCTTAAACAAGAATACTTAGGAGATGAAAAGTAAACTAAGTCGATTTGTACATTCTTTTAATATTACTTATAAACTAGGGAGTTGCATGGGAACACTCACTGTACAACTAATTCTCTTTATCCTTCATTGTCCCAGCTCTTCAGCTCTAACAAATACACTTCAAGTCTGTTTACATCTTCCCATTAAGAGCAACCGAAATTAATCCAAATCTTTTAAGTTATCAGTGCCTAAAAAAGTTAAATAGAAGTTTGTAGGTCATCATCGACAGATTCGATTGATTAACTGAAGGATTTAATTCTTCATCCACGATTTTTTATTGTTCAGTTAAAAGTGCAATCTAATACCCGAGAATAGCCTGCTTCGTCATTTATATTCTGCAATCAAAAATTTTATAATTGAAGTAAATGTTTAATTAAGCCAATGAATTTTTATGGAGTTCGCTTTTAAATTTTAATGCAGATTGTAGATGGTCGACCACCGCCCGTTTCCAATTAATTCTCAAATAAATTTAGTACGTGACGCAGTTAATGTTGCTGTCGTAATGTGTTTTATTTTGAGTAAATAACAAGTTTTACTATTGGAGAGCCTTAATGCATTCTGAAAATACAAGAATTCTAACAATTTTTACGAATTTATGAACAAAACCAGTAGCTTACACAAGAGACACCTTATTGAGACACTCTTTATAATAATTCCACTTCTTAATATATTTCAACCAATGTGTATATGCTTGTGGACTACCCATTACAACATTTTATATTCCAAGCATTCTAAGTATGCGGCTGTCTATGGGCAACCCTATAAAAATTTTTGTTTCTATTTTCAATAATTTAATTCCGCCGTATATATCAACCATCAAATACATGCAACCACTCGTAATAACTAAAATTCTTCTCCACCCTATAATACAATCGACATATCTTTCTAGGCAACTGCTTATGGGCCACCATATATGGCACCTATATATAAATAGGCGAAACCAAAACCTCGGTTAAAAATATATAATGTTTAACGTACTTTGATTGTCCTTACGAACCATATGAGCTCCTGGACTATAGTGCATGACTAATTAATGGAAATTTATTGAAAATTTATCAAAATAATTACTTGCGAGATAAGCTCATTCTACGGGTGGATTTAATCCGTTTTTTCAGTTGAATAAAGCCACAGAACGTTGACAAAAACACACTTGAAAATAGAAAGGTTTTGAAATCTAGGCAACTAATCATGCAGCAAATATGAATTAATGTAAAGCACTTAGTTTCCAGTTTATTTTGAGACTGTAAAGCCTTTGACCTCAGAAACAATGGTGAAATATATCGATCCGCTGTTGCATCAATTATAGGTCGCCATTAAAACTGTTTTTAGGAATTAATGTTTATTTCACGTGCACGGATAGGAGGAAGATAACGAATTTATTTATACCTGGTGACAGACAAGTTGACCTGTTTCTGGAAGTTGGTTTTCTTGAGGTCATTTGCGATAACCTGCAAGAGCTGGTAGTTGAAGTAAATGGCTTTGCCAATAATATAGTTTTTAAAATTGCTTAAAAACAACAAACACTTAGTTAAATTTTCACTTTTGTATTTCTTTTTAATTTGACATATGTTTCGCCAAGTCTCTGGCCTCATCAGAAGTTGGTTGTTTGTTGTTTTTAAGTAAACTTAAAAATTGATTTTCATCAAGTGAACAGTGAAACAAACATCAACATAGTAACTGCTTAAAGGAAAGACGGTTTATTAATTTTCAACCCACAAAAAGCCAAATGACAGTTTCAACATTCCTGTACAACCCCGTCAATTTTTTTGAGATTATTTCATTGTGAAGCCTTTGTTGTTGCGTCTTAAAAGAATAAAATAATTAACAATACATCTATTCAGTACCACAATAGGTATTTATACTATTGTCAAATATCAACATGTCATTCAGAATAGAAAGTGTGGCCTCTCTATCTAGGCTTTTCACTGTATGTATGCATTCCAAGCTAACTCTAGGAAATAGATCCCCTTAGCCGTAAAAATGAAGCATAAAACCATCGATGTCGTAGAGAAGTTTCTTTTAGTAGTTAGTTTGATGTTTTTTACTCTCTCGACTATTTGTTGCTAAATTATTTAAACAAACAACTTTCATGATCAAATTCGACGTCCTAGATTTCCTTGTTTTAGTACTTTATTTGATGTTTCTTACACTCTCGGTTTTATTTATTGCGAAATTATTTAAACAAATTCCCGCCCCGCCCTTCAATAATGTTTATGTGACTCCTTAGATCTAATGGAATGGTTCTAAATAACTGCCATGATCAAACTCGACTTCCTAGAGTACTTCGTTTTAGTACTTTGTTTCATGCTTTTTTAATCTCTCGGCTTAATTTGTTGCTAAATTATTTAAACAAACTTTCTTTTAATAAAATTTAAATCGTTTCTTAGATCTAAAGAAAAGATTCTAAAGAACTGTCATAATAAAATTCGACGTCCTAGAGTACTTTGTTTTAGTACTTTGTTTGATGTTTTTAGTCTCTTGGGTTGATTTCTTGCTAAATTATTTAACCAAAAATTTCCACTAAAGGTCTTCAATTGTCACTAAACAAAACAAAAATAAAGAAAATCGGTTTGGAGGCAGTAGAGAAAATGGTATCTAACCACTATGTTTTCGCCTATTTATATACAGTGATGGGCAAATGTGTGGAACCAAGCAAATATCTCTGGAATTATTAGAGATATCAAAAGGAAATTTGGAAGGTAGACACTGCAGTAGATTGCCTATTTATTTCCAAATTTTTGTACAATTTTGAACTACTTGTTTTACCGGAAGTAATGTCGATTTTAAAATTTGCAATGACACACCCTGTATAGTATTTTAGTTTCTGATGAAACATTTTATTGCGAATACAAAAATATCGGGTTTGATATTATTTCCATCAATACCTACCGAGATATTAACAGAAAATGAAAAATATAATATCCATTAGAGAAATACATTTTCATAATTATTAACTAAATGTAAGTGATTTTCAAAACATTGAAACTTAACTTAATGTTTTACATGTTGAAACTGAGCACCGTTTACTTCTTGACAATAAGCAAATCGGTTTTTAAATCCTCCAGTAACATTAGCTATTACTTCTGGTGTAATTCTCTGGATGTCTTGAGTTATTCTTGCAGCTAATTCTTGCAAATTATTTGGTCTATCAACATAAACCTTAGACTTTAAGTAACCCCACAGAAAATAGTCTAGTGGATTAAGGTCGGGACTTGGTGCAGGCCATTCATAAGTACCCATTTCAATCCATCTGTGATGAAATGTTCTATCTAAATGATCTCGAACAATGCGAGCGTAATGGGTGGTGCTCCATTCTGCTGAAACCAGATATTATTTGGTAATTGTCCATTTACCTCCAAGGCCGGAAAAAACTTGTGTCTCCAAGAGCTGTGAATACCTATCTCCGTTTAAAGTTTCTTGTACGATTCTGTTGTTATAAATGCGGGCCCAAACGTTCAATTTTTGGGGATGTTGTGTATAAGCCTCTTGAACCCAATTGGGATTACTTTGCGACCAGTAGCGGCAGTTATGTCGATTAACCGTACCATTTAAACCAAATGTAGCCTCGTCTGTAAACACGACATTTTTTTTATTTATTTATAAAATCATTATCAATAAATCAAATTTTCATTTTGCAATCCACATCAATAAATATAAAGCCATTGACAACAAAGTCAGAATAGACTTTGAAACGTTTGGTATTCCTGCAATATACGTAGTTTTATTTCTATTCTGGTGTTATTCCCAAAAAAAAACATAAAAGTAATCATTATCACGGTTACAAATATCCATCATCGTTTCACAACATTGCAAACGTCTGTCGAAATCGTCTTTGGAGAGTTCTTGAACGAGGCAAATTTTGTATGGTTGATATATTTCTCGTCTTAATATCCTTCCTACTGAACGACGGCTAATTCCATGCATATTGGCGAGGTCGGTAGTGGATAAGTGAGGATTTTCTTCCAAAGATATAGCAACATTTTGAGCTACACCTTCCTTACTTGCACTTTTTAACAGTCCGCTTTTTGGTAAATTGCTGTTCCACTTGTGTAGTACCTTCGCAAAGTTTTCGTCACTACTGAACGGGATATTTGTGTATTCGGATGAACAATGTTAAAAAGGCCACAAACTTCTTGATGCGTCCTTTTCCTTTCCCCATACCCAATCATTATTAATATTTCTATTTTTTCTCTTTGACTTAATTCGGTCATTTTACCATCAAATTAAAACAATACAATCTTTTTACGTTCAAATAAAATAACTAATAACTTATTTTAACAACTACTGTCACTTCTGCAGTGAATTTCATGGACTACTAAACTTGATTCAGATTTAATTTGCGCCTGATTTAAACAAACGCACGTGTATTCGACTATGGAACAAGCTGTGCTGTTGGCTGTGACGTTATAATGCCACCGATTGGCCAACAGAAATACAAATCCTTACCGACCGGTTTGTTTATATCGGGTGTAAATGAAATCTGAACCGAGTTTAGCTAGCATCGAATTTTTCCTTTCCTTAGTTACTATTCTGTTAATATCTCGGTAGGTATTGAAGTAAACAATATCAAACCCGATATTTTTGTATTCGCAATAAAATGTTTCATCAGAAACTAAAATACTATACAGGGTCTTTCATTGCAAATTTTCAAATCGACATTACTTTCGGTAAAACAGGAAGTTCAAAATTGTTTAAAAATTTGGAAACAAATAGGCAATCTACTGCAGTATCCACCTTCCAAATTTCATTTTTATATCTCTAATAATTCCAGAGATATTTACTTGATTCCACACATTGGCCCATCACTGATAGATATTTACATAAAGATGTTGATTTTGTACAAAATGTCAGTAGTTCGGTTATTGTTTCAACTAAGATTTAAGTATATTGTTAATAAAGAAGAGCCCTTTTCTAATACTTGTTTTAATACAGTCTTTTGGAGACAGAAACTTTATTGTAGATGTTCATTATGTCAAATTTTTTACAAAAGAATTACACCTCGAAGAGAGTATTCAATATCTCTGACAGGTGAAGTAACCTGAAAATTTCATCGTGACATTCTAACTTAGGAGTTAGGGAACAACAGCAATTACATGGAACGGCTCCAGGTTCGCTACCTCTGTGCGCTAGATATAGTCTTTAAATCTCGGGTCTATAAATTTACCGATATGTTTCAAATACATAAATTAGTGTTCGAGAGAACATTCCCCTGTGGTAGCGCAACTGATGAAGGTTCCCTGATCAGAAACAATATATTATATTTATTGTGTAAAGAATGACACCTCGAAAAGAGTATCGGTATGTCAGACTATCATTTAAAAATTCCATATTACGCTCTCGAGGTTAATCAAAAAACCCCAATTCTTTCACTCAACAGAACAGAAATGTCTAAGTGAATTGAGTAATTAGTTCGCCAAACTAATTAGTTATAGAAAATGGAGTGTCTGGTTTATCTCTTACTCGGATCAATCATGGCGGGAGAGATATTCTCGTTATTTCCCCGAATGGAGCTTCGCCCGCCTTCTTTCGCCGCTCAATCTTAGAGCCAGGTAACGCTTCTAATTCATTGTTTAACTTCAATTACGGTAAGAACTCGAGCAATATCGTCGGAAATAATTGAACCAGCCTACGTAGGAATCGCTGCAATATTTTCCACCAATTTCTACAATTTCCATCATTAAATTTCGACGTTCGCCGGTGTGCCAGAGTATTTTCTCAAGTCTTTAACGTTTTCGCGAAAAACGCGAGGATTTGGCTAATTGTGCGAACGGTGCCGAACCGTTATTAAAACATGAATTCTTGTCTACGTAACTTCTGAATTCAGGTTGTCTCTTTTCCTCCGTTTTATTACGCAGCCAGTGAGCAGCGGGTGAAACTCGCGTTGAGCTTCATGAGGCGGAACGATACTGGATTCCTGTCGCATTGAAGGGAATACATTTTTAATTTTCCGAATTAAATTTCGCGACAGCCTTGTCGAGCCTGTACAAATATTGTGTGACGGAACTTTTTAAAAACGAATTATATGCAGATACATTTCAAGTTATTTTGCTGATAAGCTTGAAGCTGATCACCTTTCACGGTTTCGAGGATTTTTGCGATCTTGAAATAAGAACTTAAAAAATTTCCTACGCATGCATCAACTTGGGAGAAAAGGCGGTTTTATATTTGTCTAACGTGTCATGTAGTAATACCTACCCTCTGACGCGAGAGTTAGTATGTATTTTGAAGAAAATAATTCCCAGTTTGTATTTAGGAAAAATTGCTCTACAACACAAGCAATTGTGAGTGGAGTGGTTGAAAGCCTTGAGAAAGGTATCCATACAGCGATAAATTTGTGTGATCTTTCCAAAGCCTTTGACTGTGTCTCGCATAACATTTTACTAACAAAACTTAATTACTACGAAGTTAGAGGATCTTCATTATCCATATTTAAAACTTACTTGACAAATCTCTTTCAAGCCTTCACTTATAATGATTCTACGTCTGAATTTAGATCTATAGAACACGGTGTCCCTCAAGGTTCCGTCCTTGGACTCATACTGTTCATCATTTACATCAATGATTTGCCAGATTTTATTCGTCCCAATAAATCTGTGATATTTGCAGACGATACGAGATTTGTGTATTCTGACACCAATTTAGGTAAGCTCACTAAACTATCGGACGATGTAGAAGCAAAATCTGAAAATGGTTCAGTACTAATAAACTTAAACTTAACAAGGAAAAAACACAAAGTCTTATGTTTTCAACCACTTCTAATACTGATACAGCTAGAGTTAAGTTACTAGGTATCTATTTAGATAGCACCTTATTTTGGAATGTTCACATAGACTACTTAAAAAGTAGATTATCGAGTTCGCTTTTTCTACTTCGACACCTTCTCACTATTTCACTCACATATAAATTATGGAATTATGATCTAGGGAAATTCGTCAAATGCTGTTCTGATATTCAGGTTACAAAAAAGAGCAGTGAGAATACTGGCTAAAGCTGGAGTTCGTGAGTCGTAATAACCTTTATTTCAGAGATTCCCCATGTTGCCATACCCTTCCCTTTATTTGTTTCACGTGCTCCTAGAGATACAAAAGAACATCAATGATTTGGCTAAACAGCCTGATGGACATCAATATCGTACAAGAAATATTCGAACAACCCGTTTTCGATTAAATAAGACATTGAAAAAGCTGCAAAACTACAATGCTTACAATATCTTGCCAGAAGAATTAAAAGTTTTGAGCTTAAATAAATTTAGAAAGAGTTTGAAGAACTACCTACTAAAGTTTTGTTTTTACTCAGTTGGTAATTACATGAACCACAAAATGTGCTCCCCGAATTTTAGTATCTAATTTTTAATTGTTTGTATCTGTTCTTATTTTTAACATTTATTTCATATTTGTATTATTTTTAATTGCGATTTTTGTTCTCACTAAGACTGTATTTTTGACTTGCTACAAACATTGTTTAATGTGTGCCGTAGTCAAATAATCTGACATTATACTGAATCAATATGCTAGCAGCTTCAAAAGAGGTTAGGTTAATTCCCAACGTTTCTCCAAAAGCTGTCTGTTTTTTATTCAGATTGAAGAACAGATCCAATTTTTGGTTTTGGCTAGAATAAACTACATCCTTTATTCGTTGTCAAAATCAATCAAATCAAATTTTGAACTGTCCGGAAAATATCTAAGTACTTAAAATTTATTATAATTAACTAAATACACTAATGGCTTAAACACAAATCATTTAACTCTGAAAACCTCACAGCCATAGGGATAATACTTAAATATTGAGTACGTCAGTTTCCAACAAGATTTTTCATTTTGCAATTTACATCAATAAATATAAAGCCATTGACAACGAAGTCAGAATAGACTTTGAAACGTTTGGTATTCCTGCAATATACGTAGTTTTATTTCTGTGGTGTTATTCCCCAAAGAAAAATAAAAATAATCAAGAACATGCCACAATCAACGTTTAGAAGACAAGATCATAACACACGTAAGAGAGGCTCAAAACCAGATGAACCTTAAAACACCCTGCTCAAAACTGAATTGAGGATGCGTCAGTCAAGTGATGTCTGTAGCTCTAGACAAAAACAGATACGTCCACATTGTTTCCATTTTCTATTATCCAGAATTACGATTCCACTTGTAAAGGCTTTAGAGAATAGACTTCTGGACAACGTACAACAATTTATAGAACTGGAAAATGAATTACTCAAGGATTATTTAAAGCTGTACTAAGTTTTTTAGTTATTACGTCGGTCATAACAAGAAACAATGTTTTGAGTACCAGATTGCTATCACTGAGTAATTACATACTCAACGGTACATATAAAACATCGTAAAAATACAAAATATCTCCATGTTATCAACATTATATTAAATTTTTTTCTTTAAAACTTTTGTAGTTTTTTAAATTGGGTCAGAATTTAAAAGTGAATGTTTTTCTTTACTCATTAATAGATACAAATATATGCAGTGATGGGCAAATGTGTGGAACGAACTAAATATCTCTGGAATTATTAGAGTTATCAAAATGAAATTTGGAAGGTGGATACTGCAGTAGATTGCCTATTTGCTTCCAAAATTTTTTATACTTTTCAACTTCCTGTTTTACCGGAAGTAATGTCGATTTTAAAATTTGCAATGCAACACCCTGTATAGTATTTTAGTTTTTGATGAAGCATTTTATTGCGAATACAAAATATCGGGTTTGATATTGTTTACTTCAATACCTACAGAGATATTAATAGAAAACTAATTAAGGAAAGGAAAAATTCGATGGTAGCTAAACTCGGTTCAGATTTTATTTACGCCCGATATAAACAAACCGCTTGGTAAGTATTTGTATTTCTGTTGGCCAATCGGTGGCATTATACCGTCACAGCAAATAGCACTGCTTGTTTCTTAGTCGTTTTGTGTTTAAATCAGGCGCAAATTAAATCTGAACCATGTTTAGTGGTCCATGAAATTCATTGCAGAAGTTACAGTAGTTGTCAAAATAAGTTATTAGTTTTTTTTTATTTGAACGTAAAAAGATTGTATTTTTTTAATTTGATCGTAAAATGGTCGAATTAAGTGAAAGAGAAAAAATAGAAATATTAATGATGATTGGGTATGGGGAGAGGAAAAGGACGCATCAAGTAGTTTGTGACCTTTTTAACATTGTTCATCCGAATACAAAAATTTCTCGATCAGTAGTGACGAAAACTTTGCGAAGGTACGACACAAGTGGAACAGTTAGCAATTTAACAAAAAGTGGACGGTTAAAAAGTGCAAGTAATGAAGGTGTAGCTTATGTTGCTATATCTTTGGAAGAAAATCCTCACTTATCCACTACCGACCTCGCCAATATGCATGGATTTAACCATTGTTCAGTAGGAAGGATATTTAGACGAGAAAAATATCATCCATACAAAATTCGTCTCGTTCAAGAACTCTCCGAAGACGATATCGACAGACGTTTGCAATTTTGTGAAACGATGATGGATATTTGTAACAGTAATAATAATTTTATAAGAAATGTGGTGTTTTCAGACGAGGCTACATTTTGTTTAAATGGTACGGTTAATCGACATAACTGCCGCTACTGGTCTCAAAGTAATCCTAATTGGGTACAAGAGGCTCATACACAACATCCCCAAAAATTGACCGTTTGGGCCGGCATTTATAACAACAGAATCGTGGGACCCTTCTTCCCACAAGAAACTTTAAACGGAGATAGGTATTTACAGCTCTTGGAGACACAAGTTATTCCGGTATTGGAGGTAAATGGACAATTACCAAACAATATCTGGTTTCAGCAGGATGGAGCACCACCGCATTACGCTCGCATTGTTCGAGATAATTTAGATAGGACATTTCATCACAGCTGGATTGGAAGAAGGGGTACTTATGAATGGTCTGCACTAAGTCCCGACCTTAATCCACTAGACTATTTTCTGTGGGGTTCTTAAAGTCCAAGGTTTATGTTGATAGACCAAATAATTTGCAAGAATTAGCTGCAAGAGTAACTCAAGACATCCAGAGAATTACACCAGAAGTAATAGGTAATGTTACTAGAGAATTTAAAAAGCGACTTGCTTATTGTCAAGAAGCAAACGGTGCTCAGTTTGAACATCTAATACATTAAGTTTAGTTAAGTTAAGTTACAATGTTTTGAAAATCACTTAGATTTAATTAATAATTATGTATTTCTTTAATGGATATTAGATTTTTCCTTTCCTTAGTTACTTTTCTGTTAATATCTCGGTAGGTATTGAAGTAAACAATATCAAACCCGATATTTTTCTATTCGCAATAAAATGTTTCATCAGAAACTAAAATACTGTACAGGGTGTTTCATTGCAAATTTTAAAATCGACATTACTTCCGGTAAAACAGGAAGTTCAAAATGTAAAAAAATTGGAAACAAATAGACAGTCTACTGCAGTATCCACCTTCCAAATTTCATTTTGATATCTCTAATAATTCCAGAGATATTTACTTAGTTCCACACATTTGCCCATCACTGTATATTTTTGCTTTCTCAAAAATGTCTCGGCACAGTTGAATTTTTGAATTGAAAAATTTAGTTCAGTGACTAAAATATTTGCATTTTTTAATTAGAAAGTTTTAGAGTTATCTAGGTAAATAAACAGTGTTCCAATTTGAGGTTAATTTTTATGTTTGCCACCATTTATATTTTTTGTACTAGAATATCATATGTTATTTGACAGGTGACAAGTAGGATTATAGTTTATTATTAAAAATTATTTTAAATTTGGTGATAGTTGTGCAGAAGTTGGAAGAAAATTTAGTACAGAATGGAATAGAAAATTGTCCGTCAAATGTTACCATTGGAAAAATTGTCCAAAAATTTTAGGAAACTGATTCAGTAAAATGAATCAAGCAAAACATATCATTGTAGTGGACGTTCAGAAGAAAATATTGCAGCTGTTACTACTGGTGTTGTTGAACTACCAAACACATTAATTCGTCATTGGGCACAGCAATTGAATATTCCAAAAACCACTTTATTAAGAATAATTTTGCACAAAGATCTTCATTTAAAGGCTTACCAGATTCAGATAACGCAAGAAATAAAGCCAACAGACTTTGGTGTACGTCGTCAATTCGTTAATTGGGCCATACAAGAGAAACTTGAAAATGTGAATTTTTTCAACAAAATCATCTTCAGTGATGAAGCACATTTTGAATCGGGTGGATTTGTTAACAAGCACAATTGAATCTGGGGTGAAGCAAATCCACGAGAAAAACTTTTGGTAACTTTTTGGTGTGGTTTTTGGGCTGGCGGAGTGATTGGTCCATCCTTTTTTGAAAATGACAATGGAAATGCTGTTACTGTGAACGATGAATACTAACTTTTAGTGGGATGATGTGCAGAATGTGTGGTTCCAACAGGACGGTGCAATATGTCATTCAGCAGCAGAAACAATCAATCTTTTGAAACAGAAATTTGGTAATCGAATAATTGCTCGAAGAGAAAACATTAATTGCCCCCTAGATCTCGCGATCTAACACCTCTAGATTTTTTCCTATGGAGCTATTTGAAAGAAAAGGTCTATGCCAACGATCCACAAACAACTGATGACCTAACGGACAACATTATTGAGAGTTTTCAAGTAATTGAACTGCATTTATACCAGAAAGTTATCGAAAACTTTGGCAAAAGATTAAAAGCTTGTAGTACAGCAGCAGGTGGTGACTTACAAGATATTGTTTTCCATTACGAAACCGAAACAATTCTACTATCATTTGAAATAAAAGATTTGATCATTCTCAAATTATTTGTGTATTTTATTAAAAATTTAAAAATTTACCTCAAATTGGAACACCCTTTATAGAAATTTCATTTTCCCCTTCTCATTTAAAAAATCCCTAGAACTAGGGAAAAAATCTCAAATCTGGCATCACAGCCCGAGTCTATAGATTGAAAACGTGCCTACAGTATGCTAAAATTTGCGAACAGAGCAGAAATTCTACAGCAGTTACTAACGTCTCCAATCAAAGCTGATGAAATACATTACCACCATTACATCGAACTACCCTAACAACATGACTTTAAGTGTAGGACGATCGATCTACCGAATACTAAATGGCCATTATTACGGTTACATTTTCATAATATCGCTACGCCGTAAATGTCTGCAGAGGCTCAGAATGGAATGGGAGGTAGAAGCATTGTTCGCTGCTATTGGCATGAAAAGCTAAATGCAAACACACAAGCTCTCCTGGAAAATTCATTATTAAGATGAATACTGTAGAGAAAGTAAAACAAAAGATTTAATATCGCCATGTGAGCACACACACACAGAAGCGTTTTCAACTCGTTGGACATAATTCATTAACCTGTATGAGTGTATTAAGGCATTTCCGGCGACATTGTTGCGAAGTCTATAATTACCAGGTTTAATTTCATTAATTGATTTGAAAGTGGAGCGCAGGTTCCGTAGTTTGCTGAAATTATAACTTGATATCAGGAATAATTGGATATTTCATAATTTATTGTGAAATATTAGCAGGAATTTTGGAAAATTTTGAGCTGATACAGGTTGTCAAGGCGTTTAATGGACATGTTATATTTTCTCCAGTTTCATAGATACGTGAATAAAAATTTGATATGGGTATTGAATATTTGAACTCAGATTTTGCAGTGTAGGTACAGAACTTAACAATAAAATTCAAAAGTTGATTGACTCAGATCTTAAACTACCTCCATTCAATTCTAAAACTATTTATCTCCACCCAACAAACCAAATAGAAATTAATAATATTATGCAAAATCTTAAGCTTAAATCTGCTGAAGTTGACTAAATAAACGCACAAACTCTTAAAAAACTATCACACCTCATAGCAGAACCACTTGTTCACATTTTTAACCAATGTTTGACCAAATCTGTTTGGCCTGACGAACTAAAAAAAGTTGAAGTTTGTCCGATTCCCAAATCTAAAGATAAACACACTATTAAATTATAGACCAATATCGCTTATTTCTAATCTGGCAGAAATTTTGGAAAAAGCACTTCATAAAAGATTCGTGGACTTTATTACAAACAGTAAGTTCCCATCAAAAGTTCAATATGGTTTCCGTAAGGATCTAGGTACCAAAGATGCCTTAAACTATATGACGAATCTAATATATAGTAAACTGGACGAAAGTTGCCGTATCGTCATTACATTTCTTGATTTAGCTAAAGCATTCGACACTGTTGACCAGATTCTACTCGATAAACTGTATAACTATGGAATATGAGGAACTGCATATGACTTGACTAGCTACTCAAATGATAGGTCTCAGAGAGTAAATGGATGTCTGAGTGAATACATTAAGGTAAAAACTGGTGTATCCCAAAGAACAATTCTGGGTCCACTATTGTTTATCCTATATGTTAATGATTTCCTTATAGATTTACCTGATGATCCTATTGTTTCATTTGCTATGTCTGTTATCTCTATTGGTGAATTCTGGTGTGAAATATTTAGTGTTGTTATTTTATACATTTTCTAGTATTATGGCTACAGATACACTAAAAACGATTTACTATGCTCTATTCCATAGCGTGATTAGCAGCTATATGTTGTTATTGCATGTGATACAACTACACAGAATGTATAAAACTGTCAGCCGTAAAAATATTGGAACTAGAGCCATAATACTTTTCAACCGATTACCAAAAAAATGTATATAAGACAAAATCAGCAAAAAATAAACTTAAAAAATGGATTACAGCAATTGTATAAGTTGTTAAATATAAGATTTTATTATATAAGATTGTATAACTAGTTAAATATAAGATTTTTGTAATTAATGAAACTATCTTCTGTACAATTTCAATAATTTTAAGAATAGTTCATAAGTAAGAAAGGACCGAATATTTTAAATTAATCTAATATTAAATATACAACTTCAGACTAACATAAAACATACAAGTTTATTGCTTATTAGTTTTAATAGTAATTTTAAATTATATGACTTTTTTCTCTTAATTATTTCCCTGTTATGACGTTTTACCATTTTTCTTTTTTGTAGTTAGTTTTAAGTTAGCTATTAAGTAGAGGTGTCATTCCTTTGTACGCAAGACAATATATATTATATATTATATATAACATATATTGTTTCTGGTTAGGGAACCTTCATCAGTTGTGCTTCCCACAATTGAATGTCCTCTCGAACACTTCTTTATGTATTTGATACATTTCGTTAAATTTGAAGACGCGAGATGTAAGACCGGCATCTAGGATTTCGAGAGAATTGTACGCAAAGGAATGACACCTCGAAGAGAGTATTCAATATCTCTGACAGGTGAAGTAACCTGAAAATTTTATCGGACATTCTGTCCTAGGAGTTAAGGGAGAACAGCAATTACACGGAACGGCTCCAGATTCGGAACCTCTGTGTGCTAATTCTCTCGAAAATCCTAGATGTCGGTGTTACATCTCGCGTCTTCAAAATTAAGTAGAGTGTCAGTTCTATGCACAGGTAACCAGTTTGCCCCTGTAGAAACATTACCAGTAAATCCCGTACTGTAAATGTATTTTCTGGGTATAAATAAATAAATAAATAATTAAATAAATAAAATAAGTAGAAATGACAAAAATTTCAATTTCAAATGAAGCACCCTGTATTTTATAGCTTTTGTAGAATCTACGGTGAATTTCAATACAACTTTATTAGAAATATAAGTTTGAAGGGCCCTAGTTGACACAAAAAAAGTCTATTTTTTCAAAGCCAGGTGATTCTTCGTTAAAAAAAGAGGGTGTGCTAACAACTACTTAACTGAATTAAACGGTGGTTATTAAAGATAAATTATCAGTAGGCATTTTTGAAATAAACACTATTTAGTAATCATTTGGCGTTAAGGCATACTTATATCCCAAGCATTTGTCATGTCACGTTTAATCTAAATGCAAAGAGGTTTTCTATCTGTAGGTATAAAGGTTCTGTTGTTTCCTGGTAGGCATCAATTATTGTCTTCTAAATGTTATTTGTGGCATATTTCTTTATTATTTTTGTTTTCTTGGGAAATAACAGCACAATTGGAATAAAAAACAGTATATTGAAAGAAAAACCAAACGCTTCAAAGTCGATTCTGACTTCGTTGTCAATGATTTTAAAATATATATTGAAAATGTAGATTGCAAATTGAAATTTTGATTTATAACATTTAAGTTGACATAAGAAAAATTTTGTTGTTTTTAAATATACAGGTAGCACAAAAATTCTAAAGATCTTGTATTAAGTTAAACAACTTTCAACTTCAAAGAATTTGAAAGTGTTGTCTTTAGAATTTATAAGTGGCGTTCCTAGGTACGAGTTTGTTATAAGATAGCGCATTCGCCAAAAATTAATTCTTTGATCGCATTTTTGGTGAATGCGCTATATCTTTTAACAAAGTCTTACGTAGAATTATCTTCTGTCCTGCTGAAAGTAAAGCCTCCATAAAAAAACAAGATGCTACTTAGTTAAGAATTGTTCAATTTCTTATTGTTAATATTCCAAATGTCTGGCACCTGATTATTTTTGTCTTTTGTTATGAAAAATACACACATTCTATCTGGTATATATGTATATATATTTTTAGAGGATTCCGCGGATATACTTATTAGGTTTAGGGTAAAAAGCGCATCTAAATGTGTGAAATACTCGACGTTTCGGCTCTTGATCTAGAGTTATTATCAAGAATTTGAGATCTTGATAATGGTCAAAAGGCAGGAGCAGAAACGTCGAGTATTTCACAAATCTATGCACGGTTCCCATTTGGAACGTAGCCTAATTCACATATATATTTACCCCATAGAAATTGACTATATTTATATAAACTTTAACGGAAATAAATGGCAGCGACTAACGCCCTTTAAGTTTGCGGAATATCTAAAAAATGTATCTAAGCTTTCACAACCTTCTTGTGGTAAGAAATGCTTGCTTGACAACCTTTAGAAGCTTTCGTATTCCAATTGCATAAAGATCGTCGAAATCTTATTGATTTTATTTGTACAAATCGGATAGTTGCGGAATCGCATTTAAGGTTTTGAAGATGTTCTCTATACCTTCCACATAATGTCAATGTGAGTCTTATTTTTATGTTTACGTTTACGAGATAAATGTAAGATCAGTATTTTTTCAAGTGATGTCTGGTTATTATTAGTCAGTTTCTTTTTTGAAAGAAATAAAATGTGAATTAGATATTAATTTTCAAAAGATTAGCTATTGAAATACGAAATCTTTGAATAATTTAACCATTATTCGTATCTCCTGTATACAGGATGTTAGTATACTAAACATCATGTCTACTTACAGCCTTTATACTGCTGCAGACATTTCAACCAGTATATTCGTACCCTGTACACTAGATACACTCTTATATCCAGAATATATTCTTTGCACATACTTCTTGTACACTAAAACTATGTATACTTTTGCACCCTGTATACTGGCACTCTGGTCACTAACATCCTGTATATGACAAAATAAGGGTGTGCTCAATGTGTAGAATGTTCTCTCATTTATCATTTTTCCCACGATTTTCAAAATTTTCTCACGACTAACTCACCATAGAATATTCATTAATCTCAAAAATATTTAAACAGAGATCACCAGAAAACACCTCTTTTAAACCAGCCTGTTACTGACTAATCTTACTACCCAACTCTTATACATAAAAACTTGCCAACCTTATATACTTATATCCTTCATAATTACACAATAAAACCTGCAATAGATGCTTCACCTCGTATGTATTATGTATTCTTGCACCCTGTTTACTGCCACAGATATTTCACCCTGTATGTGGACACCCTTGATACTAACACAGTTGTATATTATACAGGGTGTAAATAGTTTGACTGCATATATTTTAGGTGCAGATAGTACCCACCAAACAAAACAAAAACTCTTAGAACACTATGGTCTAAAGGCCTTAATAAGCAAGAAAATTTGAAATACATGTTAAGTAAATTATTGTCAATGTGGCAACGTCGCGCTAAAGATTTGCTTGTAGCGTGAATAATAAAGGAATGAGTCACCACAAAAAAATGAACACCTGTTATTTTTTTTATTAAATAATTTCATAGTTTCGAGTGCCGGTAGATTTATTTAGGTACATAAAATTTTATTAAATATTATTTTCAAAAATGTACCCTTTTAATATCTATGTATTGAAATGAATATTTATATTTGGCGATTTATTTTATGCATCAAGTTGAAGAAGGGAGGATACAAAGTTGTTTAACTTATGATACAAAAATAATGCGATACAAAGTATATTAAACAAAACATTTCTTATATGTAGTTCTTTTATGTGTTAAATTCTTCGAGAAATAATTGTTACGAAGAAATTAATATTACTTACCTTAGACAAATAAAAACCTTTGACCTGCAGGATGTCATTATGATAGAGCTCTGGCGAGCAAACGGATTATTTATAGTAAATATTCAAAATTCAAAATTCTTGTTATTACATTTGCTTTCCCCACAAATTAATAGCATGTCAGGTCTTTACCTAATTGTATGATTGTCACTGTTTGTCACAAAATAATACACTCGAACTCACAATTCACAACAGATTTTATTTATTATTCCAATTCATATTTTAAAATGAAAATCAAATAACTTACGCTATGTCGAATGTCACGCAAAAATCACTTTCACTTTCTATGTTGCCACATCTGATAACGTAGGGCAAATTATAACAGAATATTTAGAGTTTAAATAATAATTTTCTTTGTTAATACAGTTATTAAAGGTGTATACGCTATTGAGTATTTACATATTTAGCTTTACAATCATTTTGAAGCCGGAAATAATCTATTATTCACTGTAATAAAGGCTACAGAACTTCTAACTTTTTCATTTTTTTTGGCAAAGCTATAGTTTATTTCTGAAAATGTTATAAAGCTTTTTGATTTGTTTTGACCTGAAGTATTGATCCTTAAAATCTTTGCACTCAAACCGTTTACACCCTGTATTAGCTAATTTTCAAAAATGAAAAATCTGCACTTGTACACCAAATAAAAGCACTCAGTTAAGCCTAAAAATACAAAATTGTTTAATAGACCAGACTATTGACTAATTGGCATAAAAATAAATACTATTTATAGAAAACTTTTTGTTCTTTAACACTGTAACTGTAAAAAAATTGCTACCAATCAGTTTTAGGATTTTAGACTAATATCTACCCCTGGGCCGCATATAGAATGTTTGAAATATAAGATGAAATAGAATTAAAGTTATACAGGATTGTATTGGGTGGCACATAAGCAGTTTCGTATACAAGATGATTGAAATAATAATAAATAATGTACTAATACTATACTACTATACTATATACTATATACTATATTATACAGAGCGGATCAAAAAACTTTATAAATGGTTAAATAAGCATATGCATATATAAATATAAGTTAAATTATATAGTGGTGTGAAATTATAGTTACGCAGGGTCGTTAAAAAAATGTTACGCAGTGTGGAACATAAGTAGATGCTTATACTTGACATATGGGGCGAAGTAAAATTATAGGTATAAAGGACGATTTAAAGATTATAAAAATAGAAACAGAGAAACAGTCAATAGAGTGGAGAGGATTAATACTTATACAGGGCGCTTGCAACATCGTGTGGTGTTGAATTAAAGTTCTACAGGATGCCACTTCTCGATAGATTTATTTCGAGTTTTCATTTAATTTGTAAATTGAAAAAAATGGTTTCTTAATGAAATTGGGATTAGTAAATAGCATATTAACTGTTTAGAATTTATAAATCAAGCTTTACAAGCATTTTGCAAACAAAATTATTTGTAGATGACTGGAAAATTAGTGGCAAAAGTTGTTAATTTTTTTGACAAAACTGTAAGTTTTTTATAAGAATGGTTTAAGTCTTTTTCATTTGTTTTCAGCTAACCATTTACATCCTGTATACAGGGTGTAC
This sequence comes from Octodonta nipae, assembly GCA_034190945.1. Lineage (NCBI taxonomy): Eukaryota > Metazoa > Arthropoda > Insecta > Coleoptera > Chrysomelidae > Octodonta > Octodonta nipae. The sequence continues at coordinate 86,665,300 of CM067223.1, read as the reverse complement.
TGTAGAAGGTTCGCCAAACGTGGGGACAGATAGGTGGGCTCATGTGCTATATTATGTAGCCCATATTACATCTAGATATCTTACGGTTTTTGTTTTTATTTTAATTTAGTTATTTTCTTAATTCTCAGATTTTTACATTTGAACTGTTGCAAATTTTTTATTTTTCAATGCATCTTCTCCAAACATAAATCTAATCTTTGATGTTTGTTTGCTCATCTTCATTTGATATTTGACCCAATAATTGGTTGAAAAAATTATGAGCCTACAACCAATTATTTGTGTCAAAAATCAAATGGAGTTGAGCAAACAAACATCATAGATTTGATTTAAGTTTATTTAGTGAAGTTGCAGTGAAAAATAAAAAAGTTACAACAGTTCAAATTTAAAAATCTGAGAATTAAGAAAAAAAAAACACAAAAACCGTAAGATATGTAGATGTTAAATGAGTGACACAATATAGCACATGAGCCCAATTATCTGCCTTCCAAGTTGGGCGAACCTTCTACATAACACCCTGTATATTTAAATATGTTACAGCCAAAATGCATTAGATTAAGGTGGCGCTTATGTAGCTAGAGGGCGGATTTTCAACAGCACTCCAATAGTGTTTAGAATATCTCATAGATATATGAAAATGACAAAACCGACTTAACATTAATATTATCTTGAATTTAGCAATTCTCATCATAGTCTCTTTCTACACCATCGCCAATTACTTATTTAATTTGTTATTTAAAGCGTTCAGCTGGACAATTATCAGTTTCATTCCCAGACGAGGGGCTGCCTTTTATATTTTGGGATTAGAGAACAAACACAAATATAAATCATCGAAAATCGCTTTATTGTTTTTCAAAATATCCCCATGAAGATCTATACACTTTTGCATGCGTTTGAACCAATTGTCGAAGCACTTTTTCCACTCTGATTGAGGTATCTCCAAAACATGCATTCTGAACGCAACAACCGCTTCTTCAGGTGTCGAAAAACGTTGACCTCTGAGTTTATTTTTTACGTACGGGAATAAGAAGAAGTCATTTGGTGACAAGTCAGCACTATACGGCGGATGACTCATCAAATCGATGTTTTGAGTGGTCAAAAATGCAGTTGTTTGAGCCGATGTGTGAGAGCTCGCATTGTCGTGGTGAAGAATGATCCATCTTCGGCGGTTGGTTTTCTTCATTTCTTGGAAGACAACTGTCAAACAAATAGATGTATACCACTCATAATTGACTGTTCTGTGTTGTTCTAGTTGTACGGTTGCGACATGTCCAGTTTTTCCGAAAAAACAGGCGATCATTTGCTTGGAAGTGCTTTGTGTGCGAACAACTTTTGTTGGATTCGGCTCATCATGAAACACCCATACAGTCGACTGCTGTTTACTTTCGGGCTCATACGCGTAAAACTACGATTCATCACCTCTCACTATTTCATAAACGTGTTTTGAAGCACCGCGATCGTATTTTTTGAGCATTTCTTTCGACCAATCGACTCGAGCCTTTTTTTTTGAACGATTGACAAATTGTGTGGGATCCAACGCGAACATTTTTTTTGACATTCAAATGTTTATGCAATATTAAATGTATGCTGGTCCCACTAATATGTAAAGCTGACTCAATCTCACGATAGGTCACATGACGATTTTGCAATATCAGTTCGCGCACAGCATCAATGGTTTCCAGAACAACAACTGTTTTTGGACGACCTTCAAGAAATTCGTCTTGAAGTGAACTACGACCTCGATTGAGTTCACCATACCATCGATAAACAGTGGTCCTTGATGGTGTTTCATCGTCAAAAATTTAATTAAGTTCATCCATGCACTCTTGCTGACTTAATCCACGTCGAAAATTGTAAAAAATAATCGCACGAAAATGTTCACGATTTAATTCCATTTTTTGGCCGAGATGAATCCTTTAGTTACTGTAAACAACACATAGCGGTCGTATGTCAAAACTTTCTGAGTACGTATAACCTCAAAAATGTCAAACTTTACGCTAGAGCTGTCAGTTGTCAGATTGTAGCACTAGTGTTGACAAATCCCGAAATATAAAAGGCAACCCTCGTATAAGTTTGTCATACTTGTTTCTAACATCCATAAACTTGGCATTGTCGCACTATTATGTGAGGTTACTCACTTCTGACTTATATGAAAGCTCTAATTTAAAATATCGCAAACAGACAATTGGAAGGTTTTTTTAAACTAAAACCAAATTTTGCTGTGGTATTTTATATCAGTTGGATGGTATTTGTTAAATTTTTATAGTTTATTTATTTTCTGACCCTAACTGTATATCCTGGTCCCTCTATCTTGCACAGAGAACTGACGTGTGCGTATTTCAAGGTCAAAGACGTGTCATGTCATTCGAATGTGTCGGTCGGAACGTCTAAATCAAATAAAATTTTTGCATTTCCCTATACTACTGATCTATTTTCATATGAGTATTGAAGATTGATGTCAAAAATGAAAAACCTCCACAACTATAATTTAAATTAAATCTCCCATATAAGCCTCAGAACTACAAAATTGTAAATAAAAGTTTCAACTGTTATGTATCGACGATTGTTCTCATATAACCGCTTTCCCAATTTGCATATAATGAACAACCCTGTTTCTTTGTTTACGTCGAAGTTTTCAATTTAAGTTTGATCAGGATTACAGCAAAGTAGCTTTTTTAGCTTATTCGTCGACTGCTATTCCCCAAAGTCGAAGCAATCCAATTAAATTTGTAAACTGTTGTTTGATGTTCGCTGAAATTTACATTCACTTCAAACCAGCATCGCTTTATCCCTTATGCAACAGTAAATCATGATCCCTTTTTAAACAAGCTTCAGGCTGAAAATTTGCATTTTTTTCGCGTTTTTTTTTATCAGCTGACGTAAATATAATCTCCAAAAAACTGCATCGTTATTCAAACCGGGAGATCATCAAGCAGATAATTATGTTAAACAGTGCCGGTTTTGTGAGCTTTTAACTTATTCTCTTACCTCACTTTATCAAGTGACGTCATCTTATTGGGCAGAAAACCGCTGTTATCTAGCTTGTATGAATTTTTTTGGATATTATCTTATCATACATTGAAAGAATAAATAAACCCTACCACAAAAGATCTTTTATACTACTAAATATATCAAAATTAAAATTTAGGTATTTAATATATAAAAGTTATTTCTTCTTTGTGTACTAAAATATACGGAATGTCCAAGATTTGGATTATATAGTGTGGAATAGTCAAATGCAATAAATTCGATAAAGAATAAAGCAGGGCTTGTAGGGGAAAACGCTTGGACACCTGGAATTGTATTTTTAAATGCCCAAGTTTTCAACAAAAAAATATATAGGGTGTGTCTTGTAACAGTGTCCAATACCACCTTTCTTATTTGCAATACTTAATTCCCATTTAGCTCTTGATACTGAGATAGTAAGAAAAAACTATTCCTGCATTCCTTTTAACAGATTTGAAAAAAAAACTGTTTTGTTTATTTTTGACAGAACCAGGGTGTATTATCTATATCATTCAACGTATGACGGCCGTTCTAAAGTGAAATATTTTGATGTAATACACAACAGTAAGACAACAGTCGGTGTATTGAACCTAATGTCGGTGTTTTTTTTTTGAATGGAAACCATAGTTGGCTATGACCTCATAAAATCGGACATTTTTAGAGCTTTTCAACGATATAATACTCGATATAGTTATTCATAAAAATAACGGAGTTATGGATGCTTTTCTCTCTTATTTTCACTTTTAACGTAGGTAGCCATGAAAAAGATTGGTTGCACTTTGACGTTTCCTCATTTGAGAGTAATTCCATTAGTAGTGCTGAACTGACAGTCGATAGTGACAAGTTTTCGTGATAAGATGGAATATTCTAACGAAGAATGTTATATCGTATGCCATAAAAATTCAGGTCGTGCAGCTGAGGAATACTTTCATAGACATTTTAATTGTCGTCAACCTGCTCTATGTACATTTAAGAGCCTTTACGATAGTTTACGCAGATATGGATCTTTTATTAAACCACCAAAGGAACATAATCAAATTAACAAAGCAGCAAAAATAATTTTTTTGGCAATGGTAAATCAAAATCCATCTACATCAACTCGTGAGATTGCCGCAGAAGCTGGCACATTTCAACGAACTGTAGTTAAGGTACTGAAAGCGCACAAGTTCCACCCGTACAAACTTTCAGTTTCTCAAACTTTGCATGCTGGTGACGAACATCGACGTATTTTGTTTTATACATGGTTTAGAGACATGTGCCTTGACAATTCACAGTTTCCATTAAAGGTGTTATGGCCAGATGAAACTAGATTTACTAACTGCGGTATGTTCAATAGACACTATGAGCATATCTGGGCTAAATAAAACCCTTTCCATGTAGAACAAAGACGACTCCAGATAAAATTTGGTTTTAATGTTTTGTGTGGTATCATAGGGTTTACTATTCTGAGCCCTTTAATCTATGACGAATCACTTACTGGAGAGCGCTACTTGCATTTCTTGCAATACACTTTTCAAGACATGTTGCATAATTTGAATTTGAGAATTCGTTTAGAAATTGAGTGGTTCCAACATGATGGAGCATCTGCTCATAACTCGTTTTTAGTAAGACAACACTTAGATAGTATCTATCCAAATTCTTGGATAGGAAGAAATGGCCCACGCGAATGGCCACCCCGGTCTCCCGATTTGGCAGTTATAGACTTCTATTTATGGGGTGCGCTAAAAAACAAAGTATATAAAAGGAAGTATGAGACAGTTGGTGACCTAAGGGAGGTGGTATTACAAGCAATTGAAGAAATTGATAGGCGGTCTGTGAGGAAAACGGTAATGTCAATCTTAAAAAGATGCAATTTTTGTCTAAATAACAATGGTGGACTTTTCGAACATAAATTGTAACCATTACTATGTACTTTAATTTCTTAAGTTTTTAGTAAGTACCTACTTATTTAGTTTTTTCGTTATATCTGATATACCTAATAAAAAAATCGTTCAATGTTTTTTGGAATAGTTATTAATAAATCAATCTATTTCATGGCTAACTACGTTATTTTTATGAATAACTATATCGAGTATTATATCGTTGAAAATCTCTAAAAACGTCCGATTTTTTGAGGTCATAGCCAACTATGGTTTCCATTCAAAAAAAGATAACTTTCAGTGTATTGAACCTAATAGATGTCGGTGACATCTACCGTCTATTGAGTAATTTAAGTATATGAAGGCATACTGTGCTATAACATATACCATACTCTTGAAAGATGGTTCGAGTGTTTTATATAAAAACACATAAGTAAATATATATACAGATATATATCCATATTTAGAACTTTATCATTCAACGTATGACAGCCGTTTCGAACCAGGAGTTCTCGTCAGATACGCTTCCTTGAATGACAAGTTCTAAAGTGAAATACTTGGATGTGTATAACATCATACGTTGTCATACGTTGAATGATAAAGTTCTAAATATGAATATATATCTGTATATATATATTTACTTATGTGTTTTTATATAAAACACTCGAACCATCTGTCAAGAGTATGGTATATGTTATAGCATAGTATGCCTTCATATACTTAAATTACTCAATAGACGGTAGATGTCACTGGCATCTATTAGGTTCAATACACTGACTGTTGTCTTACTGATGTGTATAACATCCAAGTATTTCACTTTAGAACTTGTCATTCAAGGAAGCGTATCTGACGAGAACTCCTGGTTCGAAACGGCTGTCATACGTTGAATGATAAAGTTCTAAAAATGGATATATATCTGTATATAAAGATAACTTTGTGTCATATCTCAAAAATGAGAGCTGTCACGCAAACGAGGACATGACAGTCATATTCGGTATACAATTCCCTTCAATTTTGATATTTACACTTTTTTTATAAAATCAAAAACAAAGGAGCTAGAGGGATTTGACTAAATCGACAGAATTTCGTTTTTTCAAAATATCTAGTAAGCCATGACTTTTTGCAAAAATCCGAAAGTGTCATTTAATTGGGCCAGTAAAACTGCAAATCTTTCCCAACTTAACCATTGCTCTATCTCCGCTAGTTTCCAAGATCCCCATACTGATCATCAAATAAAACTCACCCTGTATAAAAACACATAAGTAAATAAATATATACAGATGTATATCCACATATTTAGAACTATATCATTCAACATATGACCGCCGTTTCGAACCAGAAGTTCTCGTCAGATACGCTTCCTTGAATGACAAGTTCTAAAGTGAAATTTCACTTGAACTTCATTTTAAAGCATGCTACAAACTCCCAGTAAATTAAACGCTACATAATCGTCACATGCCCTGAACCTGACGCGTCAGTTTCATTCACAACCAAAAGTACGCCAAAAGAACTTTTCACTTCAAAATAAAGATCCAGAGGTAATAAATCTAAAACATTTCCATTATAAAACCAAATTGCAAATTCAAGAAAGGAATAAGTGGATTTTCGGTATTCTTTTTTTTTACTGCTAACGTCGTTTCTGATTTTTAATAGGACACAAAACAATTTATCGCAGAGCGCACCCGTTGCATCCATTCTCCCAATTTACCCTCTCTCTGGAGGATCTGATTTACGCTAAAATGGAATATGGATATTTCCCTGGCTTCTTCATTCAGCACAATCCCCGTGTTCTTGTTTTTTCATTTGCTAAGAAAACAAATTTTGTTTCACAAACACAAATTTCAATGCATCTCATTTAAAGCCGAGTTAACTTGTTTGTTTCTCTCCTTCGTAGTTTTTATTGTTTCACTCAATTTGGAGTAACAATCCCTCCCAGCACCAGCAGCAGCAGCAGAAGCAGAAGTAGCGACACGGCAAAAGACGGAGTAGGGTTTTCCCCCAAAGGTGCGTTATTACTTTATTAAGTGACACAGTCTGGGGTACTTCGGACTTATCTCAGCTGTCGCACATTCGCGTTTCTTAATATTTACGCCTCCACGGTGCCATTAGGATGAACAAGCCGGAAAATGGGCGCGCGCTTTCCCTTTGAAAACTTGTTAATGCACGCCCAGGTAAATGTAAATACGAACGAGGACTGCTTTATTATTTACTACATATTATGCATTCTCGCACACCTGTTCATTTCGCCGTATGCAACATGAATGCATTTGGAGTTTTTACGATTCGCTACGAAATGGAACGTTTGTGTATTCTAATGAGATTGTTGCACAGTTTTTGTTCAGAACGAGTCGTTAGTGATGTGTGCCAGTACTCTATAATTGGTATTGAGTTGTATAAGTAGGTCTGTGTTTTCAGTGTGTAACCTAATCGTTTTTAACTATTGTTGTACAACTACAGTTTTGCAGTATATTCATATATCTATATCTAAGTGTCTGGGTATTTATGTTAATAAAACTTTAAATTGGACTGAAAAAATTGACTATATTTGCTCAAAAGTCAACAAAAGGTATTTTTGAAGACGCGAGATGTAAGACCGACATCTAGGATTTTCAAGAGATATTTTGCTTTTGCTCGGATAAAAAATTTAGTGAACCAAAAAACTGTCATTGATCTCTATTACTCTCTTTTAAACTGCCATCTTAAGTTTAAATATCACTTTATGGGGTAGAGACACACAATTAAGTAGTGTATTAGTATCTAAAAAAAAATGCATCAGATTTGGAGGAACTAATTTCGACTACTGTGTAATATCTGGACACCTGCGGGCTCAGAATTAACGCCGCTAAGAGCGCTACAATTTCAATAAAGGCTCAACCAAAACAAAAGATTGTGATCACTATGAATGACACATTTACAGTTTATAAGAACAAACTATGCGCCCTTAAAAGAACTGACGAGTGGAAATACCTAGGGGTAGTCTTTACTGCTGAGGGTAGGGTTAAGGCCCTCCTAAGCGAAGAATTGTCGACGTCGCTAGAACATCTAACCAAGGCGCCTCTAAAACCACAACAGCGCTTACACGCCCTGCGCACTATCTTAATTCCAAGGGTATATCATAAGATATCACTTGGAAAGATCAAAATTGGCTGCCTCAACAAAGCTGATAAAGTAATAAGACTAGCTGTAAGAAAGTGGCTGAATCTACCCATGGATACACCAAAATCCTATTTTCACGCGGCAGTAGCCGACGGGGGCTTGGGGATCCCGGCCCTGAGGATACTGGGCCCTCTACTGAGGTGCACTAGGCTGGCAAGACTTAAGATACCAAACCTGGAGAAATCCATGGCGGCAAACCCGTATGTTGCCAGAGAAATTGATGATGCTAATATGAGACTAGGAATAGATGGAGAGCATCTGAACAGCAGAGTTAAAATACTAAGGTGGTGGGGAGCCTAACTACATCGATCATGTGACGGTCAAGGCTTAGTGCAGTCAAACAAAGTACTACAGGCACACCGGTGGGTGATAGACCCTGTGATGCTGATATCAGGTGCTGACTATGTAAAATCAAATAAATGCACTACCCACAAAACCTCGAATGGCCAGAGGAAGGCCGCAGAAGGAAAGAGAATGTAGGGCAGGATGTGGCGCTCCTGAAACTACAAACCAAATATTGCAGCAGTGTCATCGTGCGCATGCGGCCAGGCTCGACAGGCACAATGCCCTAATGAAGTACTTTGCTCTGGCTCTTGCCAGGGAGCAATTTGAGAGCCACTATGAGGAAAGGTTTAGGGTGGGTGAGAGCCACTTAATTCCGGACCTAGTCGCTATTAAGGATGGCACAGCGACTATCATCGACGCGCAGATTGTGTCTAATTCCATAAACTTAGATCTAGCTCACCACAACAAGAGGACAAAATACTCGGGGGACGAACTAGCCACTAAAAAATATACCAGATTGGTTGGTAATTAATTTATACAGAATGAGCACCTTTTAATGTTTATATTTTTTACTTTCTGGGTAGATACCTAATAATTGTATAATTGTATAATTGAATGTGTTATTTATTTACTAGAGTTGTATTTTGTTATAATTATTTTTAGCTTTTTAGTTATAGGTGGAAGTCGGTTATATATTTTTTTAAATGTTTTATTTTCAACTTTTTAGTTTTTTTGAACTCAGGTAGTTTTCATTCTTTATTTTTTATTTTGTATGTGTAACTTTAATAGACAGGACCAGGTAACATCGAAAGTCCCAACATTACACAATGATACACTTTCATTTAAATCGACAGGTAAATGTTAACGAACAAAATGTACTAGTACGCGTTGACTTAATAAGCCCAAAATATATTTATGCCTTATGGACTACGCCATGTAACCTGTTTTCAACATTTTTTGAAAACTCTGTATAGCTATAGATAATTCCACTCCACTCTATGTACCAACCATCCTGTACATACGACTGCCCACGGAAAAGCATAAATTTGTTAGCTGCCTTCTGTAAACTATAGGACGGAGTAGAATCCATCCCATATTTACGGAGTTAAATCCGTCCTATATTTCAACCATAGTATATTACTCCTTGTGGGCTACCCTATAAATTATTTAATTTTTCATATTTTATATTATCGCCCTGTGTAACATTAAATTCTCTCCACACTTTATGCAACTTCTTATTTGCTTTAAATAAATAAATATAATTTTTACTTCACTATATATTTCAACCATCCTGTATATGATTTGTTTACGTCCATATCATATAACCCTATATAATTCTAATTTCACATTTTTTCCCACATTTTTATACCACCAATCGTCCATTCCACCTTATATGTCATCCATCCTGTATATACAGCTAAACGGCCTAACCTATATTTCAATCAACATATAAATGCAACTCCTTCTATAACTTTACTTTGTGATTTTGTTTGCTATAACTAAAAATCCTGTGTATAAACGTACCAAATAGCAGTTTACAGTTTGACATGTGTTGTCACTGAATTTTCTATTAGGCCAGGAGAATGTGACAACCAAAAGCACTGTCTTCGCAAAATGGAACAATTTTCATTTAAATAGGTATTTGCCGGGTATGCAAACAAAACGAGCTTTGTACTCACTGATTTAAGGAGCCGAATATACTATGCTTTACTACCTATATACTTGAGATGTACATAGAAAATTTTCAAATTCGCAATGAAAACTTCCAGTGCCTAAAATTCCCGCACTATTACGTTGGAATTAAAATATTTACGAGGAAATGTCTGCTATGTCATTTCGATGAAATTTTTGATAAGAATTTTCGGCGATTTTCTGCAAAACTGCAAGTTGCACGTCGCAGAAAAGTATATGAGATCACCTAGGGATCTTCCTTAATAGATTAAACGTTAATAAACTATACACATCCATTAGGAGTTTTCAAAAAATTGACCAATATATTAGGGATATTGGTCGATTTCCCTACACGCATGTGTTCATTCACAAATTTCATCACTTTACCAATAGAAATCTTTTCCAAAATTTGAAGTTTCACCAATCCGGATATATACGCTATTAAACAAGACCATATTCATACAAAACGGTCCACCACAGGAGAAGAAATCAGGTAACATACATACAAAAAAAAAATCCGCGACGAATTGATAACCTTCTCCTTTTTGGAAGTCGGTTAAAAAGGTTATGATCAAGCCATTTTATTAAGATTTCTTTATAATTTATCCCATGTTCCGAATACAGAAATTTGCATATTTTTTAATACCGGTGACTCTACGACAACATACTGTATAAGAAAATCGGTACCATTGTCTGGTACAAGCTATGTTAATGACAAAAATATGGAACCACTTCGCGATACCCCTGGTACAGAATCCAGTATAAATGATCGAAATTCCTCAAGCCGTTTGCGAGTAATAGCTAAACAAACATAAAAAACATAGATATAAACAAATTGAAAACATCCTTCTTTTTGATGTCGGGTAATAATGGTAGATGTTCCTGAACTTCGATAGTAGAAAAAAAAAATTAACGATTCTATGGTTACGAGTTTTTACAAACTATTGAACGCTAGTTTACGCTGTAACTCCTAGATATCGATATCCACAAAACTAACTGCCCGAACATTTATCTTCATAAAATCAAAAATTATTGTTACTAAAAACATCTGATGAGCTTTCATCTTGTTCCGCATGAATCCCGTGGGCGTTTTTAACGGCAAAACTATGCAATTAAATCTGACAAGTTGCTAACTCGCAGCTGAGACTTCGAAGCAATATGACGCGATGAAAACGTTACCAAAGAAATCGAACAAAAAAGGTCTACGTGAAGTTTGTTGTGAACATTGTTTCGCCAAAGTTAATGCAGGAGGTAAAACTCGACCTACAAACGTCTGTCAGATGAAACCGAATGCTATTGCAGGTAGTTATTTAATATGTACCTTGCTGTCGAAACCATTCATATTGAAGCTGCAGCTACAATAAACTTTTTGTTTTGCTTAGCTCGAACACATGAAGGAAAAATACGACCGTAAATGTCTGTTGCTCGGCTGTTTTCCTTTACGTATAACGGAATACAAATTGTTGTCTGAGAAGCTTTATTGTACATAACGTATATGCATATTTTTTGTTATCCTTCACGAATGGAATCACGTAGACGTTAAACTGCTTCATAAATATTTTATTGTTTTAGGTGCACGGATGCCTGGATGAGCTAAGAATTTGTTTATGTAATGAATACAGATATAGCTCAGGTCATTTACGGAGAAAAAGACCTTTTGGAGACAAAATTAATAGTAGCACAAAATCGACGTGTTCTAATGCTAAAACTTAACTAATTGACGTAAAATTCAACATTTTTTATCGATGCGTTTTTGTTTCTTATCAAAAAAACAGCAAAAAATCGGTAACAATAAATCCGTGTTTGCTACTATGGGCAATGTTGAAGAGAAATGAAAACCTACAAAAAGAGCTACTATATGCTCAATTTCGTTAAATGGTTTCTTAGATAATGGAACCTTTACCCGAAATTCCAAAAAAATAAATAATCGCTTACATATGTTTTTATTTTATAGCTAAAACATTCTTATTAACTGAAGCGATTGATCTTCGCATACCAAATTCATGTTCTAAAAATAAATAATGTAGCCCCAGTAGTTTTTGCAAAATTTCAGTCAATCCTATGGAAGACATATTTTTTTTGAACGGCCATATTTCCTCTCCGGATGACCCTATCATTATGAATAAACCAACGTTGGAATGTAGAAAAGTTGATCTAGAGACCCCTTATCTCACCAACTCTTCTGCTTGGGGATCGCCAGGGCATGACAGCATGAGGGACGTCGGTGGCAGGGTGCTGAGGAGAAGAGCCCCTGCCGTCCAAAGAGCTACAGTCCAAGAACCAGAAGAACCACAAGAACCACAACCATAACAGTCACAACAACAACGTTATCATCACCAACGGAGTCAAATGAGAACGAGAACTCCACCCGCAGAAAGTGTTGCGCAGGATCAACAGCCAGCGGGACTGAAAAGACAGCGCATGAAATGGACTGGCGCCATGAATGAATTTATAATGCGGACGTTTTACAGAATTACGAACCTTGGCCAGGACAAGACTGGATATCGCCAAACACGCCATCAAGAGTAGTGTCGTGAGTACTCAGAACTTCAAGTTACTGAACAGAGAGTCGCAGATCCATATCGTGTCATCTTGAGAACTGGCCTTATTTCGCCTGAACAATTGGACAGAATAAAGAGAGGAAGTGGTGCGCGAATTATTTGGTCGAAATACAATCGATCCAGAGCTTAAAACAACTTTGGCACAAAGGACGGACGAGACTCAAGAATCACAACAAGAACAGCCAACCAACGCTGTCCTGCTTGAGAAGATCCAAGCAGAAATGGAAGGGGCTCTTATAGAGTAAGGGGAGCAGATCCACTGACTAGACCAGCTCTTCCCAAACTAAGGTCTTCTAAGAAACTGGGTATCGTCTTGCAGGCCATGAACAAATGTATCTTGCCAAACTATGTTTTAGGTGCTAATACTTTAGAGTCGCTACACACAATCATCTACAGTGCTGCAACTTCCATCTGCAGAACAATTGGGGTCGCAGTAATACCACAGCAAGACCCTATCCAATTTAGACAACACCTCGAATACCACCTTGGCAAAGAAGATTTGAAGGGAAAATCAATTCTCTTCGGAAAGACGTTGGAAGACTGACCGAGTTCCAACGAGGAGTCAGGAACAACAGAATAGAAAGGCTTGTCAAGACTATCATGGACATTAACCGAATACACTCCCAGTGGGATGGAGATAACATCACATTTCAGCAGTGTCTGGGCAGTCTACGACAAAAGCTTTCCGTCTACACAAGTCAATTGAGAAGGTACAAAATCAGTAACCAACGAAAAATAGACAACACAGTTTTCCGACAATCAGAAAAAGGGTTTTCTAGAAAACTTAACAACACCAATAATTATGAAGTCCCTAGTTACCCCAGTAAAACAGACATCGAGGAATTCTGGAAAACACAGCTTTCCACAACAATCTCCTGTAACACCAGAGCCAGCTGGATTAATGAGCAGGAGGGTGCATTTCAAAACTGTGATGCCATGCAACACCAACCATTTACAACGGAGACACATCCAACATAATGAAGCACCTTCATGACTGGAAAGCACCAGGACCAGATGGTGTACTAAATTAATGGATAAAGAAACTGTACGCAACCCACGAAACACTAACAGCCCTTATAAATGACGTAAATATCCACCCACATAAGATGTCTAGTTTCCTTACCCATGGTGCTACATACCTCTTACCAGAGGACAACCTATCTGCAAAGGACCCAGCAAAGTACCGACGAATCACTTGCCTGCCAACCTTATACACACTCGTAACATCGTGCATTAATCATCGCATTTGCAAACATTGTGAGCTGAACAACATAATTACCCAACAACAAAACGGATGCCCGAAAAATTCTGCAAAGAACAACCGATAATTGATTCCGTTGTCTGCAATCAAGCCCACGTCAAACGTAGAAATCTCTACATGACATATGTGGACTACAAAAAGGCCTTTGATTCAGTTCCACATGATTGGCTCATTAAGGTACTGAAACTCTATAAAGTGAATAATTGTATTATTAACGTTTTAGAATATGCCATGTCCACCTGACAAACCAAAATCTCACTGAATGAAGCCAACTGTTTGATACAAACTGACCCCATTCCAATCAAAAGGGGTATATTCCAGGGAGACTCTCTTAGCCCGCTGTGGTTCTGCCTTGCCATGAACCCTCTCAAACAAACAGAACTCGACTAATTTTGGGTTCAGTCTTAAACACAACAACATACAAGCATTAAAGATAAACCATTTATTATACATGGACGACTTAAAGTTGATGGCAGCTACGAAACAACAGCTGCATGATATGCTTAAAATAGTAGAAGGGTTTTCTAGTGACATGCATATGAAATTTGGCCTAGACAAATGCCGAATTATTAATATAGTTAAAGGCAAAATTCAGCAGGGCACTTCAAAATGGGAAATGGCACCTCAATTGAATCTATAGGGGAAGGTCATACTATTAAATACCTTGGAATAAAGCAGGCTCAACGTATTCATCACTTGTCTATGAAAAAGGACCTAACAACAGAGTTTTATAGAAGGGTAAGACGACTGTTATAAACCAAACTAAACAGTACAAATCTGTTTCAGGCTATTAACACCTATGCGTGTTCAGTGCTCAGTTACTCTTTCGGTATAGTTAATTGGCGCAAGACTGACATTGAACAGTTACAACGAAAAGTTCGAGTTTTACTAACAAAAGCTCAAAATCACCATCCAAAGAGTTCTGTCGAACGTACAACTTTGCCACGATATGAAGGAGGAACAGGATTGACAGATCTAAGCAAACTATTAGATCAACAAATTTCTATTTTGCGGAGTCATTTACAGAAACTCGCAGAATTTTTCTGATCTACACAGAGTCATGTGCTAGGTTGATGACTCAACACCACTGCGACTGACACAACAACATGTCCAATTACACCACTAGACCACAGATCAGAAACTACTGAAATGGAAAGAGAAGCCCCTTCATGGAAGACATATAAATGACGTCAACCAAGATTATGTCGACAGTGCAGCGTTGAACTACTAGTTGATCTCTGGTCATATATTTCCTGAAACGGAAGGCTTTATATTGGCAATCCAAGATGAAGTAATTCCAACTAAAAACTACCGAAAGTAGATCGTTAAAGACCCTTCTATTACCAACGACAGACGCAGATACGGTTGCCAAACATCTGAATCTATCCACCATATCACAGGAGGTTGTCAAGCGTTCGCTGCAACTGAATTTAAAGAACGACACGATGCTGTGGCAAAAATACTTCACCAGGAACTAGCACTGAAACTTGAATTATCACAGTCGGTAAGATTACCATACTATAAAGACAAACCAAAATCTGTTTTAGAAAATAACCACTACAAGCTGTACTGGGACCGCACGATAATGACCGATCGGAATGTTGCTCACAATAGACCAGATATAGATTTGGTAGATAAAGTCTCTCGGAAAACAACTTTAATTGACATAGCAATTCCTAACAACAATAATGTAAATATCAAGCAAGCTGAGAAAATAACCAAATATAGGGATTTGGAATTTCAAATAAAGACTCAGTGGGACATGAACAACACAAGAACTGTACCAATTGTTATGTCAACAACAGGACTAGTCCCAAAACATCTATTAAACAATTTAAAATACCTCGGTCTGGACGAACATCTTCACAAAAAAATGCAAAAAGTCGTCCTGTTGGGAACAGCCCGGACGGTTAGAAAATTCATGGGAAACTGCGCTACGACTCCAACCACGGGCCTGAAAACCTGGCAAGGCCTCCCAAAGAGCTAAACCCTTTTGATATCTAGGATATTTGGGGTTTGGCGAATTTTCCCCTAAAGGCACTCATAGCGAGCCTTAGAGGGAGTTTGATACCATACATTGTATGGTCAAGTCGATAATTACTTGCACTAATATTATACAGTAAAAATATTGTGCTTTCCACCTATATACTCATTATTATCTTAGAACACTACATAATATATTGAGATGTTTATCATTTAGTTTAATATTTAATTCTGACGAAGCCTGTCATCAGAGCGACACAATTGTCAAATAAAATATAATAAATTTGTGAAAATTACAACAGTCGTTAGTGTTTTAATACTCGTATAATTGAATTGAAACCCCTTAATCCGTAGTTTCCTTTTGTCTGCCATTTGAACATACTTTTTAATAAATTTATAATTTATGTCCTTCAATCAACTATCATCATGATATATGATCGCATGAAAGCTACTAACCTAGAAAGCTGCCATGAATAGCACATTTATTAAAATACTTCTTTTATGACCCTATTAAAGCAATTTTGATTAATAATTCCTCACCCTCAATTACTTTTGAAAATGCAACCTTCATAGACGTCCTCCGACATTTCTCCTGTTGCGCTGCATTTTCGTGATGGATTGGATCAACTGAAATTCTATTAAAACGTGAACGGAAAAAAAAGGAACTGCCTCTTCGATTGGAACATGAAAAAAGAAACGAATAAGCGGGATATTGGTTTGATGACACTGAGAAAAGTTTAATGAGTTTCAAGCTAGAGCTCTAAGAGCAGTAAAAATTTGTTCTATATCTGAGTGGAATAATGACTCGCCAGAACTAAATAAAAACTCCAGGAGTTCAGTGGTGACGGTCGAGGGGCGGGGGTTCGGGAAAAGCATGAAGGAAAGAAATCGTTTGCCGGGAGAGAAATTATTTAAGAACCATTCAGAAGTTTTGTATTGCGGACAAGACTCATTAAGATGAAAATAAAAGACAGACTAAGTGACGGAAAATAATGACAAATTCAGATGAAATGCGTTTTTTCTCTCCCTGTGGAACAGTTTTCCATTATTTTTGTTCAGCCGACTTTATATATCTTAATAAATTTATTTTTTAACTTAAGGTAGATGAGAAGTTTATTCCAAAGTGTGTTTTTTAGAGGTATACAAATTTGCAATGGAATAAAACAAGGATACTGTTTTTTAAATTGACATGCAATTTACTTTATTCGAAAGATAATCTTCTGGCATTATAATTTGAATATTACTTCTGACATATGACCGTCACGGCTGACTCGGACGTACTCTAATCTAGAGGTCCAATTATCGATGACTTTTTCCAACATTTGTGTCCGTACATCGGCAATAACGCGGCTAATGTTGTCCTCCAAGTTGTCAATCGTTTCGGGCTTATCGGCGTAGAATAGCGACTTCACGTATCTCCACAGAAAATAGTCAAGCTCACGGGTCCGAATCGTAAAAATGTGCCGTTACCAAACGTTTCTTTCAATAAATCAATTGTGGCACGTGCTTTGTGACATGTTACCCCGTCTTGTTGAAACCACAGTTCGTCTGTATCATGATTGTTTAATTGGTGAACGAAAAAGTTACTAATCATGGCTCAATAACAATCACCATTAACTGTAACGTTCTTGCCAGAATCGTTTTTAAAGAAGTACGGACCAATTATCCCACCAGCCCATAAAGCACACCAAACAGTCAGTTTTTCTGAATGTAACGGTGTCTCAACATGAACTTGAGCATTATCATCACTCCAAATACGGCAGTTTTGTTTTTTGACGTATCCATTCAACCAAAAGTGAGCTTCATCACTAAACAAAATTCGCTTATGAAAATCGGGATCAACGGCAATCTTGTTTTGGGCCTATTCACCAAATGTACGCCTTGCTAGTTAAGCGTGTGGCTTTAATTCTTGCACTAGTTGAATTTCGTAAGCACGCCAACCAAGATCTTTCCGCAAAATCTTCCATAAAGTGGATGGACACATATCCAATTTTTGTGCACAATGGCGGATAGACTGATTTGGGTTTTCCTCTACGCTACGCTCTACAGCAACAATGAATTCTTCTGTAAGCACTGTACGACATCTCTGTGGATGCGTATTATCATTTAGCGTAAACGTGGTGCGAAAACGTTGCATAGTCAATCGAATTAACTGCTCTGATATTTCGAATAGAAGCATGATTTTCAAAAAAAATTTGCACAATTTGGAAGCGTTATTAAATATAAAATTGTTTCTAACCCATCATGTTATATATCAAATGAAAGGGCTCGTTATGACGAAAACAAATATATTTTTTCCATATTTTTAAAATAAATTAATTAAAAGATTTTAACAAAAATATAAAAAAAATACCCATTCCCCCCCCTTATTACCGAAACTATAGCTGTAACATTTTGAAAAAAATACAGGTATAGCGCCTCTCCTGAGCTTTACTGGAAAAATAAGGGAAAATCCCTAATATTCATTTTGGGGGGCAAATTATAGAATTAAATGGGAAATAAAAAATTATAATTCTTTCTAACAGATCAAGTAATATATCAAATCAAAGGGCTCATTATGACGAATATTTATTTATGATTTTTTTAAATAAATATTTTAAAATATATTTAAAAAATCTTTAAAAAATTACCCATTCCCCCCTTTATCCCCCAAACTATTAGACCTAAATTTTTTTGTTTACAGAAAAAATAAGAAGAAATTCCTACTATTAATTTTGGGGGCCATATAATAGAATTAAACGGAAAATAAAAAATATTTCTAAGGCTTCATGCAATACATCAAATGAAAGGGTTTATTATGAGGAATACAAATACATATTTTTCATATTTTTAAAAATAATTGTTTACAAGCTATTAACATAGAGATATAAAAAATTCTCATTTCTCGCTTTATTTCCAAAACCATACTACCTAAAATTTTGAAAATAATTAGGGGTACTGGGGCTCACTTGAAATTTATAAGAAAAATGAGTAGAAAACCCCCATAGTAATTTTAGAGACAAATTATACAATTATGTGGAAAATAAAAATTCAATTTTCTAACATATCCTGTGGCGGATCCAGGATTTTACCATGGGGGGGGGGTTGGATTTTTAATTACATTCACATTTTAATTTAAATATCATTATTTATTTAACCCTCTTTAAATCAAATGCATAATGATGAGTATTCATTTTTACTAACATATCTCTTTTTCAAACATCAGTAAAATAAAAACAACGATCTCCATGGGGGGGGGTTGAACCCGGAACCCTTCCCCCGTAAATCCGCCACTGAACATATCATATCAGATAAAAGGCTCATTATGTGAATTACAAATGAATCATATATTTAAATCATTTGTTTAAAAGATATTAACAAACATATTAAACATCGACATAATTTCCACTATAGAAACTACACTATTTAAATTTTGAAATATATATTTTATTTGTATTTTTAAATAATTTGAATAATATATTTAATAACTTATAATTTAAAACTTGACCTATTTTGCCCTATATCTTCCAATATACAGAGCCTCAAAATTGAGACAGTACATTATAACAGGCTTCCCTGAAAGTTTATTAGTAAAATAAAACTCTAATGTTAATTTTTGGGGGCCAAATTAGAAAATTAAATACATATATTTTCTTATAAAAATCAAGCGAATCCTGAAGCAGAAAAAATAGAAAGTCTGTGTGGAAAATGAAAGTGTATACCTATTTTTTATAAATTTAAAACGCTTCCTTTAAAAGATTTAAATATAAGAAAATGCACTCATTCCCTGCTTGTCTGAAACTGGAATATTAGTATCTTGAAGGTGGTACGGAACCCTTAGTAGGCGAGTCCAACTCGCACTTGACCAAATTATTTAATTAATATTTAATTTCAAATATTTACTACTACCACGCCACTGATAATTGAAGACCTTGCCACTATATTTGTTCTGCACATTCTAATTTTTATTTTCCAAGAATTTATATGGGTCAAATATTTCTTCTTTTTTACCTGATACAAGTGACAGTGTCGTACAACAAAAAAATTATAATAAATATCTAAACTGAAGTAAGAATTCTTTTAATTTTGAAGCTAACTAGTGGCAGATAAAATTGATCTCTACATTTTCTGAATAAAGCTGACTATATCTTGTTATTAATAATCTATATATTGAAATCAAAATAAAGCAAAGTTAGAAATAATTTAAATCTTAAAATATTGTAATTATTTAAATCGATTCCATTTGTACGCCTATGGTAAGGAACACAGGTGCAGTATTTTATTATGAGGCGCTAACATTCCAGACGGTAATAAAAAAATATCGGTCAAGTTTATAACTATTCTAGTAAAACACCTGCATATTGGGCAATGACAATTCCGAGTCCCTTTCCTTCCATAATGAATTGGCAATGGTTGACTTCATTCATAAATTGACAGAATTTGTTTGCATTTAGAAAGAGATAAATGCCGCCAGTGTCGTAGAATGAAAAATAAATATTTAAATTCAAAGTATGTACTAGGGATGTACCGAATATTCCCATTCGCATTAGCGAATATTCACCTGTTTTTTAATATTCGCATTCCTATTCGTGGTTATTCATTTTTTTGCGAATATTTTTGACAATGAAAAGCGTAAATATTATGATGTTACTCATTAGGTACATTGCACACTGTATAAGTTACTTGTGATTTAAAAAGTTAAGTGGTACAGGTACTTTAAAAACGCGATTTCATGAAATATCTTATGGTAAAATACTCGTACTTTATACCTGTGGAAATATAGTTCTAAAGCTTCTTCAATATTCTCATAAAATTGATTTAAACATTGTATCATATCGTATTTTTCGTTATTTTGAAAAACGAATTCTCTTCCAGCCATTATCAATTATCAACCAGCAAACTCACGAATAATTATTTATATTAAAATCTTGTAAACTCAAACACGATAAAACACAATAGTTACTAACAATGACAGCTTGATCAGATTCGCGTTTTTTCTCCAGCGCTGACTAGATAAAATATTGTTCCGAAAGGCGGAATTTCATAATAATTTTAAATGGATTCATGCGAGATGGAAAGGTTTGCCAATTATGTGTTAGGGAAAATGGACAACAATTTGAACAGTTAAATCAATAAGGTAATAAATAATGTCCAAAATTAATTTTAAGATAGATATTTGATTTGTAATACTTGTTCTGTTTGTTATACATAATGAACGATGTATAACTATTTATTAGTTGCTTTTAGGTACCTAAATTTCGTGTTTCATGTTATTGAATTATTGTTAACATTATTTTTCTTTGCTGATAAACTCCTATAAAATATCTCAAATGGAATTATTTGTTTGATTCTCCTTTTAAATGGAAAATACATGGCCTACTAGCAAAAAACTCAGCTTTTTAGTGTTTTTTACCATTTCTAATAATACCATCTGTATTGCATTATACATTATTTTAAAGGGAAAAAATAACGAATTCAATAAAATAATAAAATACAGGGTGTTCCATTTGAAAATATATAATGTTGTGTAGTATTTTCAAAACCATACTCGGAAAAAAAATTGAGTACTCCACTGGATTCTATGCAAAATTTTCTATTAGACGTAGTTCTTAGCGCAAGGGTATTTCTAATAATTTCGTAGATATAGAAGTGGTCCAAAAAGTATAAATTATCAAAATCGCCCTGTATCTTATAAATGGAAACACTTATGCAAAATCTGATATGGCCACACTGAGTTTCACAAAAAAGTAGAATAGGTATGTGAAAACCGCAAGACTCTATCTTCAATAACAACCGAGTAACCTGGCAATCTCAACCAAAATGGGATGCACTGTACACTCTTTTTATAAAATTAAAAACAAAGGGGCTAGAGTGATTTGCCAAATCGACAGAATTTCGTTTTTTTTTTAATATCTAGTAAGCAAGACTTTTTAAAGAAATCCGAAAGTGTCATTAAATTGGGCCAGTAAAACTGGAAATCTTTCCCAATTTAACCATTACTCTATCACCGCTAGTTTCCGAGATCCCCATACTGATCATCAAAAAAAACTCACCCTGTATAATTTAGACTAGCAAGGCTCATGAGCAACGAACGACTGCATAAAATAACCTTGAAATGCACCCCGGAAAGAAGAAAAGCAGCACACATTTAACAAGATGGCTACAGGATAATATCAGAGAGAAATCGAGCTGTAAATAACTTCCAAAATAGACAGCCATCGCGATTAGGAATCCTATGGAGTATTACTCTGATTTGAAAAAAAAAACTTATAAACCCTTTGGGGAAAACATATTTCCACGCGTGTATTATTGTATTACCTATTGTGGGCTTTCGTGTCTATACTTTCCAATAAACCCGTATCAAAGAAAATCACCTGTACCTGCAAATTCTTCACGATTAATTCTTTCCACAAAATGGGAAGTGATCATTCTTTTTTCCGTAGACAAAGATTACGAGGTGATAACTGTCATGTACCCCGGAAATGCTAACCTGCATTTAGCAAATTAAAAGTGTTGGGAAAAGCGATTAAGCTCGCAGCTAGGAAGACTATATTAATTCATCCAAAACGGTGACTTATTCTATACCTTGTTAACATAATACACTTTCCCGCCTTTATGTAAATGATTAATCATAGTAGCCTTCCTCCATTACAGCTATTTGCAGTGAACAATTTGATGATATAGTAAAACGTTTTACATGGAGCGACCCATTAAAGGGGAAATTCCTGAAAGACGTATTGTGTGTGATATAATGACTTGCTTTTTCTGGTATAATAGCTTGTTTGCAAATGATTTAGACTTCGGGCATTTTGTTTGATATAAATAGATACCTTTGCTTTCATAATCGACTAGATTTCCGGTTAAACTCCATTGGAGCGCAAGAAATTAGATTGAGCTAGGGCATGCTAATTTAATTATGTAAAACTAGGTTATCCCTGTAAGTTCGTTTGCATAAATAAATCATTGAATGCAACATATACTTAGTTAAAAAAGAAACAAACACAAATAGCACAAGTCAAAACACCAAAAATCGCAAATGGAAACCTTATATTGAAGCAACTGTTAGGTCCATAAATATACGATTAAATGAACACAATAATAGCACACATACAAGAATTTTGTGAACACTCCTGGGACTTTGGTCATAAAACACCTCTGCTAATAGGATTTCTGAAGCATATCATCACTAAAAATTGTAAAATAAATACATTAAAAAAAGCAAAACCGAATTCAAAAATAACCATAGTAACGGAAATAAAGAGCACAACATAAGTTTTTTCTGCAACAATTAAATACGTTTTCTATAGTCGGTGCCAAATTAAAGTAAAAATAACTTTGCCGTTAAACTTGGCGCAGACTTCTGAAAAAGTATTTTACTGTTGCCACTTTTGTTTTTGTTTTATTTAATGTATTTAATAACTCTGAATTGAACTCAAAGTCATCATGGGCAATCATGGAAGTACAATACAAGTAATCCAGAAATTCCTCTTTGGAGATCAATTTGGATAATGTCATAGTAGCAGACAACAAAGACAGATCAAACTAACTTTTTAAACATTCCCAATACAGTTTATCTAAAACATCAAAATCATCATGAAAATTAATATCTAGAAAATTAATAACAAGAATTTTACCTAGTTTTCCCTTTAAACTTTGATGTCCTATATTTTGATTGTTTTCCAAAAAATATTTCGTTATGTCTAAGTGTTTATTGGGAAATAACACCACACTTTAAAGGAAATCGCTGTATATTCCAAACGTTTCGGGGTCTAAATCAGACCCCGTTGTCAATGGCTAAGAAACTACGGATTAAAAAAGGTACAATTCCAAGGTGTCAATTTAAATTTTTGACAATGTTTATTATTTGATTTTTGACGTAACTAAGAGAATTTTATTTGTAATATACAGGGTAGCACAGAAATTTCTAAAGATCATATAATCATAAAGTTCCTTTCAAATTGGAAGACTTTGGAAGGGAGATCTTCAGAACTTTATGTGGCGCTCCTAGGTGCGACTTTCTTATAAGATAGTGCATTCACCAAAAAAGAACATTAAAATCATAAGGGAAAACCTAGGAAAAACCTTATGAACAATCCCGATATTGGGACTGAATTCTACGGAGGTAGTAGCGATACAATCGTTTTCATTTAACAAAATTAAAGCAGACTCTTTTAGTATTCTTTTGGTGTTGTGTTGTTCTTTGTGTAATATAACTGAATTTTGAAACTGTATTTTATGACTAAGGTCCCAAGCATGTTCACAAATTTTGGATTTTTCAAATTGTCGTTTTTTATGTAATTTTTGTGTTCGTTTATTCGAACATTCAGAGGTCTAGAGGTTTCTCCAATATAGAATTTATTATAAAATACCGTGTGAATGTAATAAATTCACAAGAAGAACACAACACCAAAAGAAAACTAAAAGAGTCTGCTTTAATTTTGTTAAATGAAAATGATTGTATCGCTACTACCTCCGTAGAATTCAGTCGTTCCTGGTTGCCGATGATTAAGGAAGAAATTGCTAATGGTCATGTCCTTGTGAACAACCCAATTTCGGGATAGTTGATACGGTTTTTCCTAGGTTTTCCCTTATGATTTTTATGAGATCACTGAATCAACAAAGTTCTTTGGTCGTATTTTTGGCGAATGCACTATCTTATAACAAAGTCGCACTTAGGATCTCCCTTTCAAATTCTTCCAATTTGAAAGGAACTGTATATTGCAAATAAAATTCTCTTAGTTACGTCAAAAATCAAATAATAAACATTGTCAAATATTTAAATCTACTTCTTGGAATTGTACCTTTTTTAATCCGTAGTTTCTTAGCCATTGACAACGGGGTCTGATCTAGACCCCGAAACGTTTGGAATATACAGCGATTTCCTTTAAAGTGTGGTGTTATTTCCCAATAAACACTTAGACATTGAAAAATATGCCACAAGTATCCTTCAGAAAACAATATTTCGTTAGTTTAGTATATATGGGAGGAGATGAATTTTGTGCATTTTTCTTAATATCTTTTAGACAATTTACTTTGTAAATGTGACGTTTACATTTAATTTTATCATTTGCCCTCAAAAATTAATATGAGGATTTTTGCTTTATTTTTTCTGCAAACTATTTTTTCAAATTTTGTTTCTGAACCAAAGAGAGTTAATGACGAATTTTTTACATCTTTGTTAAAATCTTTTAAATGATTTATTTTAAGAAATCAGAAAATATATAATTATGTTCCTCATGATGAGCCCAGTCATTTGATACAAACTTATTTGTATATTTTTTTATTTAATTTTATAATTTTTTACTTCAACATTAATATAAGAATGATCACTTTATTTCACCTGTAAACTTTGAGAGAGGTCGTAATTTCCCATTTTTGTCAAAATTTTAGGCTGCTGTATATTTTTATTAATAATTGCTAAATAAAAATTTTTAAAAATATATATAAAATGCATTCTACCAATATATATATATATATATATATATATATATATATATGTTCTGAGAGGCTTCCGCGGTCATTATTATGAACTAAGCTAGGTTCCGGGTGAGAACCGCGTCTGAATTTATTGAATACTCGACGTTTCGACTCCTGCTTTGGAGCCATTATCAAGAGACAAAAGTGAAAAAGAGTTTCAGAGTCTAGATCGAACTCGGGGCCTCAATCTGCCTACTCCCCAAGAGTCACTAGGTAACTGAACTGAATTTGAGTCTGCTCCGCTTCTTTTATTTATAGTTAGCGCTGGGGTAGAAGAAGATGTCACGTGATGAGGCTGTGTTGTGATTGGTTGGGTATTGGTGGGCGTGTCTGCTTTGTTTAATCTGGCAATTACGGAGGACCAAGCTGTGGGAAGGCGAGTGCTGTCATCGCGTCTATTTAGACAGAGAGGTCTTTTCTCTATTTCGATGGCTTCGCGAATAGTGGATGCCCTAAGAGAATTGAGAGATATGATAGTCCTTCGAGGACAGTAGGACTATCATATCTCTCAATTCTCTTAGGGCATCCACTATTCGCGAAGCCATCGAAATAGAGAAAAGACCTCTCTGTCTAAATAGACGCGATGACAGCACTCGCCTTCCCACAGCTTGGTCCTCCGTAATTGCCAGATTAAACAAAGCAGACACGCCCACCAATACCCAACCAATCACAACACAGCCTCATCACGTGACATCTTCTTCTACCCCAGCGCTAACTATAAATAAAAGAAGCGGAGCAGACTCAAATTCAGTTCAGTTACCTAGTGACTCTTGGGGAGTAGGCAGATTGAGGCCCCGAGTTCGATCTAGACTCTGAAACTCTTTTTCACTTTTGTCTCTTGATAATGGCTCCAAAGCAGGAGTCGAAACGTCGAGTATTCAATAAATTCAGACGCGGTTCTCACCCGGAACCTAGCTTAGTTCATATATATATATATATATATATATATTACAAAATGTCCCTTTAATTTTTTATAAAATCTTATATTTTGGTCCTCAAAATTAATATTAGTGAAACGTTCTTAATTATTTTCCAAATTTTGGGCTGAATTGGTTCATAAATATCTAGAGGATTGATCGATTATACAGTGTGTCTGGTTATGGACTCATACTCCACCCCGACATATGGCAGCCATTTTGTTTTTTTGATAACCTATTCTCTACGTGTGAACAAAAACGTTCATATCTCTTAAAGCTTTAATCTTACTGAGATAAAAATAGGCTTATTCGACGGACAATAGTACTGTATATCAACAACATTTCAAAGCAAAGTGTTAAGGTTTTCTTAACTTTTGAAAAAAAAGATGAAATGCAAAAAATAAGGGTTAAAAAATTATGCAATTCAACAAATTATTGCAAATCAATGCAAAAGCAGTCCCGATAACCTTTAATTTTTTTCACTAAGTCGAAAGTTTTTGAGTTAAGCTACAATACAACATTAAATTCACAACTATATGTTTATTACTTTAGGAGTTATTGTTGTTTGAACATAGCGTATGCGCAAGCACAAAAGAGAGTTACCTTTATAATACCGTCAACATATGTGGTTGCAGTTAGATGGTGCACCCGCGTACTATTCTCGAGCAGTGAGAGAATATTTGAACAATAACCATGCACCGTGGATCGGTCGCGGTAGTGTAGTAGCGTGGCCAGCTCGCTCGCCCGATTTGACCCCCTTGGACAATTTTTTGTGGGGTGATATGAAGCAAAAGGTGTATGCTACAGTTCCAAACACCAGAGAAAACCTCGTCGCTAAAATTATGGCAGTCGCCGAAGAAGTAAGATCAGACTTAAAACTAATTAAGCGCTCAACTGCCCAGATAGCACACAGAGCATTAATGAAATTTAATGTGTATAAAAGATTGTAAAAGTATCAAATAAAAAGTAACAAGAATTTGATGTAGTTTTAATGTTTACCTGTTTAAAGTATCGACAAAGGATTTTGTGCTTGCGCATACGCTATGTTCAAACAATAACTCCTAAAGTAATAAACATACAGTTGTGAATTTAATGTTGTATTGTAGCTTAACTCAAAATCTTCCGATTTAGAGAAAAAAAAATGAAAGTTTATCGGGGCTACTTTTGCATTGATTTGCAATAATTTGTTGATTTGCATCATTTTTTGTCCTTTTTTTTGCATTTCATCTTTTTTTCAAAAGTTAAGAAAACGTTAACACTTTGTTTGGAAATGTTATTGTCCTTCGAATAAGCCTATTTTTATCTCAGTAAGACCAAAACCTTAAGAGATATGAACGTTTTTGTTCACACGTAGAGAATAGGTTATCAAAAAAAAACAAAATGGCTGCCATATGTTGGGGTGGGGTATTGAGCCCTAGTTTATGGTGTATTTGTGTATTAAAATAGTTGCTTTACATGTATTTAGATTATCGCTAGTCCATAACCCGACACACTGTATAAAATTCCCACTTCTAACTGCCCTCCAAGACTAATATTCTTTCATTTAAGCCATTTACTTCTGACCAGGCTTCCAAACTCTATATTGAGACTCCAAATTTCAAACGTTTCAATCCAGTAGTTAGAGACAAATTAGAATTTGACATGCGTGTACGCATACAAAAGTGATCCTATTGTAGAAAAAGGTATTTTAGGAATAATCCATCACAATTATTTTATACACAC
The DNA here is from genome assembly GCA_034190945.1 of Octodonta nipae. Classification (NCBI taxonomy): domain Eukaryota; kingdom Metazoa; phylum Arthropoda; class Insecta; order Coleoptera; family Chrysomelidae; genus Octodonta; species Octodonta nipae. The sequence goes on along the minus strand of CM067223.1, from coordinate 86,637,426 downwards.
AAAAAAACTGGTATTTTCAGCTAATGTACAATTATAATTTATTCGTCCAGTAACTGTCAGTGACTCCAGAGCAGGGACAAAATGAGTTCAACATCATAGTACAAATTTCTACCACTAGATGACGCTACGATGCCCAAAAGTCGCCATTTTGTTGTTAGTCCCACTAACGTCTCTGTTTTTGGCGCCACCCAACATGAGAACAACTTTGAACATCGGGGCTTTATTTCTTTGTTAATCTTCTTTCCAATTTTGGACTTGTTGCTTCCCTGCAACAGGCAAACCTAGTTATGTAGTTATGCGAAAACAATCTCAATGAACAGGCTCAAAAATCAAGAACTTTTTCAACAATCTTTTGAAAATAAACATATAAGTAGGGCAAGCGATTTCAAAAATGTAAATCAAAACAACAGTTTAAATGTGTCATCTCTTTATTCGCAAAACAGACATACTCCAATTCACTTAAATCAAACAAACAAAAAAACAACGACCCTTCAACAATCGCGTTTGAAAATTTTAAAACTGCCATTCAGAAATAAAAGCCCAATATGTCATTTCCCTTTGACGCTAACTTGATCCTTTGCTCCAGAATTATATCAATTATTATTCAAATTTCGGGGCATTCAGTCAATTTCAGCTCATGAATTGCAAAATTTCGTCAAATATCTTTTTTGTCGTAACAAATTAAGTTCAATCTAAACACGGTCGATTCGAGCTTACACACATGTATGACATTTTAGTTGGAATAAATTCCGCTCATGCATGAAATTCATGTTGGACGTATTAAAAAGCTTTTTATTATATAATACCGAGTCAATTTCGGTTGTGTTTGTGTACATTCACGTTTTACGCGTAACGGCAGTGCGGAAATTCTGTCTATTTTCACTATCGAAATATCTAGATAAACGGTTTAATGATATTAATTGCCATTTGCCCGTTAGGTGCATTTAAAATATTTACTATCTGGCTATTTTGTCTATTCATTAGTGTTTTGTTTTCGGAATGTTTTCTCAAAAATATTTGTGGCGTCTTTGGAAATAACACCGCATGAACTTGAAAGTCTAGATACAGAGTGTAAACGGTTTGACTGCAGTGATTTTGAGGATCAACTCTTCAGGTCAAAACAAATCAAAAAGCATTATAACATTTTCCGAAATATACTTTAGTCAAAAAAATAAAAAAGTTAGAAGTTACGTAGCCTTTGTTAACAATGAAGAATAGACCATTTCCTGCCTCAAAATACTTGTACAGCTAAATATGTAAATACTCAATAGCTTATATACCTTTAATAACTGTTTAAATTTAAAAAAATACTCATTTTAATTATATTATGGACGAAAACAATCAAAAAATAATTTCAGATTGTAATATAGTGAATACTATGAATAATTATTCCTTAGAAATTGGTTAAAAATTAAGTAATAATATTCCCACAACTCAAAGTAATATTAATATGCCAAACATGAATGATAAAACTATTTATCTGCATCCAACAGACTCAATTGAAATAAGCAAAAATGGAAACAACATGAAAGTTAGAAAGGGGGGAGTTGATAAAATAAGTTCTAAGATTTTGAAAAATATTTCAGTTTATATAGTTGATGCTTTAAGTTATATCATTAATTTATGTATTAGTTTTGCAGTATGGCCTGATGATCTCAAAAAGGCAGAAATTGTACCTTTGCATAAAGGAGGAAGTAAGTCTTGCCTATCTAACTATCGGCCAATTTCACTTATTGCAAAAAAAATTGTGAATAATTTAACACCTAAAAGAACTAGATATAAGAAATGTTTTGTTTATTATACTTTGTATCATAATGTAAACAACTTTGTATCCTACCTTCTTCAACTTGTTGCATAAAGTAAATGGCCAAATATAAATATCCATTTAAATACATAGATATGAAAGGGTACATTTTTGAAAATAATATCTATAAAATGTACCTAAAGAAATCTACCGGCACTCGAACTATGTAATTATTTAATACAAAAAAAGTAACAGGTGTTCATTTTTTGTGTGAATATTTTTTTATTATTCATGCTACAAGTGTATCTGATTTTTAGCGCAACGTTGCCAGATTGCCAATAATTTAATTAACAAGTATTTCGAATTTTCTTGCCTATTAAAGCGCCTATAGACCACAGTGTTACAAGAGTTTTTTGTTTTATTTGGTGATATATACACTCAAACTATTTACACCCTTATTTCAAAAAACCAACCGTTTCAAGGTCTAAATCAGACCCAGTGTCCAATGGTAACTAACATAAAAAGCAAAAAAATTTAAAATCGGTTTAATTTTTTATTTTCTTTTCCGTATAAGATCTTTTGAATTACACCATTATCGACAGAATCTTGTGCGACCTCTGAGCACTGAGCATTGGCGGCAACGACTACAGTGTTGTAGAGAACGACAACATTGGAATGTGGAATGGCATCAGTAGTCTTCTCTAATGATATGATCAACGAACAAGGGTAGACGAGGAGAAAGACTTACCCTCAATTTGATGTTGAGCGTTTGTACATCGAACAATAGGCGTTATGGTATGGGGTGCTATTGCATGTGGAAGTAGGTCACCTTTAGTCGTTGTTCGAAGCAACATGACAGCGCAACGTTATCTTCAGGAAGTTGTAAAGCCGTATGTACACTCTTACCTTGAGAGAGTAATAGTTACGACTGCAGCGGGGGGTTTGGGGGCCGCGAGCTTAATAGGCTCATGGATCCCATATTTGAACAAGATAATGCTCGGCCATGATGCTCATGCCATGACTACTCAGATCCCCAGATCTTTCGACTATAGAACATTTTTGAGATATGATTGGTACAAGGTTCAGAAATTTACTCCAGCCCCACTTTACTTTGGAGATTCTCAGACATAAAATACAGGTTACTTGGGATAGTATTGGTCAAGAATAAATAGACCAATTTATTGAATGAATGCCAAGACTTGTTGGGGAGTGTATATGTCAAAGACAGATCGTGAAATTAGACATTTCATGAACTGTAGTGTAATGGTTGATCACAAGAACTCTCAAACAACCATTAAGAAAGTGCTTGAGAAGTGGTGTCTCAACAGGGAAAGCCTAATCCATGAAAACTATACGAACAAGAACTTCTTCTTGTTCTTATAGGTCTTTACTGGAAATTAGTTTTTTCTCAGACACTTGTTAATATAAATCGCTTGCACAAAAAAATGAAAGTAAACTAAATACGAAAGTAAATTTTCAAAATAGCTTTATAAAACATCAAACTCAACTGAACTGACCCCTTAATTTTCTAAAATCAATCACTCACCAATCAAATTTTGAGTCCCTTTTAAGTGCTCTCTAAGAAATGGACCGAAATAAAGGCAAAATTTTGTCGTCAAAGGCTTTCAATAGTTTCCCTCCGTTCCAGATGCCCTCCCTTTTCGCTCTGGCATACATTTACAAGAACTTATCAATTCAAATGGGGTGAAAAGCACCGATCACAACAGCTGCCTTCGATAAATGTTGAGACGGTGGCGGCAAATATCCGAATACAAAGCAGTTTTCTATGGAAAACTTTTCGTTTATGACCTGAGGAAATACAGTTTGTTTTTATCTATAAATACAATTAAAGTCAAATGTTATCTTACTAAAAATGTTGTTTTTATTTTCTTCGGTGATTTTACGACAAAGAGAAAGGCAGATTTTTTCAGTAACACCTACACAGCAATTTTTTTTGTAATTATTTAATCGATTTAAAAAATATGAAGGGACTCTCAATTCGTTATTTAACTATTTTTACATTCCCAAGAAGGGCATAATAGATTGGCTATGTTCTGGTTGTTTTCCACCAGATTGCTATATGAGGATGATACCTTTGTGATTTAGCCCCCTGGGAGGGAACACTTCAACACCTTTTTAGATCACCTTAATGGCATTCGGCACAAAATAACATTTACCATGGAGGTTGAAGCCAACAATCATATGTCTTTCTTTGATGTTCTGACAGATATTAAGGAATCATTCAGGAATGAACTCACACCAACAGATACGTACATGCTACATCTCATCAGTACCCAGCCCTACCACAAGCTGTCATCATGATTTTAGTAACCACATCACAAAGACTAACTGACCATCCAACATCAAACAGGAAATGGACAGTTTAAATACAGCTTTGAGACAAAATGGATTTACAAACCAAAATATACAAATAGCCCTAAAATCAAGACCAAGACAAACAGACGAGAAGGATGACACACCAATAAACAATCGAGACTCGTAAGAGAGACAATTGAAATCGCAAAGAGGCCTCACACTCTAAACGCACTCAAGAAAATCCAGAACTCATCGAATTCTTGGGAAATTCTATATAACACCGTGCCGGCCATACCCCGCCCTATGACAACTCAACCGGAAGTAAACCAATCAGCAAGCGGGAGGCGGGGCCACTGAGCGCCACGGGGCAATCAAACGCAGTCGTTCACAGTACCAACCGATAAGCGCCTAACCACAACTATATAACAGCGCGCACGCTACTCAACACCTTAGTATTAGAGCAACTTGAAGCGTAAGCAGAAGGCTATGAGAATTATGCGAACCGACCTGAAGAGTGCAGATGTGATTCTGCCGAAACGTCGCCATTTTACCATCGATCCAGGCAGGGATCAGTTATCACGCGGATGAATTCCCTGAAACCACATAACACATTTAGTGCTCGCGAAAACTTAAGAACATATATATATATATATATATATATATATATATATATATATATATATATTAGATGGTTTCCGGGAATTCATCCGCGTAGTTGATAACTGATCCCTGCCGGGATCGATAGTAAAATGACGACGTTTCGGCAGAGTCACATCTGCCCTCTTCAGGTCGGGTCGCATAACTCTTGTAGCCTTCCACTTTCGCTTCTAGTTACTCGAAGAGGGCAGATGTGACTCTGCCGAAACGTCGTCATTTTACCATCGATCCCGGCAGGGATCAGTTATCAATTACGCGGATGAATTCCCGGAAAGCATCTAACACATTTAGTGGCCGCGAAAACTTAAAAACAAATATATATATATACACTAGTAGAAAAAAAAAACTCTCCCACAGGATCAACTGTGAGAAACTAAGTCTACAGATTTGTCAACTAGTATTCCAGTATAATATGTTGGGATGTATTTTGTGTTGTACTTATCTGTTTTTTCTGACGTTTCGATTCCTTCTCAGGAATCGTTGTCGAACAATGTTTGTTTGAATGTTTTGCGCTATATTCGTCGCTTGACTTTTTTTGGCAATGTCAATTGACTGATTAATTGACTTTGAAGTTTCCTTTTCGATGTTCATTCGTCAGGAGCTGTTGCCATGCAATCTCTACAGAGGGTGTCCCAATTTCTCCATTTTTCAACAACATGCAGACACTTTCTTTGACTTTTCTTTTTTTGGTATGTCGTTCTTTAAGTAGTATTTTTGTCTTATTCCAGTTCATTTTGTGTGTACCATTATCCGTGAGTACATGATTTGCCAATCTTGATCTGTCTATATGTCTTCTTAAGACGTTGTATTGCTGCTCTTTTGTTCTAATTTGGAGAGGTCTTGATGTCTCACCGGTATATGTTTTTCCGCAGGCACAAGGTACACTCTACACACAATTTTTAGAACTTTGAGTACCGTTTTCTGGTTTTGTTTTTGTCAAATTTGATCTTAAATTATTATTTGTTTTAAAAATCGTTTTTGCTTGGTATTTATCGCCAATACGTTTAATTTTTTGGGAGAGGCTGGAAACATAAGGAATAACGTTTATAATTGTAGAGTTAATATCAGTTTGTGTGTTGTTATTTAAATTGGAAGTATTGTGTGTTGTTTGTATCATTTGTTGGTTTCTCTGTTTTTTCTCGATTTGGTAAAATTTTTTGTTAATGAAATTTCTTGGGTATTCGTTTTATACTAAAACTTCCTTTACCAAACATAACTCTTTCTTAAAAATTTCCTTTGTTACTTAAACTGCTAGTATGCGTTGGTTTCCTATAAATGCTTGTAGTGAAATTGTTGTTTGATCGGTCAACCAACACGTCTAAAAATGGAAGTTTATTTCCAGTTTCTATTTCAATAGTAAATTTAATTGTAGATTCTTTGTTATTGATCGTGTCTAAAAAGCAGTATAAGTCGTCTATGCTATGTTCCCATATTGCAAAAATATTATCAACGTAGCGCCACCATAGTTTAGGTTTTCTTGAAGAATTAAAGATAAAAGTAACATTAAAGTATTTCATAAATATATTAGTTACTATGGGTGACACTTCTCAAAACATTCCTAAATTAAACATGATAGTTGCCATTAAGGATACTGCTTAAAAATTACCACCAGAAGTATCAAGCGAATATCGCATTAGAAATAAGTTACTTCTACAAAAAGAGCAAAAGATCTCACAAAATGTAACCCCAACTAAAAGACAAGCTATCAAAATACTTACTAAAGATGATACTATTACAATTCTACCAGCTGATAAAGGCAATGCAACTTTAATTTTAGATTCACAAGAATACAAAACTAAAATGGCAGACCTCATTAACACGGGCACTTTTACAAAACTCAACAAAGATCCTACATCAAACATAGAAAAAACAGCAAGTGACATTATTTCACAACACAAAGACGAATTTACTTTTTCAGAAAGAAAACAACTTACACCTCATTACAGTAAACCACCACACATATATGGTGTCCCCAAGATACACAAAACTGGAATTCTTTTACGACCCATTGTATGCTCGATAAACTCACCATTGTAGAATATTTCAAAATTTTTACTCAAAATCATCAATCCATACAAAATTCAACCACAACACACTAAAAAACACAGCAGACTTCTTATCAAAATTGAAAAATACACAAATGAATAACCATGAAATTTTGGTAAGTTTTGATGGTGTCAGTTTATTCAGCAATGTACCAGTAGATAAATCTATACAAATTATTAAAGATTAATTAGAACTCGATAATTCACTTCAAGAAAGAACAATATTATCAGTTAATACAATAGTAAAGCTTATGGAACTTTGTTTAAAAACAACATATTTTCAATATGAAGAAAGTTTCTGCAGACAATATTTTGGAATGGCTATGGGTTCTTGTTTGTCACCCATAGTAAGTAATATATTTATGAAATACTTTGAGGAAACTTTTATCTTTAATTCTTCAAAAAAACCTAAAGTATGGTGGCGCTACGTTGATGATATTTTTGCAATATGGGAACATAGCATAGACGACTTATACTGCTTTTTAGACACGATTAATAACAAAGAATCTACAATTAAATTTACTATTGAATTAGAAAATGGAAATAAACTTCCATTTTTAAACGTGTTGGTTGACCGATCAAACAACAATTTCACTACAAGCATTTATAGGAAACCAACGCATACTAATCGATATTTGAATTTTTATTTAAATCATTCTTTAAATGTAAAAAAGGAGTCATTAAATCCTTATATGACAGAGCCAAAACAGTTTCAGCAACAAAGGAAATTTTTGAGAGAGAGTTATGTTTGATAATGGAAGGTTTAGAACAAAACGAATACCCAAGAAATTTCATAAACAAAACAATTTACCAAATCGAGAAAAAACAAAGAAACCAACAAACGACTCAAACAACACACAATACTTCCAATTTAAATAACAACACACAAACTGATATTAACTCTACAATTATAAACGTTATTCCTTATGTTTCCGGCCTCTCCCAAAAAATTAAACGTATTGGCGATAAATACCAAGTAAAAACGATTTTTAAAACAAACAATACTTTAAGATCAAATTTGACAAAAACAAAACCGGAAAACGGTACTCAAAGTACTAAAAATTGTGTGTAGAGTGTACCTTGTGCCTGCGGATAAACATATATCGGTGAAACATCAAGACCTCTCCAAATTAGAGCAAAAGAGCACCAATACAACGTCTTAAGAAGACATATAGAAAGATCAAGATTGGCAAATCATGTACTCACGAATAATGGTACACACAAAATGGACTGGAATAAGACAAAAATACTACTTAAAGAAGAACATCCCAAAAAAAGAGAAATCAAAGAAAGTGTCTGCATGTTGTTGAATAATGGAAAAATTGGGACACCCTCTGTAGAGATACCGGTTGCATGGCAACAACTTCTGACGAATGAACATCAAAAAGGAAACTTCAAAGTCAATTAATCAGTCAATTGACAAAAGCCAAGCGACGAATATAGTGCAAAACATTCAAACAAACATTGTTCGACAACGATTCCTGATAAGGAATCGAAACGTCACAAAAAAAAAACAGATAAGTACAACACAGAACACATCCCAACATATTATACTGGAATACTAGTTGACAAATCTGTAGACCCACTTTCTCACAGTTGATCATGCGGGAGAGTTTTTTTCTATAAGAGGGCAACTAGTGTTCCGGGCAGTTTCCACAAACTGCCCTTAGATACTACACCTTGATATTCAAGTACTTAACTTATCTGTATTTTTGAAAAACCGTTGCGAGGAGAGAAAATCCCAGATGAACATTCAAAATAACCATTTACCTCCTCAATCATTTAAAAACTATTTACTTCCTAGTTAGTGGGGTAGACTCCTAAATAGATCTTAGGTAGGGGTTGACTCCCACAGAGGAGCAAGGCTATACACAACAAGATGCGCTCAGAAACGCTAACTATATCATTTGTATCGATACTGAACTCATGAGTAGTATCGAAAAAAAAAGTATCATACTCGTAAAACTATCGAAACAAAAGTATCGAGTACATTTCTTAAAGCCTAATGCCTAAATAACTAGACTCAGTGTCAGTCAGCAACGTCAGTTCAGATTTATAGTATTCTCGCAGGAGCTTCGGTTCGATTCATTTTTTTTTCTGATTCTTATGCAAAAATGTCTCCTAAAAACAAATTTGGATTTAAAATGATACAAAATGTATTAAATTGTATTGCCATCAAAACTAAATATCTGTGCCAAATGTCAGCTAAATCTGTCAACAAGAAGGGACTGCAATTTTAATTACTAGATTTGACCCAATAAATAAATAAATAAACAAGACAAGTTAAATAAAACCGTTTAAAAAAATGGGTTAATTGAGAAAATGCGACTCTCATATTTTATGCATTTGCTGCCTTCTAGTTCCCAGTCTAAAAGAGGTTTCAAGTCTTTCAATAAAACAAACGACGTCGGATATACACTAGCAATATCGAGCATTGAATCATGGCATTCGAACGCGTATCAAGCGGCGAAAATCATAATCAAATTATGAGCACATTGAATCTGTAAATGGAAAGCGAACATATGAAATGCGGTAATTGCAGCGTCTAACAAAGGACGAAATCAGAATTTACATTTCATCAAGTGTACCTGTACGAGATTCGCGTAGTATTACTGTTTACTGTGACAGAATTAATTGCGAACTCGACACACACCGGATGTGACGTACGTACTCCAACACTTAGATTTAATATTTCAGTTTCCGATTTGACCCAACGTTCGTCGGGAAAACTCGACGCATATTGTGTAACCGCGAACGTCACGGTTTGATTAATTACAGTCAAAATTTCACTCGCTATTGCAAAAATTATACTATTGCACCGTATTAGAAGCGAAAGCTTCTCAAAGCTGTGTTCACACTAACTCTGTCTATCGACACAGTTGATGGTATTTGATGAAAATGACGCCTTCATTATTTATGCTACATTGGTCATTATCGCTTAAAAGGGATTTTTGCCAAGTCTTAAAAGTAAAACTATTGCAAAAATTATAATTTTATACCTTATTAATCATCGAAAATCGTTTTATTGTTTTTCAAAATATCCCCCATGAAGATCTATGTACTTTTGCATGCGTTTGAACCAATTGTCGAAGCACTTTTTCCACTCTGATTAAGACCATTTCTTCAGGTGATGAAAAACGTTGACCTCTCTGTTTTTTTCGTACGGAAATAAAAAGAAGTCATTTGGTGACAAGTCAGGACTATACGACGGATGACTCATCAACTCGATGTTTTGAGTGGTCAACAATGCAGTTGTTTGAGCCGATGTGTGAGAGCTCGTATTGTCCTGGTGAAGAGTGATCCGTCTTCGGGGGTTGGTTTTCCTCATTTCTTGGAAGACAACTGGCACACAAATGGTTATGTACCACTCAGAATTGACTGTTCTGCGTTGTTCTGTGGTACGGTTGCGACATGTCCAGTTTTTCCGAAAAAACAGGCGATCATTTGCTTGGAAGTGCTTCGTGCGCGAACAACTTTTGTTGGATTCGGCTCATCTTGAAACACCCATACAGTCGATTGCTGTTTACTTTCGGGCTCATACCCGTAAATTCACGATTCATCACCTCTCACTATGTCATAAACTTGTTTTGAAGCACCGCGATCGTATTTGTTGAGCTTTTCCTTCGACCAATCAACACGAGCCCTTTTTTGACATTCAAATTTTTATGCAATATTGAATGTATGATGGTCCCACTAATGTGTAAGGTTGACTCAATCTCACGATAGGTCACATGACGATCTTACAATATCAGTTCAAGCACAGCATCAATGGTTTCCGGAACAACAACTGTTTTTGGAGGACCTTCACGAAATTGGTCTTGGAGTGAACTACGCCCTCGATTGAATTCACCATACCATGGATAAACCGTGGTCCTTGATGGAGTTTCATCGCCAAAAATTAAATTAAGTTCATCCATGCACTCTTGCTGGCTTAATACACGTCGAAAGTTGTAAAAAATAATCGCACGAAAATGTTTACGATTTAATTCCATTTTTTGGCCGAGGTGAATCCTTTAAGTTACTGTAAACAACACATAGCGCTCGTATGTCAAAACGTTCTTAGTACGTATAACGTCAAAAATGTCAAACTGATAGAGCTGTCAGGTGTCAGATTGCAACACTAGGGTTGTCTAATCCCGAAATATAAAAGGCAGCCTTCGTAACGCGGAACCTTCTTAAAGCCGCCGTCACAATATCAACAATATCCATCGACTCTGCCTATCGACACAGTTGACGGTGTTTGATGAAAATGATGCCATCATTATTTGTGCTACATTGGTCATTATCCCATAAAAGGGATTTTGGGCAAGTTTTGAAAATAGAACTATTGCAAAAATTATAATTTTATACCTTATGACGCAGAAGCTTCTTAAAGCCGCGGTCACAATAAATCAACAATATCGATCGACTCTATCTATCTACACGGTCGACCAACAACACATTTTGTTTTCGACAAAGATTTTTTTAGTTGATAGTTTTTGTATACAACCGTTTTTATTTCGTTTTAGCAATGTTCTTATCGGAATTAGTAATTTACAAGGTTTTTTTGGTGGCGTTAAATGAATTTTATAACAATATGTTCTCATGGCTTTGGCATTTGTTTCTATGAACTGGGCTAGGGAGTCGAGGTGAAAGGACCAATAAGGAAAAACAATAAAAAATTTTGAGTCTAGTTCTTGACTATCACTAGAAAGAGTTCTGAGTATACAGTGTGGAAGAGCCAAATAGAACAAATTTTATAACGAATAAAAGAGGGCTTATAGGGAAAAACGCTTGGAACGTCGATTTATATTTTTAAATGCGCATTTTTTCAACAAAAAAAAATCATTTATGGTGTGTCATGTAACAGTGACCAATACCAACTTTGTTATTTAAAATACAATCCCCTGTATATTATTATATTATTTATTCTAGACATAATTCATATACAATGTCCTACACCTATCTTTAACTGTTTCGGAAATATTAAGTGTTTTCAGATTTATTACAAAAATTAACAATAAAGAAAGAAAATTATTTTATTTCACAAATGCTACATTGCACTCAGTACTTAATTCCCAGCTTAGCTTTTGATATCGAGTTAGTAAACAATAACATTTCTGCGTTTCTTTATACTGATTAAAAAAAATAGGTTTGTTTATATTCGTGAAAAGTCATAGCCTTAACATACTCGTATTGTTGTCTGCCTGCGTGGCAGTTGTGATCCATGTCAGTGTCAGGGCTATTGTCATTTGAATTTCGTTCACTGTACGTAATATTATCAGAAAAATGGTTCATTTAACAGAAATACACAAAATAACCATTCTACAAATGATTGGTCATGGAGATAACACACGGACACAAATGTAAGCTTCTCGCAAGGAATAATAGACAAATCCACTGTTCAGAGACTCGCCCTTTAACTTTATCATTTCTTATATATTTTTTACAAGATTGTTAAATTGCTCAAAGTTAACAACCCCTTCTTCATTTTGGGATTTTGCAGAATTAGATCAACCAGTTGCCTACTCTACCAAAGGGGAAGGTAAGTTTTATGATACTATAATCTTGATTACCTGCTGCAAACTGTATTTCAAATAAGATTATTCATTAGTTAAGCAAATTAAAAGTAGAAAATAATATTTTAAATATTGAGTCACCAAATTTAGTAGCAACAGAATCCAAATTACCGAGTACTGATACTTAAGTCCACGTCCTTAATATACAATAAAAAGTTACGCTGATCTGCAAAATTATGATCTTACCACATTTAGTTCAACATATAAGGCTGGGATAGAGACGAAACTAGCTAAACAAATAAGCAACGGAATTGAACTGAAAAATTAATTTAGAAAGCTGAAATACTTACAAAACTGCTGCCCAATTGAAGTGAAACGTAAAAGTAAGGGAAATAATGAAATAGAATATATAGAATATAGAAGAGTTCCGTATATTACAATCTACTTAATATACTTCCTTATTTCTTCGTGATTCACAGCACAGCAATTTTCTCCGAAAGTTTCTACCTATACATTATGAGCACTCTTTTACGAAATCACTGTCCTGCAGTACTTGAATGAAATTTTTCCAAATCGGAGGCGTGGATAGGTAGAATGGCCAATACGATCTCATGAATTGACGCCATTGGAGTACTTTTTGTGAGGATATGTCAAAACTGTATACAAAATTGAACCTGTCAACTTAGATGACCTAAAAAGACGAATCACGCTTGCGATTAGATCAGTCACGCCTGAGATGTTGAGTAACCTTAGAACTCTTTTCTATATCAGATTAGCATGTTGCCAAGACGTTTGCGGTGAGCATTTTAAACATTTCCTGACATTAATGTTTTTTTGTGTTCTTTTTATATTACTAAAAGTTAATCAGTACCTATTACTTATTAGATTTTTAGTGTATTGTAGCAAATGGGTGAAAGAAAATAATTTTCTTTTTTAATGTTAATTTTTGTAATAAATCTGAAAACAATTACTATATCCGAAACAGTTGAAGATAGGTGTATGACACTGTACAAAAGCTATGTCTAGAATTTTCCAAAAAATAAATAATATCCAGAAACTTGGTATTGGCCACTATCACCCTATATAATTTTTATTTGTTGAAAAAATGCGCATTTAAAAATACAACTCGACATATCCAAGTGTTTTTCCCTTCAAGCCCTCCTTTATTCCTTATAGAAACTATTCCAATTGCCTGTTTCACACTGTAGATCGTATTCAAAAAGCATATTCAGATCTACTAAACGACAGAAAAATGACCTCGGGATTTCATTCTGTCCAAGTGTTTTTTCTTTCTATTTTTATAACGGCTTTAAAATAGGAACCAAAACTTCGAGTAATTCACAAATATAATGGTCAATTTCTGCTCCATTATATATATTTTGACAACTCACTTGATAAAATATTTGATTTTCTAGATAAATTTATATTATCTTATCACCTCTTTGCTCTTCTCTCGATTAAAATTGAGCTGATTGCACTTAATTAGATTTCAATAACTCCCTTAAGACTCCACCCTATAAACATTTAATAGTCTCACCCACCCTATCCCTTGTTCATCAAAAGTCCAATCAACGATTCCCATTGAAATTAATTTATCCCTTAAAGACAGACATAATTAATTACGGTATAAATATTTGATTTGTTTGTCACAGCATTATTTTCCACCTGGTCATCGATTGAGCGAATTGAAATTCAACGGACCTTAAAATTTAATTTGTTTTCGGATCTGACACAACCTTTCTCAACAAAAGAATTATTTACGAGCTTTCAGTCTATGACATTTGAAGCAGTCTCGCGCGTCACGAGTTGCGATATTTTCGTTGTTCCGGATTCCCAGTTTTCTCTTTGGTCTGTTTCGTGAATTCTTTTTATTTTGGCACCTTATTTAGAGCCATACATTGGAGGACAAAAAATTGACAATTACAATTTATTTAAACCAAAACTGTTTCTTGGAATATCTTAGCTTTTTTATTTAAATATACACACTGACAAAGAACTTGCAACACCCAGAAGAAGATGTTTAAATTTAATATTGTTTCGGGAAAAAATTCAGGAAATTGCTGTATATTCCAAACGTTTCGGGGTCTAGGTCAAACCCCGTTGTCAATGGTTAAGAAACTAAGGATAAAAAGCCACAATTCTAAGCTGTAAATTTAAAATATTAGACAATATGTATTATTTGTTTCTGACGTAACTAAAGTAATTCTATTTGTAATATACAGGGTAGCACAGAAACTTCTAAAGATCATGTAATCATAAAGTTATATTTCGAGATTTACACTTTATTTTATAAACGACACGTGTTTCGGCATACAATGCCTTTATCAAGTCTCACAAAATACTAAAACTATTATTCTAACTACACCAATATATATACATATTACTTAACTAAACTAATTATACAGAGCCATTAAAAAGATTTAAAAGTGGGGATGGATTAAGATCTAACTGGTTATTTAATAGTCTACCTGAATATTTATACCTGTTCATTTCTAGGGATTCTAATAGATTAATTTTACTGGGGTTATTTTCCAAATGTAATATATTTACAGTATCGTTAAAGTTGTGATTATCCTCTACTAAATGACGTGCATAATTAGATTTATTGTCTTGTGTGGAATAACTTCTTTTGTGCTCTCTAATACGAGTATTAAAATTTCTAAATGTCCTACCGATATATAGTTTGTCACAATTGCCGCAGTTGAGTTTGTATACCCCGGATTTACAATTACTATCTACTCTTGATTTATTATTCTTAATATATCTGGATAAATTATTTGAAGTTTTATAACTGATATTAATGTCTTGTTTTTCTAAAAATGATTTAACTTTATTACTTGTTTCGCCCAGGTAAGTTAAAGTTTTGAAAAAATCATAAGATCTTATGATTTTTTCAAAACAAGTAATAAAGTTAAATCATTTTTAGAAAAACAAGACATTAATATCAGTTATAAAACTTCAAATAATTTATCCAGATATATTAAGAATAATAAATCAAGAGTAGATAGTAATTGTAAATCCGGGGTATACAAACTCAACTGCGGCAATTGTGACAAACTATATATCGGTAGGACATTTAGAAATTTTAATACTCGTATTAGAGAGCACAAAAGAAGTTATTCCACACAAGACAATAAATCTAATTATGCACGTCATTTAGTAGAGGATAATCACAACTTTAACGATACTGTAAATATATTACATTTGGAAAATAACCCCAGTAAAATTAATCTATTAGAATCCCTAGAAATGAACAGGTATAAATATTCAGGTAGACTATTAAATAACCAGTTAGATCTTAATCCATCCCCACTTTTAAATCTTTTTAATGGCTCTGTATAATTAGTTTAGTTAAGTAATATGTATATATATTGGTGTAGTTAGAATAATAGTTTTAGTATTTTGTGAGACTTGATAAAGGCATTGTATGCCGAAACACGTGTCGTTTATAAAATAAAGTGTAAATCTCGAAATATAATTTTCGTTTTTGTGTTCTCATTATGGATTTACATCAAGTATCAGCCGCAACAATTCAGAATCATAAAGTTCCTTTCAAATTGGAAGAATTTGAAAGGGAGATCTTCAGAATTTTATGTGGGGCTCCTAGGTGCGACCTTGTTATGAGATAGTGCATTCGGCAAAAATACGACCAAAGAATTTTGTTGATTCAGTGATCCCATTAAAATCATAAGGGAAAACCTAGGAATAACCGTATGAACTGTCCCGATATTGGGTTGTTCACAAGGACATGACCATTAGCAATTTCTTCCTTAATCATCGGCAACCAGGAACGACTGAATTCTACGGAGGTAGTAGCGATACTATCGTTTTCATTTAACAAAATTAAAGCAGACTCTTTTAGTTTTCTTTAGGAGTTGTGTTCTTCTTTGTGTAATATAACTGAATTTTGAAACTGTATTTTATGACCAAGGTCCCAAGCATGTTCACAAATTTTGGATTTTTCAAGTTGTCTTTTTTTATGTAATTTTTGTGTTTATTTATTCAAACATTTAGAGTTCTAGAGGTTTCTTCAATATAGAATTTGCTACATTCACAAGAGATTTTATAAATGCATTTTTTTGTATTTTAAGTTGTGTTATTTGGTTTGGTTATTGATATAATTGATTTTAGGGTATTTCTTGTTTTAAATAATGTTTTGATATTATATCTGTTTCCCCTAGACCCCGAAACGTTTGGAATATACAGCAATTCTCTTAATGTGGGTGTCATTTCCCAAGAAGTACTTAAATAAGGAATAAAGGAGTTTAAAGTTTTTGTTCTCGCTTATCTATACACTCTCCAACAAGTCTTGACATTGATTTATTATAGTGGTCTTTATCTTCTTGAAGAATACCACTTCAACCCACTATATTTCAAATATGTTCTATGGACAAAAGATCGGAGGATCTTGTGAGGGTATGGTCTAAACCCTCAATTTTTGCCGTTAACAGTTATGTATCGTTTTAATCTAAATTATATGACTGTGATGGTTCAATTTGTTGAATCAAGCATTGTAGTGCCATCTTCTCGTGCGTCGGCATTCTTAATAGCATGTGCTTTAACAAGTGGTTATTAAGTTGTTAAATGATATTGTTAATAATATATTTTGGGTTGTATGTGAAATACATGTAAAAAACATCACAGTGAGTGAGGTTGGGTATTTAATACATCTTAGTTCTTCATAATATTCATGTTGCAATATTAGTAATCACTTTCGTAAGTTCCATACGCTACTAAAGTTTGCAACCTTCTGCTTTGAGTTTCTTGGAAATTGCATCATGTCAGGTCGATTTCTGACTGATAACGAGCTACTGTAGATTTTGGAGAGTTTTGATTGGGAGTTGGATGATGAAGAAGACGTTGATATTGTTGACGAGATTGAAGAATAGTTGGAAATACAAGCAGAAAAGGAGGCTAGTGAAGTGCAAGAAGAAATAGATGTATTTTGCATGTTCATTGGGGTTTTCTCTCCTCAAAATTTTCTTGCAACACATAAGTTATTAAAACCGTATTTGGAGAAAAAAGTGTACTAAGGCAATTTCGTAAAATTGCCCGGACTACTGGCTGTCCGTACAGAAGTTCTTCCTCACAGTTATCCTGACAGAAACTAATGTCTTAAAATGATCAACCAGTATTGCTGTATGCAGGGTGAGTTTTTTTATGATCAGTATGGAGATCTCGGAAACTAGCGGAGATAGAGCAATGGTTAAATTGGAAAAGATTTGCAGTTTTACTGGCCCAATTTAATGACACTTTCGGATTTTTGTAAAATGTCATGGCTTACGAGATATTATGAAAAAACGAAATTCTGCCGATTTAGTCATTTCCTTCTAGCTCCTTTGTTTTTTATTTTATAAAACAAATGTGAATTTCAGAATTGAAGGAAATTGTATCCCGAATATGGTTGTCTTCTCCCCTTTTGCGTGACAACTCTCGTTTACGAGATATGACACAAACTTATCTTTTTTTGAATGGAAACCATAGTTGGCCATGACCTTAAAAAATCGGACATTTTTAGAGCTTTTCAACGTATAATACTCGATATAGTTATTCATAAAAATAATGAAGTTACGGATGCTTTTCTCTCTTATTTTCACTTTTAACGTAGGTAGCCATGAAAAAGATTGTTTTCACTTTGACGTTTCCTCATTTGAGAGTAATTCCATTAGTAGTGCTGAACTGACAGTCGATTTTTAAAAGTTTTTGTGATAAAATGGAATATTCTAACGAAGAAAAACTGAATATGGTGGAATGTTATATCATATGCTATAAAAATTCAGTTCGTCCAGCTGAGGAATACTTTCATAGATATTTTAATCGTCGTCAACCTGCTCTATGTAAAAGGCTTTACGATAGTTTACGCAGATATCCTTTACTAAACCACCAAAGGAACTTAATCAAATTAACGAAGCAGCACAAATAAATGTTTTGGCAATGGTAAATCAGAATCCATTTACATCAACTCTTGAGATTGCGGCAGAAGCTGGCACATCTCAACGAACTGTAGATAAGGTACTGAAATCGCACAAGCTCCACCCGTACAAACTTTCAGTTTCTCAAACTTTGCATGCTGGTTGCGAACATCGACGTATTTTGTTTTGTAAATGGTTTAGAGACATGTGCCTTGACAATCCACAATTTCCATTAAAGGTGGTATGGTCAGATGAAACTAGATTTACTAACTGCGGCATGTTCAATTCACACAATGAGCATATCTGGTCTAAAGAAAACCCTTTCCTTGTAATTTGGTTTTAATGTTTGGTGTAGTATCATAGGGTCTACTATTCTGGGGCCTTTAATCTATGACGAATCACGTTTAGAAATTGAGTGGTTCCAACATTATGGAGCACCTGCTCATAACTCGTTATTAGTAAGACAACACTTAGATAATATCTATCCAAACTCTTGGACAGCAAGAAATGGCCCACGCGAATGGCCACCCCGGTTTCCCGATTTGGCAGTTATAGACTTCTATTTATGGGGTGTGCTAAAAAACAAAGTATACAAAAGAAAGTATGAGACTGTTGGTGACCTAAGGGAGGCGGTATTCAAGCAATTGAAGAAATTGATAGGCGGCCTGTGAGGAAAGCGGTAATGTCAATCTTAAAAAGATGCAATTTTTGTCTAAATAACAATGGTGGACGTTTCGAACATAAATTGTAACCATTATTATGTACTTTAATTTCTTAAGTTTTTAGTATATACCTACTTATTTAGTTTTTTCGTTATATCTGATATACCTAATAAACAAATTGTTCAATGTTTTTTGGAATAGTTATTCATAAATCATATCTATTTCATGGCTACCTACGTTAAAAGTGAAAATAAGAGAGAAAAGCATTCATAACTCCGTTATTTTTATGAATAACTATATCGAGTATTATATCGTTGAAAAGCTCTAAAAATGTTCGATTTTTTAAGGTCATGGCCAACTATGGTTTCCATTCAAAAAAAGATAAGTTTGTGTCATATCTCGAAAACGAGAGCTGTCACGCAAACGAGGACATGACTATCAAACTCGGGATACAATTCCCTTCAATTTTGATATGTACACTTTTTGTATAAAATCAAAAACCAAGGAGCTAGAAGGATCTGACTAAATCGACAGAATTTCGTTTTTTCAAAATATATAGTAAGCCATGAATTTTTACAAAAATCCGAAAGTGTCATTAAATTTGGCCAGTAAAACTGCAAATCTTTCCCAATTTAACCATTGCAATATCTCCGCTAGTTTCCGAAATCCTCATACTGATCATCAAAAAGAACTCACCCTGTATATATATGTATGTATATATTTTAATTTACATCTTCGAATTGTGCCTTTTTTATCCATAGTTTCTTAACCATTGACAACGGGGTCTGACCTATACACCGAAACGTTTGGAATATACAACAATTTTCTTAACTGTGATGTTATTTTCCAAGAAGTACTTAGACAGACATTGAAAAAAATGCCACAAATTTCATTCAGAAAATAACTACTATTGTTGGATGTAGATGCTACTCAATTTGTGTCAATGATCCACATTATTATGAATATAATAATGTATCTATGCCAAAGTTGATTTTTTACCCTATCAACTTTGGGGAACTGTAGGTCGAAAACAAAACACTTTTAGAATTTGAACCCATAGAGACTTTTGATCCAGAACTATTAAATGAAAAAGTTTCAAAAAAAATTGCAGAAAGCTACTTTCTGGCTAACTCATAAGAGGTTAAAAAAACTTTGAGGGGCTCTATCTCGAAAACAAAAGACTTTCAGAGTTTGACCTCGTGGATATCCACAAGTTCATAACTATCAAATGGCAAAGTTTAAAAAAAAATTAGCCGAAAGCCATTTTTCATAAGAATAGTGCGGGATTCGTTATAATTTATGGAATTATCTGTGCTACCCTGTATATCAAATGACCGTACACTTCCTTAGTTATCACCACTAATCAATAATATACAAATGGTGCACCAAGCGATTTTCAAATTTACATGCCCAATGACTTTCAGCATTTTCAAGATTAGAAAAAATGTTTGATCCGTACATTTTTTCCACTAGCATATAAAAACTAGAGATTTTGGTGTTAATTTGACTTTCTTTCAAAATTTAAATCAACACTTCAATTCAGAGCGTAAATACAGGCGAACCGGTGTGTGTGCTAATCCGGTCTTGATGAGAGCTTCTCGTGTGTCATCTTCAGAGATGCATTCACTGAATCTTGCAAGGAATAATAGCGGCTTTGACATATATTACATCCAAAATCTATTCACCTTCACCTAGAGTAAATATTTGCCGCGTCATTGAACATCCTTTAACTATTCCTGTGAAGTTGTGTTAACTTTGTGGCTTTGCCGAACTCCAGAGCGAATCTTGGCATTTCCACTCATTACTCCCATCTATCTGGAGGTACGAGTTCACTTGAATTTACGAATTAATCAGTTGAACGAATCTCACCTTGTGTGTCTGGTTGTGGGTTTGCTTGAATGCGCAACGTACATTCGGTTTGTAACAAGTTTTCTTTAGATGAAGTTTTCATTTCTTACAAACTCCAAAAACGTAAGTTGTATATTCTGGAGAACAAAAACAATTTCCATAGAACTCATTTTACGCACCAAAAAAAAATTAAGAAACTTTTTAAATTAATCGTTCCGATAAAAACAGCAGTTAATCATAAAAACCGACTGAAATAAAAATGAAGGGCAACACAACGGCTATTGTGAAAATTCTATTAACTAGCTGTTGCCCAGTGGTCGAAATTCATTCTCTGGCAGGTTAAGTAACCTGAAAATTTTATCGTGAAATTCTATCCTAGGACTTTAGGGAGAGCAGCAATTACACGGAACCTCTCTGTGATAGTTTCCTCGAAAATCCTAGATGTCCGTCTTACATCTCGCTTCTACAAATAAGTAACGAAATTCAAGTTTTTTTCAGATATAATTCATAGGACTTTATTTGTGTTCAAATTCGTAATTCTTAATTTAATATGACAACAATTCAATCTCTAATGGGCTACCCTACATATTTATTTTTTCTAACCTCCCTGTATAGCTATAATTGCACTCAATTCTCTAACATTTATTAAAATCCTCATTATAATAATTCCATCTCATTATATTTTTCCACCACCCTGTATATGCAACTGCTCATGGACCACGCATTATATTTTTTAACATTTTTGAACCACCCCGTAAACCAATCTGTACATGACACTGCCTATGAGCCACCCTATTTACTCTTTTTGTTTATGAAACTTTTAATTATCTTCTGTAACTATAATTCTATTCCGACCTATATTTCAATCATCATATATATGGAACTCTTCGTGGGCTACTTTATAAATCATTTCCTTTTCTAACATTTTTTATCATCATCCTGTATATCTATAATTCCTCTGAACCTATATTTCATCTTCCTTATATATACAACTGCTTATGGGTTACGAAATGTTAATTTTTTCGGCCACCCTGTATATTCATCTCTGTATAATATTTTTGCACCACCCTGTATAACTGTAATTCCACTGCGCCTTCTATTCCAAGAACCCTGTAAATTCAACCGCTAATGGGCTTCCCTATATAATTATTTTATTAGTTATAATTGCACTCTCTATATTTTAAACACACTCTATATGCAACTGCTTATGTGCCACCCACGAAAAAAATGATTTCTAACATATCTGGAATCGCCCTGTATAATTATATATACAACGATTACTTTACCACTAAACAATAACAACGCTTGGATGCCACTTCCAGAAGTACATGCTCTAAGTATATAACAGTATTGGTCCCTCTGTATATAATTACTCAATGTTTTGAGTTTGGCGGCGGCGGCACATTCAGTTGTTTGGCGTTGACATTATGGACGTAAATAATGATATTTTATTATCGGTTGAGAGACAGAGGAGAAAATGGTACCTAATCGTTTTGTCTTTGCCTATTTATATATAGATGTATATAAAAGGCATCAACAAAAGGCCGCCCGGAAAGTTCGATAAAATAAGTGTATTTAGGGATACACTCGGACAAATCTGATATAATCAGCGAATTCTGGTATTTTCTACACTGGCTATTTAAAGGCGCCGGTTGTACAAGACAAACAGTTTAGATTCTGAGGCGTGCACTGAATCGACAGCAAAAGAAGTGAACAGCTGCTATAGTATTACTTATTGTGTTTGTAAACAGTGCATTTATTTGGTAAATAAAGACATTTGAAAGTAAGTGTCAACATTTATGAAATTGAACCCACAGAATCTATTGCAATATGAATACTTATATAAAGGTAAATTATTTTTTCCCTTTTTTAGCAGTTGTTTTCCTTTATCACTTATAAGTAACAGTGACAAAAGAGACTAAATAGAGCGGCAGTTATTCTAGACCGAACGATGGAAGATAAGGCAAAATTTAGTGATTTTATTTTATGAGATCTTTCAATACGAACCAATGTGTCAAGACTGGTAAGAGTTTGGAGAAGATGGTCGAATGATGAACTCAGACTCATCATGTAGGATCACACACGTCGTGTAGGATCCGGACGTCCTAATGTATTAGAAATAAGGTCATGCTTAGTGCTAACTGAAATAGATCAAACAAGATATTAACCAATTGCAGGAACACGACAGGTATTCTTTAGCATGACAGTTAGTCGAAGATTGCTTGGAATGAGGTTGAGGAATTTTCACATTGAGTTGAGAATATCTTCATGGTAATCTTTAGATTTTTATACAAGTTCAAATAAGCCGATTTGTACAAGATTCTTTCGAATCGATTTACATACCTAAAAATATATACGGCGAAACTAGTATATTCTTTTATGTAGGTATTTTCTAAAAAAGGAAAGTGTTAAGTGAAAGTCACAATTTCCTATTCCTCATACCCCAGCCTTTCCATCTCCTTGTGAATATTTTGTACCAGCTGCTTTGTTGGTCTTCCCCGGTTATTATTTTTTTTGGGAGTAGTCTAATTCTATACTTTACCAGTATCCTTACTTGCACAGGTTGCCATACTATTTAATTTGTATTTCATTAATTTTGCTTTGATAGGATCTGTAGACAAAATTCTTTGTTTAATGCTCTTATTTCTAAAGTGACCAAATCGAGTTCTGCTATAGCGTTTTTTTCATTATGCTATTTCAGCTGAAGGTAATTGCTGATGCATGTTCTTATTCATAATCCGCATCTCTGACCCATAGATCATAACTGACTCTATTAACGTTTTATATATCTACACCTTTTTTAGTTTTCTTTGTCAAGTTATTATTCTACAGTATTGAATGATATGCTTTAATCATATTCATTAAATAGGTACAGAATACCTATTTTCATCAGAAAGTCTTTGTCATCCATACTATCTTCACAGAATGTAAACCCAAGATTTTAAAATATCCATTACATTTTTTATCACTCCATTTGCCAATGCTAAATCTTGTCATATTCCTTCTATAACTATATATTGTGTTTTTTCTGTATTCATTTCTAAGCCCAATTAGTTATATTCTTCTATATTTGGTTATTCTTCTGCAATTACTACTTGGTGGTCTGCAAAAAGTATTGTATTTTGTTTTTTTTTTCAAACAATACCTTAGAGGTGATCCCAAGTAGATTTTAAATATGGCAGGGAACAAGCTACAAGTCTGTTTCTTGTCATTTCTTGGCTGGAAAGGAGCTCACATCTGTTAGTCTGAAGTTGGTAGACTATGTAACTCGTTCCTCGAAGTTTCCTTGGACTTGCAACTCTACTATTACCGTATACTAAAGGCTTGTCGGAGAAATTTAGAAGAATTGCACACAGCTATGGAATCAGAATAATCTTCAAAAGCAAGGACACCTTAAGGAGCATGATAACAAGAACGAGGCCCGACGCACCAGCAATACCAAATAACTGTATATACAGCATACCGTGTGAATCTTTATATTGGCGAGACAAAGCGACCGCTGGACACCAGGATTAAGGAACATCGCACAGCTACTCAAAGGGCAGAGGTAACGAAGTCTGGGGTAGCTAATCACATATGGACCGAACACCATAATATCAACTGGGACCAGGCTAGAGCAATTCACAAGGAAGAGCACTGGTACAAGAGAAAATTCATAGAGACAGCATATATAATCTCGAACGAAAATATAATTACCGAGCCCAGCCTCCAAATTAAAAATATTTGGAGAGCCCTTCTTCGGCCTCTGCCGCTACGCATCACCATCAACCCAACCTCCAGGTACGACGACGCTGATTGGACCAGATAAGACCCAATGACCATGACCGGCGACGCATGACCGGCGACTCATGACCGGTAAAGGGTATAATATAAATACGACGATACTCTGAATTTCCTTTCATTCACCTGATGACGATAGCAGATACACAGCTATTGAAACGTTGTGAGATCAACCACTTGACCTTGATCAAACTTGGTTTTCTTTGAAAGGGTTTTTTATTGAGTTTATATAAAGTTTATTAATACTCTGATCTTCTAGAGCCCAGAGTTTTTGGAAGCGGGACTGAATCAAATTTCTTTCTTAGGTCTATGAATGTTAAGTGGACTTTCCTACGTTTGGTTATGTTGTTTTCTGCTAGATGTCTTAGAATGACTATGTTATCTGGGCAGGCTCTTCCTGACCTAAAATCAGTTTGATCCTCGATTTTCATATTTTATTTTCTGTTTAAGAATTGATCCATATAATCCAATGTATGAAGCTTTGCTTATACCTGCATAATTCGCACATTTCTGTCTGTCGCCCCTTTTTCAATATTAAGTTGATGTTGGAGAGTGTCTAGACGTCAGTTATGGTTTCGCCCATTCAACATTTATCTTGATTTCTTTTTATAATTCTCTATTAAATACAATTCCTGGTCAGGTATCAATATTTCTTAAGACCAAGTCCTGAATTATATTTCCTTTCAGTTCTTAAAGGAACTCCAACAAGTCTAAGCGAAATCCTTATTGATTTTCTCGTTATGTAATCTCTCACGTTCACGGCTGTCGCTCCATGTGACAATTTTCGTATTATTTGTGATTACGGAAACAATACAAATGACAAACACTTAAACTTTAAAAAATTGTTGCTTCTTTTACTCGTAGTTGATCGTGTATCTTGCGGAAAATGGAACAGATTGTAATCTGCGGAATGTAATTTTAAATTTCTTTGCCGAGAAGCTCTTAAGCTCTTGGCTCATATCGCATAAAGTCACATAAATGCATGTTAAGCATTCTTAGATGGTATAAAGGAAAATATTTTCTAGTCTTATTTGTATTTTTGTAAGAAACTGTAGGTTTACGAAGGGATATAAGCAATACTTCCATCTTGATGACAATTTATTAATGTTTGAGGTATCAGGAGCTAGACAGCCTACTTGCTTATTTTTCAAAAACAACTGCGCTTTTCTTTTGTTGTACGAACTTTGAAATATATTTTCTAACCTTGATTGTTGTTTTGATTTCACCATTTCTTATTCGATCTAGTTTGCTGAATCCACAGTTTTTTTTTCATAATTCCATCTCTTTACCATGACATTCCTATGTTTACTTTATTTATAACTTTCATTTCATTCATAAATGTCATTCCTTAACTAAAAACGTGGATGGAAATAATCTAAAATTTAAAATAATTTGGTCAAGTGCGAGTTGGACTCGCATACTTAGGTTCCGTACCACCTTCAAGATTCTAATATTCCAGTTTCAAACAAGCAGGGAATGAGTGTATTTTCTTATATTTACCCTTACATCTTTTAAAGGAAGCGTTTTAAATTTATAAAAAATATACACTTTGATTTTCCACACATAGACTTTTTATTTTATATGCTTCAGGATTCGCTTCATTTTTATCAGAATACATATGTATTTAATTTTCTAATTTGGCCCCCAAAAATTAACATTAGGGTGTTATTTTAGTAATAAACTTTCAGAGAAGTCTTTTGTAAACTACTGTCTGAGTTTTGAGGCTCTCTAGATTGGAAGATAAAGGGCAAAATTGGTCACGTTTTAAATTATAAACTATTAAATCTGTTATTCAAATTATTAAAAAATACAAATAAAATATATTTTTCAAAATTTAAATAGTGTAGTTTCTAAAGTGGGAATTAAGTCGATGTTTAATATTTTTGTTAATATCTTTTAAACAAATGATTTAAAAATATGATATATTTGTAATTCACATAATGAGCCTTTTATCTGATATATTACATGATGCGTTTGAAAATTGAATCTTTATTTTCCATTTAATTGTATAATTTGTCTCTAAAATTACTATGGGGGTCTACTAATAATTTATTTTCTGTTTAATTCTATTATTTGGGAGCCAAATAATAGAGTTAGGGAATTTTTCATATTTATCCAATAAACAAAAAAAATAGGTCTTAGAGTTTGGGGAATAACGGGGGGAATGGGTAATTTTTTTAAAATATTTTTTAATATTATTAAAAAATTAATTTTAAAAAAATTAAAAAAAATATATTTGTATTCGCATAATGAGCCCTGTGATTTGATATATTACATGACCCGTTAGAAACAATTATAATTTTTTATTTTCCATTTAATTCTATAATTTGCCCCCCAAAATAAATATTAGGGATTCTCCTTATTATTCCAGTAAAGTTCAGGGGCTATATCTCCATTTTTTTTCAAAATTTTCCAGATAATGGTTTCGGAGATAGGGGGGGTATTTTTTTTATATTTTTGTTAATATCTTTTAATTAATTTATTTTAAAAATATGAAAATATGTATTTGGTTTCGTCATAATGAGCCCTTTCATTTGATATGTAACAAGATGTGTTAGAAACAAATTTAATTTTATATTTTCCATTTAATTTTATAATTTGCCCCCTAAAATAAATATTAGGGGTTTCTCCTTATTTTTCTAGTAAAGTGCAGGTGAGGGGCTATACCTGCATTTTTTTTTAAATTTTTAGTTTATGGTTTCGGAGATAAGGGGGGGAATGAGTACTTTTTTTATATTTTTGTTAATATCTTTTAATTTTAATTTTAAAAATATGAAAAAAATATATTTATTTTTGTGGTAATGAGCCCTTTCATTTGATATATAACATGGTGAGTTAGAAACAATTTTAATTTTATATTTTCCATTTAATTCTGTAATTTGCTCCGCAAAATTAAAGGTAGAGGTTTCTTCTTATTTTTCCCGTAAACTTCAGGTCAGAACCTATACCTTTAATTTTTTTCAAAACTTTACGTTTTATAGTTTAGGTGATAAGGGGGGGGGCATGAGTAAATTTTGGTATATTTTCGTTAATATCTTTTTAAAAATATTTTTTTAAAATATGAAAAAATATATTTGTGTTCCTCAGAATGAGACCTTTCATTTGATATATTACACGATACGTTTGAATTTTTTTTATTTTTAAATTTTTATTTAATTCTATAATTTGCCCCAAAAAATTAATATTAATGGTTTCTCCTTATTTTTCCTGTGAAGTTCGGGCAACGTTCTATATTTCCTTTTTTTTTTTAAATTTTAGGCTGAGTAGTTTTCGGAGATCAATGGGGAACGGTAGATTTTTTTAGTTTTTCCTCCCAGAAGTACCCATAAAATCTTTTTTTTTTTCTTTTGCGATATGTACTCCTGATCGGGTTACCAAACTATACAATGATACCAAATTCCAACGTCTTCCGTCCAGTAGTTTAAGAGAAAATTGCTGTGATGTGACAGAGGCAGAAATCCGGAGTGATATTATAAGGGTATCCGTATATTGTATATACGGATACCCTAAAAATGGGACTTCCAAACCCGATCTCCCTTGTTCTACAAAAATGCATTTCAGCTTGATTCCTTATATTGTTCGATGACCTAAAACATACCATTTTTCAGAAAATTGTAAATATATGTGAATAACACGGTTTGCATCAAAATATAAATGTCAAAAATTTCTATATAAATTTCCAGCGTAAGTATCAAAATATGTCATAAACGGTTTTCATTTTGACTCATTTGAAGTTTGTTTTTGAAATGAAGTTCTTTTACAGAGCTTATTGTAGAGTGAAATGGCAGAACATATTGAAATAGTGTATCGAAACGAAAAATTGTTATGCCGGAGATCTTTTCTATATGGTATACGTTTGTAGGTGTGTGTGTATTTGTATATGTGTGTCCGCGTGCAAGTCATTTAGGGGGATTCAAATATTTTAAAAAGAAATGTGATATTGGATGGAACATAAGCAGTTGCGTATACAGGATGTTTGAAATATAAGGTAAAATAGAATCACAGTTATACAAGATGATCCTAGAAAAGTTGTACGGGGTGGCACATAAACAGTTGGCGTATACAAGGTCGTTGAAATTACGGTGTAGTAGAACTATAGATATACAGAGTGGATCAAAAATGTTAAAAAAATATTCTTGAATATGTATGAGCAATTCGGATATTTTAATTATATGGCAGAGTATAATTATAATTATACAGAAGAGTTCTAAAACTGTTAGAAGCAGATGCGTATACAGGGTGATTGACATAAAGGTTAGAGTAAAATTATAGTTTTACAAGGTGGTTCAAAATTTGAGAAATTTTGTTATGAAGGGTAGGTAACGAGTAGTTGCAGATATGGAGTACTTGAAATATTGGGCGAAGTATACATGAAGTCCAAAACAACTATTTGCCTCCTCAATCGTTGACAAATTGTATACAGTGATGGGCAAATATGTGGAACCAAGTAAATATCACTGGAAGTATTAGAGATATCAAAATGAAATTTGGAAGGTGGATACTGCAGTAGATTGCTTATTTATTTCCAATTTTTTTAACAATTTTGAACTTCCGGTTTTACCGGAAGTAATGTCGATTTTAAAATTTGCAATGAAACACCCTGTATAGTATTTTAGTTTATGATGAAACATTTTATTGCGAATACAAAAATATCGGGTTTGATATTGTTTAGTTCAATACCTACTCAGATATTAACAGAAAAGTAAGGAAAGGAAAAAATCGATGGTAGCTAAACTCGGTTCAGATTTCATTTACGCCCGATATAAAGAAACCGCTCGGTAAGGATTTGTATTTCTATTGGCCAATCGGTGGCATTATACCGTCACAGTCAACAGCACTGCTTGTTCCATAGTCGAATACACGGCGTTTGTTTAAATCAGGGGCAAATTAAATCTGAATCAAGTTTAGTAGTCCACGAAATTCAGTGCAGAAGTGACAGTAGTTGTCAAAATAAGTTATTAGTTTTTTTATTTGAACGTAAAAAGATTGTATTGTTTTAATTTGATCGTAAAATGGCCGAATTAAATGAAAGAGAAAGAATAAAAATATTAATGATGATTGGGTACAGGAGGAAAAAAAGGACGCATCAAGAAGTTTGTGACCTTTTTAACATTGTTCATCCGAATACACAAATATCCCGTTCAGTAGTGACGAAAACTTTGCGAAGGTTAGGTTAGCAATTTACCAGTAGACGGTTAAAAAGTGCAAGTAATGAAGGTGTAGCTCAAATTGTTGTTATATCTTTGGAAGAAAATCCTCACTTATGCACTACCGACCTCGCCAATATGCATGGAATTAGCCGTCGTTCAGTAGGAAGGATATTAAGGCGAGAAAAATATCATCCATACAAAATTCGCCTCATTCAACAACTCTCCGAAGACGATTTCGACAGACGTTTGCAATTTTGTAAAACGATAATGGATATTTGTAACCGTGATAATAATTTTATAAGAAATGTGGTGTTTTCAGACGAGGCTACATTTTGTTTAAATGGTACGGTTAATCGACATAACTGCCGCTACTGGTGGCAAAGTAATCCTAATTGGGTACAAGAGGCTCATACACAACATCCCCAAAAATTGAACGTTTGGGCCGGCATTTATAACAACAGAATCGTGGGACCCTTCTTCCTACAAGAAACTTTAGACGGAGATAGGTATTTACACTTACAGCTCTTGGAGACACAAGTTATTCCGGCATTGGAGGTAAATGGACAATTACCAAATAATATCTGATTTCAGCAGGATGGAGCACCACCCCATTCCGCTCGCATCGTTCGAGATCATTTAGGTAGGACATTTCATCACAGATGGATTGGAAGAAGGGGCACTTATGAATGGCCTGCACGAAGTCCTGACCATTATCCACTAGACTATTTTCTGTGGGGTTAGTCAAAGTCTAAGGTTTATGTTGATAGATCAAATAATTTGCAAGAATTAGCTGCAAGAATAACTCAAGACATCCAGAGAATTACACCAGAAGTAATAACTAACGTTACTAGAGAATTTAAAAACCGACTAGCTTATTGTCAAAAAGTAAACGGTGCTCAGTTTGAACATCTAATACATTAAGTTTATTTAAGTTAAGTTTCAATGTTTTGAAAATCACTTAGATTTAGTTAATAATTATGATTATGTATTTCTTTAATGGGTATTAGATTTTTCCTTTCCTTAGTTACTTTTCTGTTAATATCTCGGTAGTTATTGAAGTAAACAATATGACATTTGTTCATCACTGTATATTAATATTACATAAAATACAAATCTGATGAAAAGTGTTATATTAATTGAAGGGCGCACAGTGACAGAACAACAAAACAGCGTTTCATTAAGAAAAATACCTCAGACGAATTTCGGGCACTTCAAAAGAAAATGTTACTGCAAGCCTAATCTCTCGAAATGATTTTCATCTTCCATTTTATTGTTCACCATCTAGCAAATATTTTTTTACCAAAAAAATTCCCTCCACCCAAGATATATACACACACACACATATATGTAATGGGATCACCCGCTTGATTGCACTATCTCATGGAAAATTCAATATTGAGCTTGAGGTTGTATAAAGCCATCAATATATTTTATAACAAGTGCTTTTCATAGCTGACTGGCTGCACGACAATACCAATGAAAGATGAAAGAGAAAGCTTTTTCAGGGGGAGCTCATCTATTTCTGTGAAGAAATTCCCAAAAGGCCCACACATACACAGACAGCTTCGCATGGATTCATATTTATCATCATATGACGTGAGCGCACACACTGCATAAGCTTCAATATGTAGTTTGCATGGCATGGATGGAGAAATCCATTTTTGTATTACGATGCATTATTGATATTACGATTCACTTTGAAAGGCGAAATGACTTCGTTCGCGTCACAATACTTACTGGGGCATAAAGGGAGTCATGCTGCAATGACTATATGGAAATTTTCATGACACAGTTTGGTTTAATTTGACTCAGACACACCTAATAATATAATATGTGTAAAGTTTCTGTATATTTATAAACGTAATTGAGTTCTCGAAAAATGCGATTTTAAACAAGTTTTCCCATTTGGAATATTTGATGAATAGAAATCGATTTGTGAGGGTTTGTTTCATTTCTGAAAAATATAGTTTTGTTGAGAATGTCAAGTATTAAACAAATGAAAGAATGAATTCTTATAGCAAAGATAGAATCGATGGCATGTAACCAGAAAGTCACACATGTTGTAGCCCACTATACTCCGATCGCGTTGCTTGAGTTTGTGACTTCGCTTGCCTATTCAACGCTAGAAAAACAAGATATAAAATCTACTCAACTAAATTCGATAACGTGATCGGAGTATAGTGCACTACCCAGTCTGCTACCTACAGGTAATATATATACACAGTACAATATTCATCAGCTGCTACAATAATTCAAACTTTGATGAATCCATCGCCTATCGCTACCTTCACTATGATCCTCACTGACAAAGAAATCTCAACACCTAGAAGAAGATGGTTAAATTTAAGATTGTTTTGGTAAAACATAGATGCAATACCAAGGAGTTATTTTTTAATAACGTGTTTGTCCACCATAGTTTTTTATACACGATTAATTTTTGTGGAATAGCTAACTGTATTTTATATCTTAGAACATTCAAAGTCTGGGGCTGAAGTAAATTTCAGAGTCTTCTACTTCATAATCAGTGACATAGATAAGATAAATGAAATATAGAGTGGAACAAAGTTATAGTTAAGTTTTTAAAAAAATGTTATATTTAGTAGCCTAGATGCATATACAAGGTGGTTGAAATATTTTGGAGAGTAACATTATGGTTAAACAGGATGGTTTAAATACGGGTTATAATGTTTGACTATTAGCAGTAGTATATACAGGATAATTTAAATATTGATGGAAGTAGTGTTATAATTAAACAATTAAATACAATGCTATATGGGCTGGCTCATATATATACAAGGAGGTTGAAATCACCGGCGGAGTTAAAATTTAGTTTTACAGGGTGGATACAATTTTAAAAAAATAGCTATCTAGGGTGGATTATGAACAGTTATATCCTACTACGTGGAAAACTTCATATAGTGGGCGAGGCAAAATTATACAGGATGTTTAATGCAATGTTAGAAAATGTTGCATGTAAAGACTGGTTAAAATATAGGGTGGAGAAAAATTACGCTTTACAAGGTGGCTCAAAAATTAACAGAAATAATTGTTATATAGCGTAGACCTTTATCTTATGCCCTTTCTACATGAGAATGTCAAATTAAAGCATGTGATAGCTCTTGTAGAGTACATCAAAAGTGCACAAAGCTCCAGAGCCAATAGTTTAGGATATACAGCCCTCTAAAGTTGACGTGGTCCAGACTCCTTATGGGAAATGGCTTTCGGCTGAAATTTTTCAAATTCAAGTATGTAAGAGCTGTTGAAGAGTAGATCAAAAGTGGACACAAAGCTCTAGAGCCAATAGTTTAGGATCTACATCCTTCTAAAGTTGAAGCCATTTCTCATAAGGATTCTGGACCACGACAAATTTAGAGGGCTGTAGATCCTAAACTAATGGCTCTTGGCTCTGGAGCTTTGTGCCCATGAGCACCTTTGATCTACTCTTCAATAGCTATTACCTACATGAATTTGAAAAAATTTAACCGAAAGCCATTTCTCATAAGGATTCTGGACAAGACAACTTTAGAGGGCTGTAGATCCTAAACGATTGGCCCTGGAGCTTTGGGTCCATGAGCACTTTTGATCTATTCTTCAAGAACTATCACATACATAAATTTGAAAAAATTATATGAAAGCCATTTCCCATAAGGATTCTGCGGGGTCCTTTATAAATACTCGACGTTTCGGCTCCTGCTTTGGAGCCATTATCAAGAGGCAAAATGAAAAAGAAAATCATAGTAACAATAAATCATGTTCGAGATTGAACATGAGGTCTCAATTTGTCTACTCACCAAGACTTACTAAAAGACTGATTTCGAAGTACAGGTTTTACATGGAATTCGGGGTATCAATCTGCCTACTCCTCTGATTTCACTAGATGACTGAACCGTTTAGTTATCATAGTTCGATGTAGACTCTGAAATTCTTTTATATTAGTCTTTTAGTGAGGCTCAGGGAGTGGGAGTAGTCAAAAACACTCCCACTAGTTGGATGCAGCAATTAGTACATAGATAACTTTTTACCTATTGTATATCTTATCAACTATGTGATCTTTTGAGTTCTGGTAAATGTATAAAATTTTAGGTAATCTTAAAATGCGTACTAGGGTGATTCATTTCCGCAAATTTTTTTTTCTCGATGCTCAAGCAAAATTTTAATCTACCCATATAACCAAAAATTCTCACCAAGATTGAGCTCTTAATTTTAATTTTAAGTATTTGCAATTTAAATCTGAAGTTTTCTCTTTTAAAATGCACGTAAAAAAAGGTTTTTTTTCAAATTCCTAATGCTCAGACACCTTTTAACATTTTGTGAATCGGTTTTATGGACCTTACGGGATATTCCACGCTCTTTAAAATTGCTTTAGTATTTTTTTCGCAACTGGCACTGGGTCGTCAGTAGGAGCGATCAAAGTGCAGTTTTTGGAATAAATTATTATTATTTTTCAATTTTTTTGAGTGAATCGCAAAAATTAGGGAGAAAAAAAGAACTGACTCTGAAAAAATAGTTTTTTTACCAATTTTTAATGAAATTACAGCCATTTTTAGGCCTTCAAACGTAAGAAACTGATAAATTCTAACTAATGTTGCTCTTCTATTCAACTTTTTTGTTGATTACCAACATGTTTCTCTACAATAATAACTTTTTCTAAAGTTATTATCGTCTTTGACCTCTTTTAAATAAAAAAGCAATACATTTAGTAATAAAATAACAACAAAAGCTTTA
Source organism: Octodonta nipae (assembly GCA_034190945.1). NCBI lineage: Eukaryota > Metazoa > Arthropoda > Insecta > Coleoptera > Chrysomelidae > Octodonta > Octodonta nipae. The sequence goes on along the minus strand of CM067223.1, from coordinate 86,603,089 downwards.
TTCAGCTTTAAAATCGTTAAGTGCTTTTCATAAAAGTTATAATAACGTAACTATCTGTATGTTTCGAATAAAGATTTGTTGTTATTTTATTATTAAATGTATTGTTTTTTATTTAAAAAAAAAATCAAAGACGATAATCACTTCAGAAAAAGTTATTATTGTAGAGGAACATGTTAGTAATCAATTTTTACGTTTGAAGGTCTAAAAATAGCTGTAAATTCATTAAATATTGGTAAAAAAACGATTTTTTCAGAGTCAGTTCTTTTTTCCCTTAATTTTTGCGATTCACTCAAAAAAATTGAAAAATAACAATTTATTCCAAAAACTGCACTTTGATCGCTCCTACTGACGACCCAGTGCAAGTTACGAAAAAAAATACTAAAGCAATTTTAAAGAGCGTGGAATTTCTCGTAAAATCCACAAAACCGATTCACAAAATGTTAAAAGGTGTCTGAGCATTAGGAATTGGAAAAAAAAACTTTTTTTACGTGCATTTTAAAAGAGAAAACTTCATATTTAAATTGCAAGTACTTAAAATTAATCTTAAGAGCTCAATCTTGGTAAGAATTTTTGTTTCTATGGGTAGATTAAAATTTTGCTTGAGCACCGAGAAAAAAATTTTTTTTGCAGAAATGAATCACCCTAATGCGTACTAATTGTTACACATTCTGATCTTTCGATTGTCGCACTCACTGATCATGACATTTTCATTCTGATCCAAAAAACGCGAACCAATCCTTTACTCCCAAAAAATCGGTGTGTATTTTTTTGCCAAAATTCCCGATAAATTCCCACCGTTAAGATTTGGAGGCGACCGTTTTGCAGGTCCTTCCGAAAGCGATGCATCAGTTTTGAGAAAAAAAATATTTATTACTCATTCATGACAACTGATAACATGAATCTCCGGAGAAAATATTACGATTATTACACACTTCACAACAACTCCGAATGACACGTCGCCCATAAAAATTTAATAATCGAGTTCGTGATAGCGGGAAATGATAGAAGGGCGGAGGAAACGAAATGCCAGATAAGATTTACGGAAGGGACAAGAAATTCACAGGAATTTGGATGAAATAGCGACTTTTCTCGGCTCCCCATTATTCGAGCAAAAAATATGGGAAAGATGGGTTATCGCAAGCGGTGCTACTGCTGCTCCTGCTGCGCCTTGTCGGTTCGCGGACCCAAGGAATGGAGACTCTCGTGGTGATAATTTTCAATCTGCTCAGGAACGGGTGTTTTTGGTGATTGTTATCTGGTTGTATCGGTGCGGATGGGGATTATGTTTTGCAGGAGGACTGCTGAGCGCGCGTCATATCAGTCGCAGTGAAATTAATAAATTAGCAGAGCCTATCGGATTTACTTTAGCTTACTTGCTAAGAACTTGTAATTGACTAAAAAGGTAAATTATTGTTTTATACATTCCTTGGTGTCCTCTCTTCAATTATCATCCTCACTGAGAAGGAAATCTCAACATTTAGAAGAAGATGGTTAAATTTAAGACTGTTTTGGTAAAACATAGATGCAATACCAAGGATCTAAATTTTATAAAGTTGTTAATAACGTGTTTGTCCATCACAGTTTTTTATACACTCCCCAGCAGGCATTGGTTCATTAAGGTGTTCTATTTCTTTTTGTGGAATACATAGCTAACTGTATTTTACGAGGGTGAATCAAATATGAACGGGACTTTTCTGTTTCTCGCCCTGCAGGTAATTCGAGTGGCGTGACGTCTCGATATATGTTAGGTAGGGATGTTAAGAAGAGGGGAGTTCGTCAGTTTGGCGAGGCGTAGTCGATGCACTGTTAGTAGCATCATGTCAGAGCAAGAGGTGCATACGTCTGTTGCGCAACGTGTTGTTATCAAATTTTTGCGCGGGAGGGCGTTAGACCGTCTGAAATTTTGCGTCGACTATCTGCACAGTTCGGCAATGAAACACTTTCAAGGACCCAAGTGTACGACTGGCCAAAAAGTTTTCAGATGGCCGAGAGACAGTGGAAAATGAGCCTCGTGCACGCCGTCCCACGACAAGCATCAATGAGGCGAATATCTACGCAATTCGTGAGCTGATTGAAGATGACCGCCATCTTACAGTATTGGCAATTGGTGAACACGTTGGAATATCATATATGGGAGTGCTCAATCAACCATTTCAGATGAGTTGGGCTAATGGAAGATCAGAAAGCAAACCGTCTTGCCGTATGTGAAAGGCTGTTAGCAAGATATCGAGCAGAGGGGGATGAGTTTTTGAGAACTATTGTCACATGTGATGAGACATGGGTGCATCATTATACCCCGGAGTCCAAACGTGCAAGCATGGAGTGGCGAAAACCTGGAGAGGCAGCAGCGCGGAAAGCCAAGACCCGTCTTTCTGCAGGGAAAATTCTTGCAACAGTTTTTTGGGATTCGAAAGGCGTACTGCTGATCGATTTTCTGCACGAACGCCGTACAATTAATGCTGAGTATTACTGCGAACTACTCCAACAAGTGAAACTTGCCTATCGGCAAAAGAGGCGGGATATGTCTATCCGAACTGTGATTCTGTTGCATTACAAAGCTCGGCCACATACAGCTGCATTGACTCAAGGAAAATTGAACAAAATGCATTGGGAAACCCTTGAACACCCGCCTTACAGTCCTGATTTGTCGCCATGTGACTACCACATGTTTGAGCCACTTAAAGAAGAACTTGGAGGCCACCACTTTGAGGACAACGAAGGTGTAGAAACGTTTGTGCGCAATTGGTTATCGACACGACCAGTTTCATTCTTTGAGAAAGGTATTAAAAAACTTCCGATTCGGTGGGAAAAAATGTATACATAAGAGAGGAGACTATGTAGAAAAATAATATGTATTAAAATTTGTATTGATCGTACCAATAAAATTTTTAAAACAAAAGTCCGGTTCATATTTGATTCATCCTCGTATATCTAAGAACATTCAAAGTTCGTTGGGGCTGACGTAAATTTCAGAGCCTTCTACTTCATAATCAGTGGCATAGATAAGATAAATGAAATATAGAATGGAGCAAAGTCATAATTAAGTTTTTAAAAAATGTTATATTTAGTAGCTCAGATGCATATACAAGGTGGTTGAAATATTTTGGAGAGTAACATTATGGTTAAACAGGATGGTTTAAATACCGATTATAATGTTTGACTATTAGCAGTAGTATATACAGGATAATTTAAATTTCGATGGAAGGAGTGTTATAATTAAACAAGATAGTTAAAAAAATTGAATACAATTGTTATATAGAGTGGCCAATAAACAGTTGTATGTTGGGTGAAATATGTTGGGGATGGGTGGATTTATAGTTATAGAGAATGGTACAAAAAATGCTATATGGGCTGGCTCATATATATAGAAGGAGGTACATTCCTTTGTGTCCTCTCTTGTCAGAATATTATCAAAAAGATTTCAGGTCTGCATGAAGAGGTAACATAAAATGATAAGTAACACGGTCTATGCGATAGTTGCTATACAGTGATGGGCAAATGTGTGGAACCAAGCAAATATCTCTGGAATTATTAGAGATATCAAAATGAAATTTGGAAGGTGGATACTGCAGTAGATTGCCTATTTGTTTTCAATTTTTTTTACAATTTTGAACTTCCTGTTTTACCGGAAGTAATGTCAATTTTAAAATTTGCAATGAAACACCCTGTATAATATTTTATTGAGAATACAAAAATATCAGGTTTGATATTGTCTGCTTCAATACCAACCGAGATATTAACAGAAAAGTAATTAAGGAAAAAAAAATTGGATGGTAGCTAAACTCAGTTCAGATTTCATTTACGCCCGATATAAACAAACCGCTCATTAAGGATTTGTATTTCTATTGGCCAATCGGTAGCATTATACCGTCACAGCCAACAGCACTGCTTGTTCCATAGTCGAATACACATGCGTTTGTTTAAATCAGGCGCAAATTAAATGTGAATCAAATTTAGTAGTCATGAAATTCATTGCAGAAGTGACAGTAGTTGTCAAAATAAGTTCAAGTTCAAGTTGATTGACCAGAATAATAATTATTAATTAATACTCTGTAATTATTATCTTATTTTATACATACACAGTAATTCCTACAAATATAATAAAGTTATCTGCATGTAGGCTAGCCACTTATCCTGGGGTCCTTAAACTAATTTAAAACTATTTTTTTGTTATGATTGTACTTGTAAGTACCGTTCTATTAACAGTGCTACTATGAATAGAAAACGTATGCTTATTATTATAAATATTACATAGTAAATTTATGTCTTGCTCCTAGTTTTTTGCATTTTTATTTTATTTTACATAATTGTTTGTATCCATTTTTTGACCTTGTTTTTCCTAGAATTACTATTTTTTAGAATTTTCAGTTTGGGTGGGAGAAAGTTGAATATGCGAATAGCATTAATGTAGCTTATCTTATTGCTAACCGACCGAAGACTAATTGGAATTTGAATATTTTTATTTCTAGTTATGCTGTTTGAGTTTGTATATGTTTTAGTTAGTTCTTGATAATAATATAAAATACATTCAGCAGCAAATGACTGTTTCACATTAAGTGTATTTTCATGAATCACAGACTGGTTTTTATTAACAATTTTTAATAATCTATCCTGTAGTCGTCGTAGGTGTTGTAAATTGTTGTTAAGGGCACCCGCCCAAGCTATAATGCCATAGATCGCAATGCTCTGAAAGAAAGCCGAGTAGATTATACGAAGTACCTCAGAATTCGTAAATTTTGATAGTTTGTGAAAGATATAGATTAGATATTTTGTTTTCTTTATTATATAGTCAATATGATTCTTCCACCTAAGTCTGTAGTCAATTATTACACCTAAATACTTGCAGAACTCAACTCTTTTTATTTTCTGACTGTCTATATAAATGTTTATATCTTTTGGTATGCTATTGGAGTAGTTTTCGAACGCCATGAACACTGTTTTTTCAATATTTAAGGTCAATTTATTGAAAATAAGCCACTGATTTATCTCCATCAGAAACATATTCATTTTAGCTTCGACTTCAGACCAGTTCTTTCCTGTAGATATAATTGCAGTATCGTCAGCAAATGATAATATTACATCTGTCGGGAAAGATTTCAGTAGGTCATTTACATATAGTTAGAAGAGTAAAAAACTCCAGTTTTAATTTCCCCGAATTCGCTTGTGACATTATTATTTATTTGAACGTTTTAATTTGATCGTAAAATGGCCGAATTAAATGAAAGAGAAAGAATAGAAATATTAATGAAGTTTGTGACCTTTTTAACATTGTTCATCCGGATACACAAATAATTGAGAGAAAAGGGGAATGCTGCCACCATCCGAAGAAAATTTGTGTTGTAGAGAGATACTCCAGGAACCCTTCTCTGTAAATGTTAGCTGAAAATAAATAACCTAACAGGAAATTTACTGCCCCTTATCTGCCTTGACTCTTAGTCCTTGTAGCTTCTAGTTTTCGTCACCTAGCCTCCTCTAAGAGGGTTAGTCCCCAGGCTTCGCAAATGCTGGTGGTTGTATGTGAAGAGTTAAAAGTAAACAAACAAAAAAATGACACATATATTGAAAATAATATTAAAAGGAGAAAATTAGAAATAATAATACAACCCAATATGTAACAATAAAAAAAACAAATACAAAAAACCTCAAATGGTGGTGGTTAAACAATACTTAAAGACAAATGTAACTCCCCAAAATATGTTTTTTTATCAGCCAAAAAACATACAATCATACTAATTATACCCACTACTTCTGAGAATGGAAAGGTGCAAATCCACCCTAGCTAAGCCCTATCGGTGCCTACTACAATAGGTCTTCGCTTATATCAGCAAACGTTGGTGAGCCAGTTTATCCAATGAATATATGAGTATATCCCCAGAAATATATAATATATATAAAAAACAAACCAAAACAAAACCAAATTTAAACAAGATATCATTAGACATTTTGCCGACTTAGAGAGTCAGATGAAATCTTTACCAGTTTACGATCTAGCTTTGCGTACTCCGACGCTACTTCGTCTCTATCACGAGGTCTCTTCCCGGCCGTTTGCTGGTCTAAGAAACCTCTACCCTGTGTTCAGAATCTGAACCTACAACTCTACGGACAAAGTCAGAGGTTTTTGGCACTAACACTTCTCGGTTAGGAAAATGTAAAAGTACTCACCGGATGCGAATTATCATTTAATCCCAAAAGGTTTACCTGTGAATCAAGAGAAATTATACCTCAATAAATTTCTAGTTAGTTAAACACTAATCAAAAATACACTCGCGACTCTCGCGTTTCCCGTCCCTAGGCGATAAATTTTAAAATAACTCTTTAATTTACTTCCTAGCGCCCTATTTGGACAGGTGAAACGTTTCTCTATTAGGAGTCTGGTTTCCACCCTCTTTGTCCCCTAAATCCGTCGCACCACGTACGACTCCTTTTCTTGAGTTCCGGCCCCGAACTAGTTTGAAAATTCTCTGGACCTTTTCCTCTTGAACTTTGGCCCCTCCCATATGGGTACCGTCTTCGCGAATAAGTTAACAACAAAACCCCCTACCACGTGAGTTTTTTATTGTCCTATTGGCTGCATCTTCCGCCATTAACCGACGTATTCTACGCACATGTCTTTCTTCAGAATTTTAAAATTATAGAATAAACTTTTAATTAAGGACGGCAAAATCAGCGATTTTTCTCCAACTGCGTATAATCGGCCCTCTTTGGTTTTTGTTTAAAATGTTGCAACACAGTTTGTGTCGACCTGGTTTATATTACATTGTGTGAAATTTCACAATTTTAGCGACATGTTTCATATTCTGCTATACGAGCGGAATTTTTCTATACGACGCAAAAGATAAAATATTAAATAATATATATCCGATAAGAAAATTTAAAAAATGCATTATGAATTCGGGTAAACTTCCTCGGGATGTTACATCACTCAACCTTACCCAGTATTATTAAAAAGCTCAAAATCAAATTTCTACATTCTAGTCTTTCTCTACCTGTAAAACCGAAACCTAAACGTAAACAAATACATATTTCTTTCAAGTACTAATTTAAACCAAAACAATTTACCCCAGACAATTGTTTCTTGAAAACGTGTTGAAAGTAATGAACACAATGTACAACAAAGATTCGTATCTCGTTCAAAGTCGTGTGAAAACAAGTAATAACCTTTACCCTACTTTCCTTATCTGCAACAAATACCTCTAGCTCGCTAAATTTCTCCCCTTCCTAATCTCGAATCCCATAAATTTATATACATATTATTATATGAGACTATATATGTATATGTGATACACGGTAAAGTAACGCTTTGTTTCTTAGTGTTTCCATTTTCAGTAAGGAAAAGTGTTTTTAACATAAATCTTTTGCATCGAAATTAGGAATTACTGCTAAGAGATCCGTTGGAGCGGCAAAAGTGAGAAAGGCCACAGGGGAATTGTACCGTTAGGGTTTAAGATTCGCGCTAAGGTCGGGCGAGAGAATATTACATCGAGAAGGATTTACATGTATATTCAGTTAGGCACAAGGTAAATTAGGTTAAAAGCGACAGGGACATTGTTCACGGGACCAGACTATGGTTATCAAACTCCGCTGATAACCTCTACGCATTAGCATATATATTTGAACTTTGATAAACACGTAAATCTGTTACGATGTTACGATTTCTACATTCATATATAAGTGAATCCCCCGAAGGGTTGAAAGCTGTAGTGTTTAAAGGGAAAACTCGATACTTGATGGAATGGGATTAGGGATGTTTATAAAGGCAAGGCCTAATCTGAATGCTGGTTCTGAATAATTTTGAAGAAAATTAACAAATAATGTACTCTGCAGCAATCAGGTATTTATAAACTCAATATACTCAATACAAAACCTACCTTCGCTGCTCACAATTGCTAGACGGCTGCCCTTAGCAGGAAACATTTATGGGTGTGGGTAAAATATTAAAACAACAAAATTTACGATATTAACTTTTCGAGATTTTTCAATTCATTGTCAAGAATTTAGTCTGTTAAGAGAAGCGCAACTGATGAAGGTTCTCGACGAACAAAATATATTGTCTTGCGTTCAATGAATTGAAAAAATCTCGAAAAGTTAGTATCCTAATTTCTTTGACAGGTTTTGGTAAACCTACGAATTTTTTCGTGTGATTTCTATGCTAGAAATCACAGTAGAACAGCATTACACACAGTACGACTCCAGAATTGGACTCTTTGTGCGATAAATTTCCCTGAAACTTCTGCATGTCGAAATTCATTTCGCGATAAAATAACAAAATTTATGTTTATTAAGGACGCCAGTTATTTGAAAAACCTATAAATAAACATTCCTAAAAACTAACAAATACGAGGGTTGCCTTTTATATTTCGGGATTGGACAACCCTAGTGTTGCAATCTGACAATTGACAGCTCTATCGTAAAGTTTGACATTTTTGAGGTTATACGTACTCAGAACGTTTTGACATACGAGCGCTATGTGTTGTTTACAGCAACTTAAAAGATTCATCTCGGCCAAAAAATGGAATTAAATCGTGAACATTTTCGTGCGATTATTTTTTACAACTTTCGACATGGATTAAGTCAGCAAGAGTGCATGGATGAACTTAATTTAATTTTTGGCGATGAAACTCCATCAAGTATCATTGTTTATCGATGGTATGGTGAATAGAATGGAGGTCGTAGTTCAATCCAAGACGAATTTCGTGAAGGTCGTCCAAAAACAGTTGTCGTTCCGTAAACCATTGATGCTGTGCGCGAACTGATCTTACAAGATCGTCATGTGACCTATCGTGAGATTAAGTGAACCTTACACATTAGTGGGACCAGCTTACATTGCATAAACAGTTGAATGTCAAAAAAATTTGTTTGCGTTGGATCCCACACAATTTGTCAATCGTTCAAAAAAAAGGCTCGTGTCGATTGGTCGAAAGAAAAGCTCAAAAAATACGATCGTGGTGCTTCAAAATGAGCCCGAAAATAAACAGCAGTCGACTGTATGGGTGTTTCAAGATGAGCCGAATGATTTCAAAGCAGGAAGCATAACAGAAATTTGCACAGTTCTAACAGAAGGTATTGGTAATGTTCTAGGGATCGCCAGTATGTACACGTTCATCCAGACAAAGAACAAGGTGGTCTAAGATTATTACAATTAGATTAGTTCAGAAAACCTAAAAGAAAATAACTTTAGCTGGAATAACTCTACAATTGTAGAGGTATATCCTTTTATAAAATGATTCATATTACTTTTGTTTTTTTTTTGGGCAATAACATCACAATTGAAATAAAACGACGTATATTGCAGGAATACCATCGATATAATAAATTTAATTTAGAACGTGATATTGGGTATGTACACAGCTTCCTTTCTTGTCGAATATCAGAGAGTTTAATAGAATTAAAAACAGCACTCTTAACAGCTACAAGAAAGAAGTCCTTTCACAAAAACAAAGACATTTACATAAATTTAACCAACTTCTTTTAAATAGAAATATAACAAAAAATAACAAACATGAAAAAAACTTTACTGTAACAAAAACTCTCATAAATCATTCACATAAAATTTTAAGTTAAATGCTACTGAAACTTCAGTATTACAAAAAGGACTTAACTTTGCAGTTACTCCAAAAACAATTCCTAAATTTGATATAATGTGCTATAGAACATACTGCAAATAAACTAAATTCTAGTGATGCTCAAGAATATAGACAAAAAAAAATTGAACTCGAAAAACCTGTAAATGTTAAAAATAACCTTACTAATAATGAATTATGTGCAATTACAAATTTAAATAATGTCAATTCTATAAAAATTTTACCTGCTGAGAAAGGCAATGCAACAGTAATTTTAAATAAAACTGATTACGATGACAAAATTCAAAATATAATAAACCAAGGACAATACACTAAACTAACAAAAGATCCAACAAGTTCAATAGAAAACAAAATATACCGTTTACTGTACAACCACAAACATGAATTCACAGAACAAGAACGTAAAGCACTCACTCCACACTATACTAAACCACCACATTTCTATGGGTTACCAAAAATTCATAAACCTAATATTCCTTTAAGACCAATTGTCAGTTCTATAAATTCTCGGTGTAGTGAACTTTCAAAATTCCTTTTAAACATTATTCGTCCTCTTACAGGAAGTTCTGTTTCTCATCTAAAAAACAGTGCACATTTCTTGGAATAATATCTCAGATAAAATACATGGGTTCTTGTCTCTCACCGGCATTAAGTAACATATTTATGGAAAACTTTGAACAACAAGTAATTTTTTCAAAAGAAAATAAACCTTTAATTTGGTGGCGTTACGTTGACAACATTTTCGTAATTTGGGAACACAAACTTGAAAAACTAGATAAATTATTAAATGACATAAATAACCCACTATCTTTCCTTGATATATTAATAACAAAAACAGAATCTTCATTCGAAATAGAAGTTTATAGAAAACCAACTCATACAAACAGATACCTAAATTTCAATTCAAATCATCCGAATACAGTAAAGAAAGGTGTCATTAAGTCATTATATGACAGAGCAAAGACCAACTGTTCTGATGATAATACATTCAACAAAGAAAAAATTATTATAAAAAATGTTCTCACTGGAAACAATTACCCCACAAAATTTATCAACAAAGAGTTAAACAGACTTGAACAGAAAACAAACCTTCCGAATCAACCCAGAACTTCTCTTAACACTACTACTACTCAAGACAACAACATTACAGTTGCAACTATACCATATATACAGGGTTTGTCAGAAAGATTGAAAAGAGTGGGCAAAAGATTTAATGTTAAAACAACATTCCAGACAAGAAATACACTGAAATCTTTAATATCGAACACAAAATCAACAAACAAAACCCAGAACTCAAAAAACTGCATATATAAGATTCCTTGCGAATGGAATAAATTTTATATTGGAGAAACATCGAGGCAATTAAACGTACGAATAAATGAACACAAGAATTACATAAAGAAACGACAATTTCAAAAATCAAAAATTTGTGAACATGCTTGGGTCCTAGGCCATAAAATACAATTTGACAATTCAACTATACTTCACAAAGAACAACATAACACAAAACGAAAAATAAAAGAGTCTGCCTTAATTCTTTTAAATGAAGACGATTGTATCGCTTCTACTTCTGTAGAATTTAATCGTATCTGGTTACCTCTTTTTGAACAACCCAATAGTGGGATAGTTCATAAGGTTTTTCCTAGGTTTTCCCTTATGACGTTAAAGGGATCACTGAAACAATAGAATTCTTTGATCGCATTTTTGGCGAATGCGCTATCTTATAACAAAGTCGTACCTAGGAACGCCACTTATAAATTCTAAAGACAACTCTTTCAATTTTTTGTGCTACCTGTATATCTAAAAACAAATACCTAAATTTTAATTCAAATCATCCGAATACAGTAAAGAAAGGTGTCATTAAGTCATTATATGACAGAGCAAAGACCAACTGTTCTGATGATAATAAATTCAACAAAGAAAAAATTATTATAAAAAATGTTCTCACTGGAAACAATTACCCCACAAAATTTATCAACAAAGAGTTAAACAGACTTGAACAGAAAACAAACCTTCCGAATCAACCCAGAACTTCTTTTAACACTACTACTACTCAAGACAACAACATTACAGTTGCAACTATACCATATATACAGGGTTTGTCAGAAAGATTGAAAAGAGTGGGTAAAAGATTTAATGTTAAAACAACATTCCAGACAAGAAATACACTGAAATCTTTAATATCGAAAACAAAACCAACATACAAAACCCAGAACTCAAAAAACTGCATATATAAGATTCCTTGCGAATGGAATAAATTTTATATTGGAGAAACATGGAGACCATTAAACGTACGAATAAATGAACACAAGAATTACATAAAGAAACGACAATTTGAAAAATCAAAAATTTGTAAACATGCTTGGGACCTAGGCCATAAAATACAATTTGACAATTCAACTATATTTCACAAAGAACAACATAACACAAAACGAAAAATAAAAGAGTCTGCCTTAATTCTTTTGAATGAAGACGATTGTATCGCTTCTACTTCTGTAGAATTTAATCGTATCTAATTACCTACAATTAAGTAGGAAATTATTAATGGTAACCTCCTTTTGAACAACCCACTATCGGGATAGTTCATAAGGTTTTTCCTAGGTTTTCCCTTATGACGTTAATGGGATCACTAAAACAATAGAATTCTTTGATCGCATTTTTGGCGAATGCGCCATCTTATAACAAAGTCGTACCTAGGAACGCCACTTATAAATTCTACAACTACAACTCTTTCAAATTCTTCTAATTTGAAAGCTGGTTAACTATAATTCATGATCTTTAGAATTTTTTGTGCTACCTGTATATCTAAAAACAATAAATTTTCTAATGTCAATTTTAAATGTCATAAATCAAATTTTCATTTTGCAATCTACGTCAATAAATATAAAGCCATTGACATCGAAGTCAGAATAGACTTTGAAACGTTTGGTATTCCTGCAATATACGTCGTTTTATTTCTATTGTGGTATTATTGCCCAAAAAAAACATAAAAGTAATCAAGAATATGCCACAAACAACGTTTAGAAGACAATAATTCATATTGATAAGTCCAAATAGATTGAATTTTTCACACTCCTACTTTTTATAAGTCTGTAAAAAATTCACCATGATCGATTCAGCGTTTTAGACGTGAAAGCGTAAAGCTGATGGTTCCCACCACTACCGGGACCAGAGAACGAGACCTACTTATTAGAAAAATATCACCCCCCCCCAGAGTTTACCTTATCTCTTTCTTTTTATCTGTTAACTTCATTTTATATTTTTGTTAATTCCTTCGACAGACGTAACCTCTTTCCGGCAGAATTAATGGACGTCGTCAGCCTTGAAGTAAATGCTAAACAATTGATCAGTTCAAATATCAAGAAAAATTCCCGAATGTTAAGTGGTGATCAGGAAACAACGCGAAACCATTAATTAAACGAATGCTCGGAAAGCCGAGAGGGAATCATTAATCAATAAATAATTAGAAGGAGTTTACTTCGAATTTATTACCGTAAAAAAGTCTTGAATGGCCGGGTGATTGCTGCGAAAAACGTATTTATCATCCTGACAATTCAACTTCCCCCCGTGTTTACTCTCTTACGCTTTATCGCTGCTGTCTCTCGTCAAATAAAGATGCATTCCGGATATTTTGTAAACAGCGGAGGCTTTGTTTCCACGAAGTTTGTCAATTAGCTGTTTCTTTGGCGGAGTAATAAATAACTCGGGTACGCGATAGCCTATATATTAGCAAAGCCTCTTTATGTAGTGTCTGTGAAGGGAATTTTCGAAAGACTGTTGGTAAAAACAATGAACATAATACGCTTGACTTTCATTTGTGTTCCTGAGGACATACAGTTTTGAAGAAATGAATAAAAGGTTTTTGTCTATGAAACTTGTGTGATGCAATCTGTTTTGAAGCCGAAGATTCGTACAGCTTACACTTGCGATGGTTTTAGTACAGGGTGAACTCACAGACCTACGAATATAATAGACCCAATTGTTTACATTTTTATGCGCTCCAACATCTAAACTAGGTATCTCTTTTTATTCTCGATACACTGTATCCAGATTTAACAATATCATTATAAGCTAATTGACAGGAATATAGAAACTACAATACTTTACTGATTTACACACAACAGATAACATGCAACACAAAATATAAACCATAATTTACTAAATTATATAAGACGCTTAATGTGGCGCTGGAATATTTACTACAGAAATATCTCAAATTATTCTCATATTGTAGTATAATACATAAAATTAGCTACATTTGGCAACACTTTTACTACTTTTACGATGGGATAACGACCAGTATGGATTCATGAATGAATTTATTTCTTACCGTGTTGCCGGCAAGAAACAGTGTTTGCGTTGAGGTTAAGTGCATTTTTTGTGATATTTTGAAGTTTTATGTAAAAAAAACATTTTATTTATTGCTTAATCATGGTGCGTGGTTGTGTAGTTTGTGGGAAAGTAGATAACTTGTTTCCGGATTTATCTTTTCATCGGTAAGTGATTTTGTATACTTTGTTTATGTCTCAGTGGCGTACTGATTAAGCTTTATTTCACGAGTATATTTATTAAAAATTGACAGTCCATACCTTTTTAACAATGATTATAATATTATTTATAGAAAAGGGGATAGAGATTTGCTATTTTTTTTATACAAAAGCCCTATTTTTAGAGGATCTATAGAAAAAAACATAAAAAAACAAATTAAAATAATATGTTTGTCATTTTTAATATGTTGCCCAAGTATATATCTAAAAGAATAACACCAGTACTTCATCTAGTAAGGAAATCTGGTACCAAGGACCTGGTAATTTACAATAAGCTTCCTTTTTATACAAGATATATAAATAGTCTTCATATGTTTAAGTAAAATGTGGCAGATGTAAAAACTAATTATATTTAAAAAATAGATTTAATTGTAATAGTTTAAGTACGAAATAATGTTAATTAGATATATAAGTTTTTATGTAGCAGAATAATTGCTAATAAATGCTACTACTACTGCATATTGGATTTGTAATTTTGAATTTCGAAAATCTGTCTTTATACCCACAATCATCGATATCAAAAATCCCTATTTACTACAATTTTTTACGCAGATTCATTTAGTTTGACTTATACGCCATATTGAATTTTTCATTCTGAATTTCGAAAATCGTGCCTCAAATCTATAATCAGCAACACCGAAAATGCCTCTGTACAAGTTTTTAGGTAGATTCATTGAGTTTGCCTAGCAGTCCTTCATATTGGATTCTAGATTTTGAATTTCGAGAATCTGTCCTTAAATCCATAATATGCGACACCAATACATCCCTCTTACCCATTACAATTGATGCCTTTACCACTCAATATGGAGTTTTGAAAAATAATTAAGTTCCCTATTGCAAATAAATATTTAGAAATTTTAAGGTTTGTTCAGATACGTTTATAACCATGATCCAAATACGTTAAACAAATTATATTTATTTTATCACCATAATTGTTGTATTACATTAAAATTTTACAAAATGATTTTGTAATTATTGAATTTAAAATATGTAATAGATGTTGGATTACATTTAAAACTATTTAATATTTATATGTTACGCTACTGACAACAGGTCTCAAGCTGTACATTTTTGCCGGCTAGCAACTCATAATGCTCTGTCTTCTTCTCACTCATTATTTGTTTATGTTTAATGTTGGATCGGTTTTGTATCTGATTTATGAATGAAGCTTTCGGTCTCTTGAATTTGTAGGTCTGTGGGTGAACAATTTATTAATAAGGGCCGATGTGAATTGTAAATAAAACGAAAAGTATTTAGAAAATTGTTTTGGCTTTATTTTCTCATGATAGTATAGTTCATGGCAATTATGTGTATGAAAATATCGGCCCAATGCTTGCCACGACTTCAACCACACACAACACACCACCATTCTGTGGTCTACCGGGTGAACAATCTGAAGTGTGTGAGTTGGGAAAACCTGTATTATTGTACCAACAGTGTGCAGTTGGTATTGAAAATAAGTTGGCACAATTGATAATTTCATTATGTCATTTGAATGATTGGAAAACGGTGTTGACATAAGCTCAAACATTGCAGAAAACGCAACCAAAAAAAGACTTTGGCTCTTAATTAAGAAGTTAATTAAAGAAAATAAAGTTGTATTATATAAAAATGAAGAGTATGAACTCGTTGTAAATCAACAGAATGATTTTGATATCAGACAACCTCTAGGGATCATAATATTGAACTGCAGAAACAATAATCTGTGGTTAAATTAAAATTATGTTACAAAACGAAATTGATTTCAAGTGCTAATCAGCATAATGGACAATCTCGTGCTAATTATATGCAAAAACTAAAGTCTGTTAAATTTGAAAGATTGAAAGGAGTAGAATGAATTACCTGCACTGAGTGCTGTTTGATACATACTTGATACTTGACATTATGGACAGGAATTATCTTGGTAAGTAAGTAACCATTTTTATAGATATGACCATTGAAAGTGATCGATGCAAATATAGTGATGATACAAATTAAAGCACAAATTGTTACTGTCAGATCTCTCACAAATGTAGAAAGAATGCTGTATGCTCTTATTGTGCTGGAAGGCACTTTCTTAGAGTATCATGATAAGCAAAAACCATTTTATACATTGCTGCAAGTATAATAATAAACATAACTTAAAGAGGGATAGCCGACAGAACTGAGACTGGTTTCTATAAATTTGTAATTATCAATACATTCTAAGAGATGTTACAATATATTTTGATACCTTAAATTAGAATATTATTTAGCTTAAAATGTTTTAAAGAGTCTTACATAGGTATAGGAATAACTCTGTAAGTTTAATCACTTATGTACTGTTGAATAAATAAAACAAAAAATAATAAATATGGATATGAGAAAATATTTGTCTGCAATAGACAAACTGAAAATGTCCTAATCTAGAGAGTTTGGTGTTGCTAACTCAGTACACTTGATTGATCACTCACATTTTCTTTCAAATAACCCCATAGAAAGAAGTCCAACGGTCCCATGTCGCCTGATCTTGGAGGTCAATTGACATCACCACTCCGTGAAATAACAAACCTATTGAATTTTTTGCTCAAAAAAGCCATTGTTTCGTTAGCTGTGTTGCAAGCGACACCATCTTGTTGGAGTCATATATCGTCCAGATGTATATCTTCCAATTCTGACAACAAAAGGGTAAGTACCATTCACAAAAACTGCTTAGCTGACCTAATTATCGAAGAATCATGGACCAATGAGCCTGCCAGCCTATACACGACACCAAACACATGCGAATGCGTCGACTTCTCCACAGCACTCTTGGATTCTTATTGTGTTTGGCATAGTGACGAGGCTGTCATCACGTCGGTTGAGACAGAGGGGTCATTACTTAATCTCTATAGCTTCGCGAATAGCAGATGCCCCAAGGGAATTTTATATTGTCATCTAATTCCATAGTTTGCTTCTTTTTTTTTTATTTCTTTTCACTAATTCAAAAACTTAAAATATTCTAAAAATAAGATTCAATATTTGTCCTAACATCATCAAACTTGTCCAAGACTGTTCTTCTAACAGGTATTTTTCATTTCAAAACACTACGTGCAAATAAGTCTGCGGAGCCCCGATGGGATCACCTGTTTTTCCAGTATTTGGTAGAATTTTCATTGAACACATCGACACCCAGGCCCCAAACTCATCTATTTGAAAACCTCGTTGACACTTTTGTCATATGGCCTCATAGCAGTTATTTATTAGATTGGTGTCTACAACACCTCAATAGTATACATCCCAACAGTCAGTTTACAATGAAAATTGAGTCCAATTCTGGTGCCATGTTTCTTGATGTCGCCAATAACCTAAACTTATAATGAAAGATTCTCACATATTATCTATAAGAAACCAACCCATACTAATCGACACCTCAATGCCCAACCACATCATTACACTCTTCAGTTGTGTTCTGCAATAAAATCACTATTAACATATATAGAGAATACATAAATATACAAAGCATACCTAATAATCTTCAACAAATCTTAGGCAAAACGGTTATCATCCAAATACTCTTACTCCGTTATTGATAAAATGCCACAAATTCTAAACCGACATCAAATAAGCAATATCAATCAAATTATAGCCAACCTAACTGGGAACCCAAGAGATAAACTACCTATCCAGGATAGAGGAGAAGTTTACAAAATTCCATATTGCGATTGCTCACAAAGCTATATCGGTCGTACCAACAGGTGCGTCAACCGTCGAGTATATGAACACTTTCTGTCAGTTCGTAAAAAAACCCGACATTCAGTTCTCGCACATCATCATACCCAAACGGAGCATTTGGCCAACTTCGAGGACAGTAAGGCTAACATATACCTCAATTCCTTTAGATCATGCACTATTTGCGAAATGGAGAAACGACCCCTCTGTCTAAACTGACACGACGATAACACTCGCCTGCCTACAGCATGGAGCTCCATAATAGCCTAACAAGGCCCACCCACCAACACCCAACCAATCACCACACAGTCCCCTCCTCACGTGAGATCCCCTTCTAGTCGACCGATAACTATAAATAAAAGAAGCAGAGCAGATTCACATTCAGTTCAGTTACCTAGTGACTCTAAGGGAGTAGCCAGATTGAGGCCCCGAGTTCGATCTAGACTCTGAAACTCTTTTTCACTTATGTCTCTTAATAATAGCTCCAAAACAGGAGTCGAAACGTAGAACATTTAATAAATTCAGACGCGGTTCTCACCCGGAATCTAGCCTGGTTCATAATAATGACCGCGTAAGCCTCTAATTTCATTCCCCTCTACGGGGAGGATTTCTTCCAATTGACTAAAACATACAGCAAACTTCTCATTCAAAAATCTATGCTTCTTTGTGATCTTGCTTTCTTTTAATCTTGCAGACCCATAACATCATACCGAATACTTTCAAACTAAAAGTCACACCTCTTCAGTTCAATTTCCAGTACTCTTAACAAAGAATCGACCGACAACTATCAATAAAAGAAGCAGAGACGATTCACACTCAATTCACACTTGGGCAGTAGACAGATTGAGACCCCCAGTCACATGTAGACTCTAATTTCTCTCTTGATAATAACGCCAAAGCAGGAGTCGAAACGTCGCGTATTTCATAAATTTAGACGCGTTCTTACCCGGAACCTATAATATTAATTCTGATTACAATGTGAATCTCAAATCTCACCTCTAAAACAAACGAAAAATAACAACCAGCAACATTCCCCAAAGAATACTACAACAGGCTATCTTTAAAATAACAACACAATTCTATAAGGAAACACAGTACGAACTTTCTAAAACAGTTCTAAATTTCATTCTAATTACAGAAACCTGGAGACTCGCTAAAACCCCAGCAGTCGTTAACTAAGAATTAACCCATTGAAAACATAAAGTTATTCGAAATCACAAACCCCCAAAGCATACATTTCGAAGGCCATACATTCAAACGGTTTTTCCTAACTACAACTCAGACAATCATAGAGAGACAATGCGTTGTTTTCATTCTCTATAATGAAATTTCCTGCAAACGCGTTTGCGGTAATTAGATTTCAACTTTGTTATTTAATTTCTTCCAACTAAAAAACGAATAAAGAAACCGTTACTACGGTTCCGCAAGCTGAATTACTCTCGCAACACGTCTTTTTGTTTTGTCGAGCAACTCGTGTTACATCTCTCAAGCCCTTATGAATTTACTCTTCCCGTGTTACCTATTCAAGTATTTATTATTGAAAATAAGAGGAGCTGAGTGCACTTTAGTCTAGTGTGCAAACTGGATATTCCGTGAATAATGATGTGCGTTTAAGGGAATCTCATCTGGCTTAAATTCACCGTTACGTATTCGTTATACTTTAGGAGAGTAGGATGTGGGGCCTCGGGAGAACGGGAAATACGTAACAGAGATAACTAACAAGCAATTATATCTTTGTGATGTAATTATATTTATGTTTTATTTGAAATTGATATACGGGTGGGTTTTTTTTATGATCAGTATGGGGATCTCGGAAACTAGCGGAGATAGAGCAATGGTTAAATTGGGAAAGATTTGCAGTTTTACTGGCCCAATTTAATGACACTTTCGGATTTTTGTAAAAAGTCATGGCTTACTAGATACTTTGAAAAACGAAATTCTGTCGATTTAGTCAAATTCCTCTAGCTCCTTTGTCTTTGATTTTATAAAAAAGTGTAAATATCAAAATTGAAGGGAATTGTATCCCGAATATGATTGTCATGTCCTCGTTTGAGTGACAGCTCTCGTTTTCGAGATGTGACACAAACTTATCTTTTTTGAAGGTAAATCATAGTTGGCTATGACCTCAAAAAATCGGACATTTTTAGAGCTTTTCAACGATATAATACTCGATATAGTTATTCATAAAAATACGGAAGTTATGGATGCTTTTCTCTCTTATTTTCACTTTAAACGTAGGTAGCCATGAAAAAAATTGTTTTCACTTTGACATTTCCTCATTTGGGAGTAATTCCATTAGTAGTGCTGAACTGACAGTCGATATTGACAAGTTTTCGTAATAAAATGGATTATTCTAACGAAGAAAAAGTGAATATGGTGGAATGTTATCTCATATGCCATAAAAATTCAGTTCGTGCAGCTGAGGAATACTTTCATAGATATTTTAATCGTCGTCAACCTGCTCTATGTACATTTAATAGGCTTTACGTTACTTTACGCAGATATGGATATACTAAACCACCAAAGGAATTTAATCAAATTAACGAAGGAGCACAAAGAAATGTTTTGGCTATGGTAAATCAAAATCCATCTACATCTACAGATGGTATGTTCAATAGACACAATGAGCATATCTGAGCTAAAGAAAACCCTTTCCATATAGAACAAAGACGACCCCAGATAAAATTTGGTTTTAATGTTTGGTGTGGTATCATAGGGTCTACTATTCTTTGGCCTTTTATCTATGACGAATCACTTACTGGGGAGCGCTACTTGCATTTCTTGTAATACAGTTTTCAACATGTTGCATAATTTGAATTTGAGAACTCGTTTAGAAATTGAGTGGTTCCAACATGAAGGAGCACCTGCTCATAACTCTCCATTAGTAAGACAACACATAATATTTATCCAAACTCTTGGATAGGAAAAAATGGCCCACGCGAATGGCCACCCCGGTCTCCCGATTTGGCAGTTATAGACTTCTATTTATGGGATGCGCTAAATAACAAAGTATACAAAAGAAAGTATGAGACAGCTGGTGACCTAAGGAAGACGGTATTACAAGCAATTGAAGAAATTGATAGGCGGTCTGTGAGGAAAGAGGTAATGTCAATCTTAAAAAGATGCAATTTTTGTCTAAATAACAATGGTGGACTTTTCGAACATAAATTGTAACTATTATTATGTACTTTAATTTCTTAAGTTTTTAGTAAGTACCTACTTATTTAGTTTTTTCGTTATATCTGATATACCTAATAAAAAAATCGTCAATATTTTTTTGAATAGTTATTAATAAATCAATTTATTTCATGGCTAGCTACGTTAAAAGTAAAAACAAGAGAGAAAGGCATCCATAACTCCATATCGAGTATTATATCGTTGAAAAGCTCTGAAAATGTCCGATTTTTTGAGGTCATAGCCAACTATGGTCTCATATCTCGAAAACGAGAGCTGTCACGCAAACGAAGACATGACAATCATATTCGGGATACAATTCCCTTCAATTTTGATATTTACACGTTTTTATAAAATCAAAAACAGAGGAGCTAGAGGGATTTGACTAAATCGACAGAATTTCGTTTTTTTAAATATCTAAATGATTTTTTAAAAAAATTCGAAAGTGTCACTAAATTGTGCCAGTAAAAATGCAAATCTTTTCCAGTTTAACCATTTCTCTATCTCCGCTAGTTTCCGAGATCCCCATAATGGTCATAAAAAAAACTCACCCTGTATATAAAAATATGTATTATAAAATCTTTATAACGAATCTCAAGAAACAGAGCATTTGTTACATTTTTTCATATGAAGGAAGCAAGAGATATTTGGCCCTCTCGATACCCAGATTTAAAGCCTTTGGATTATTGTATCTGAGAAAATCTTTAAAGTTTTGAAACATCCCGTATAATGCACTTTTTTGTTTAACTAATCTGAATAGCTTAAACTAGAATTTGTTAAGGATGCTCTAGTAGTGGTTTTCAATAACATAGCGTATAAGGTTTTTTTAAGAAAAAAGAAAAAAACTTGTTCTTTTATAGCTAAATATTATTGGCGAAGGCGAATAATTATGTCATAAATTTAGGTTTTCTTGGAATATAGAGTTTTTTCGGGTCTGGGGTTAATTCACAATTAAACCTTAAAAAGAAAGTGGAGTCATAAATGTCAAAACTGTCAAGGGTCAAAAATGTCAAAACTGTCAAAACCGTCAAAAATTTCAAAATGTCAAAAATCTCAAAACTGCCAAAAATGTCAAAAATGTCATTGACAACGAAGTCAGAATAGACTTTGAAACGTTTGGTTTTCCTTCAATATACGTCGTTTTATTTCGATTGTGGTGTTATTGTACAAAAAAACATTAAAGCAAATAAGTAAAAGTTTGTAATTCGTTTCTCAAGTTAATATATAATATATATGTCAATCCAGAAAGGAATTTGTTTCGTTTCTCTTCTGAAATCCTTTATCTAACAACTAAACTGTCATAAAAAGGGATTCTCAGTTACTGACTTAAGTGTATACCTACTTTTTCAAATCCCGGAAATATCTAAGAAAGAATGTCGGTTTCGAAAAAATGGTTTGGTATTGCGACCCGTATTTTAAATGCTGTAAAAATTTCTGTGTGTATCATTCCAGTCATCTATCAAGTCCCTAAATTTACACAGTCAAGAAATAAATCCTTTGACATTTAAAACGAAACCTTCTCTTACTTTTTTAATTAAATTCTTTTCAAAAGACATCATAACGTTTTTGATTTAAGCCTTAATTTCTCGACAACATATTACGCGTGGTCTTTATTTATACCGTAATATTCCTAGTCAGAGGGTATAATCCCGAAGACAAAAGCCTCGCTCTTTGTATTCCTTTTCTCCACCCGAAAAGTTATTCCATAAATCCCATTAAAGATGTATACATTTTCCTCTTTACTCTTTTTTCCCTCTCTTTCATTACGACTCTTTTTCTCTTTTGCGAATGGAAAAGCGGTTACAATGCAAAAAGCTTGAGTTTCAACTTCTACTCTGTTCCCTCTAATGAAAACATTGTGTGGTCTCATGATTCAGATGTGCTGAATAAATGAATACAAAAACCGAAACAATGCAATACCCAAAATGCGGAAAGTTTCGTGCACCTGACGTCGGAGCCGAGGAGTTGACAATATCTGGCTATTAATAAAGCTTCCTGCAAGCCAAATTAGTTTCGCAGAATACGACAGTGGAAGTTTATTAGGTTGAGGGAATCTGAATGTAATTCGTCAAGTGAAACGTTGGAATTGAATAAAACCAGCGCAATGAAAAATGCGCACTGTGATGCAGCTTGTAATCTTATGTTTAGTAATTTAATTATGTACCTATTTGAAATTAATTATGATAACTAATTAGTACTAATTTCGAAAAATGATATTATTGACTGAAATATGAGAGTGTATATCGTGGACACTAAATAATTAGTGTGTATATAAAATATGCTGAGTATTTAACATTGGTTCGTTTAATTCGTTTATTTAATTTAAAATTAAACTATTTATTAAAATGTAGAAAATACATCCATTAATCTTGAGAACGTAGGTTTTTGCGACCAAAGTCATAGCTGATTCTGCCTTTCCCGGATGTATCCGCATCATTGTTTTCGAATTAATTTTTGTATATATCTGAACCAGCTTATAACAAAGTTTTCCCACATTTCGTCCAAACTTATAAGGGCCATTTTCCAGGATGAGAAAAACAAAACAAATGTTGCCTACCTTGTGGCGACTACATTTGTTTAGTCTTTTTCTCACAAACCTACTTTTAAACTTGTCACACTGACTCACAAATGGTAAACGACGAAATAATAATTGACCCCCGAAATTTCATGTAAAAGAAGGGTAGGAGTCACTCAATGGGATTATCTTGAATTGTTTATGATTGTGATAATATTTTTGTTTATGCAGGGTTGCCAGATGGGCGAAAGTTCAAAACCATTGCCTCGGTTGAAATTCTTGGGATTTCTGGCGATTTCAACAGCCTCACTGAATTTTCTGGTGAAATAATATGGAGATTTATCCACGACAGAGGAGCTGTCGAAGAGGATTTGGTGGCCCGTTTCGTGATGATGTTCAACTACAGCAGAGTTTGCAAGCAGGCCCGTTTTCAAACAACGTTTGTGCTCACATAGATGAGTGTTTAAAGGTCGACCTGTTTCACCGATGTATACTGCCCCACACGAACATGGAATGGAATAAACACCCTTAGATGAAAGAGGATTTTGCTTATCCTTTGGAGAGGGTAACATTTGTGAGATTTTGGATAGTGGTTTGTAGACTATTTTCACCTCCTGCTTATGGAGAAGCTTCCCAATCCTATACATGACCTTTTGTGGTTTACTAGGTAACAATTCTTTCTTAGGAAACGGATTTTGGTGACGAGAAATGGAATTGCGAATCTCTCGTTTACTGTAGTCGTTGTTTAGTAGGCTACCCTCTGCCCAAGCTAATTCCCTTCTCAATCTTTTGGGTTCGGAAATTGATATAGCTTGATGCACCAGGGAATTCATGACTAACTGTTTCTGAGATGGATGATGATGGTACCGGGAGTGAAGATATCTGACGGTGTGAGTTTGTTTTCTGTATACAGAGTGGCCTAGGCAACTATTTGGCATTTGTCAAACCAACACGTCCAG
Organism: Octodonta nipae; assembly: GCA_034190945.1. NCBI lineage: Eukaryota > Metazoa > Arthropoda > Insecta > Coleoptera > Chrysomelidae > Octodonta > Octodonta nipae. Next base: position 86,578,644 of record CM067223.1, on the reverse strand, counting down.
GAAGGGCAAGAATCCATTGAACTCAATTTCCATCGTGAATTTGATGTTTGAATGTTGGGTATTAATGTAGTTAAAGAACAATTGGAGAGCCTCCTGTACATGTGGCAAGATGACAAAAGTGTCGTCAACATATCTCAACCAGATTTTGGATTTATGGCTTGAAGACTCCAGAGCCACTATTTCAAAGGCTTCCATAAGGATATTTGTCACTGCCGGTGATAGCGGCAAACCCATAGGGGTACCAGAAGTTTGCATGTAATATTTATTTTGAAAAAGAAAATAAGTCAACATGAGTAAATCCAAGCTTTGCGTCTTCCGACAGCAGTTCTCTAATAATCGATTGTGAGTCTAAGATGATTGGTGAACAGTGATGTCACATCAAAACTGACTAAAATGTCATTGGGTTCAATTGATATCTCTCACAAAACACTTACGAAATAGGATGAGTTTAAAACTTTTGAGGGCGATTTTCCAGTGAGTGTCTTAAGAATGTCCGCTAAATAAAATGTAAAACTGTTTAATTTTACATCTTAGAATTGTGCCTTTTTTATTAGTAATTTCTTAACCATTGACAACGGGGTCTGACCTAAACTCTGAAACGTTTGGAATATACGGTGTGACTTGTGGTGTTATTTCCCAACAATGAAAAAATTGTTATTGCAAATTTGTTTTTTTTTTGCAACTGATTTTGAGGCTGCAAGATTTTGGAACGTTGAAATAATTAGTGAGGCAATTAAACATTTGGAGTAAATACTTTTTTAAATAAGAACACTTTTAGACATTAAAAACTAGAAGAGCAGCAAATTTTACCGTCAAATATGTCTAGTTAAATCTTATAGATCACTATAATGTCATTAAGTCCTGGCCAGGAATACCTTAAAACTAATATTGACCGGAATGAGATCTCTAAAGCATATTTACAAGGTCATATTCGGACCTAAAATAATTCCATTGTCCCAAATTCCCAATAAAAAATGTTATGTTTTATGATCTTTCGACATGTAACACTGTGCAACACTAATAATCACATTGAAACCATGTCAGAAACTAGAGGGTAAGTTTCTGATGTTTTTTTTGTTCTTTTATATTCAGATTTCTTCCAGTCTTTGTGAAAAGAATCTACACAGTTTGGAACTGAATGGCATTTATTCTAGTAAACTGACGTGGTACATCCTTTATGTGACCAAAAATTACTCTCCTAAACTCAGTGTAATTTTCTTAGTTGATCTATTGAAGCGAAATTTTCTCAACAGAGGCCCACAGTCACACATAAGAAAATAGACCAGGACACTTCTTTGACCTTGAAATATGCATACAAGTTAGTTTTTTGGGTAAGAAACAAGGACCAGGTCATATATTAATTCATGTCTTCGTTTATAAAATCATTATATGATGGTAAATTAACAAACATAATATAAAATTAATATACAATACCTGAACAAAATTATCTTTTCACTGTAATTAACATTACAATTATGTGTTTGTGGGCTAACCAAATCCGTAATAAAACGTAAACATTTTATATAAATTCTTCTAAATAATGTTTACATTAGGTTTAATACTTGGAACCTAACAAAATAGTGATATTTATATTAATTTTCATGAAATTCATGTCCATTACTAAGAATGACACAAAAAGAAAGCAAACTAGAGAGAAGAAGTTTATTTTCTAATATGAAAGATAACTAAATTAAATATTTTACATTGCTTTTTCACAATAATTAATTAATTATTTTTTCCATAAAATTTAAACTGTTAGACACTTCTTTATTGTTTAATACCCGCTTAAAATCTTTTGGCATCGATTTATTGTAGTTGACAGTGAATCCAATGGTTCGTTCAGATTTTGAACTAACAAGAACACTTCCAATAAAAAAAATTGTTCACAAACACATTTGAACAAATGTTCATCCCATAATCTGTATCAACAGTATATTTTTTCCAAGACTGCTCCACTATTAGCTCACCAGAATTTCATTATTTCCATCTGCAATTCGGATAAAATGTATGCAAACCGCGCTCCCTGGAATTGGAGTATTATTCTGTTCACTACTTTTTGCTTCCATTCCGGATTGATGGGAATGGCGAAACAAAACTCTTGCTTCCGAGTTTTTCTTTGAGAGGATAAAGATGTTGGAGATAAAGCTGAGCTATTATCTGTCAGATACAATACCCTTCTCCACCTGTTCGTGAGAAAAAAGCATGTGTAGTCTTAACATGATGTTTCACTTGAGTTTCGGCTTCTTTTTTTGTTCATTCCAATGTCTGACGGCTTCAAGTGTTTCTTCTATGTTTTAATTGTGAGGGCTTATCAGCTTTTTATATGAATTCAGTTAGTAAATTAAACATACTAATATCAAATGACAGAGTAACCCTATTGAGGGTGTAATTTAATATTATAAGACGGACAAGATATGTTTATATATATATATATATATATATATATATATATATATATATATGTTTGTTTTTAAGTTTTCGCGGGCACTAAATGTATTAAGTGGTTTCCGGGAATTCATCCGCGTAGTAGTTGATAACTGATCCCTGCAGGGATAAGAATTTGCGAGCTCCTGAAGATCTTTTTTTTGATGATCAGTATGGTGATCTCGGAAACTAGCGGAGATAGAGCAATGGTTAAATTGGGAAAGATTTGCAGTTTTACTGGCCGAATTTAATAACATTTTCGGATTTTTGTAAAAACTCGTGGCTTACTTGATATTTTGAAAAAACGAAATTCTTTCGATTTAGTCAAATCCCTCTTTTTTTTTTTGAATGGAAACCATAGTTGGCAATGACCTCAAAAAATTGGACATTTTTAGAGCTTTTCAACCATATAATACTTGATATAGTTATTCATAAAAACAACGGAGTTCTGGATGCTCTTCTCTCTTATTTTCACTTTTAACGCAAACTCTTTTATTTTATCGATTAACTTTTGACAATTGGCCTTGACGATTTGGTGGGTGATTCGGCCTCAGCCTCCAAAAATTAAACATTGTTTCGTTAGATGTGTATCAATTTATATTTAATTTGTAGAGCTCCTCAGCAATCATTTAGAAATTATTTAAGAAGTTATTTCTCAATGTACTTCTAATACAAAACATCGCTTATAAATTGCATTTCAGCGTCTAAGCAATCATCATCACCGCAGCTTCAATTCCAGGAATTAGTTTATCCTGGTGTGCCAGGATTTTAGACAGTCAATCCTTCAAAATTAACATAACTTCACTTGTTTTCGATATAAGCAATTTAATATTAGCCCGCAATTCTATTTCTCTCATTACCAAACCCAGCAATGATTCAATGTCTGCATGCAGACTCGCACACACACGGTTATTGTTTTATTATTCGACTGATAGAACGTAGCAAGTCATTGAGGATTTCTCTCTTAAACCTTCGAAATGGCTATCACTGGGTAGCTTTCCGGCGCATTTCAATTATGGAACTGTCTACTACAGATATTTGTTTAGTAATCGATTTACTCATGTCGAGTTTTTTTATTATTTTATTTTGGTTGCAGTTTTAAAGGTATCAACGCTGAATTTGACGCCTAAAATTACGCGTTGCACAGTTTTCCCGACTAAAAATTGCTTTCAGCTTAATGCCATGCAGTTTTTATGAAGGAAAATTGAACAGCGAGTATGACTCGTAATGCGTCTATAAAAGTTATTATTATAGGCCTGGAAGCATGTACTTGACAGGGTAAAAACGAAAATAAGAGGATTTTGAATTAAACAGAATCATAAATTTTATAAAATTGTAATTTAGGCAGTTGTACAGAATGTTTGCTAAGCTTTAGTTTGTTGCTTGCCCAGTTTAATATTCGACATTTAAATAAATAAATAAGTAGAAAAAACAAACTTAAAAAATTTAGTTAATAGAAAAAAAAAAAATTTTTCTGACACATTTAAATACTATTTGTGGTTCAGTTTAATGTAATAAACCATTTAATTTTTGTTATGTATATAAAATAATACATATTAGATTTTTAATTTGATCAAATAGAACAAAAAAACGTCTATTTAATTGGTTATTTAGGATGGTATTCTTGGAAATGGTTCTCTGTTCTAATATTGAAATTATATGCTATAGTCTTTGACAATGCAAAATTTTTGAATCCTCTAGTTTTGTAAATACTGCCCTGAATCAAGGATATGGTTTGAAAATGTGGAATATGTTTTTTTGATACTTAATTGGGCGGAAATCTTCACTATAACGGGTAATAAAGTTTCTTGTACTCATTTCTACATAAAAACTATTACAGTCTGGACAGTTTAGCTTATAACCTCCAGATTTACTATGAGTTATCTTTATTTGAGGTATTCAAAATAATATTTGAAATTTTATTGTGAGATTTGAAACTCAGAATAAACTACTGCCTTCGAAGTTGATAGTGTGTACTGTTTGGATATTCTGATGTGCAGAGCTGAAGTCGGCAGGGTGATGATGAGATTGGGCATTTATACAGGGTGAGTTTTTTTTGATGATCAGTATGGAGATCTCGGAAACTAGCGGAGATAGAGCAATGATTAAATTGGGAAAGATTTTCAGTTTTACTGGCCCAATTTAATGACACTTTCGGATTTTTGGAAAAAGTCATGGCTTACTAGATATCTTAAAAAACGAAATTCTGTCGATTTAGTCAAATCCCTATAGCTCATCTGTTTTTGATTTTATAAAAAAGTGTAAATATAAAAATTGAAGGGAATTTTATCCCGAATATGATTTTCATGTCCTTGTTTGCGTGACAGCTCTCGTTTTCAAGATATGACACAAAGTGTTATCTTTTTTTGAATGGAAACCATACTTGGCTATGACCTCAAAAAATCGGGCATTTTCAACAATATAATACTCGATATAGTTATTCATAAAAATAACGGAGTTATGGATGCTTTTTCTCTTATTTTCACTTTTAACGTAGGTAGCCATGAAAAAGATTGTTTTCACTTTTGACGTTTCCTCATTTGACAGTCGATATTGACAAGTTTTCTTGATAAAATGAAATATTCTAACGAAGAAAAACTGAATATGTTGGAATGTTATATCATTTGCCATAAAAATTCAATTCGTGCAGCTGAGGACTACTTTCATAGATATTTTAATCGTCGTCATCCTGCTCTATGTACATTTAACAGGCTTTACGATAGTTTACGGAGATATGGATCTTTTACTAAACCAACAAAGGAACGTAATCAAATTAACGAAGCAGCACAAATAAATGTTTTGGCAATGGTAAATCAAAATCCATGTATATCAACTCTTGAGATTGCGGCAGAAGCTGGCACATCTCAATGAACTGTAGTTAAGGTACTGAAAGCTCAGAAGTTCCACCCGTACAAACTTTAAGTTTCTCAAACTTTTGCATGCTGGTGACGAACGTCGACGTATTTTGTTTCACATCACCATGGAATGTAAGGCCTATGAGACCCACAGAAGAAGGTATAATTTAACAATGAGCCTCAGGGAGACTCTTACAATAGATATCGATAAGACAATCCATTATCTTAAGGACAGTAATATATATATAACAAAATCTAAATCGTATTAACTTAAAGTAATGTAATATATGTTTACTACCTGTGTATGTTACCCCGCTTTTAACTCCAAGCAGTTGATGCGGGCTGTTTATGTAAATAAATTAAAAAAATAATAATTTTAAACATCTCTTTCTGGGTGTTGTGATTTCTTTGTCATTGGGAATATCTTCAAATTTAAAATGCAAGATATGTCAAAACATAGTGATTGATTGCACACGGCTTTTAAACTGTTCTGTTAATTGAAATCAGTTCTTTTTTAAGTAAAAATTTTTACAATATAAATGCAAATGTGAATCAATCTTAGTTACCAGTTATTTTCATCATAACTGAATAATGAATAATGTCAAAGTGCTTCTTGGGAAATAACACCACAGTTTAAAGAAAATTGCTGTATATTCCAAACGTTTCGAGGACTAGATAGACAGGGTAGCACAGAAATTTCTAAAGATCATATAATCATAAAGTTCCTTTCAAATTGGAAGAATTTGAAAGGGAGATCTGCAGAATTTTATCTGGCGCTCCTAGGTGCGACTTTGTTATAAGATAGTGCATTCGCCAAAAATGCGACCAAAAAACTTTGTTGATTCAGTGATCCCATTAAAATCATAAGGAAAAACCTAGGAAAAACCTTATGACCTATCCCGATATTGGGTTGTTCACAAGGACCATTAGCAATTTCTTCCTTAATCATCGGCAACCAGGATCGACTGAATTCTAAGGAGGTAGTAGCGATACAATCGTTTTCATTTAACAAAATTAAAGCAGACTCTTTTAGTTTTCTTTTGGTGTTGTGTTCTTCTTTGTGTAATATAACTGAATTTTGAAACTGCATTTATGCCCAAGGTCCCAAGCATATTCACAAATTTTGGATTTTTCAATTTGTCGTTTTTTATGTAATTTTTGTGTTCGTTTATTCGAACATTCAGAGGTCTAGAGGTTTCTCCAATATAGAATTTATTACATTCACACGGGATTTTATAAATGCAATTTTTGTATTTTGAGTAGTGTTATTTGGTTTGGTTTTTGATATAATTGATTTTAGTGTATTTCTTGTTTTAAATGATGTTTTGATATTATATCTGTTTCCCATTCTTTTTAGTCTTTCTGATAGACCCTGTATGTATGGTATAGTTATTGTATTAATGTGATTATCTTGGGAGTCAGTGTTGCTTGGTGAAGTTTGATGTTGGTTGTTAGGGATTGTTTGGTATTCCATTTTGTTTAACTAGTTATTAAGAAATTTATTTGGGTAATGATTGGCAGAAAGTACATTTTTTATAAACGTTTTTTCTTCATTGAATTTATTGATATTAGAACAGTTGGTTATTGCTCTGTCATATAGAGATTTAATGATACCTCTTTTTACTGAACTTGGATGATTAGAGTTAAAGTTGAGATACCTGTTAGTATGAGTTGGTTTTCTGTAAACTTCTGTTTCAAATGTCGATTATGTTTAGGTTATTAAAATGTCTAAGAATGGTAATTTGTTATTCTGTTCAAGCTCTAGTGTAAACTGAATAGTTGGTTCTGTGTTGTTTATGTCGTTTAGTAATGCATGTAAATCCTCAAGATTATGTTCCCAAATAACGAATATGTCATCAACATAACGCCACCAAACCAAAGGTTTAATCTGTTTTGAGAAAAAAAAAAATTTTCTAATATTTCCATAAAAATGTTGCTTAAAGCGGGAGACAAACAAGAACACATTGCCATGCCAAAATTTTGTTGGTAGAAGTCATCATTAAATTGAAAATATGTTGTCTTTGTACAAAATGTTAGTAGTTCCATTATTGTAATAATGGACAACTGAGTAAGTTGAGTTAGTAAAGAATCTTGTTCTAATCGTTCTTTTACTATGGGAAGTGTTTTGGTGACAGGAACATCATAGTATAGATTCATAATGTCAAAACTTGCTAGTGTGAAAGTATTTTTTTTGTATTGTATATGTGATAATTTTTCTAAGAAATGTGCGCTGTTTTTAAGATGAAAATTAGACTCACCAGTAAGTGGTGAAATAATTGTTAAAAGGAATTTCGAGAGCTCACTGCATGGAGAATTTATGGAGCTGACAATTGGTCTTAATGGAATGTTTGGTTTATGAATTTTAGGTAACCCATATAAGTGGGGCGGTTTAGAATAGTGTGGAGTAAGATGTTTACGTTGTTGTTCTGTAAATTCATGTTTATGATTGTTAAGTAACCGGTATATTTTGTTTTCTATAGAAGTTGTTGGATCTTTGTTTAATTTTGTAAATTGTCCTTGGTTTATTATGTTTTGAATTTTGAATTCGTAGTCAATTTTATTTAAAATAACCGTAGCATTGCCTTTATCTGCAGGTAAAATCTTAATAGTGCTGTCATTTTTTAAAACTTTAATTGAATGTAATTTATTTTTCGAAAGGTTATTTTTTGTATGCATAAGTTTTTCTAGTTCAATTCTTGCTCTTATTCGAATAATGAATAGCAACTACGTGTACTCAGCTGACCATAACAATTCAATCAAAACATGACGTAACTTAATTTATTCTATCATCTTACCCATTCAATCCTAATGCTGATTTGCCATTCTATCAGCCCAAATTGCAACACGAATATGTATGGGATGTGATGTTCGAATAATGCGGACGGACATGTTCAATGTTTAATGAACTCATCTCTTTATATATTAATTTATTACTGATCACATATCAGATCATAATTGGTAACGCCGAAGATGAATTATTTACGATAATTAGCATTAGAAGATCGATTGTGGGTGATATCATTTAATGATTATGTTTTGGTGACAAATTAGAAGGGGTTTAAATGGTTAGTCATAAATTTGTGTGCAGATTATATTCGAGATATGTAAACATTCATAGAAAATGTATATGTACTGACTTATTTTTAATTTTCAGTGTAATTTCTGTTTATACAGGGTGTAAATGAATACGTGTGAAAGATTTCAAAATGTGCCTCCTCGAGTCATGTTATGACAAAAAGTTCCTAGTCCGCAAACGCTTCGTTACCGATGTACAGGGTGTTGAAATCTTCAGATTTTTTCAGTTTTTTCTTTTGACTACTAAAGTTTTCGAGTACTTCAATTTTGGAGCATTATCCTCGATAGAAGTGTAAAGTATGGTTACTTTTGAGTACTCGTAACTATTCGTTACTTTTCAGTTAAGTACTCGTTTCTAAATATTCGTTACTCGAGTACTCGTTCGGTATATTCGGTGTAAATATGTATTAAGGCTCTCGATTTCGGTATTTAGTATCAGATGTAACGACGTTTGATAAGATCATATTAGTAAATGTAGAAGATATTTCGATAGTGGTAAATGGTGTAGGTATGATTCTCATTTTATCTGTTATTGGTATGTCGCTGATTTAGCAGTGTATGGGTCCTACGTATATCTTTTCAAAAAACGGTTTTACATTTCATATTATATTAAGTAACTCCCCTCTAACCAAAAAAAGAAATGATACTCTTAAAAATCAGATATCGAACCTAGTGATTCTTTAAAAAAATAAACGTATAGATGTATTTATCTAAAAAATAAATTGGTAATAATTAGTTAACTGCGGACAATTATTTTTCTAACTGTTAGTGGCGCAAATTGTCAAAAAGGCCTTTATTTTGTCCTCTCATTGGATAACAAGGCAAAATAATTCCAAATTTCACTTCGTTTCTGATTTTCAGTCATGCTAAGTAAATGCAAATAATATGTTACTATCAGAGATTCAACATAGAAAAACTTATTTTTCTTTAGAAGTATTCCGAGGCACTCACCTGGCAAAATATTCTATTTAGAAATCAAACCGAATTGTATAATGAATATATAATATTTACTATAATAAAGTTACAGATTTTCCGAAAATACATACACACAACACAAAAGCAGAGACTAAATCCACAAATTCCACAACCACAAATAATTCAAAATTCAACTGACATCTTTGTTCATTTTCACTAAATCGTGTACTTCTTTAAGTTCGAATTCTTAAGGGATGGGCGGCGCGCCATGTGACGTTGATTGAGAAATCATTTGTCCGCCAAACAGTCTTATAGACTATTATAAATGCTGTAACAATGCAATTTTATAATAAAACAGTAAACCAACATTTTATTGTTAGCATTTCTATATATTTCTATATTATAACACATAAATAATTATGAATTTGATTATTGATATAAAACATTTTTTTGACCTATTTATTATAAATAAGAAATCTGTAAATATTTCAAAGAAGCTTTCTTAAAATATTGATCGATGGCACTATTCATAGTATTCATTTTGCTCGCCGTCATACGGTTCGACCGGTTCTGAGGCTAAAAATTAACTCAGCCCATGTCAAGTATGTGTTTACATTACCATTCATCAACATCAAGGATTCGATACTTACAGAAACAATCGAGTACTCGAATAACTATACCGCTGGTGAGTTTTGTATTAGTTACTTCGGATCCAGGCAAGTTACGAGTACTCGAGTATCGAGTAGTTACTTTTCTTACACCTCTAATCCTCGAAGTTTCCTTGGACTTCCATCTTCTTGAAAAGGTTGATCTCACAAGGTTTCAATAGCTTTGTATCTGCTATCGTCACTGAAGAGATACGAGAAGCAGCCCAAGCTATGGTTGAGGTATGTCGATGACACCTTCATTTTTTGGCAACACGGAGAGAAACAACTACAGGCATTCATGGAGCACCTAAACCGATGCCAACCACCCATTAGATTCACCATAGAGATGGAAGAAGGTGGGTGCCTACCATTCCTAGATGTAAAGTGTCAAAGACTACCTATACAGGACTGTATCTACATTATAATTCTAACCACCCATCAACAACGAAAACTGGCATCATCAAAACTCTAATCCATAGAGCCAAAAATATCTGTAATACGCCAGAAGGCCTCAAAGAAGAACTTAGAGAAGACCTTTCCGGAAACTATCATTAACAAGGCTTTTGAAGAACTGGACAAGGCACCTAGACAGGAAAAGGAAACCACGATAGCAACTCTATTATTACCGTATACTAAATGCTTATCGGCGAAACTTAGACGAATTACACACAGATATGGAATCAGAATGATCTTCAGAAGCAGCAACACTCTAAGGAGCATGATTACAAGAACGAGACCGGACGCTCCAACCAGGCGTGGACCGAACACCACAATATCATCTGGGACCAAGCCAGGGTAATTCATAAGGAGGAGCATTGGTATAAAAGAAAAATTATAGAGACAGCATATATAATCTCGAACGAGAATATAATTAGCGAGCCCAGCATCCAAATTAAAAACATTTGGAAACCCCTTCTTCAGCCACTGTCGCTACGCATCACCGACAACCAACCGCCAGATGAGACCCAATGTCCATGACCAGCGACGAATGACCTATTAAATGTATAAATACCAGGGATAAACTGAATTTCCCATCATTCAAGTGATGACGATAGCAGATCCAAAGCTATTGAAACGTCGTGAGATCAATCAATTCAAGACGATGGAAGTCCAAGGAAACTTCGAGGAACGAGTTACATTGCCTACCAGGTTCAGACTAACTTTGGAGCACTAATTCTTCTATGATATCTTCATAATAAGATCACAGAAATGGTCATGAGAATCTACAGGGTGATACTTGTTCTGGGGTCATGAGTTTTTTCTGCACCTGCTATTGCATTTTTCAGTACGCCCCTTTCCGTTGACAAAAATGAATTTGCAATCTTTTTTATTTCTTGCGTTTTTTTTTCCTATGTGCACTATTTTTATGTAAAAAATGAACAATTTGACGTGTACCATAAAAACAAACAATATGCAATATACTATTGCCTAACTTTGCAAACGAAGCGGTCAAATTAAGTGCTAAAAATTGCCACCTTCAGCCATTAGACAGGAGTCCAGACGTCGACACGCGACATATTGTCATTGTCAAATTTTTTGATAAACACCAAATTTAACATAAAAGACAAATTTTTTTAGAAAAAACCTCCAATTCAACACTAAACAATTAACAACGACTCCATATTCGGAGCTGAAACGTCTCCAAACATAGACAAGTATGAAAAAGCATACAATACATTACTTATATACAGGAATACTGGTTGATCATTTTGTAGACATCGCTTTCCCTCAGAATAACTGTGAGGAAGAATCTCTGTACAGATAGCCAGTAATCCGGGCAATTTTACGAAATTGCCTTACTACACTTTGTTCTACATATACAATTTTTAAATACTTATCTGTTGCAGGAAAAAAAATTGAGGAGAGAAAAACCCAATGAACAGTCGAAATAATTCAAGACCTCCCCAATAATCTTTTCGAAACTACTAATAGCTCAGGTCATTTACGACATTACATGACAAAATTAATAGTAGAACAAAATCGACATCAACTTGACTAATTGACATAAAATTGAACATTTTTTATCGAAGCGTTTTTGATTTGTAACAAAAAAAACTGCGAAAAATCGGTAACAATTTAGTTTTTTACCTTTTACACAAAATCCACCGATAAAACCATATTTACTACTAGGGGCAATGTTGAAGAGAAATGAAAAACGTACAAAATGAGCTAGTATACACTTAACTTTACCCGAAATTCCAAAAAAATAAATAATCTGTTTCGTCTTCAGTGTTTACTTAACTAATATTTATTTAGTTTTTTGCGGGTTATATAAATTGGATACTGAAGTGCACTACAGTGAATGTATTATTTGTTTATTTACTGGAATTAGGTTTTGATATCCTTAAATTCCTTTTATTTTCATTCCTTTCCTGTACTATATGTTGAAAAAAAAACACATTCTTCGTCGCTGACTTTCGCATCGACTCTCATGCCAAACAGTTCGAAATATAATAGTTACGGTCCCTGATTTTTTGTATACATTTTATGAACGGAACTACATACTGGATCTACACATAGTATTTACATACACCCTTTTACCTTTCCGGTAAGTCTGCCTAATTTATCTCAATAATTGTAAATTGTACCGTTACATATTTATGCGTTGGAAACATTCTATGCACTATAAGATTTTAACTTCTCCAAAATTTGAATCAACACCTTTTATAAATTACAGTCCACTTAATTACATTTGCAAAAATGGCGCTAAGTGCAACATAATCACTTACATATATTTTTTTATTTTATAGCTGAAACATTCTTATTAACTGAAGCGATAGATCTTCTTAAACCCAATTCACGTTCTTAAAACAAATACTGTAGTCCCAGCAGTTTTTGCAAAATTTCAGTCAATCCAATGGAAGACATATTTTTTTGAACGGCCATATCACCTCACCGGATGACCCATCATTATGAAAAAACCACCGTTGGAAAGTAGAACAGTTGTTCTAGAGACCCCTCATCCCACTTTTTCAAAATTTTTAAGTATAAATACATATAAGTATTGACAATATTTGGCGATTCCGTAAAAAAAATATTTGGACGAGTCCATTCGAAAAATTGCTAAGGGGTGGTACTGTATTCTTATAATAAATAATCTTAAAGCAAATTTTAATTTTAGGCAGACATATATTTATATTTCTTGCATAATATGGATTTACGTAATAAATTTAGCAAAATGGAATACCTACACTCCATTTAGCCACAGATGATAATGACGGAGCAATCATACTATTACGCTAAATGCGAAGGCTATTGCATGCGATATTTCCATTTGTAAATGTTTCAATAAAAGATCAACACATACATACCTATATGTCGTCTATATGCCTATGGCTTGTCAATAATTAGGATTTATTAACAACAAATTAAAAGAAATATGAATTGAACAACATAAAAATTGCATTGTTAACTAATTGAGGAATAACATCTTATGTATTCTATTGTTAACTATTATCAATTTCTATCAGTTTTTCATTTTTATATAATATTATAATATGAAATGCACTGAAAGTGTAAACAAAGGAATCTACTATTAGTTACTTATGTTTTAAAAAATCAGTGAACAGAGAAAGCAAATTTTCGTTTTTTATTTAAATTTGATTGCTCCATCATTATCATGAGTGTTTGTCTAAATGGAGTTTACGTATTCCATTTTGCTAAATTTATTACATAAATCCATATTATGCAAGAAATATAAATATGTGTCTCCATAAAATTTAAATTTGCATAAAGATTATTAGTTATAAGAATATAGTAGCACTCCTTAGCATTTTTACGAATACACTCGTCCAAATAATTTTTTAAGGAATGACCAAATATTTTAAATACTTATATGTATTTATACTTTAAATCTTGGAAAAGTGAGATAAGGGGTGTCTGGATCAAGTCTTCTACTTTCCAGCGGTGGTTTACTCATAATGATAGGGTGAGGTAATATGGCCGTTCAAAAAAAAAATGTTTTCCATAGGTTTGACTGAAATTTTGCAAAAACTACCGGGGCTACATTATTTATTTTTAGAACATGAATTGGGTATGCGAAGATCTATCGCTTCAGTTAATAAGAATGTTTCAGCTATAAAACAAAAAAATCTGTAACCGATTATTTATTTTTTTGGAATTTCTGGTAAAGGTTCCATTATCTAAGAAACCATTTAACGAAATTGAACATATAGTAGGTCATTTTATAGGTTTTCCATTTCTCTTCAACATTGCCCATAGTAGCAAACACGGTTTTCTCGGTGAATTTTGTGTAAACGATAAAAAACTAACTTGTTAGCGATTTTTCACTGTTTTTTTAATAAGAAACAAAAACGCATCTATAAAAAATATTGAATTTTATGTCAATTAGTAAAGTCTTTATCATTAGAACACGTTGATGTCGGTTTTGTTCCACTATTAATTTTGTCACCAAAAGGTCTATTTTATCCGTAAATGACCTGAGCTATAATGAGTATTTACAAAACATTTCAGTAATACTCGTAATTCTATTGGACGCCCTGTAGATATCTCAAATAAATATATAATGAAGGAAAACGCTCGTAATATATTTTTTATATGACACACGTTCCAAATGCTTCTCTAATAATGAGGTTTTAGCCACCGACAAAAGGGTTTTAACCGTAAACTATCCCAAATTATCTGTTTTCCCATAAATTGTTAAGATAAAAGTGAATTACTTTTGCCGGAATACCTTTTAAAATCCTTTTTGGCTTTCGTTCGAGTCACACCGCTATGCAGTACGTGGATTTCATTTTATTTGTGACTTCCGAAGACGCTCTTTTGTTGCTCGTATTAAACGGTAGATGTAAATTTCAGAATGGAAAATATTGTGAAGATGAGACAAAAGCTTTTAAGTTGAATTGTACTTAAAATGTGATTGATTCAGTCAAAGTGGTGGAAACACTTGTAAAAGTCAAGTCTTTAGTCTGCCAGGATAATGCATTTTTTTGCTCAATCTATATAGCTGGTCTTGCGATAATCCAAGGAGAGCTCTGTTAATTTTATTGTGGGTACTTTACTATTAATGTATTCCAGGAATGAGTGTAGTTCTTCAATACCGAACTTTACGAAGCTACAAGGAACAGCTACAAGAATATTGCAAAACTAAGGACCAGGAATAACTAGACAAGTAGGACGCCTGTAAATTCCTAGTGCTACCTTTGTGATAAAGAGACTCGTAAAGCCTAAACATGTAGGACATGGTCTACCAGGATAGCTAAGTACTAAAGAAACTTGAGTTAAAGAAGGGCAGATTATATTTTCCTGACATTGTTTATCAATGGCGTGAGTCATATAACAAAAACTTGTGTTTTCATTATAGCTTAATTTTTTAAGCAAGAATATTACGTCAGAGGCCCAAATTTGACAGCGTTGCCGGTGTAATTTTTTTTCTGAGATTTAAAGAAAGCTTATATATATATATATATATATATATATATATATATATATATATATGATTATTATGATTGAAATATATAAGTTAGTTTGACTTTAGCGAAAAAAGTAAATTCATTTATTGCTAAACATGTTTTAAAGCGTTGCTTCTTATAGAAAACAATATAAGAAGTAATTTAAATAAGTACTTAGAAAACTTATTGCGTTTAGATAGGACCATCATCTAAAGCTATAATTATGGGCACCTGTCATTGAGAGATTGAAATTGAAAATATTTTGGGAAGTACATTAATGTGTTATACTTCGCTCCTTCGCTGTTCAATTTGGCCCCGACTTCAGGTATTTTACTGTCATGTATTAGCTTGACCAACCTCGTTTACTGTTGAACAGAATAACTTGTTTTATAGAAATGTATATATATTAAGAAAATTTTTTATACGATAAAGTCCTCTTTGATGACAAACCTTGTCTACAGTTAATAAAAAATTGACATGGAATGATTACTGTTTACGTTTTAGACTTTAGACCATGTAAGAAAGATGTTTGTGAAGAATAACTTTTTTCTCTTAAAATTATTAATTTACAATTTACCAAAAGTGCCGAACAGTTACTAGCCGTAACTCCATCAAAGCTTATAATACCGACGACTTCACCAAGTCGTAGAATATAAGAAATTAGGTAAACAGTTTTTCCCCATTCTCTAAGAAACGATACAAGCCATGTTATTTGAAAAAAAATTCTGACCACTTTGAGATATCACGGAACTAATCCAATCTCTTTTCAATTTGTCCACGTTCCCAATAAAATTTTTCAAATTTTATAATAATACCGGCTCCTCCACAATGACATAGAGTATATGAGAATAGGTAAAAATAGTTTTTCCCAATATCTAAGGAACGGTACAAGCTATGTTAATGAAAAAAATATGAGACCACTTCGCTGTCTACCCAAACAGGATCTAGTAAAATGGTTGAAATTCCTAGAGCCGTTTTCGCGTAATCGGTGAACAAACATAAAAAAGCAAAAAAACATAGATACAGACGAATTGAGAACCTCCTTCTTTTTGAAGTTCGTTAAAAATGAACTGTCGATGTGGTTTCTATAATAACACTAATTTGTCATCTCCAAAACAAATAATTCAATACGGGTGAATGCAACAAAATAGATTCTTTATAACCATACAGCTTAAGGTTTCCTCCTTGGTATGATAGTAAAATATCATCAAAAATACTTTTTGTAAAAGATTTTTTAGAAGTTCAAAATGCTCAAACCCTTCAGGTATCCAAATTTAGGAGGACCTTGTAAACTAAACTTCCAGAACGCTGTAATAAAGTAACATTATAAAGTGGCACTTTAGCTATAACCATCAATAAAATATCTCCTACAATACGTTACGCGTTTCTTTCCTAAGGATAACTCCATTACTAAAAATTATCTTTTCAAAGGGAATATAATAAATCTCAGCGGTCCCGTAGTAGTGCTTCCACTCCTTTGGGCATTTTCCCTGATGGTCTCGCTCTATATCACGTAACACACACACAGACACACAGAGCCCGCTGTAAATTATGGATGTATTGGCAGATAAAATCGTAGTTCCTCGTCTCTATAATATGCGGCAGGCATGCACTGTGCCTCTAAGTTGCTTGTAAACAATTACACTTGCACGAACCCGAACGTATATCAAGCCTTATCTGGTGCAAATGACGCTAAAGAGCTGCCACAATGGGGTTTCGGCTCTAACCCTCTTATTGAACTCTAATCGATTCAATCGTTGTGGTCTTTAATAGTTTAGCACATTCGTGTCTTTTCTTCGTTCCTTATTTGCGTCATAAATAATTGAGAAAGCGAGAGAAATTTGCGGTACTTGGTGCTCTATGTGGGGAAAATTCACGAAATTTTAACGTAGAGGCGCTCAAATCGACCAGTTCTATTTTACGCTTGTTTGAAGCTTAAAATGGTGCAATATTACTCAATCTGCTCTATTTTGAAAGTAAATTATTCATAGAAACTAATTATCAAATACAATTAACAAGGTTTCAATATTATTGCGTTACAATGTATATAAATAAAACATTTAATATATGTATATATGTATATATATATATCTATATATATGTGTGTATATATATATATATATATATATATATATATATTTGTTTTTAAGTTTTCGCGGGCACTAAATGTATTAGATGGTTTCCGGGAATTCATCCGTGTAGTTGATAACTGATCCCTGACGGGATCGATGTTAAAATGACGACGTTTCGGCAGAGTCACATCTGCCCTCTTCAGGTCGGTTCGCATAATTCTCGTAGCCTTCTGCTTTCGCTTTTAGTTGCTCGAATACTGATATCTTCAGGAGCGCGCACGGTGTTATATAGTCGTGGCTCGGCGCCTATTGGTTGGCACCGTCAACGGCTGCGTGTGATTGGCCCCGGGCGCTCAGTGGGCACGCCTCCCGCCTGTTGATTTGTTATTTCCGGTTGAGTTGTTATTGGACGGGTCCGGGCCGGTACCGTGTTTAATAGAATTTTCCAACAATTCGATAAGTTCTGGATTTCATTGCCTGCGTTTAGACTGTGACGCCTCTTCGGTATTTCAATTGCCTCTCTTACGAGTCTTGATTTCGGGTGTTCTATATTTGCCAGTACTCTGGTATTCTCAAAGTCTATTCGGTGTGACGTAGTGGTGGCGTGTTCCGCAATGGATGTTGTTTTTTCCTGCTTTTTTATAGCATTCGCGTTCATCACGTCTAGCTTGAATTCTTCTTTTAGTTTGCCCCACATAGGTTTTACGACAGTCTGCACATGGAATCTCGTACAGCCCCTGTTGTTCTAAAAGTAAAAAATGTAAACATTAAAAGGTGCTCATTCTGTACAAATTAATTACCTGCCAATCTAGTATATTTTTGAAGTCGGTGCCAAGCAAAAGTAAAATCCTGCATTGCGTACTTATCTACTACTTCATCAAACTTGATTGTTGCTTGGCACCGACTTCAAAAATATACTGGATTGGTAGGTAATTAATTTGTACAGAATGAGCACCTTTTAATGTTTACATTTTTTACTTCCTGGGTAGGTAACTAACAACATTGAATATGTTATTTATTTGCTAGAGTTGTATTTTGTTAAATTATTTTCAGCTTTTTAGTTATAGGAGGAAGTCGGTTATATATTTATTTACATGTTTTATTTTCAACTTGTTAGTTTTTTTTGAACTCAGGTTGTTTTCATTCTTTATTTTTCATTTTGCATGTATAACCTTAATAGACAGGACCAGGTAACATGGATGTTGTCGTATATAACTCCTTGTGGGCTACCTCATAAATTATTTCATTTTTAACATTTTATATTATCGCCTTATGTAACATTAATTCCTCTCCACACTTTATGCAACTTCTTATGGGCTATAAAATAAACAATTTATTAATCACACTGTATAAATATAATTCAACTCCAGCATATATTTTAACCATCCTTATATGATTTGTTTACGTCCACATCATGTAACAGTTTTTTAATCACCCTATATAATTTTAATTACACATTTTTTCCAACATTTTTATACCACCAAACATCCACTCCACCCTACATTTCAACCATCCTATATATACGGCTGAATAAAGACCACTATATTTCTACTCCGCCCTATATTTCAACCATCATATAAATGCAACTCCTTCTCTCACTTTACTTTGTAATTTTGTTTGCTATTACTAAACACCCTGAGTATAAAGGCACCAAACAGAAATTATGTGTTGTCACTGAATTTTCTATTAGGCCGGGAGAATGTGACAACCAAAAGCACCGTCTTCGCAAACTGGACAAATTTTCATTTAAATAGGTATTTGCCTGGTATACAAACAAAACGAACTTGGTACTCATTGATTTAAGGAGCCGAAACTACTAAGCTTTACTACCTATATGCTTGAGATGTACATAGAAAATTTTTAAATTCGTAATTAAAACGTCCAGTGCCTACCATTCCCGCACTATTACGTTGGCCTGGTTGGAGTTAAAATATTTATGAGGAAATGTCGATGTCATTTCGATGAAATTTTTGATAAGAATTTTGGAATTTTCGGCGATTTTCTGCAAAACTTCAAGTTGCACGTCGCAAAAAAATATATGAGATCACCTAGGAATCTTCTTTAGATTAAACGTTAGAAAACTATACAGATCCATAAGGAGTTTTCGAAAAATCGACCAATAGAATTCTTTTTCCCAAATTTGAAATTTCACCAATCCGGATATATACTCTATTAAACAAGACCTTATTCATTCAAAACGGTTCACCACAGACCACAGGCGAAGAAATAAAATAATATCGATACAAAAAAAAATACGCGACGAATTTATAACGTCCTCCTTTTTGGAAGTCGGTTAATAAGAGTATGCATGTATTTAACAACAGAATATTAAAATTTCTCTAAAATCCAATTTAGATTTCGTAAACATGTCTCAAAAAATGATGCAATAGTAAACCTTACGTCAAAAATTTATAAGAATATTGACACAAAAAAACTGACCTTAGCTGTCTTTGTAGATCTAGCGAAAACTTTTGATACCGCGGTCCATGATCATTTGCTGGAAATACTTCACAAGAAAGAGGTTAGATGGATCACACACTCTAATAAAAAGCTACTTGTCCAATCGACCCCAACGGGTTAAGATTTGCGACATACAAAGTGATAAGAAACTATTGAATATGGAGTGCCACAAGGAACAGTAATCGGACCTACCTTATTCAATATTTATGTAAACGATATAGAGGGTATTCCATCTGAAAAGAGCCCTCTTGAATATCTTCAAAACTTTAGCAATAAGAAAGACCAGGTCGATTATTGTTTCGAGAGGGAAATTTTTTGAGGTGAATTAGCGCTTGCGCGCATTCAACATAAACGAGCCAATTCAATGACCTTGAGATTTGAGATAGGGAAAATAGGTGTTGTCATGTATCATCCTGCTTCACAGTCGCACCCTGTAATAACACACAATACAAGAAAAACATTAAATGTAAACATTCATTTATTTTACATTATTTTTTGCTGATATTTACAGCAAGTTTGTTTATCTGTTCTGACCTTTATTCGATCATTTGAAGCATTGTACATTTATCTGTCAAGTTATTACTTTACTAATTTGTTGAAAATTTAAAAGATAATTACGGTATACACATACACCTAGCCAGAACGTGTTGAGCTGGTAAGTCTTTATTACCAAAATCAAAATTGTGCTCGATCTGCTGCAAGGGTTTTTAACCAAAATCATCCCGAACATAACGTTCGTCATAAATACGTATTGGAGTTGATTTTAAAATTTGTTGAGACGGGCTCAGTAATGAATGAAAAAAGAGGTCCCATTGGAATTGTAAATGATGAAAGGGTAGCTGTGGCTACATTGGGCCATGTCCAACTTATACCAAACACGCACTCTGTCCAGCAAATCTCTGCAGCTTCCGGTATTAGCAAAACTAACGTTTTTAGAAATTTGTCTAAGTACAAATTCCATCCGTACAAAATTAAATTACTTCATGAATTGTATGAGGTTGATTGGGATCGAAGGCAAGAGTTTTGCGAAATGTTTACTTTTCGAGTGAGTATACTGTTTCAATTCATGGGGAGGTTAACCGACATAACTATAACTTTCGGAGTGATACAAATCCTCATTTATTTCGAGAAGCTCATAGTCAACATACGGTAAAACTAAATATATTGGAAAATGAAATTAATACATAGATAACAAAAAAATTAGAAAATGATCCTCTACTACATGAAGAGCAATTACATTTCCAACAAGATGGAGCTCCTCCTCACTACGCCGCACCAGTTCGTCAATACCTAAATTTGGAATATCCTGGTCGCTGGATTGGAAGAAGAAGTCCTATAGAATGGCCTGCCCGATCACCTGATCTGAACCCTTTGGATTTTTTTTGTGGGGGCATATTAAATCCAAAATTTTTATGACTCAGCCTGAGAATTCGGACGAACTACGTCAACGAATTATAGCGGAGTGTCGACTGATAACACCGACTATGCTGAACCATGTCAGAGACGGAAGTCAATGGAAGACACTTTAAACATTTGCTTTAGAGGCATTGTATTGTAATGTAAATTCGTTTTTTTAATACTCTTTTATTATTACATGTACAGAAATTGCAATACAAATTTTTATTACGACGGTACAGTCTGTAAAAAGGGCTTTCAAATGATATATGACAACACCTATTTTCCCTATCTCAATCTCAAGGTCATGGAATTGGCCTGTTTATATTGAAAGCGCGCAAGCCCTAATTCACCTCAATAAATTTCCCTCTACAAACAAAAATCGACCTGTTTTTCTTATTGCAATAGTTTTGAAAATAACCAAGATATTCAAGGTGGCCCGTTTAAGATTAAATACCCTGTATTCTATTTACCATTGGAAGGAGAGATACAGAGTTTTGCTGATGATACTGTAATAATCTACAAATAGCGCTACAACGTGGAATGAAGCTAAATAGAAGGCAGAAAAGACTTAAAAGTAATTACAGAATGGTTCAGTTACAAAAAAATAACAATGAATGTTGGCAAATCATTTATAGTTCCTTTTACTTCGTATAAGAAATACTTACCAACTTACGACAGAATTAAAGTTACAATAGATAATAACCCAATCGAAAGAATGTCATCAAATGCTTTATAGTATTTGGAAATTTACTTAGACACTTATTTTCATTTTTAAAATACCCATCTGGCTAATGTAGCTTAAGACATAAGCTACAGCAAATGATTGGTGAAACAAAATCCATGTTAACTTAATAGAAAATGTAGTAATATAGAATCCTATTTACACAATACTGCATACACATTTTGGAAACAATATCGGCTAAATTTTGAATATCCGTTTTTCCAATAATGTTCATTTGGTATTATTTGATGAAAACTGTCAGCAAACTATTTCGATTTTATTAATAAAGAATGATTTATGTTATTGCAATCATAAATTTTAAATTGTAGTATTTCTCCGCAGTTTATTTTATTATGCGCAAATTTATTGAAAAAATTAACTATTTATCATTGTCATTTTTGTTTCGAGCAGCAGAAAATTTAATTATTCATATAAAAATTGAGTTTTTATGCAACGCGATTTGTATTATTTTGAAATTACTACATGCTAGGTTGGGCATAATGGCTTGTTAAATGAGAATTTTTGTTAAATAATCTTCGCAGAGGCAGTCCACGAGCGTTTGAATATTTCTTTGACAGGTTCAGTAGCCTTCTATACAGTGATGGGCAAATGTGTGGAACCAAGTAAATATCTCTGGAATTATTAGAGATATCAAAATGAAATTTGAAAGGTGGATACTGCAGTATATTGCCTATTAAGTGAAAGAGAAGGAATAGAAATATTAATGATGATTGGGTTTGGGGAAAGGAAAAGGACGCATCAAGAAGTTTGTGACCTTTTTAACATTGTTCATCCGAATGCACAAATATCCCGTTCAATAGTGACGAAAACTTTGCTAAGGTACGACACAAGTGGCACAGTTAGCAATTTACCAAAAAGTGGACGGTTAAAAAGTGCAAGTAATGAAGGTGTAGCTCAAAATTTGCTATATCTTTGGAAGAAAATCCTCACTAATCCACTACCGACTTAGCCAATATGCATGGAATTATCCGTCGTTCTGTACGAAAGATATTAAGGCGAGAAAAATATCATCCATACAAAATTCGCCTGGTTCAAGAACTCTCCGAAGACGATTTCGACAGATGTTTGCAATTTTGTGAAACGATGATGAATATTTGTAACCGTGATAATAATTTTATAAGAAATGTGGTGTTTTCAGGCAAGGCTACATTTTGTTTAAATGGTACGTTTAATCGACATAACTGCCGCTACTGGTCGCAAAGTAATCCTAATTGGGTACAAGAGGCTCATACACAACATCCCCAAAAATTGAACGTTTGGGCCGGCATTTATTAAAACAGAATCGTGGGACCTACTTCCTACAAGAAACTTCAAACGGAGATAGATATTTACAGCTCTTGGAGGCACAAGTTATTTCGGCATTGGAGGTAAATGGACAATTACCAAATAATATCTGGTTTCAGTAGGATGGGGCACCACCCCATTACGCTAGCATTGTTCGAGATAATTTAGATAGGACATTTCATCACAGATGGATTGGAAGAAGGTGTACTTATGAATGGCCAGCACGAAGTCCCGACCTTAATCCACTAGACTATTTTCTGTGGGGTTACTTAAAGTCTAAGGTTTATGTTGATAGACCAAATAATTTGCAAGAACTAGCTGCAAGAATAACTCAAAACATCCAGAGAATTACACTAGAAGCAATAGCTAATGTTACTAGAGAATTTAAAAACCGACTTGCGTATTGTCAAGAACTAAACGGTGCTCAATTTGAACATCTAATACATTAAGTTTTGTTTTGTTTTGTTTTGTTAAGTTTCAATGTTTTGAAAATCACTTAGATTTAGTTAATAATTATGATTATGTATTTCTTTAATGGATATTAGATTTTTCCTTTCCTTAATTACTTTTCTGTTAATATCTCGGTAGGTATTGAAGTAAACAACTCGATATTTTTGTATTCGCAATAAACTGTTTCATCAGAAACTAAAATACTGTACAGGGTGTTTCATTGCAAATTTTAAAATCGATATTACTTCCGGTAAAACAGGAAGTTCAAAATTGTAAAAAAAACTGGAAACAAATAGGCAATTTACTGCAGTATCCACCTTCCAAATTTCATTTTGATATCTCTAGTAATTCCAGAGATATTTGCTTGGTTCCACACATTTGCCCATCATTTTATAATTCTAAACTAAGATAGGTAACAGCATGGCACGGAACAGCGCCCGATTTTGGGATTCCAAGCGTTCACGTCATTCAATTGAGAAACAATGATCTCACTATGTGGGGTATTCACAATGTTAGAATTTCCAACCTGTGAAAAAAATGCCATAAAATAAATTATAGCAAAAACTAGCACCTGAATTTTAGTTACAATAAAACAATTTTCACTATACACACAATAATATATTGGTTTATATATTTTTTAGAATAATACTCAAGGCAGCTCATAAAATTATTTTCAAAAACAGAAAAGCGAGCTTACAGTATTTATTTAGTGGAATTGTTATAACAATTCATAAATAACCGTTGGCTATCGTCATTGGAATCGTTCGTCCAGGCCTCAGCTATTATGACCTCGTAAAAGCAAGTTATAATTCATACAGTACACACAGAGAGGTTATTTATGACCTCAAATAAAGCTTGATTTAATTATATTGTTAGTAGATTAATGTAATAATTGTGGGAATAGTAAAATTTCATAGAAATTTTGTTTTCTAACCGACTTTCAAAATAGTAAGAGGTTATCAATTCGTCTACAACTTTTTTTATGTATGACGAGCGATTATTCAAAACCGACTTGGGCAATTTTGATGATTTAAACTACGTTATATTAAGGAACATTACAGACAGGTCCCATATAGTTGTCTATTCTAGAAAATCAGAAAAAAAAGTAAATGAGGGAGTACGAGGGCTGCCTTTTATATTTCGGGATTGGACAACCCTAGTGTTGCAATCTGACAACTGACAGCTCTATCGTAAAGTTTGACATTTTTGAGGTTATACGTACTCAGAACGTTTTGACATACGAGCGCTATGTGTTGTTTACAGTAACTTAAAAGATTCATTTCGGCCAAAAAATGGAATTAAATCGTGAACATTTTCGTGCGATTATTCTATACAACTTTCGACGTGGATTAAAAGTCAGAAAGAGTGCACAGATGAACTTAATTTAATTTTTGGCGCTGAAACTCCATCAAGGACCACTGTTTATCGAAGGTATGGTGAATTCAATCGAGGTCGTAGTTCACTCCAAGACGAATTTCGTGAAAGTCGTCCAAAAACAGTTGTTGTTCCGGAAACCATTGATGCTGTGCGCGAACTGATATTGCAAGATCGTCATGTGACCTATCGTGAGATTGAGTTAACCTTACACATTAGTGGGACCAGCATACATTCAATATTGCATAAACATTTGAATGTGAAAAAAAATTGTTCGCGTTGGATCCTACACAATTTTTCAATCGTTCAAAAAAGGCTCATGTCGATTGGTCGAAAGACAAGCTCAAAAAAATACTATCGTGGTGCTTCAAAACACGTTTATGACATAGTGACAGGTGATGAATCGCGTATGAGCCCGAAAGTAAACAGCAGTCGACTGTATGGGTGGTGCGTTCCCGCAATTTGTTTAGAGTATTGGTTTCAATTTGATTGAATTACTTGATATCAAAATGAAATTTGGAAGGTAGATACTGCAGTATATTGCCTATTTGTTTCCAATTTTTTTTTAAATTTTGAACTTCCTGATTTACCGGAAGTAATGTTGATTTTAAAATTTGCAATGAAACACCCTGTATAGTATTTTAATTTCTAATGAAACATTTTATTGCGAATACAAAAATATCGGGTTTGATATTGTTTACTTCAATACCTACCGAGATATTAACAGAAAAGTAATTAAGGAAAGAAAAAATCAAATATCCATTAAAGAAATAAATAATCATAATTATTAACTAAATCTAAGTGATTTTCAAAACATTGAAACTTAACTAAACTTAATGTATTAGATGTTCAAACTGAGCACCGTTTACTTCTTGACAATAAGCAAGTCGGTTTTTAAATCCTCTAGTTATATTAGTTACTACTTCTGGTGTAATTCTCTAGATGTCTTGAGTTATTCTTGCAGCTAATTCTTGCAAATTATTTGGTCGATCAACATAAACCTTAGACATTAACTAACCCCAGAGAAAATAGTCTAGTGGATTAAGGTCGGGACTTCGTGCAGGCAATTCATAATACCCCTCCTTCCAATCCATCTGTGATGAAATGTCCTATCTAAATGATCTCGAACAATGCGAGCGTAATGGGGTGGTGCTCCATCCTGCTGAAACCAGATATTATTTGGTAATTGTCCATTTACCTCCAATGCCGAAATAACTTGTGTCTCCAAGAGCTGTAAATACCTATCTCCGTTCAAAGTTTCTTGTAGGAAGAAGGGTCCCACGATTCTGTTTTTATGAATGCCGGCCCAAACGTTCAATTTTTGGGGATGTTGTATATGAGCCTCTTGTACCCAATTAGGATGACTTTGCGACCAGTAGCGGCAGTTATGTCGATTAACCGTACCATTTAAACAAAATGTAGCCTCGTCTGAAAACACCACATTTCTTATAAAATTATTATCACGGTACAAATACCCATCATCGTTTCACAAAATTGCAAACGTCTGAGGATATAGCAACATTTTGAGCTACACCTTTATTACTTGCACTTTTTAACCGTTCACTTTTTGGTAAATTGCTAACTGTTCCACTTGTGTCGTACCTTCGCAAAGCTTTCGTTACTACTGAACGGGAGATTTGTGTATTCGGATGAACAATGTTAAAAAGGTAACAAACTTCTTGATGCGTCCTTTTCATCTTCCCATACCCAATCATCATTAATATTTCTATTCTTTCTCTTTCACTTAATTCGGCCATTTTACGATCAAATTAAAACAATACAATCTTTTTACGTTCAAGTAAAAAAAACTAATAACTTATTGTGACAACTAATGTCACTTCTGCAATGAATTTCATGGACTACTAAACTTGATTTAGATTTAATTTGCGCCTGATTTAAATAAACGCACTTGTATTCTATTATGGAACAAGCAGTGCTGTTAGCAGTGACGGTTTAATGCCACCGATTGGCCAATAGAAATACAAATCCTTACCGAGCGGTTTGTTTATATCGGGCGTAAATGAAATCTGAACCGAGTTTAGCTACCATCGAATTTTTCCTTTCATTAGTTACTTTTCTGTTAATGTCTCGGTAGGTATTGAAGTAAACAATATCAAACCCGACATTTTTGTATTCACAATAAAATGTTTCATCAGAAACTAAAATACTATACAGGGTGTTACGTTGCAAATTTTAAAATCGACATTACCTTCGGTAAAACAGGATGTTCAAAACTGTAAAAAAAATTGGAAACAAATAGGCAATCTACTGCAGTATCCACCTTCCAAATTTCATATTTTGATATCTCTAATAATTCCAGAAATATTTAGTTGGTTCCACACATTTGCCCATCACTGTATAATTGCCTACCATCCAAAGATGATGTTGCTTTAAAAAGAACTAGTTAGCTTTTAAATTTTCCTTTGCATGACTCCAAACTGCAACGCTTTGTAAGTTATTACAATTGCCTCTTTAATGAAGACTATCGATGCAAAGGATCTAACTATTTGCGTTCTTAGTTTCACAAATTAATGTTTTATCAAAATTGTAATTACAAACGATTTGATAAAATACGAGTACACTAAACGTTAAACCCATCGAGAGAGCGTTCACAAACTTCAAAGTAAACAAAACAAAATCGCCGTTTACAACAAAGAACTAATTAAATCTCCTTTAGAATGAACGAAGTGTAGTTGATTCAAAAAGATATTAAAACATATCGTTAATAGAGTATCTGAAACTTGTGCACACAATCGAAATTTGCATGGAAATTAAAAATTCTCGCAAACATAAACCGATTCAGCTGCTCGAAGTTTTCCCGTGGAATTTTTCCAAGAAAAAGTGTATGTGCCTTACTTCATTAGAGATACCCTACTGGCAATTCCCAAAGAAATATTCAACAACTTTGCATAATCTTCGGGAGCATCGGTGTTGTCCCCGGACTTATATTAAAATGAATTTCGCAGGGTAAACCTTCATAAAATATTATGTAAGAACGTTGTCATGAAGTAGTTATAATAAATGAAACCGTTTTACGTAACAATGTAAGAAAGAAAGATTTGGAAAAGTTAATGAAAAAAAATCTGCCTTGACTTCGTGTCATTACCTTGACGTGACGTTCGTAATCCGTAGGATGCTGATTGGAATGAAATTAAATTTGAGGCGGTTTAAGGTAAAAAAAAGGTTACTGATGTTTATACTTGGAACGCAACGAACAAGGGGAAATCGTACCGAACAAACTAAAGAATGAGGTGACAGAAACCATAAAACATCTCAAATCAATATTAGTCTGAATCTGGTAGACCATGTCTATGGTCCATGGACTTCCATCGTCTTGAAACGTTGATCTCACAACGTTTCAATAGCTTTGTATCTGCTATCGTCATCAGGTGAATGATGGCAAATTCAGTTTATCCCTGATTTTTATACCTTTAATCGGTCATGCGTCGCCGCTCATGGTCATTGTGTCTCATTGGGTCCAATCAGCGTGGTCGTATGTGTCGGTTGGTTGTCGATGATGCATAGCGACAGTGGCCGAAGAAGGGGTTTCCAAATGTTTTTAATTTGGACGCTGGGCTCGCTAATTTTATTCTCATTCGAGATTATATATGTTGTCTCTATAAATTTTCTTTTATATTAATGCTCCTCCTTGTGAATTACCCTGGCTTGGTCCCAGTTGATGTTGTGGTGTTCGGTCCACGCGTGGTTAGCTAGCCCAGACTTCGTCAGCTCCGCCCTTGAGTAGCTGTGCGGTGTTCCTTAACCCTGGTGTCCAGCGGTCGCTTTGTCTCTCCAATGTAACTATTGCCACATTCACAAGGTATACTGTATATACAGTTATTTTGTATTGCTGGAGTGTTGCTGCTTTTGAAGATCATTCTGATTTCTCCGACAATCCTTTAGTATACGGTAATAATAGTGTTGCTATCTTGGTTTCCTCTTCCTGCCTAGGTGACACATCTCAACCATGGCTTGGGCTGTTTCTCATATCTCTTCAGTGCATGTTCTTCGAAACACTCCATGTAAATGTTAGCGACGGTTGGCTATAACGGGGAGCCCATAGGCAATCCATCTTCTTGCATGAAGAACCTGTCCTTCTCTTGAAAGTAGCAGTTCTTGAGGCAACATTCAAGTAAGTCCATGATTGAGTCTATTGATAGCTCCGTCCTCTCCATCAAGGTTTCGTCTTCAGTAAGTTTCTTCCTCACTATGTTGAGAGATTCGTCTAGTGGTACGTTCGTGAAAAGGTTTTCAACGTCGAAACTTATTAACAGATGTTCTGGAACATAGGCCTGAACATCGGTAGACAACAGTCTACAGGAATGCTACCCGCAGAGGACAGTATCTACATTACAATTCTAACCTCCCATCAACAACGAAAACTGGCATCATCAAAACTCTAATCCATAGAGCCAAAAAGATCTGTAATACTCCAGAAACTGTATATACAGTATACCTTGCGAATGTGGCAATCTTTACATTGGAGAGACAAAGTGACCGCTGGACACCAGGGTTAAGGAACACCGCACAGCTACTCAAAGGGCGGAACTGACGAAGTCTAGGCTAGCTAACCACGCGTGGACCTAACACCACAACATCAACTGGGACCAGGCCCAATTTTCTGAATTTCCCATCATTGTTGTGATATCAATCTTTTTTCTGTTCACCGTAACAACGATTTAACAACCTCTTGCTTTTTGGAAGTCGGTTAAAAATAGGGATTGTTGTTTATGTGACCGGACCATGTTTCACAGAATTCTATTCTTCTATCAAAGTCATCTTCATTTGATTCTTGGACCGCTTTGATTTTGTAGAAATGGAACTAATTACTCACTGTGAACACTACTTCGTAGAACACATGATGTTAATGTAACAAGTCCTAATACTGCTACTTCAACGTCATTGATTCTTCTTGGGTCTCGTTTCGTGTTAACCACGGATCCCGTTTCGTTGAATTTGTTCCATAGTTCAGTAATGTATTTAGATGAGTCTCATTGAAATTACGAGCAGTTTCTCTAGCACAATTGTTACTCTCATCAATAATTTCAATTCTTCCGCTAATGAGTAAACAATTTTACTGAGTGAGAAAAATAACAAAGGTAGACCTAACTACACTGAAGTGACTTTGGAAGGAAACTCAGACATTTACTAGTAAAATTTTGATACACAGTGACGCACCTCAATCAGAATCTAGGTTTCTCAACCGCATTACAGACTATCGAGTTTCCTTGGAATGTCAACCTTGCAAGTTTGATCATTGTGTCTACATCTGTTGTTTTATTCATTTGATATTCTGAGTGCCCACTAGTTCATTGCAAATTATCTTCGTTATAAACCCTCATACAAATATTGTTACACAGCTGTTAAATATCTAAACGTACCATTTATATCAAACGAAGTTGCCGAACATTGACATGTCAAATATTATTCGAAAACTCCATCGGTTTGTTTATTTTTAACATGAAACTCAACATCAATCTTGCTTACCGATTCGAAATGAATCAATACACCGCCCCATAACTTTCGTCTGGCCGTGTTGAAGTCACGTTCCAATGGAACATCTGTTTATTTTAAATTGAAGCAATCAGATCGTGCATTAGGAATATCACCGCCGTTTTCCCGATCAACTTCTCTTTTTTCCCTCTACTTATCATACTTTCACGTCTCAATGCCCTTCGTTTCTGGATGTTAAGGTTCAAAAGCGATTATCACTTGTCGATGCCTCTCATAAAATTTTAGTATTTTAATTTAATAGATCAAGTCATGATTGGTACGAGGGAAATCCTTCAGCTGGCATCACTAAGATAAACTGAGAACAGCTGGTGGCTGAAAATTGACCTTATATCCTGGCTTACGGGGATATAACAAATTATAAATAAAATAAATAAATAAATATTCTTTTATTCAACATTTAAAATCACTGCATTTACAAAAAAAAAATCTTACAAATACAAATGATTTATTTGCCTTGTCAAAACAATCACCACCCGCGTCACTCAGCATCATTCAAAAATTCATCATACGAGTAGTATGCTTTTCTGGACAGGTATGTATAGAGCTCCTTTCCAAAAAAAATATAGTGCTTTTCTCATTCCCTCTAACTCGCGTATATTTATTAAAACTTATAGTCCCCATATAGATATGAGAATTTTGCCCAACGGATAGCCTAGAGAATGGCTGATGTAATTCATTGCTGCTACGAGTTGAATAATCGTGTATTTGATCATTTCTTGTAAGTGATACTTGCTTTTTAATATTCATTATAAATAGGTAAATATATAATGAATGGACCGTCAGAATATTAAACTCAATGAAAAATTGCTTGCAACTAGTTAATGGGGGAACACCAGCTATACAAAGTAAGATGTTTTTTTTTGTGTAGAGAAGACTTTGTCAATATGAGCTGAACAGCCCCAAAATATAAGGCCATATGACAAAATCGACTCCGCTAGACCGAAATATGCTAATTTAAGAACGTTGACAGTTACGGTAAATTTCATTGGTGCATTAGGAAAGAGGTCTTACTTAATTTATTTGTTATATAATCAATGTGTTTTCCCAAGTAAGTTTATTATCAACAATTATTCCTAAGAACATACACGAATTTGTTTGCCCAATTTGCCCAATAGATTCATTATTTAACCTGACAAGATAACTTAAATTATTTATATTGTTTTTAGGTAGGAATGACATTATTTGTGATTTTTTAACATTTACCGTTAAACCATTTGAACTACAACAGTCATGAAATACCCGAGTGGCTACATTAGCATTTCTGCCAATTTCAGAGTCACTTTTCCCAAATATCCCAAAATTTGTGTCATCTGCATAGAGAATTTTGAGATCAGATGTGGGACATGATAATGAAACATCATTAATAAATATAAGAAATAGAACAGGGCCCAATATTGAAGCTTGTGGCACCCCCGTATGGACTGTCTCAAATTGGATCTAGTTTCGCCTATACTTTATTAATGATAATAAGCTATTTTAACAACAGATAAGAACAGGTCAAAACACAAAGTTAGTGAGTGTGAGTTAAATAAAACTGGTATTCCGCAAGGACAAAAATTCTTGCTACGCTACATATTGCATTATTTGTCATATTTGTCAATTATCTTATGTAATATCGAACTATAACTTATTCAGTACGGCTGACGGGTATATACGTCATTAGTGAATGTGCCTACCAGCCAGCTGACGTATATATCCGTCATAGACGAATTGCATCCATTGGATTACTGCCTTATAAATGTGACAGTTTCAGAAACATGTATTTCGCCATAGATGAGTGTCGCAAAATTTCGTCAACTTTGGGTTTTCAGCATGACCATAACCGAACGACTAATATTTTGGCACTCTGGAAAATTTCCGACTACTGGGAATATCGGAAACTTTAATTAATACTAGAAGCTAGCAAATCCAGTAAATTGAAGAGAGATGCAAGATAAGAAAGAACGTACTCTCATTTTATATTGGACACTAGTAGTATATAGTTTATTAGAATGTCTGGATTTTTTGATAGCGTCATTTTTATTTGAAATGGCGTGGGTCAAAGGTCAACACGTGACCAAAATTATTAACAAGGAGATTTCAGTTATTGTGTTTTGAACAGTCATGATATAAGAGTAGTTTTAAATTCTATGGATAAGGATAATTTATACCTTACTGAGGAAGAGCCATTTCAAGACAAAGAAACTGACTGCTCACTTGATTTATAAAGTGAAAGTGTTTAGTTTTGAGTTACTTTGTTAAATATTTAGTATTTAAACCTTTGGTTTTATTATGCAATATAGTATTTACACTGAGTTGTTTATTGTGCTGCTGTTATTTATTTTCTTTTATAGTGATGTATATACACATCATCAGGTTCTAGTACTATGTAAAGTATGGCTTTAGAGAACAATGCAATGGAGAAGGGTTTATCCTGGAAGGGATAAGCCATATGTAGATGCTACTCTCACAAAAGTAGCAAGGCTAACTATAATATTTTCTTTTCGAAATTTTACAATACGTTGAACACAGGACAATATATTGTCAATAGTGGAGAACCTTCGTCAGCTGAGCCTCAACAGATTGACATCTCGGATACACACCACCCCAAAAAAATTATCTGACACAAACAATATATGTCGTTTTATTTCGATTGTGGTGTTATTGCCATAAAAAAACATAGAAGTAATCAAGAATATGCCCCAAACAACGTTTAGAAGACAATAAGAGGTGCTTGTTAAAACATATTGACCACCAATTAACTGTCATTCGTCATACTGTTATTGGAAATTATGTTGCTTAAATAACAACATAATCCCATAAAAACACCCTTAATTACCCATAGGTTTCTCAACAAAATTTCCAAAGTTTTTATGATCCGAAGACATAAAACTGCGATCTGGCTAAAATAATACTTCCAGTTCAACGACAAATAGTAGAAAGTATATTAATAATAAAATGCGAACGGGGACAATCATATAAAAGTACAGTAAAATAAATTTTACAACGCACACTGCAATCTGCATGTCACGTATTGTCCATTTTCCTAGCGAATTTCGTCGACGGAATACGACATTACCTTTCTTCGAAATTTTCTGGAATAAATATCACTTGGGACTTTTATAAATCATCTAGTCGAAATAAAACCGGGAGAGTTTCCTTCGATGGAATGGCTCACTCTGCTTTTATTTCTTCCCAGAAACGCTGAATCGTTAGGGAATGATCGTTACAATACTAGGAAGGATAATGAGTTCTAAGTTCTGGGTTATTTCAACCTGACAACTTAGTTGTCAAAACGGGCTTAAATGTGGAAAATAAAGGTTTTCATTTGAGGTACAAAACGCAAAGTGTATGTCAATTATATGCATAAATAATTATTCCAAATTTCAATTAATAAAGGGAAGCGCAAATGATGAAGCTTCCAGTTAGAAACAATATATTTTCTTGAGTTCAGTGTATTATAAAATCGCGAAAAGATAGTAAAATACTGTTGCGAAATTTACCCAAAGCCAACCCTGTTTCATTTCAGTACACCAACAAACGCTTTGAGATGAAAAATGGTTCTCGAAAAGACTCGGCACCTGTTGGAGTGATGATGATTTCTACGAAAATTTTCTGGTTTATAAAGGAAGCAGGACACGATCGCGGGGGCAGTTGGTTGTACGAAGAGCTTATATGTAAAATTGTTATTATGATATTTGAATCAGCTGTTGTATATTCGATGTAAATAAAAGTTTCTAGAAAAGTGAATATTAGTTTCATAATTTTAAATTGAACCCACGGACTATATAGCAATATGGTGTCAGAAGTGGGATTACCGGAGGCCACCTGGGCATGAATAAAACTGTTGACAAAGTTCGCCAGCGGTACTACTGGGTGAATTACTTCGAAGACATCAGAGCTTGGTGCCGTAAATGTGCCATCTGTGCAGTCAGTAAGGGCCCGAAGGGCAGAATGCAGTAGTACAATGTGGGCGTCCCATTTGAAAGAATTGCCATCGCCGGTCCGTTTCCCGAGTCTGAGAGGGGAAACAAATACATTCTGTTCGCAATGGATTACTTCAGCAAATGGCCTGAGGCATATGCGATACCCAACCAAGAGGCAACCACGGTAGCGACGGTGCTAGTAGAACAACTATTCAGCAGGTTTGGCGTACCGATGGAATTACATTCAGACCAGGGGTGTAACTTCGAATCGAATGTATTCCAGAAGGTCTGCACGATGTTGGGAATCAGGAAAACGAGAACAACACCATTATACCCCCAGTCAGACGGAATGGTGGAAAGATTCAACAGGACCTTGGAAAAACACGTATCCAAGGTCGTCAGCAATAACCAGCGTGATTGGGATGAGCATATTCCCCTATTCCTGTTGGCATATCGCTCTGCCGTACATAATAGTACAGGCCTGACCCCAACCAGGGTCTTATTCGGAAAGGAGATGCGATTACCCTGCGATTTGGCATTTGGCTCCCACGAAGATCCTCCCCAAGACATCGTCGATTATGCCGACCAGCTCCGACATAACATGCTGGCAATACACGAATTAGCTCGAACGCAGATGTTGGCCACCAGTGACCGGATGAAGACGCGATACGACCTTAAGGCCAATTCAGTCGGGTTCCAGGAGAGGGACAAAGTCTGGCTGTACCACCCCCAACGGAGCAAGGGTAAATCCCCAAAGCTTACACTCGCCTGGGATGGTACATACGAGGTGGTCAAGAGGCTTAATGACGTCATCTACCGGATCCGTCGAAACCCCAAGGCTAAATTGAAGGTGTTTCATTTAGATCGACTCGCTCCCTACCTTGGAGGGGATGTTTCTCATCGGGACGATCAGAATTAAAGAGGGGGCAGTGTTGCGAAATTTACCCAAAGCCGGCCCTGTTTCATTTCAGTACGACAACAAACGCTTTGAGATAAAAAATGGTTCTCGAAAAGACTCGGCACCTGTAGGAGCGATGATGATTTTTACGAGAATTTTCTATGCTGGTTTATAAAGGAAGCAGACCACGATCGCGGGGGCAGTTGCTTGTATGAAGAGCTTATATGTAAAATTTTTATTGTGATATTTGAATCAGCTGTTGTATATTCGATGTAAATAAAAATTTCTAGAAAAGTGAAAGTGAATATTAGTTTTATAATTTTAAATTGAACCCACGGACTATATAGCAATACTTTAATCAAGTTCGAGTTGTACAACCAGCATTTTGATTGATGTGCTTGATTTTTATCCGAGATACAAAAAGCGGGTGTTATAACTTTATGGTGTGTATCTGTGAATCTGTATGTCTCTTTGTAACATCGTAACTCCTAAACAAATGCAGCTATTTATATGCTGTATTTTGCGTTTGAAAGCTGACGATATCGAGATGGTTCTTACTTATGATTTATAAAGATTTATTCACCTTTTTGAAGATAATCAGTTCATTTCCTAGTTGACAATTTTCACAATTGCTGCGCCACCACCAAGTAGGTGGCGCAGCAATTGGACCCTTCAAAAACTCCTAAATGGCTAGACCTATTTTAATACAATTTTATGTATATGTTTTAGTAGATTTTAGATGGCACTTCCTTTAAAACAGGTTCTATTTTAGCTGGTTCTCCAATACCGGCGTTCAATATACTCTCAATTATTTGCTCCTTGAATCTCGTGATAGAGATATTACCCTTGGTCACACCTTTCTAGAGAATATATGCATTGACAACAATTCAACCGCTAATGGGCTACCCTACATATTTATTTTTTCTAACCTCCCTGTATAGCTAGAATTGCACTCAATTCTCTAACATTTATTAAAATCCTCATTATAATAATTCCATCTCATTATATATTTCCACCACCCTGTATATGCCACTGCTCATGGACCACGTATAATATTTTTTTAATATTTTTGAACCATCCGGTAAACCATTCAGTATATGCCACTGCCTATGAGCCACCGTCTTTACTCTTTTTGTTTATGAAATTTTTAACTATCTTCTGGAACTATAATTCTACTGCAACCTATATTTCAATCATCATATATATGGAACTCTTCGTGGGCTACTCTATAAATCATTTCCTTTTCTAACATTTTTTATCATCATCCTGTATATCTGTAATTCCTCTCACCATATATTTCATCTTCCCTATATATACAACTGCTTATGGGTTACGAAATGTTGCATTTCCATTTCCGCCACCCTGTATATGCAATCTCGGTATAATATTTTTTGCACCACCCTGTATAACTGTAATTCTACTGCAGCTTCTATTCCAAGAACCCTGTAAATTCAACCGGTAATGGGCTGCCCTATATAATTATTTTATTAGTTATATTTGCACTCTACTATATATTTTAAACACCCTATACATGCAACTGCTTATGTGCAACCCACGAAAAAAGATTTCTAACATATCTGGAATCGCCCTGTATAATTATAAATTCAACGATTACTTTACCACTAAACAATAACAACGCGTGCATGCCTCTTCCAGAAGTACATGCTCTAAGTATATAACAGCATTGGTCCCTCTATTTATAATTACGCAATGTTTTAAGTCTGGCGGCGGCACATTCAGTTGTTTGGCGTTGACATTATGGACATAAATAGTGAATTTAATTAAAAAAATTAAATTAATATTAGCATTCTGCACTAAAGATCGTGAATTGCTACTAAAGAGAACAAAAATGAAGAAAATCGGTTGAGAGACAGAGGAGAAAATGGTACCTAATCGTTTTGTCTTTGCCTATTTATATATAGATTTACAAACATATATCATAACAAATTGAAAAAAAAGTGACCTGGGTGAACAATAATATATTTTTGTGTTTGGGCGATTAATATGTTAAAATTAGGTTCCTTGTTACTTTCGTTCGTTTTGTCATCGACCGACTTGAACACAATAAAAAGTTTTGTTTGAGCCCTTTTCAGGGCATATAACTTCCTAAGGGTACGTTTTAGAGCACAATTAACAGGGACTTTTGGGTTATTTTAATGAGTTCTATACAAAGCCTATTTTAGAAACATCCTGTATAATAACTTGTGACAAAACTCACCACCGCGGAGCATACAGTCTAGCTGAAAATCACAAAAACAACACAAATAATTTACGAAGTTTCAACCTGGAATTTAAATTTCAATTCTCCGGCTTTGCCGCAGTGATTTGTTTTTTACATTTTATTCAGGTGCTTGTCTGCATTCCGACGAGTATCCCAATTCGAAACCTGTTTACCAATTGACAAATGGTGAAGAGGAAAAATAAAATGTTAAACATTTCATTTCATTGAAAGTTATCATCAAATATTATTTCAATGGCTACTAGTATCTGAAGAGAAACAAAAATAACATTGTTTTCGATAAAAATAATGAAGTCCTGATAACAGTCGAACTCTTCAATAGTACTCAATTTTTTTTTAATATATGACAGACCAGTGACGGTTTCGTTTATTTATAGAAAAATGTACAGGGTTGGTTGGATCACCTGAAGATATTAGAAACTACAGACTTATAAGCCTCATTAGCAACTTTGCCAAACTATTTGAAAAAAGTTTAAAAGATAGATTATATGATTTTTTAATAACCAACTCCATCCTCTCTAATAAACCATATGGTTTCATTAAGAACTGTAGCACTAGTGATGCAATGCTTGGTCTGGTTTCTGAAATTGTCAAAACCCTAAATAATGGTAACAAGTGTTTGAGTAGTTTTATTGACTTAGCTAAAGCCTTTGACACTGTTCCAAACTACTTAGTGTCCTAGAACATTACGGTATTAGAGGCAAAGTATTGGAACTGATAAAAAGTTATCTGAATGAAAGATATCAGATAGTTAACGTAAATAAAAAATTTAGTCAGAAACGAAAAATTAAAATAGGCATACCACAAGGCACCGTATTAGGTCCTATTGTGTTTATAACATATATAAACTCTTTACTGCAATTGGATACGGGTGGATTAACAATTTCGTATGCAGATGATACTGCTCTTGTTTTTGAAGCAAAAACTTGGGATGAATTGAAAACCAAATCAATAAATGGATTCCTAAGCGTACAAAACTGGCTGCAGTCGTTCCGACTATCACTAAATTGGAGCAAAACTAATTATATCGTGTATTCTTTAACATCTGCAAATAGACCTAACTTTCCTGATATAAGGATAAATGATCATACTATACAAGAAACATCCCATACAAAATACCTTGGCATAATTATAGATAGACACCTTAAGTGGGGCCCTCATGTGGATTATTTGTCCAATAAAATTCGTAAACTGATACATAAATTTTATCTATGGGGTGGCATGTATAACAATTCAATACATAAATTGAAAACAATTCCAAACTGTATTTTAAAAATTATTAATAGGAAAAGCAGAATGTATCACACATATCTACTTTACTCTGAAGACATTTTAGATATTATATCGCTGTATATTCTAATTGTTTGTTCATATATGCATAAAGCAAACAATACATGTAGTTATGTTAAACATATATACAATACACGTAGTAGAGCAAATAGAAATATTCAAATACCTATTAATCATAATAATATTAGTCTAAAGTTTGCAACCTTGTTGGGTCCAAAATTTTATAATATGCTGCCTATAGGTATAAAAAATACTCAAAATAGTAAAGTTTTCATCAAAGTATGTAGGAAATTCATCTTTACTAACTACAATATATTAAAAGAAATATTTAACATTTAGTTTTAGTTTAGTTTTAGTTTTTATTATTATTCATATGTTTAATATGTTCCAGTCTTCTATTTTTGTCCATAGGATAAAATTGAAATAAAAACATATATGAGAATTTAATCAAATATAGGTATTCCAAATAATTTTGAAAAATGCGTATATCTTCTATATCGAAACAAATTATAATAAACAGTTATAACTATTTTCTATTACAAAATAAGGATGTACAGACATCCTTTAATATATTTTTTAGCATAATATATAGTAGTAATTATATTTTTTAAGTTAACTGTAAACTATAAGACGAAACAATTGTTTTTTGTGATTATTAGATTTTTGCTACTATTCTCTAATAGTTATTATTTGTTACAGGTAAGTACCACAAACAAAAAACTATTTCAGCAAGAGAAGTAAGTAAGTAGAATCACAGTTCCTCTAAATATGTCATTTCCTGGTAAAAACTAAACAACAAGTATGACTTCCTATATTATTTTCGAGACTCTACAATCCACTGAATGCAAGAAAACATATTGTGTCTGGTTGAGAACATAAACAACATAAACACAATTCTTTAGATAGCCACACAGGAATAAATCAATTGGGGTAAAATCTGGAGATCTTGTTGGTCAATGAATTGTCCCATGTGCACCAATACATATTCCATTAAAGATTGTGTGCAGAAACCTTCATATTTGTACACCATAATGTTGCAGTATCCCAGCGTGATGGAAAGATAATCAAGGAATAAAAATGTCGCACAATCTTGGGATCTGAGGTCACTTGAATTAAGTGGAAGAGCATTGATGTCTACAGAAGATGTAAATATCGTGCAGCTATCAAACTGCCATATAAAAGTAAAGTCATGTCAATCACTTGTTTACTATGTGTACCAAAATATTGTTTATGTACCTATTGCATTCAGTGAAGATGTTCTCGAGATCAGTAACAACAATAGCAACGATGTACTATATTTATTAATATAGCAATATTTAAACAAGAAGTGCACTGCTTGAAAAACAACCTGATTTAAAAATTGGTTACTATTGTCACATTTCTTCAAAAAATTTTAAAAAAATCATGATTGTCGATCAGGTCCATCGCCTGTCAGTTCATGAATAAAGGGCATCTTGTGAGGAATGAATTTGATTTTCTTTAAATATTTTGCAATAAATAACTACCTTGTATAGCTTTGTAGAGCAATTTAAGATGCTTTCACTTGAAGTTTTTTCGTAACATTAATAACGCGTTTAAGTTTATGCCCTCGTTCATTTTAGGCCTGTCACACCTAGTTAAATCTCTGACACCTCCTGTTTCTTGGTATCTTGTGACAACTTTAAATTTTTATATAACCCCATGTTTCAAGAACGCTGTCATTTCTAGCATGGCGAAAACTGAATTATAGCTTACTTCGATGGTGTATCCCTTTTCACTTATTGAACTAGAAGCGTAAAAAAAATAAATTACTATGAACCACGGTGTATTATTTTGAATTTTCATCTGGTATTTTCTCTCCTCGCAATGGTTTCTGAAAAATACAGATAAGTTAAGTACTTGAATGTCAAGGTGTAGTATCTAAGGGCAGTGTGTGGAAACTGCCCGGAACACTAGTTGCCCTCTTATAGAAAAAACTCTCCCGCAGGATTAACTGTGAGAAAGTAGGTCTACAGATTTGTCAAATAGTATTCCAGTATAATATGTGTATTTTGTGTTGTACTTATCTGTTTTTTGTGACGTTTCGATTCCTTATCAGGAATCGTTGTCGAACAATATTTGTTTGAATGTTTTGCACTATATTCGTCGCTTGACTTTTTTTGGTAATGTCAATTGACTGATTAATTGACTTTGAAGTTCCCTTTTTGATGTTCAGTCGTCAGAAGTTGTTGCCATGCAACCGGTATCTCTACAGAGGGTGTCCCGATTTCTCCATTATGTTTCTTTTTTTGGTTTGTTCTTCTTTAAGTAGTATTTTTGTTTTATTCCAGTCCATTTTGTGTGTACCATTATCCGTGAATACATGATTTGCCAATCTTGATCTGTCTGTATGTCTTCTTGAGACGTTGGATGGGTGCTCTTATCTCTTATCAAAATTGAAAAATACACAAATAAATAACCATGAAATTTTGGTAAGTTTTGATGTTGTCAGTTTATTCAGCAATGTACCAGTAGATAAATCTATACAAATTATTAAAGATAAATTAGGACTTGATAATTCACTTCAAGAAAGAACACAATAGTAAAGCTTATGGAATTTTGTTTAAAAACAACATATTTTCAATATGAAGAAAGTTTCTACAGACATGATTTTGGAATGGCTATGGGTTCTTCTTTGTCACCCATCGTAAGTAATATATTTATGAAATACTTTGAGGAAACTTTTCTCTTTAATTCTTCAAAAAAAAACCTAAAGTATGGTGGCGCTACGTTGATGATATTTTTGCAATATGGGAATATAGCATAGACGACTTATACTGCTTTTTAGACACGATCAATAACAAAGAATCTACAATTAAAATTACTACTGAAATAGAAAATGGAAATAAACTTCCATTTTTAGACGTGTTGGTTGACAAATCAAACAACAATTTCACTACAAGCATTTATAGGAAACCAACGCATACTAATAGATATTTGAATTTTTATTCAAATCATTCTTTAAATGTAAAATAGGAGTCATTAAATCCTTATATGACAGAGCCAAAGCAGTTTCAGCAACAAAGGAAATTTTTGAGAAAGAGTTATGTTTGATAAAGGAAGTGTTAGAACAAAACGAATACCCAAGAAATTTCATAAACAAAACAATTTACCAAATCGAGAAAAAGCAAAGAAACCAACAAACGACACAAACAACACACAATACTTCCACTTTAAATAACAGCACACAAGCTGATATTAACACTACAATTATAAACGTAATTCCTTATGTTTCCGGCCTGTCCGAAAAAATTAAACGTATTGGCAATATATACCAAGCAAAAACGATTTTTAAAACATATAATACTTTAAGATCAAATTTGACAAAAACAAAACCGGAAAACGGTACTCAAAGTTCCAAAAATTGTGTGTACAGTGTACCTTGTGCCTGCGGAAAAACATATACCGGTGAAACATCAAGACCTCTCCAAATTAGAACAAAAGAGCACCAATACAACGTCTCAAGAAGACATATAGACAGATCAAGATTGGCAAATCATGTACTCACGGATAATGGTACACACAAAATGGACTGGAATAAGACAAAAATACTACTTAAAGAAGAACATACCAAAAAAAGAAAAATCAAAGAAAGTGTCTGCATGTTGTTGAATAATGGAGAAATCGGGACACCCTAGACATCCTTTCTCACAGTTAATCCTGCGGGTGAGTTTTTTCTATAAGAGGGCAACTAGTGTTTCGGGCAGTTTCCACAAACTGCCCTTAGATACTACACCTTGATATTCAAGTACTTAACTTATCTGTATTTTTCAGAAACTATTGCGAGGAGAGAAAATCCCAGATGAACATTCAAAATAATCATTTACCTCCTCAATCATTTAGAAAATACACGGAGTATTGACAATTAATAGGTATACATGATAACAGATGTGACGCTTCAGAAAATCGAATCAATCGCATCAATAATTACAATTTGTTATTAAAAAGTCAACCCTAAAATATCATACGACTAGTTTATTTTATAAGAAAATCTAAAATAAACTAGAAGATGCCACAAATAACATTCAGAAAACTATCATACGACTATTTCAGCAAGCAATTAAAAAATCAATAACTGCTAGTTGAAGCTCATACCCGATGAATTCTGAGCAACCAAAAATTCATATCCGATGAATTGTAAGTGCCGCAAAAAAATACAAAATTCGTATGAAAAAAATCGTATGTGTATTTATGAGAATATTCAATTAAGATGAATTATTGATCTAATAATTGTGTTCAACTCCAATATAAAAGTTCTCAATTATAAAACATCACTTCATCGATATTCCTAGTAGAATTAAACGCAACCTTTCAACTTTCCCCCAAAGCATCGCAAAAACTAAACAGTTAATATCATATGAATACATAACTATCACAAAAAAATTCCGATGTAAATCCCGTTGATGCTTTTACCGAAAAACTTTTTAAAGCTCCACCGTTGGAGCTTGTTTGCGTAAATAAAAGTACGTTTTCCAGCATAAACCATATATTGTCGGAAAGTCGTATATATTCCGTGGAACGTTCATCCATAGTGACAGAGGGGGGACGGGAGCTACGCTGGAGAGGAAGAGCTCCACGCTATGGATCAGTTTATCGAGCTAATCGCTGCCCGGGGGAGCGGTTAGTTTGCGATACTCTCTGGCTCGTAACGGCCAAAAACCTTCCTGATTTATAACTCTCTCTTGCGAAGTAAACACATTAACTAGCCTCCTGTTTCGCGCCCAGGTAGCCGGCAACTTTCCAGCGATGCCGACACCTTTTCCTGACTTAGAATCAAAAACCCGACGATATATCTTGCGGGCTTAAGTGATTTTGATTGAATAATCCGCCATAAACTATAATAATGGGTTTCGCTGTTATCATCAGTCTAATAAATAACAGTTGTTAGAAGTAATTTATGTTTATCGTCTTTCATTATTGCATATCAACAAGAAAAAAAAACACGAAAAGAGTCCCTTGTTAATTGGAGAGTGCGACTAACGGTTGGGAAAGATTTTTAACAGTATGGTGAAAGTGTAACACGAATATTACCAAAAATATACAATTTTGAAAGAAATCCTATGATCGATTTTTAAATAACCATCATATGAAGCAACGGTCTGTATAT
Source organism: Octodonta nipae (assembly GCA_034190945.1). Lineage (NCBI taxonomy): Eukaryota > Metazoa > Arthropoda > Insecta > Coleoptera > Chrysomelidae > Octodonta > Octodonta nipae. The sequence goes on along the minus strand of CM067223.1, from coordinate 86,534,566 downwards.
ATTCTGCCCTCTTTTGATTTCGTTTGTTTACGGCCTTGCCGTTCCGCCAAAATCTTGTTTTGAAAATGTCAAATAGCATCTGGGCGAGACGTCAAGGTAGTATTCAACAAAATTCAACATTCTTGAACGAATCTACATCTGATAAAATAATCAACCGCAATAAGCAAATCTAAAATCCCTCATTGCGTACTTATCTACTAATTCATCAAACTTGATTGTTGCTTGGCACCGACTTCAAAAATATATTAGATTGGTAGGTAATTAATTTGTACAGAATGAGCACCTTTTAATGTTTACATTTTTTACTTCCTGGGTAGGTACCTAACAACATTAAGTGTGTTATTTATTTGCTAGAGTTGTATTTTGTTATAATAAGTCGGTTATACTTTTTAAAAAATGTTTTAGTTTCAACTTTTTCGTATTTTTAAACTCAGGTAGATTTCATTCTTTATTTTATATTTTGTATGTATAACCTTAATAGACAGAACCAGGTAACATCGAAAGCCTCAACATTACACAATGATACTTTCTCATTTAAATTGACAGGTAAATCTTTACGAACAAAATGTACTAGTACGCGTTGACTTAATAAGCCCAAAATATATTTATGCCTTATGGACTACGCCATGTAACCTTTTTACAACTTTTTTTGACCACCCTGTATAACTATAGATAACTCCACTCCAACCTATGTACCAACCATCCTGTACATACGACTGCCTACGGGCAAGAATAAATTTGTTAGCTGCCTTCTGTAAACTATAGGACGGAGTAGAATCCATCCCATATTTACGGAGTCAAATCCCTCCTACATTTCAACGATAATAATAATTCCTTGTGGGCTAGCCCATAAATTTGTTCATTTTTTACATTTTACATTTATCGTCCTGTGTAACATTAATTCCTCTCCACACTTCTTGGACTGTAAAATAAATATTTTCTTAATCACATTATATAAATATAATTCAACTGCAGCATATATTTCAACAATCCTGTATATGATTTGCTTATGTCCACATCATATAAGAGTTTTTTAATCACCCTATATAATTTTAATTTCACATTTTTTCCAACATTTTTATACCACCAAACGTCCAGTCCACCCCATATTCCAACCATCCTGTATATACGGCTGCCTACGGACCACTATCATTCTAGTCCGTCCTATATTTCAATCTTCATATAAATGCAACTCCTTCTATCATTTTACTTTGTGATTTTTTTTGCTATAACTAAACACCCTGTCTATAAACGTACCAAATAGCAGTTTAAAGTTTGACATGTGTTGTCACTGAATTTTCTATTAGGCCGGGAGAATGTGACAACCAAAAGCACCGTCTTCGCACAATGGAAAAATTTGCATTTAAATAGGTATTTGCCTGGTATACAAACAAAACGAGCTTGGTACTCATTGATTTAAGGAGCCGAAAATACTATCCTCTACTTCCTATATGCCTGAGATGTACACAGAAAATTTTCAAATTCGCAATTAAAACTTCCAGTGCCTAAAATTACCGCACCATTACGTTGGAACTAAAATATTTATGAGGAAATGTCCGTTATGTCATTTCGATGAAATTTTTGATAAGAATTTTGGAATTTTCGGCGATTTTCTGCAAAACTGCAAGTTGCCTGTCACAGAAAAGTATATGAGATCACCTATGGATCTTCCTTAATAGATTAAACGTTAAAAAACTATACACATCCATAAGAAGTTATCGAAAAATCGACTAAACTATTAGGGATATTGGTCGATTTCCTTCTACGTATGTGTTCATTCACAAATTTTATCACTTTACCAATAGAATTCTTACCCAAATTTGAAGTTTCACCAATCCGGATATATACTCTATTAAACAAGACCATATTCATTCAAAACGGTACACCACAGGAGAAGAAATCAAGTAACATACATACAAAAAAAGTCGGTTAAAAAGTAAGGCAAAGCCTAAGAAAAGAGTGCCTGAGATTTTAGAAAATCAGGTATGTATGGTAAAACCTTTTCGAACGATGAAAATTATTTTTTCCAGAGCAGAAATTTGGGAGAATACCTTTATACAAATGGACATTTACTTAGATAAATTTTTGATGACAAATACAGACAGACATTTCACAGATGACAGGCTCCTACTGGATTGACAGCTATTCCCACATCAGCCGTTCACCAGGTGATGGATTAGAAAGATAATCAGCAATAAAATAATCTGGCTGAACCAACACTAGCGCGAGCAACATCAAGTTCAAGGAGAAAGACTTCAAAAACTGTTATATAAATAATATATTTCTTGTAATTATATAGATATACACAAAGAGAGTTAAGGAGTATATAAATCCATCAACTAGGTTAACGACGCATCATCTCTACACTTAATTTCTAAAATGTCCTTTGAAATTGTCCGCTTAAATTGGTTTATAATGGAATTCTCACTGTGTTAATTTGTAAACCATCTGGTTAAGCGGCCAAATAATCCTCCTGAATCGGTCTGCAAACATCGCGTGCATCGAATTTACAAATGGCATTATAGACGATTTGCTTTAGCTATCACATTTTGAATGATCAGTTAACAATGCCCTACTCAGATGCGAATGGAATTTCGATTAGATAGCAAGCGTCCTAGAATAAACAATTAACATATGGGGATTCTAGTATAGAGTGAGATTCAAAGAATGTTAAATAAATTAAGTATTATTTTATTTTACATATACATATATATATATATATATATATATATATATATATATATATATATATATATATATAATGTCGTTAATTGAAGACATTTTTGTAAATGCTCCCATTATAACTAAAACATCATTATTTAAAGTTAGTGTTATTTACCAGATGGGCATATATATATATAGATCATACTACGTTTCATTTACAAATTTGTTTCAAGATTTGGTTACACAATTACATGTGAAGCTAGTGGAACTAATAGATTATTTGCTTTACTTCAACTCAGCTCCGTTGAGGTTCTTGGCTAAGATATGGACAATTTGAATGACTCAAGGTACCTTTGCCGTCAGTTTGAAGTAAATCTCAGAAACCTATCGCTGATTTCATGTACGTCTCGATAAAATATGCCGATTTCTCGGCATCGAGTTTTGTAGTTGACTTCATAATACCTGCTGACCTCAGATGTTAGCTGATGTGTTATTTGTTTTATCTGCCGCTAATATGGCTAGCCAATCTCCATTTACAACTCGCTTCTCAGTTGTCCAGTAGATGGTTCCCAAAGTTTTTATGGAAACTTAACTGTTGGCGTATAATAATAATAATAAAAATGCCTTGGAGCTATCTAGATTATTGAGGAGTAGGCTGCATCTCAGAACTGTGATGCCATGCAACACCAACCATTTACAACGGAAGACACATCCAACATAATGAAGCACCTCCATAACTGGAAAGCACCAGGAGCAGATGGTGTACAAAATTACTGGATAAAGAAACTGTACGCACCCCACGAAACACTAACAGCCCTTATAAATGAAGTAATTACCCACCCACACAAGATGCCTAGTTTCCTTACGCATGGTGCTACATACCTCTTACCAAAGGACAACCTATGTGCACAGGACCCAGCAAAGTAACGACCAATTACTTGCCTTCCAACCTTATACAAACCCATAACATCGCGCATTAATCATCGCATTTTCAAACATTGTGAGCTGAACAACATAATTACCGAACAACAAAAGGGATGCGCGAAAAACTCGATGGGGTGCAAAGAACAACTAATAATTGATTCCGTTGTCTGCAATCAAGCCCACGCCAAACGACGAAATCTCTACATGGCATATGTGGACTACAAAAAGGCCTTTAAATCAGTTCCACATGATTGGCTCATTCAGGTGCTGAAACTCTATAAAGTAAATAATCGTATTCTTAACTTTTTAGAACATGTCATGACTACTTGGCAAACCAAACTCTTTCTGAATAAAGCCGACTGTTCGCTACAAACCGACTCTACCCCAATCAGAAGGGGTATATTCCAGGGAGATTCTCTTAGCCCGCTGTGGTTGTGCCTTGCCATGAACCCACTCTCACACAAACTGAACTCGAGAAACTTTGGGTTCAGTCTCAAGCACAACAACGTACAAGCATTGAAGATAAACCATTTGTTATACATGGACGACTTAAAGTTGATGGCAGCTACGAAACAACAGCTGCATGATATGCTTAAAATAGTAGAAGGGTTCTCTACTGACATCCATATGCAATTTGGCCTAGACAAATGCTCAATTATTAATATAGTTAAAGGCAAAATAGAGCAGGGGCCCTACGAAATGGGAGATGGCACCTCAATTGAATCCATGGAGGAAGACCATACTTACAAATACCTTGGAATAAAGCAGGCACAACGAATTGATCACACCACTATGAAAAAGGACCTAAGAACAGAGTTTTATAGAAGGGTAAGATAACTGCTGAAGACCAAACTTAACAGTAAAAATTTGTTTCAGGCTATTAACACCTACATGTGCTCAGTACTCAGTTACTCATTCGGAATACTTAAATGGTGCAAGACTGACATTGAATAACTATAACGGAAAGTTCGAGTTCTAGTAACAAAAGCTCAAAATCACCATCCAAAGACCTCTGTTGATCGTACAACTTGGCCACGATATGAAGGAGGAAGAGGATTGGCAGATATAGGCAAGTTTGCGTAATCATTTCCAGAAACTCGTAGATCTACACAGAGTCATATGTCAGGTTGATGCCTCAACACCTCTGCGACTGACAGAACAACAAATTCAAGTATACCACGAGACAACTGATCAGAAACTGCTCAAATGGAAAGAGAAGCCGCTTCATGGAAGACATATAAATGACGTCAACCAAGATTATGTCGACAGTTCAGCGTCGAACTACTGGTTGATCTCTGGTTATATATTTCCTGAAATGGAAGGCTATATATTGGCAATCCAAGTAATTCCAACTAAGAACTACCTAAAGTACATTGTTAAAGACCCTTCTATTAACAACGACAGATGCAGGTACGGTTGCCAAACATCTGAATCTATCCAGCATATTACAGGAGGTTGTCAAGCGTTCGCTGCAACTGAATACAAAGAACGACACGATGCTCTGACAAAAATACTTCACCAGGAACTAGCACTGAAACCTGAATTATCACAGTCGATAAGATTACCATACTACAAATAGAAACCAGAATCTGTTTCAGAAAATAACAACTACAAGGGACCACACGATACTGACAGATCAGAATGTTGCTCACAATAGAGCAGATATATGTCTAAGTACTTCTTGGGAAATAACAGCACAGTTTAAAGAAAATTGCTGTATATTCCAAACGTTTCGGGGTCTAGGTCAGGCCCCGTTGTCAATGGTTAAGAAACTTGGATAAAAAAGGCACAATTCTAAGATGTAAATTAAAATATTTGACTGTGGTGTTATTTCCCAAGAAGCACTTAGACATTGAAAAATATGTCACAAATATTCAGAAAACAAGAGCAGATATAGCTGTAGTAGATAAAGTTCCAAGAAAAACAAACTTAATTGACATAGCAATCCGTAACAACAATAATACTAAGCAGTCTGAAATAATAGCCAACATAGAGGGATTTGGAAGTTCTAATAAACAAACATTGGGACAGAAACAACGCACTAACTGTACCAATTGTTATGACAATAACACATCTATTAAACAATTTACAACACCTTGGTCTGGACGAACATCTTTACCAAGTAATGCCAAAATCCCTCCTGTTAGGAACAGTCTGAACTGTCAGAAAACTCATGGGCAACTATAGCCACGACGCCAACCTCGGGCCTGATAACCTGGTAAGGACTCCCACAGAGTTAAACCATTTTGATATCTAGTATATCTGGGATATAGTGAATATTCTCCTAAAGAGTGAGTGTGCACGCTATATATTGTACGGTCAAGTTGGATTAGACGTTTACGATTAACAGTCCTATGTGATTCTATTTCTTATTAAACAACATATTAATACTATATACACCTATTCTGTCTGTATCAAAATTGGTAAAAGCCTAATAGTATGTCCTTGTACTACCTGTAGGTAAGTATACCTTCACAATTCTGCTGCCTCCTTGATATTTTGTGAATTTCAATGTATGTGAACACGTTGCTACATAGTTTTAATAAAAAGGAATGTTAAACTATAACATTAATGCTAATCTGGAATTCTCCAGGCTGCATAGTCTGTAACGACCAATTAACAATATAATTTAATAAAGCAAAAACGTAATAAAAACCTTATTTGTGAGCCAGGAAAAAGCTTGTAAATGTATGTTATAGAAATGTTCAAAACCATATCTGATTGTGATATTTCACTTATAAAGTTGAAATTAAATCTGATAATTCGCTATTTATGGGCAATGAAAACTTTCATAAATCTACCATAAAAAGAATTTTCCTGATAAGGAACACGTAAATAAAGTAACTCGGCAACATAAATTTAATAACTTAATGAAAACGAGTTTAAACATATGTCAGAAAACGACTCCATTGCAGTTTATTTAGTATTCTGAATATGCAGCATGATTTTTTTAGAAAATTTCAAGTAGACATAGTGAGGAAAGAAACAAATGCAGATTACAAAGGTCTACAAAGAAAAAAATTTCTGTATTTACATGTGACATATGTTATCCGAAGTATTTTTGCCTCCTGAACACAAATCTGCCGCCAGATTTGGTCCACCATCATCCTTCAGTCTTCAGCAAATAGCTTACAAGCTTCAGAAAAATGAAGACTAGTGGTCTAGTCGAATCTGCACATGTGATGTATAGGTTCCGATGTATTTTCACATGCTGAACATGTTTCTGCTATCAACCACTCCATCTCTAGTCAATCTTGAAAAAAGCGCTAAAAACCTTCAGAAAATTGAACACTTTGGAATACTGGTCAAACCTGCAAATGCGACATATGTTTTGTTGCTAATATTGTTTTATCCCCTGTTGGTCTTCAGGAAATCGCTGAAAACCTTCAGAAAATTCAAAACTTTGGAAGACTGGTCAAACCTGCAAAGTTTCACTGCCTAAGAAATTTCAATTTATATACAGTGATGGGCAAATGTGTGGAACCAAGTAAAAATCTCTGGAATTATTAGAGATATCAAAATGAAATTTGGAAGGTAGATACTGCAGTAGATTGCCTATTTGATTCCAAATTTTTTTACAATTTTGAACTTTCTGTTTTACCGGAAGTAATGTCGATTTTAAAATTTTCAATGAAACATTCTGTATAGTATTTTAATTTCTGATGAAACATTTTATTGCGAATACAAAAATATCGGGTTTGATATTGTTTATTTCAATACTTACCGATATATTAACAGAAAAGTAACTGAGGAAAGGAAAAATTCGATGGTAGCTAAACTCGGTTCAGATTTCATTTACGCCCGATATAAACAAACCTCTCGTTAAGGATTTGTATGACTATTGGCCAATCGGTGGCATTATACCGTCACAGCCAACAGCACTGCTTGTTCCATAGTCGAATACACGTGCGTTTGTTTTAATCAGGCGCAAATTAAATCTGAATCAAGTTTAGTAGTCCATGAAATTCATTGCAGAAGTGACAGTAGTTGTCAAAATAAGTTGTTAGTTTTTTTATTTGAACGTAAAATGATTGTATTGTTTTAATTTGATCGTAAAATGGCCGAATTAAGTGAAAGAGAAAGAATCGAAATATTAATGATGATTGAGTATGGGTACAGGAACAGGACGCATCAACAAATTTGTGACCTTTTTAACATTGTTCATCCGAATACACAAATATCCCGGTCAGTAGTGACGAAAACTTTGCGAAGGTACGACACAAGTGGAACAGTTAGCAATTTACCAAAAAAGTGGACGGTTAAAAAGTGCACGTAATGAAGGTGTAGCTCAAAATATTGCTATATCTTTGGAAGAAAATCCTCACTTATCCACTACCAACCTCGCCAATATGCATGGAATTAGCCGTCGTTCAGTAGGAAGGATATGAAGGCGAGAAAAATATCATCCATACAAAATTCGCTTCGTTCAAAAACTCTCCGAAGACGATTTCGACAGACGTTTGCAATTTTGTGAAAGGATGATGAATATTTGTAACCGTGATAATAATTTTATAAGAAATGTGGTGTTTTCAGACGAGGCTACATTTTGTTTAAATTTTACGGTTAATCGACATAACTGCCGCTACTGGTCGCACAGTAATCCTAATTGGGTACAAGAGGCTCACTTACAACATTGAACGTTTGTGCCGGCATTTATAACAACAGAATCGTGGGACCCTTCTTCCTACAAGAAACTTTAAACGGAGATAGGTATTTACAGGTCTTGAAGACACAAGTTATTCTGGAATTGGAGGTAAATGGACAATTACTAAATAATATCTGGTTTCAACAGGATGGGGCACCACCCCATTACGTTCGCAATATTACGTACTTATGAATGGCCTCCACGAAGTCCCAACCTTAATCCACTAGACTATTTTCTGTGGGGTTACCTAAAGTCTAAGGTTTATGTTGATAGAACAAATAATTTGTAAGAATTAGCTGCAAACATAACTCAAGACATCCAGAGAATTACACCAGAAGTAATAGCTAATTTTACTAGAGAATTTAAAAACCGACTTGCTTATTGTCAAGAAGTAAAAGGTGCTCAGTTTGAACATCTAATACATTAAGTTTAGTTAAGTTTCAATGTTTTGAAAATCACTTAGATTTAGTTAATAATTATGATAATGTATTTTTTTAATCGATATTAGATTTTTCCTTTCCTTAATTACTTTTCTGTTAATATCTCGGTAGGTATTGAAGTAAACAATATCAAACCCGATATTTTTGTATTCGCAATAAAATGTTTCATCGGAAACTAAAATACTATACAGGGTGTTTCATTGCAAATTTTAAAATCGACATAACTTCCGGTAAAATGGAAAGTTCAAAATTGTAAAAAAATTTGGAAACAAATAGGCAATCTACTGCAGTATCCACCTTCCAAATTTCATTTTGATATCTCTAATAATTCCAGAGATATTTGCTTGGTTCCACACATTTGCCCATCACTGTATATAAACGATTGAACATTGGATACGTCAATATATTAATATAATATGATCACTTATAAAGCTCTAAGCGAGACTTAAATATACATGTTTAAAACTAAACTAAGAAATAAGACTAGATAAAAAAGTAGATATAAGAGTAGATAAAAGGACTAAATAAGAAACATAAATATAAGGCTAGATGAAAAGAATAGATGAAAAATATAGCAAAACTGTCAAAAATCGATAAAAAATTAAAAATTTGTAAAAGAAAAACTAAAAATTTCCCACCTTGACCAGCCACCGATACTTTACGTAAGCGACCCTGCATCGTAGAACTAAAATTTCCTTTAGTTCCCACGACGAAAGCCTTCATCCGGGGTTTCTGACGGTAAAGTGGTGAAGACCGTTGCCCACCGTCATCACGTGAAGGTGCCCCGGAAGCAACTAAAGGATCAATATCATTCACTTCTGATGTAACATTGAGAAGCCAAAAAAACAAAAAACCCATTCATGAATATGGCGCACATTGAACTACTACTGAAAATTCTTTATTTCTCTGGAGGTTTTTAGTGGTTTTGCGAAGACTGAAAAGTTTTCTGAAGACCAACAGAGGATGAAACACTTTTAGCACAAAACATTGCTCAGCACTTAAAATTACGTCAAAAACCATATGTCGCACGTGCAGGTTTGACCAGCATTCCAAAGTCTTCAATTTGCTGGAAACCTATTCATCTCATGTGCAGATACGACTAGCCTACAAGTCTTCATTTTTCTGAAGCTTTTAAGCTATTTGCTGCAGACTGAATGGTGACCAAATCTGAGAGTAGATTTGTGTTCAGGAGGCAAAAATACTTCGGATATCATATGTCACATGTAAAGTACAGAAAACTTTTTTTTGTACAGCTGTGTCATTTGCTGTAAGTAGCGAAATCTATCGAGAAAATTTGAAAAATCAAATGGTTTTATTTCCAGATCAATTGGAATTACATTGCCTCGTAAGACCCTCTTATTGGCAAAGTTTTTACTTACGCCATGTATTGTTTGGACAGATCAACAAGAATGTATGTTGGGGACACATTCAGATATTTAATTTTTTAACGCTCATAATTAAATTATCAAATATGAAAGTTATTGGTACATCATTAATGTAAACACAATAAATATGCAAAGCATGTGGTATGTCTTCAAATTGGTTTGCTTTCTGTAAGAGAACAAATACTAAGTATTTGAACTACCACTAGAAGAGCTAATAAGAAAACAAAAGAGCTAAATTGTATTTGGTTTTACTCAAGGCTCAGGGGGCCCTGAGGAAGTCTATTTTAAAATTCTTTAGTATCAAATTATATTATCTGAATATTTAAGATGTCAAAACTATAAAAGTTTTTGCCATTCTTCAAATGTATCTCCTTCTACCCCCACTTCCATTCTAAAACCTATTTTTCTTCTTCTTTATAGTCTTGATACTCCCAAATATCCACATCCAGAAATTCATAATTATAGATAATAGTTTAAAAATTAACTCTTAGTTAAGAATACGGACCCAGTAAGATACATTCCTCTAACTTATTTCGGAAACGTCAGTAACAAAATAGCGAGTTGGGTAGCTCGTCCAAATTATCAGGCTGAATCATGAAAATTTTGGGTTTAACATGTCCCCACAAAAAAAAATCCAAAATGTTCAGATCAGGTGATCGGGCAGGCCATTCTATAGGACATCTTCTTCCAATCCAGCGTCCAGGGTTTTCCAAATCGAGGTATTGACGAACTGGTGCGGCGTAGGGAGGAGGAGCTCCATCTTGTTGGAAATGCAATTGCTCTTCATGTAGTAGAGGATCATTTTCTATTTTTTCTATTATCAATGCATTAATTTCGTTTTCCAATATATTGTGATAAATTTCATCATTTAAATTACCAGGAAAAAACAGGGGTCCAATTAAATGATTTCCCAAAATCCGTGCCCAAACGTTTAGTTTTACCGGATGTTTACTATAACCTTCTCGAAATAAATGAGAATTTGTATCGCTCCAAAATCTACAGTTATGTCGGTTAACCTTCCCATGAAGTGAAATAGTGCGGTTATCCGAAAAGCAAACATTGTACTAGAAATTCGGGTTTTCGATCATACGATGGGTCATAATTTCCCAAAACTCTTGACTTCGATCCCAATCATACTCAATTCATGAAGTAATTTAATTTGGACAGATGGAATTTGTATTTATGCAAAATTCTAAAAACGTTAATTTTGCTAATACCGGAAGCTGCAGAGATTTACTGGACAGACTGCGTGTTTGGTATAAGTTGGATATAGACCAATATAGCCACCTCTACTCGTTCATCATCGTTCGGGATGGTTTTGGTTAAAAACCCTTGCAGCAGATCGAGCACAATTTTGATTTTGGTAATAAAGACTTACCAGGTCAACATGTTCTTGCAATGTGTATACTATAATTATCTTTTAAAGTTTCAACAAATCAGTAAAGTAATAGCTTGAAAGATAAATGTACAATGTTTCAAAAGATCGAATAAAGGTTAGAACAGATAAACAAACTGTCAATATCAGCAAAAAATACTGTAAAATGAATGAATGTTTACATTTAATGTATTTCATGTATTGTGTGTTATTACAGGGTGCAGCGTAAAATACTAGAACTCTTTTTTAAACTTTTCCCTGCAGTAAAAACTTTAAACTTAATAATCCGGTTTTACTACTATGTCCGTTAGGTTTTCTGTTACATGAACAGGAATTGCATTAAAAAAATTATTATGACGGTATAGTCCGTAAAAAAATCTTTTTTTTTTTACAAATGGTATACGACAACACCTATTTTCCATATCTAAAATCTCAAGGTCATTGAATTGGCCCGTTTATGTTGAATGCGCGTAAGCGCTAATTCATCTCGAAACAAATTGTGAACCTGTTTTTTCTTATTGCAATAGTTTTGAAAATAACCAAGATATTCAAAGTGGCTCCTGTGAGATGGAATTACCCTGTATATCCAAACATATTATACACAAAATCTTTTAATCCTGAGAGAAAGTTTGTTTATGAGAAGACGACTAGTGTTCAGAGTAATCTCCAGAAATTAGTCTTAGGTGCTACACCTTGTGAGGAGTGAAATCCTAAAATTGTCAACTAAAATTCTCAGATAATATGGCCTACCTTTTGCAGCATTTGAAAACTGTTTATTGTTTGTTTCATAGATATTGTATATTCCAAACTACAATCTTCATTAAATCATTTCATATTTATCTTTTAATCCATCCTGTTTATTTACTTTACTGTTGTCTACCAGGATTTGAGAAACCCGTTTTTCCCGCTGCTCTTGCTACAAGTCATTGAAACCACTGGCTTCTCATCTTCACTTGTACCTTAGACGGTAGCCCTCGCAATTTACTACCATCCAGATCAGATTAATCGGAAAATCTACTTCTACAAGCTATTAAACTAAACAACTCACTTTTGAGAACACCCTGTATAGATTTATTGCATTTTCTATGAAAACAAATTTATTACAGCCGTAAACATGAAGATGTTTCTACCTACCCCATCATTTTGTTTTATTCTAGCGCTACTTACTTTACATCACGTTTTGTCGTTATTTTGACATAAAGCGACAGTTAATGCCCGGTTTTTATGCCTATCAGATAATAAAATCATCAAAAGGCAGTAAATTTGGAGCATCCAGATGCCCCTCGACGGTGTGTATCCCGTTATTTATGGACTCCCTAATTTCTCTAAGCGTAAGCAAATGAGTCAAAAATATCGCCGAAAACATGCCACTAAATTTTTAAAGCAATTTCCTTATAGAGGAACACGGGGAAATTTATCGGCATTAAAATAAAAGACGACTACGACTGCTACGACGATGACTCTGAAATATTTCCAATTTCGTGTCCGTACTACCGACTGAAATATTATTTGTAGGTGCTGGGATAGCAAAAGCTTTATAAGTTATATATTTTTATATTACGATAGCTCCGGAAACTTTTGCTTTTATCTCTTTCTCGATTTTTACAAGGGGAAATAATCGTTAACCGTTTTTTATCTGAATAATTGTCATTCCGATAAATCCTATTATTAGTATCTGATTATAATAATTACTATATTGAAAATTATGCAATTTGTTCTATGTGAGATCTTGAAAACTGTAATTTTAAGTAGTTTGCTATAAGTATTGCAATAGATTCTTTCTCTTTCACTCTCAACATGTTTATTTGTATCAAAATAATATCACTGTTTACAAATACAATGAGTAACGCTAAGGCTGTTCACCTCTTTCGGTGTTGATTTAATCACACACGGCACATTTTGCAACTACTCCATCTATACAACCGTAGCCTTTAAATAGTCAGTGTAGAAAATACCAGAATTTGATGATTATTTCTAATTTGTCAGAAAGTATTCTACAACTTTATCGTCGTTTTTGCCATCAAAATGTCGGGATAACTCTGGTGTTGCTCTTCTTATTTATTTCAACCCACCTTTATGTTTACCTGTTGTTTTTATTGGAACGATTAATTCAGAAGGTTTCCTTTTTTTTTGGTGGCAATAAATGAATTTTATAACTCTCAACCTCCCCAGGTCTAAGTACTACGGAATCATTCTCACAACTCAAGGTCCCACTGCAAGGCATCGGTGGCTTTGCTACCACGTTGGACTTGAAAACGAATCATTCTGTGTATCTTCTATCGAAGCAGTTGTCATTGTTTCAAGTATGCATCGTGGTAGCAGGATTTTGAGTTGTGCTATTGTTCTTATGTTGATTTGCAATCAATGAAAACAAGCAAAAAAAACCTGATTCGCACTATACATTGTATGTCTTTCACCCTAATTGGAGAATGTCAGTCATAGCTGAAAATTTTGTGCTCACTTCATCAACGACCCCAAAAACCTCATAATGATTTTTTCCACAATTTTTTGAAGGCTTTTCTCGATTAGACCTTTAAATGAACTTGACCCTGGCCTTATACGGTCAAACGGACTCCGTATTCGGAATAAGCGATCCCAAAACTTCATAATGATTTTTTCCAGATTTTTTCTTCGTTTTGACCTTTAAATGACCTTGACATTGACCTTATGAGGTCAAACGGACACAGTATTCGGAATGAGCGACCCCAAAAACCTCACAATGAATTTTACCGGAATTTTTTGAAGGGTTTTCTCAATTAGACTTATTAGACTGTGGCCTTATAAGATCAAACCGACCTTGGATTCGGAATCAGCGACTCCAAAAACTTACCTTATAATGAATTTTTCCAGATTTTTTAAGTGCTTTCTCGATTTGACCTTGAAATGACCTTGATTCTGACTTCATAAGGTCAAACGAACTCCATATTAGGATTAAGCGATCCCAAAAACCCCGTAATGAATTTTTCCAGATTTTTTTATGGGTTTTCTTGATTAGACCTTCAAGTGACCTTGACCCTGACCTCATAAGGTCAAACAGACCCCGGATTCGGAATCAGCGACGCCAAAAACCTCTTTCAGAATTTCTTGAAGGGTTTTCTCAATTAGACCTTCAAGTGACCTTGACCCTGGCCTTATAAAGTCAAACGGACTCCGTATTTGGAATAAGCGACCCCAAAAGTCATAATGAATTTTTTCAGTTTTTTTTAAGAGATTTTCTCTATTTGACCTTCAAATGACCTGCTCTAATAAAGTCAAACGAACCCCGGATTCCGAATCAGCCACCCCAGAAAACCCCCCTGCTACCTTAGTAAAGCTCTTTGAACAGATTTATTTTTGTGGGGCTGTGTTATCATATCAGTATTAATGTTGGTCAATAAATTCTCTGTCCATAATTTTTGTTCCAAAGATGCGCTTGAATTGCCAGCAGGTTTTGCTTGTCAATATATTACGTTTTTCAAATATGATTTAAGACTTTAACACACAAGTTTTTGGGACGTATTTTTCTCAAACTTTCGCGATATCACGCCATGTTTTTCGTCGATTACTTCAACTGTAGACTCGTAAAAACTTGTACTTGAACCCAAAGTTCTTGACCAAAAACTTCAAATCATACTCGTACCAATCGCTTTTTCCAGAATATCATTATTATGTATATTAGTAAAAGTCATAATTCCTGTAAAGCACACAAAGGATTTACAATCTTTGGTGAAACAAAATAAATACATATTACAACCTTGTATGGTTTTTCAACTTTAAAATTTTCATGTCTTTAATAAATATTCCGCCATAACGAAACCGACCACGAGATGTTTGCTTTTTACGGCATTTTCACATGAATTATTCCTTGTTATCCTCGGTGGATAATGCAAAAATATAGATGTGTATCCCTTGCAAACGGAGATGCTTTCTTTTACCGTATTTTTCGAGAACGACTCCTTATTGTGTCCCATGAATAATTTAAAAATGCATAAAAACACAGCAACGTCGTAATGTATCTCCTATGAAAAATTAACAAATTGCCCGTACATTTGCATTACGTTGGATATCAGCAAGAAATTTCAAACGTTCAGAAATGGAACTGAAATGATTTGTGTTGTTAAAAAAAAAACAAGGTACGGGAAAAAATTTACGACGGCAGTTTTAGCAGACAATATTATTCACCTAAATATATGAGTTTGAGTCTAGTTATATGTCTCACTAGTCATAGCAGCAGTGTGATAGTGTGCAAGCACTATGGACCTACAGTATTCATACTTTCTGTTTATACAAAAATATATTTATACATTTGCTTAAATATGCCCATATTCATTTTCAAAAGTTGCATCAACTTTTATTTTTGAAGTGATAACACAGCTCTACAAATAAATATATTTTTTGTTGCCCTAGATATCTGTGAAAATTTTTATGTTTTCAAGTGTCCATATCACGAATATATATATGAAAGCACCGAATGTGCTCTTATTTTTATGATTTTCACAAATCTTAAAATTTGAACAATAATCATTAAACATTATTCATTAAAATCGATTTTATCAGTCATGATTAGGCTTCTGCACAACTTTTTCGCGCATACAAACATCACGTGATCCCTACTTTTAGCTATCCCCACCCTTTGCTCCGCAGAACAGCAGAGATCTCAGTTATTCGACAATACGAAGTACCTACACGTGAATCTAAATAAGTTCTTATTAGTTAATATTTCTTTTCAATTACTGAATATATTTTTAAATATATATATTTTTTGTCTTTTAAAATATGAGTTCGTCAAGAAGAAAGTATAAATATAGTACTGATTTATTTTGTTATATTTGCGGTGTTTATTTAACAAAAAAACAACAAGGAAACATCACAGACTTTGTTAAGGAGGCTTACACTGAATATTTCGGTTTGAAAATGGACAAACTAGAAAAACCATGGGTTCCTTATAAAGTTTGTAAGTTATGCGTTGAGTCTTTACGGTTATGGAAAAAAGGAGAACGTTCTGGATTAGACTTTGGTATTCCGATGATCTGGATGGAGCCTCAAATCATTTCGATGATTGTTACTTTTGCGTTGTAGATGATAAAGGTTTTAATCGCAATCAAACCTGGAGATATCCAGATTTACAGTCTACAAAATGTCCTATACTACACAGTGAAAATCTTCCTCGGCCTATTTACCTTTCACAAGTAATTCGAATGCCCTCAGAAACAATGATGTTACCAAATTCACAGAAATCGGGATAGTCTACAAGTGGAAGTGAATGGGAAGGTGAAACATCTACACCTAAGTTATTTTCTCAAAATGAACTGTGACTTTATAAGTGATCTCTATTTATCAAAACAAGGATCAGAATTATTAGCCTCAAGATTGAAAGAAAAAAATTATTGGCCCCAACAGTGACAATTACGACATACAGGACACGAGAAAAAGAGTTTTTGCAATTTTTTAGTGAAGATGAAGGTCTGGTGTACTGTAATGATGTCGCGAAGCTACTTTTAGACATGGGTTTAACAGCATACAAACCTACTGAGTGGCGACTTTTCATTGACAGTTCTAAAAGAAGTTTGAAATGCGTTTTACTGCACAATGGTAATAAATTTGCATCTATTCCAATTGCCCATTCAACAACAAGAAGTATGAAAATGTAAAATTAGTTTTAGAAAAAATTAAATACTCTGAACATCAATGGCCGATCTGTGGAGATTTGAAAATGGTTAATTTTTTACTCGGTCAACAGCGTGGATACACGAAATTCCTGTGCTTTATTTGTATGTGGGACAGTAGAGCAAAGCAACATCATTGGAATCAAGATGTTTGGCCTGTGAGAGATTCTTTAACTGTCGGTAAAGTCAATGTAATGAGAGATATTGGTAAGCAGAGACAAAATCATACTGTGGTTTCACAGATCTGATAGAAGGCGTTATAGAGAAGGTATTATCAAATTATTAAATTTAAAAGCCAAAGTAATACATATTTGTTCATCTTCTGTTCAACAATAAAAATAAAAACTGTAACCAGGTCGGATTGTGAAACAACAGTTCTTACTTGCATTCGATGTATTCTAAAATCTACAAAACTATGTGTCACTGTAATCGAGTTCGATATGTCGTCAGACAATTCCAGAAACGTTTCGATTTTCTAAGAGTACTCCTCATTATCGACGAATCCATCAGCGCAAAGAAGGTAGAAAGAGAATTGAATGCGAATTCAATGTACAAATCCGACTCGAAATAAAACTTGACAACAGAAAAACACTTGAAATCCTTTCGGCACAACGAACTTCACGGTCCAAGAACTAACGACACCATTAACGAAACTGTACGGGAAAAGAGGAGCGGAAAGTCCAGTTAATCTTCCGACTGTTTAAACTAAACTCGCCTACGGTGCAGATTTCGACGAAACGTCCATAGTTCGAACCTTTTCAAAGATGATTACTTAATTTTCCGTGGACTCGACGGTGTCTAAAGCCGGCACGCCGAAATTACTTTTCATTCACAAGATTTTTCGTTTATCTGGTACATTACACACGGAAAATTTCCTTTTCCCAGAGCTTTGCTGTTGTTGAAAAGCGATTTATCGACGAGTACACGTTGTTTTCCTCGCCCAGGGATGTGCCGTTTCAAACCGAGATTACTCGGAGTGTGTGGCATTAGCAAGCGGAATGCTTAACGTTTTCTTCTAAATAGAGATACGTAATATTGTTATGGTTGAGCTGAATAGGGAAATCACTGGAAATGACGGCAGTTCTGGTTACTGCTCAGAACAAGAGTATTTTGTAACATTTTTACTATTACATGCTGGAGTTTGTCGGTAAAGATCTATTCGAAATTATAGACTGCTTCTTTACTACACAGGGTGTTTGGATTAAGATATTTTTATTACATCATTTAAGTTGGTGTCATAAATGGCAAAAAGGGTGTCGTATGCAAAGAAATTAATAAAATTACAATTTGTGTTTGTGCCGATATCATTTATATAAATTACAAATAATAACGGACCCAATTTACTTCCCTGTGGTACACCAAAATTATTTTTCATTGGAATGGAGAACATGTTTCCTACTCTTGTTATTTGTATCTATTATCCAGATAACTCTCGAACCAGATTAAAATAATACCTTTGATACCATGATGTTTGAATTTAGAAAGTAAAATTTGCCTATTGATGGTTCCACGCCCTTTTGAAATCCAACAAGTCTACCACTGTATAAATGTTATTATCCATATATTTTTTTAATTTTTGATATTGTTAGTTGCAATGAAGTTTATACAAGAATATTTCCTTTTAAATCCACACTAATATGAAGCTCTTTTGAGAATTTTTTTAAAGTCCTGGTACTGTGCTAATTGCTCGAAAGTTGCATGCTACTTTAGTATTTTTAACAGGATCAACTGTACTTGTTATCAACGAATCGGGAAAGATTCCTATAGGTTACCAGGTATTAATAAGGTGGAGCAGCTTATATTTTACTAACTGGAATGTACATTTCATAATTTTTTCATTTCATAAGTTTCTAATGTCCATAATACTATATTTGTTAAAATTTTCAGCAATTTTACTTTCACTTCTATTAACAAGAATATTTTGGTTATTTGGGAAAATAATTGATTCTAACTGATCTTCATTTTGTGTCTTATTTACTAGATTTTTTATCGTCTTCTTCATTATTTTTACATTGTTACTATTTTTATCGATTTCATTCTCCTAGTAAGGAATTTTTTAATATTTGAGTAAGTTAACCACCTTATTTCTAGCTAATTCATACTCTTTCCACTAATAATTTTTGTTGTCATCATATATTGACTTTTTAAATTTTTTGTATGAAGAATCTCTTTCCAAACATATATTTCTCACTTCCATATCAAACCAAGGCAAATCATAGCGTATTTTTTTACTAGTGACTGGTGAAATTTTGTTAACAATATTATCATATGTATGAACTAAATTATTAAATATATACATATATATATATATATATATATATATATATATATATATTTGTTTTTAACATCCCTATCGACGAAGCCTTGGATATCATAATAGAAAAATACAAACCACCTCAACACCTTGTAGACTTAACAAGGCACTGTCTGATGAACACCTATTTTGTTTACGAGAACCAACGATACAAACAAGTGGAAGGAGCTCCAATGAGATCGCCACTCTCACCAGTTATAGCGAACCTTTTTATGGAGAACTTTGAGGAGTTGGCACTAAGAACAACAACTCTTAAACCCAGTTTGTGGTTGCGATATGTGGATGATACATTTGTGATTTGGCCTCATGGGAGGGAACACCTCAATACTTTATTAGATCACCTTAATGGCATCCATCACAAAATAAAATTTACCATGGAGGTTGAAGCCAACAATCAACTGCCATTCCTTGATGTTCTCATAAATAGGAAGCAAGATGGAACCCTTGGCCATACGGTATATAGGAAAACAACTCACACCAACAGATACCTTCATGCTAATTCTCATCACCACCCAGCCCAACTACAAGCCGTCGTCAAGACTTTAGTAACCAGATCACAAAGGCTAGCTGACCAGGATAACAACAAACAGGAAATGGACAGTTTAAAAACAGCTCTGAGACAAAACGGATTTACAGACCGAAATATACAAAGAGCCCTAAAATCAAAACCGAGATAAACAGACGAGGAGCATGAGACACCAATAACCAAGGCTTATTTACCGTATGTCAAGGGGACCACGGACAGTATTGCAAGAATTCTACGGAGACACAATATCGATACAATTTTCAATACAGACAGAAAAATAAGCACGGTGTTGAGGACTCCGAAGACAAGGATCCCTTTAGAACAACAGGGAGTGTACGAGATTCCATGTGCAGACTGTCATAAAACCTATGTGGGGCAAACTAATAGTAGAGTTCAAGCTAGACGTGATGAACACCAGAACGCTGTAAGAAAGCAGGAAAAAACAACATCCATTGCGGAACACGCCGCCACGATGTCACACCGAATAGACTTTGAGAACACCAGAGTACTGGCAAATATAGAACACCCGAAATCAAGACTCGTAAGAGAGGCAATTTAAATAGCGAAGAGACCTCACAGTCTAAACGCACGCAATGAAATTCAGAACTTATCGAATTGTTGGAAAATCCTATTAAACACCGTACCGGCCCGTACCCGTCCAATAACAACTCAACCGAAAATAACAAATCAGCAAGATGGAGCCGTGCCCACTGAACGCCATGGGCCAATCACACGCAGCCGTTCACGGTGTCAACCGATAGGCGCCGAGCCGCGACTATATAACAGCGCGCTCGCTCCAGAAAATCTTAGTATTCGAGTAACTAGAAGCAAGAGCAGAAGGCTACGAGAATTATGCGGACCGACCTGAAGAGGGCAGATGTGACTCTGCCGAAACGTCGTCATTTTACCATCGATCCCGGCAGGGATCGGTTATCAACTACGCGGATGAATTCCCGGAAACGACCTAAAACATATATATATATATATATATATATATATATATATATATATATATATATATATATATATATATGAACTAAGCTAGGTTCCGGGTGAGAACCGCGTCTGAATTTATTAAATACTCGACGTTTCAACTCCTGCTTTGGAGCCATTATCAAGAGACAAAAGTGAAAAAGAGTTTCAGAGTCTAGATCGAACTCGGTGCCTCAATCTGCCTACTCCCCAAGAGTCACTAGGTAACTGAACTGAATTTGAATCTGCTCTGCTTCTTTTATTTATAGTTAGCGCTGGGTTAGAAGGGGATGTCACGTGATGAGGCTGTGTTGTGATTGGTTGGGTATTTGTGGGCGTGTCTGTTTTGTTTAATCTGGCAATTACGGAGCTCCAAAGCAGGAGTTGAATCGTCGAGTATTTAATAAATTCAGACGTGGTTCTCACCCGGAACCTCGCTTAGTTCATAATAATGACCGCGAAAGCCTCTCAGAAATATATATATATATATATATATATATATATATATATATATATATATATGTATTAGGTGGTTTCCGGTTTCCGCGTAGTTGTTAACTGATCCCTGACGGGACCGATGGTAAAATGACGACGTTTCGGCAGAGTCACATCTGCCCTCTTCAGGTCGGTTCGCATAATTCTCGCAGCCTTCTTCTTATTACCGAATTCAATTATATATATATATATATATATATATATATATATATATATATATATTTTAATAGATTTTTATATATATATATATATATATATATATATATATATATATATAAATCTATTAAATCAAATTTGTAAAATCTCAATGGTCTTCTACTCTATTAGCTACCTCAGGTTATTTACCATTACGTAATAAATAAATAACAAACGAAGTTAGACAGTTGCATTTACAAACTTTGATATATTTGCCGATGACGAGCTACTGCGACAGCACGCTATCTGAAATGACATTTTCCAGATAGTGTTTTAAAATAAAAACCAAAGGAATTACTTTCAATACGTTCTCAAACTCCATTTCGGAAGTTCATTTTGTATTCAGCTCCCCACACAAAGAGTTCATTCTCACTCGAACTTCCAGATATTGCACCGCGTAATTAGATTGCACCACCACAAAACTTTTCTCAGCCAGGCATCTCTTCTTTTGAAAATCGTGCACCCCCGGCGGCCGTGAAAAAATCATCTCAAGTACTAAATTAAATTTCTCCGTAATGAGAGGTTAATCTAGTAAACACAGGGATTTCGATGTTTGGCCTCGAGGCAGTTCATTTGATGTTGGATAATTAGCATACATCAGGAACATACGGGCTTCGTAGGGAGTGAAACATCTACTTTTAATTAAACTGCAGATTGTTCAGTTTTCAACAATCCCTTATTAATAGAAGCGATATTCGGAATTACTTTCTTTGTAGTCAGTTCGGGAATAAGGAGTACAAAGAATTTTACATGTTACGCTTTACGTAACAATTAAAAAAATATGCAAGGAATAATTACTGAGTAATAGTATCAAACTAGCTGCAATCTTTCAGATATTCAGAAATAATTTGTTCACAGGGATACTGAGTCCATGGGAATTAGAATGTTACTTCTCTAACTGGAATAATAATAAAAACTATCTCTCCCAAAATAAACAATTGGTGACAAAAACCATCTTGTAGAAGTCACAACAAAAGCAGCAGTAAATTTGGCAAGCAGTTCAATTGAGTCGTAGGCTTTCACGTATGGAACAATACATAGAAATATTTCTCCAACACCAAAAACGAAGAAACTAAAATCATAACAGAAGAGCTAAGGAAAGACGGATACCAAAATCATACAATAAAGCAAGCAATAAACAGAAACATCAAAGACAGGGAAGAGAACAAACATGCAACTATCCTACTTTATATTAGAGATACTGCCGATAGAATAAAACGTCTATTGAGAAAGCACAACATAAACCCAATCTTCAAGCCTCACATGAACATATGCAAAGTCCTCGGTAACCCCAAAAATTAAGTCGAATTAGAGAACCACAGAGTCTATCATTTATGTCAAAATTAATATGTGGGAAGTACGAGGATGAATCAAATATGAACCGGACTTTTGTTTAAAAAATTTTATTGGTACGATCAACACAAATTTTAATACATATTATTTTTCTACATACTCTCCTCTCTTATGTATACATTTTTCCGACCGAATCGGAAGTTTTTGAACTGGTCGTGTCGATAACCAACTGCGCACACACGTTTCTACAGCATCGTTGTCCTCAAAGTGGTGGCCTCCCAGTACTTCTTTAAGTGGCCCAAACATGTGGTAGTCACATGGCGACAAATCAGGACTGTAAGGCGGGTGTTCAAGAGTTTCCCAATACATTTTGTTCAATTTTCCTTGAGTTAATGCAGCTGTATGTGGCCGAGCGTTGTCATGCAACAGAATCACACTTCGTATAGACATATCCCGCCTCTTTTGCCGATAGGCAAGTTTCACTTGTTGGAGTTGTTCGCAGTAATACTCAGCATTAATTGTACGGCGTTCGTACAGAAAATCGATCAGCAGTACGCCTTCAATCAGCTCACGAATTGCGTAGATATTCGCCTCATTGATGCTTGTCGTGGGACGGCGTGCATGAGGCTCATTTTCCACTGTCTCTCGGCCATCTGAAAACTTTTTGTGCCAGTCGTACACTTGGGTCCTTGGAAGTGTTTCATTGCCGAATTGTGCAGATAGGCGACGCAAAATTTCAGACCGTCTAACGCCCTCCCGCGCCAAAAATTTGATAACAACACGTTGCGCAACAGACGTATGCACCTCTTGCTCTGACATGATGCTACTAACAGCGCATCGACTACGCCTCGCCAAACCGACGAACTCCCCTCTTCTTAACATCCTTACCTAACATATATCGAGACGTCACGCCACTCGAATTACCTACAGGGCGAGAAACAGAAAAGTCCGGTTCATATTTGATTCACCCTAGTACTAACCGGCCCATTTCCATAAGAGCAGATGAGCACAAAGTAAGCATCAGGAGTAAGGAGACTAAATAGGCCTTATTCCAACAGGAACTCCAAATAAAGGACGTAAAGTAGACTTTAAAACTTGCAAAGCTATCGCCAACATAGAAAATCACAGAAACGGGCTCAACCGGATAGCTATGTCAATTTAGAAAATCGAGGAGTTGAATAAACGAGACGACGGTCTAAACTTGTCAAAGCACTGCTAGAAAAATCCCACCATAAAACTTCTTCTAATAAATCTAATCCTTTCATAAATATTCATGAGAACAGCCATGAAAGACAATCACAAGGGACCATAAACGACGATACGGGCGGTCATAAACACCACTACAAATACCTGAACAACGATTATACAGTCTATAACCTCCAAGGAAGATATAAAACATAGGCACTTTTTAAATGTCTTTATTGTATTTTCAGATTTTCACGTTTGAAAGAGCTAAATCTTTCAGATACTTAAAAATAATTTGTTCACATGGATGCTGAGTCCATGGGAATTCGAATGTTTCTTCTCTAACTGGAATAATAATAAAAACTATCTCTCCGAAATAAACAATTGGTGACAAAAACTATCTTGCAGAAGTCACAACAAAAAGCATTAGTAAATTTGGCTATCAGTTCAATTCAGTCGTAGGCTTTCACGAATGGAACAATATGTAGAAATATTTATCTGAGAATATATCCGTTCATTAGTTTCGCCAAGGTGTCAATGCGTCGTCACGGAGAAACGTGAGGTTATTTTGGTTGGTGTTGTCCCCGCCCTCTTCGCTGTCGTGTCGGGTAGGTCGCTTGTTGACAGGTTTGTGTCGCTTGTTGACAGGTTTGTTGTGGATGTGAGTAATTCTGTTTCACTTCCTGGTTGAATAACTGTCTTCCATGTACTGAGGAAATGCAGGGCGTCGTGTCTTTTATATGGTTGTCTATTTTTCTCGATTTCTATAGCACCTCGGTTTTGTAATGGGTTGTTTGTGGCGTGGTTGTTCTTGATGTTGGAACAGGGCCGTTGTGTATTTTTTTTAGTTTTTAACAGCTAATTTGTGTTCACCTAAACGGGCTGAAATTCTCCTGCTGGTCTGCCCGACGTATACTTTGTCGGACATTTCACAAGTTATACTATTTGGTTTTCTAGGTTAACTTTTGGTTTAGGATTTCTTAGACTTGGTCCTATAGTCTGGTGCGCTTTGTACGCCGTCGGTATGTCATGCTTCCAAAGAATTCGGCCAATTCTGCCGTTGCTCCTTTTGATGTACGGAAAAACTTTTGATTTTCCTGTAAGGTCGTCTTTGGGTCTTGGTTCAAGATGTTGTTGTCCTATTGCCGTTTTGATTGTGTGGTTTGTGTATCTGTTTTGTCGTAGTGCGGCAGTTATCTATTTGAATTTGGGCGTTCTGTAATTATCATCTGTGACTCATATAGATATGAATACAAGCGTGTTGGCAACTGCCTGTATTTGTGAGTAGTGGTGATGGGATTTGTAATTAGATAACTCTTTGTGAGTATTGGATTTCTGTATACTGTGTGGAACAGCCAAATGGAATAAATTATTAAATAACTACTCGAAAAGGAATTATAAGGTAAAATATATGAATTAACTAACGAGGTCTAAGTTGAAAGCATTTTAGGAATGACTACCACGTCGTTATCTGAAGTTTTGAAACGTAAAAATATAACAGAAGTTGTAAAGGTAGTATCTCAGATATAGCGGGCTGTAGAAATTGAAACAGATAATGGGAAAAGTGCTCTAGGATCACTGACACGTTTATCAGTTCAGAGAACCTACCGAAGGAACAACTCCAAATACAATAACTCCAAAGTAATAAAGGCACATTTTACTTCAAACTGCATCTTTACATTGTTTGGAAATTCAGGTTGTTCCTTAACTTCTAATAGGGAATTTTACTGGAAAAAAAACAAGTTGTGTTGATGAAAAATTCTTGTAATAAAATTGCTGTTTGATCATTCAACCAAACGTCCAAAAATGAAAATTTATTTCCATATTTTATTTCAAAACTAAAGATTGTGTATAATTTACTATTAATGAAGTCTTAAGGGTACTATAAATTGTCTAGTGACTGTATATTGTCCCATATAAAGCAAAAATGTCATTTTGGGAACATGTTAAAACTATATGTAAGATTATCTCACTGCTAGGTTACCAACTAAATAAGTATAGAGTCAGAACTTCATATCAAAAATATATTGTTTTCATCACATGTTATATTTAGTTCCGAATTAACCTCTATTGTCCTTTCAGAACTTTAGTAGTAACCTGTCAATTATAACTAAACCGATCTACTTGAAATCATTTAATACCTTCGATGCAGATGTCCCCTTTCCAACGATTGTTCGTCCGTCATTCCCACTGGCTGTCGGTCATATCTGTCCTCCGGTTACTTTCTAAATTATTATTGAATGGGATTACATGTTGTGAAATCCAAAAGGTAAAACCTCAACAGTTTGTGTTTCCTAACAGATAATGTTTTGTTGGCACAGCAATGCATTATGTCATTACCGCCGATAGGTTTACATGTTTAACAGCCAGTCTGACACAAATAGATACTCAAAGGATTAATACCGGGTAACAGAGAGCAATTTTATACAAAGGACAGAAAGGAATTATAACAAAATATATTGGATTATTCATTTGATTATTTCTTCGTGTACTTTTTCTTTCCGTTTGTTACTAAATTTTATACAAAATTATGCCCGGCAATACAAATTTAATTGCGTTAGGTATTGTTGAGATTTGAACTTTTCATCAAATATAACAATAGGAAATGATTTCACTAAACCAGGGTAAAATGACGACGTTTCCTCAAATTTCAAATTTGCCCTCACCAGGTCGGTTGATAATTCTCGTATCCCGCTGATTACGTTTCCAGTTATTGGAATATTCAGATCTACAATAGTCGGAACACTGTTATATAGCAGTTCGGCGGTTGATGGTTGATCGTGAAAGCTACTGCGTGTAATTGGCCGTTGGCGGTCAGTCGACACGCTACCCGCTTGCTGATTTGTCATTTCCGGATGAGTTGTTATAGGGCGGGGCCAGGTAGGTACGGTGTTTAATATAATTATCTATGAATTCGATAAATTCTGGATTTCATTATGTGGGTTTAGACTGTGAGGCCTGTTCGCGATCTCAATTACCTCTTTTAGCAGAATCAGTTTTGGGTGTTTTATAATTGCCAATACTTTTGTATGTCTATCCGGTGTGCCGTTGTGGTTTTCATCAAGTCTGGCTTGAATTCTTTGCCTCAGATAGGTTTTGAGGCCGTCTGCACATAGATTCTCATACACTCCTTAGTTTCACTATTGTGCCTATTACTTACATGCAATACTATCATTAGTACCCTTGACATACGGTAAATAAGCATTTTTGTTAGTGTCTTTTTTTACTCTTCTGCTTGGCACAGTTTTAACTTTAGGGATCTGTATATTTTGGTATTTAAATCCGTTTGTTTTAGAACAGTTATTAAACTGTCCAACTCCAGTTTGAAGTTATCCAGGTCAATTAGTCTCTATGATCTAGTCTCTAAGTTGGGCTAGGTAGAGAATTAGCATCAAGGTATCTGTTGGTGTGAGTTACTTTTCTCTTTACTGTTTGTCCAAAGTTTTTTCCGCGATACAATATACAGAAAAGTAAATCACACCAACAGATGTTTTCTGGATACGCCTTGTTCTTCAGAGATATCTTAAGGTAGGCCATTTCATCTTGAAGATGTACAGGTTCACAAATACTTATCGGTCATCATTTCTATCTTGGTTGGTGGCCATACAGTTTGTTCAGGTTTCTTTCATTATGTGTCGGTTTACTCTACACATCATGCTGTCATTTGCGATTCACTGTCAGCTAACATAAAAATGCAAACGTTCGATTTTTGTCAGTCTTAGGAACTTCAAGGAGCCATTTTTCTAGTTATCATGAGGTTGGCCATCACCAGAGGAATTCACGTATCTATTTCGTCTATGTAGATAGATAGATTGAATGTATTGTTCCGTTTAAAGTATGTGCTAGTGATGCATTATAGACACAGGGCGGCAGTATCTTCTGGGAATTTCTGGCTGACAATTTCATAGCTTCATTCAAAAGCCCTTTGGTAAAAACATACATCAAACATCAACTACATTATTCCTCACAGGACTCGAGAAAGCGTTCGACATCTTGTTACCTATCCAAAGGGATAAGAAATGGCTTGAGCGAACTAGTTACATACATGTAAGCCATATGTAGAAAGTTAGCCAATAAGTTTAACTTTTTATTAATCGCTAAGTTTTGGTAGTCCAATAATGAATTAGATTTACAAAAAAACTGAAATAACTTAGATAGATCTACCAGAATGAAACAACTTGACTAACAAAACCAACAAAGTCTACAGAATATAACTAAAAAAGACAAATTTAATTAAGAAGGAAATTAATTTGAAACGCTCGACATTATTTTCGCAAGACTGAAATAATTCAAAATTAATTATAGGCCTTCTTACGCTTAAATATCATTCGTTTTGTTAAAAAGGGACATTCGAGATGGAGTTTCTGAACAACTTCTCAAACTATAACAGTTCGTCGAAATTACCTAATGACCCTTAAAAGTTTCTTTATGAAAGGTTATTCCGCTTTTGTTCACGTCCATTAATAAGATTTACTCTTGCCTCTGGGTTATCATGTCTTTGTTCGACGAATCAGTGAAAGGAATATTTTCAATTCATAATACCCGGGCTTGTAAATATGATTGAAAATGTAAAACTGTTTGTATACAAAGAGTTATTAACAAAACCTATAGGCTACTTATAGCTGCTTACTTTAACATTATTCTCTAAAATACAGGGTATTGCGTATTGCCATGGTGAACCCAACATACTTTTTTATTGGGATACATGATTCTCTCAATTTTGTAATGATTCACCGTACATTTCATATTAAACGTTGTAAATATGCTTTATAAACTTTCATTCATTTTTACAAAGCATTTCTAAAGGCTAAAATCACCAACTAATGAATATTTATTCAAAATTGGAACTTGGAATGCTTCACGTTGGGCGCCAATTTATTGAAATACATATTTTGTGTCAATAGATATTTTTATTTAGTTGTAAATCATATCAAATATTACATAAAACATCCAGGAAGTAGACAGTGGGATTTATTTTTTTCCGTAAATCTCCAAATAAACAATGTTGAGAGGAGAGGCTTGAAGAAATTCACAGGTATAACTGTTATTGTTGTGGGTAAGCTTTCTGACAGTCCGGGCTGTTCCTAAATGTTTATAGAAACATATGACGAGATTTCAACCACTGGTTCATCGCAAACTGTCCATATATGCCTTCCATGAAGGGGCTGTGCTTTCCATATAAGCTTGTTCTGTCAGTCAGTGGTTATGAGTTATCAACATGGTATATGATTGTGTGGATCAGAATATTCGGCGAGTTTGGGGAAATGATTACGCAAATTATAAATTTGTTGGTTCAATTGCTTGCCTATATCTACCAATCCTCTTCCTCCTACAGACCGTGGCAAAATTGTAATTTCCACAAAAGTCTGTAGATGGTGATTCTGAGGTTTTATCAATAGAACTCACACACTTAATAGAGGAATGTATGCCTCTAGGAGTTAATATCTGCAACAGTCGTCTTATATTTATGTAAAATTAATTAATTGTTCAATTCTTTGAGCTTGTTTTATTCCATCACTATAATAGTGGTGCATTCCGTGCTCGAATGGTGGTGCATTTCGTAGGGCCCTTTTTAACTACATTGATATAATAATTTAGCATTTATCCACGTCAAATTGTTTCTGAATTTCGGTATAAAAATCTTAAGCAGAACCTGCTGCTATGGTTTTATATCTTTAAGTTTGCCTTTAAAACATTTTAGTGTTTGTAACTGAACCGAAGCTAGGCGAATTCAGAATGTGTGAGGCAGAGTTCTTAGGAAGGCAAAACCATGCCTGATTAAGAAACTCTCTCTGGAAAATATCCCTCTTAATTGAAACAATATCGTTCAGAAAGATATTGGTCTTTCAGATGACATGTTCAAGAAAACTAACAAACCGCTTATTTAATTTATAAAGTTTCAGTACATAAATGAGATAATCATGAGGAATGAAATTGAAGACCAATTTATAGACTAAATATATCACATAGAGATTTTCTCTCATGGCATAGGCTTGACTGCAGACAACAAAGTCATCTTTTTAGCTAATCTTTGCAAGCAATTAGGTGGTAGATTGCGGGGTCCTATATATAGAATAAAGAAACTTGTCTTCTATGAAGTCAAGTATAGTGGCAGTTATTGTTTTGTGGATAGGGTACCTCATAGGCGTACTCAAGTCTGTATTTCAAATGTGGAGCAATCGACACATGTTTTACAAACTTTTGACACAAAAAATGATTTTACTTAATTGTTTTATTTTTTAACAATCTTTTAGTATTTACTGTAAATGCAGATGTTATGAATAATGCTTTGCTTAATTAGGGCGAAGAGTTAATCCGCCAAATCCATCTGGTAACATCTATAGGATACATCAACTTTATCCAGTAAACTTGTACAAAATCTATTTTGGTCAGGTATCACACTCACTGACAAAGAATATGTTTCAATTTAATATTGTTTTGGTAAAGCGTAGACGCTATAGTAAGGAGCAAAAGATTAAAATTTCTAAAAGTTTGTCAATAATGTATAAGGTTTTGTGCCGCGCTGGGAACGGTTCCGTAAAACTGTTCATCTGTTCTTTTAAAGAACGTTGTTCATCTGTCGTGGCTGTCAGCATCGCTTAAAGCATTTACTTCCTAGAGATAACCTGCCGTGCAAAAATATCGCGCCAAGGCTAGAAAGAGCGAGCAGTAGAGAGATTAAGAAGCTATTCCGCTCTATAGTGCACTGCATCTAATGAGCTCATTGACTGCACTCTCTCTATTGCCCTCTCTTTCTGTCGTTGGCACGACATTTGTGCATTGCAGGCTACCTCCAGAAGGTTTATGCTCTAAGGTTCA
The DNA here is from genome assembly GCA_034190945.1 of Octodonta nipae. Lineage (NCBI taxonomy): Eukaryota > Metazoa > Arthropoda > Insecta > Coleoptera > Chrysomelidae > Octodonta > Octodonta nipae. The sequence continues at coordinate 86,503,689 of CM067223.1, read as the reverse complement.
TCGAGTCTCTTCTTTCTTCCAAAAGCGACATATCTATATATAAATAGTCAAAGACAAAACTATTAGGTAACATTCTCTCCTCTGTCTCTCAACCGATTTTCTTCATTTTTGTTTTGTTTAGTAGCTACTGACGACCTTCAGTGCAGAATGCTAATATTCATTTGTAATATTGGGTCATTCATTAAATAAAATATAATAAAAAATCATTATTTACGTCCATAATGTCAACGCCAAACAACTGAATGTGGCGCCGCCGCCAGACTCAAAACATTGAGTAATTATATATAGACCAATGCTGTTATATGCTTAGAGCATGTACTTCTGGAAGTGACATGCAAGCGTTGTTATTGTTTAGTGGTAAAGTAATCGTTGAATTTATAATTATACAGGGCGATTCCAGATATGTTAGAAATCATTTTTTTCGTGGATTGCACATAAGCAGTTGCATATATAGAGTGTTTAAAATATAGAATATAGTGCAATTATAACTAATAAAATAATTATATAGGGAATCCCATTAGCGATTGAAGTTACAGGGTCCTTGGAATTGAAGGTGCAGTTGAATAACAGTTATACAGGGTGGTGCAAAAAATATTATACAGAGATACATATACAAGGTGGCGAAAATTGAAATGCAACATTTCGTAACCCATAAGCAGTTGTATATATAGGGAAGATGAAATGTAGGGTGAGAGGAATTGCAGATATACAGGTTGGTGGTAAAAAATGTTAGAAAAGGAAATGATTTATAGAGTAGCCCACGAAGAGTTCCATATATATGATGATTGAAATATAGGTCGGAATAGAATTATAGTTACAGAAGATAGTTAAAAACTTCATAAACAAATAGAGTAAATACGGTGGCTCATAGGCAGTGGCATATACAGAATGGTTTACCGGGTGGTTCAAAAATGTTAAAAAATGGTGCATCAGCAGTTGCATATACAGCGTGGTGGAAATATATAATGAGATGGAATTATTATAATGAGAATTTTAATAAATGTTAGAGAATTAAATGTAATTATAGTTACACAGGGAGGTTAGAAAAAATAAATATGTAGGGTAGCCCATTAGCGGTTGAAGTGTTGTCATATTAAATTAAGAATTACGAATTTCAACACAAATAAAGTCCTATAAATTATATCTGAAAAAAACTTGAATTTCGATACTTATTTGTAGAAGCGAGATGTTAGACCGACATCTAGGATTTTCGAGGAAACTATCACACAGAGGTTCCGAATATGGATCCGTTCCGTGGAATTGCTGTTCTTTTTCAGGTTACTTAACCTGACAGAGATATTGACACAATTGGTCGAATTTCGACCACTGGGCGACAGCTAGTATGTATAAAACAGATTAGTACATACATATGTTTCGCATTTGCAAAAAGATGAACTTTGAAAATTTGTATATATTTCGTTAAATTACATCTGTTCTTCTAATGAATAGGTTGAGTTCTTTTCAAAGAACAGGTTCGCGGGACAGTAGGTTCAAACCTGTACTCAAGAACCTGTTCCGTCCTCTTCGTAACATCACTACTTAGAAGATGGCCTTGTTCTTTTAATCTATCATTAGCCACATTTAGAGTGATCGAAAATCGGCCTCTAAAAGGCATAAGTCTTAGACGTCGGTCATGAACTTCTTTGATTTTGGGTATTATCAAGCTACGCTTGACAACTACTCATAGCAGTACTCGGATTTCTGTTCATGTGTATAGCCGTTTCTACAGATGAAAAACCTGTCTTCCCTTAACATCTTTCAAATCCACTTAGCTGGTGATACTAAACAGCGATTTGAGATCATATCAGTTTGTTTCTTAGTAAATTTAAAAAGAAATGCAAAAATCGACTAAAATGTTAAGTGATACAAACTTTAGCAATTTTCATCATTAATTTTAGTCCTTACTATAGTTTCGCCAAAACAATATTGAATATTTTGGGTGTTGAGATATCTTTGTCAGTCAATATATTGTTATAACCAATATATTAATGTTTGTGTGTATAGGTTATGTAATGGAGGCTGAGTGGTGTATAGGAGTTTTGAGAGGTTATGGGGGCTGAGTGTTGTGTATATGGTTAGGTTGTTAGTCGGTTGACTTTGTGTAATTCGATGAATTGAAAGCTTATGGGGGCTTAGTGATGTGTAGAGGTTATGTTCAACGATCGATGGCTGTCTGAGAAGATATAGGAACTGAGTGGTGTGTATAGGTTAGGTGAGTTCGGGGTTGACTTCGTGTAATTCGATGAATTGAAAGCTTATGGGGGCTTAGTGATGTGTAGAGGTTATGTTCAACGGTCGATGGCTGTCTGAGAAGATATAGGAACTCAGTGGAGTGTATAGGTTAGGTGAATTCATGTGCTCGATAAACAAAGATGTTATGGGTGCTGAGTGGTGTGTGTAGGTTATGTAATAGGGGCAAAGTGGTGTATAGGAGTTCTGAGAGGTTATGGAGGCTAAGTGTTTTGTATAGGTTATGTAATGGGGGCTTAGTGGTGTATAGGAGTTCTGAGAGGTTATGGAGGCGGGGTGTTGTGTATATGGTTAGGTTGTTAATAGGTTGACTTCGTGTAATTCGATGAATTGAAAGCTTATGGGGGCTTAGTGATGTGTAGAGGTTATGTTCATCGGTCGATGACTGTCTGAGAAGATATAGGAACTGAGTGGTGTGTATAGGTTAGGTGAGTTCCTGTGCTCGATAAACAAAGAGGTTTTGGGGCCTGAGTGGTGTGTATAGGTTATGTAATGGGGGCTGAGTGGTGTATAGGAGTTCTGAGAGGTTATGGAGGCGGAGTGTTGTGTATATGGTTAGGTTGTTAGTGGGTTGACTGCGTGTAATCGATAAATTGAAAGCTTATGGGGGCTTAGTGATGTGTAGAGGTTATGTTCATCGGTCGATGGCTGTCTGAGAAGATATAGGAACTGAGTGGTGTGTATATGTTAGATTGTTTGGTGACATCGTGTAGCTCGATGAACTGAGAGCTTATGGGGGCTGAGTGGTGTGTATAGGTTATGTAATGGGGGCTGAGTGGTGTACAGGAGATATGTTGGTTCGTGGAGGTCATTCTTGAGAGTTTAGGTTGTCAGTTTTCTAACGTAGGAGACGTAAAATTTGAGATTTTATTTACACGAATGTTTTGAATAAATAAATACAGATTAATGATTTTTATTCATAGATATATATGTAAAATTTGTGATTTTAATAACACTTTTTAAATTAATACAGATTCATGATTTTTATTGATACATATATGTAACCTGAAGGTGTAAAAAATCAAGGACTTCCATGAGTAAACTATTAACCTCTCGGGGTATAGACATGACGAGACCAAATACGGCATTCTGGACAGCCTCTACGAATATTCAAAGCAAAGGCTTTATTTTAATTCCATCTTTTTAAGCATGGGAAGCAAAATCAATGATTACTATCTGGTACTAGCTTATAATTCCAACTAAATAAACTTTTTTACTTTTAGAATAAACTAGTTACAGAACTCTCTTTTTGACTAGAATTGTTATTTGAAATTTGCGCTGGTCAGAAGACATTGTATTCGATCCCTTGACGTTCACATTAAAGGGTTAAAAATTGAACGACATAAAATTGTGTTGCGTATTACAATTCAAAATACGTAAGCATATTCTATTTTTTTCCTTTCTTCAACGTTATCTGATAGCCGTATATATATTTCCATGTCGATAAAACAAACAAAAACGGCATTCATATATTTGGCATATCCTTCTCGACGTATTCCTTTCAAATGTCAAGTAAGGTCCTTGTCGCTTGAAAGCCTATCGATTATTGACTTTTAACTAGAATAAATATATATGACAGACGTTTCCGAGACTTCTATTGAGTCTTCGGAAAAAGTCCATTTAAGTGGAGTCTGGAAAATCCGGGGCAATAAACCGAAAAGTTTGATGGAAGTCTGTTCTGCTGTACGTTCTGGGAGTTTTAATTAAAAAGTTGAAAACTCAAATTTGCAGAAGGAGAAGGCTCGCACTATGAGAGAATTTCAAGTGAGCAATTTTCATTTCTCGATGGGGCTGCAATTTTTTTCGGGTTTCGTCTGAAACTAAACATATTTCATTAGTTGTATGTTATTTTAATAGTAGAGTTTGCATGTGTGAATGTGTGTGTGTCCGCTGGATGTTATTTTTTTGAAATTAGGAAAAACTATAATAAATTCGCCTTTTTAACAGACTTCCAAAAAGGAGGAGGTTATCAATTCGTCAGCAACTTTTTTTATATATGACCAGCGATTAATCAAAAACGGCTTGGGCAATTTTGTTGATTTAAACTGCATTATATGAAGGGACATTACAGAAAGGCCACACATAATTGTCTATAACATGAGATTTACGGTTTCCCAGAAAATCAGAAAAAGATAATACGGGACTACAATTCAGTGAATTTCAATGAAACTTCACTGTTTACTCTAAAACTGCTCAAGAAATTTGAATATTACAAATTGTATTCTGCAAAGATATTGTTACGGAAAGTTATAACGTCTCCCGAGGGAGGACCCTGTATCTACTACCAAGTGTAACTGTCAGTTCGGGAGAAATCTGCATAATTCGATATTAGCACCATAGAGTAAAATCAAATGTAAAAATTTATATTAATAGATGTTCTGTGAGCGATATAGTCAGTCTAATTCATAACTTCAGTGATAATAAGTAGTAAAGTATATGCCGAAGTGAATTGTAAATTGTGTTTTGTGTTATATTGTATAATCTGTGTTTCAAGAAATTTGTATTGAATTATTGAAGGTTAAGGATTTGTTATCACCGTAAATAAAGGAGTATCAATTATACAACAGGTGTATTATTGAACCCACGGGATACGTAACAATATGTTTCAGCTTGATTCCGTATATTTTCTATAACATAAACATACCATTTTTCTGAAAATGGGAACAATATACGCAAAAAAACTGTAAACATCTAGTTTAAATGTCGGCGGTTAATGGTTGATCCTGAAAGCTGCTGAGTGTGATTGGCCGTTAGCGCTCAGTAGACACGCTACCCGCTTGCTGATTGGTCATTATCGGATGAGTTGTTATAGGGCGGGGCCGGGTCGGTACAGTGTTTAACATAATTATCCATGAATTCTATAAATACTGGGTTTCATTGTGTGTGTTTGGACTGTGAGACCTGTTCGCGATCTCAACTACCTCTCTTGCCAGTATTTCAATTTCGAGTGTTTTCTAATTGCCTATACTTTCGTATCTCTATCCGGTGTGCCGTTGTGGTGGTGGGCGTTGCAATCGATGTTGTTTTGTTTTTCTTATGGTGTTCTCGTTTTCATCAAGTCTGGCTTGAATTCTTTGCCTCAGATAGGTTTTGTGGCAGTCTGCACATAGAATCTCATACATTCCTTATTGTTCTAAAAGGATTCTCGTCGCATTCCTTAACACTGTGCTGTTTATAACCGACTTCCATGTCATGTATGACGAACGATTATTTAAAAACAGCTTGGGCGATTTTGATGATTTAAACTGCATTATATTAAGGAACATTATAGAAAGTTCCCGTATATTTGTCTATAACAAGAGATTTACTTTTTCCGGGAAATCAAAAAAAATGAAATAGATATCAGTGAATTTCAATAAATCTTCACTATCTTTTATAAGAAGAAATTTGAATATTATAAATTTTATTCTACAAATATATATTTCAGCTTGATTTTATATATTTGTCTATAACGTAAAACATGAGAATCGGAAACATATATGCAAAAACTGTAAACATCATGGTAAATGTCAAATTATGCCAAGGAAGTATATAGTACAGGGTGTTTGTAATGGTTTTCATTTTGATTCAATTGAAGTCAGTCTCTTTTAGAGACGAAGTTAAGGAGCTTATAGTCGCGTGAAAGGGCAGAAAATATTCTATTAGTTTATTGAAATGAAAATTTGTTATCCTGGCGATCTCTTCTGTATGGTATACGGTTGTAGGTGTGTGCATGTGATATTAGGTAGTACATAATCAGTGGCATAGAAAGATGATTGAAATCTAAGTTGGAATCGAATTGGTTATACAGGGTGGTTAAAAAAATATTTTATTGAGTGGCACATATGTAGTTACGTATACAAAGTGGTTGAAATAAGACTGGAGCAAATCTGTAGTAATACAGAGTGGATATTTGCGTATAATTACAGTTATACAGAAGGCTTCAAAAAATGCTAGAAGCAGTTGATTATACAGGATGATTGAAATATAAGGTGGAGTAAGAGTTACAGTTATTATAACTGTAATTCTACCGCGATTAAAAAATTTATATAATGTGAAACGTAAGTAATTGCGTGAAGTAATGATGCAGTAAAATTATTCTTGGATTGAGTTGGCTGATACTTGGTGGAAGTTGAAATTCATGATGATTTGAGTAATACACTTATTACAAACTTACACTTTATTTAAAAAATTGTGACAATTGTTTAAATAAAGTGTAAGTTTGTAATAAGTGTATTACTCAAATCATCATGAAATTATTCTTGTCTTCTGAATGTTATTTGTAGCATGTTCTTCATTATTTTGTTAGTTTTATTAGGAATAACATCACAATTAAATTTAAAAAGCTGTCGACTTCGTTGTCAATGGCTTTAAAATATGTAATAAAAATGTAAATTGCAAATTGAAAGTTTGATTTATGCCATTTAAGTTGGCAACGAAGTCAGAAAGGGGTGACCAATACACAGAAGCACATACAGTGTGGATGCAATACTGAGTGAATTAGAGTTACACTTATAGAAAGTGGTCCAAATAATGAAACAAATAAAAAAAGTTAAAAACGTATTTGGAGAATACAGAAAAATAATACAAAATAGAGACGGAGAAAGAGAAAGAAATAAGAATACGCTAAAATATTCAATAGAATTGTGCCTTAAATCATATAAAAATAAGACTCTCTTAGAACAGTGATTAACGGCACATTGTTTCTAAACGATTTTTATTTTAAGTCAGCTGAAGTCGGTTCATTTTTAAATATAAATTATTTAACAACATTATCTTTACGTTTACTTATAGTTGAATTATCTTAATTTATCATAAGTGAATACAGCTTAAGTGTTTTAAATGGCGATAAGTATTGGAAACGGAAATTTTGAGAAAAAAATGTGGTGTGGTCTGATAAGCAATCAGCTGATTGGGTCTTACACGACCCCGTCATCCAGTCTCCCTTGAAAATGAACTACCAAACATGATCAAGTCTCTTGGTGTTAATGAAATTATTTTGACGTGTTTGTAACACAAAGTAAACAAAATGATCAAGTTCAGTCGCTAAACATATTCAAGACTTCCTATAAGGCGCTGCCTAATTGTCTTAAAAAATGCCTGTAATGTTTTATTTTTTCACCCCGGCATAATGAATAAATGCAAGCCCTGACGAAGCTTTCAATTAATAAAATCGGAACGTCGGCAAGCATTTATTAGCCAACTTTATTGTCCTACACTTACCATTCCATCACATTTATATTAAAGACACTAAGGACGTCTGGAAATTAAATACGTTAGTTACCTTAAGCACTTCATGCACTTCATAATATTTTTACACATCTTAGCGGTATTTTAACGGTATCAAACAAAGTCGCTTCCAGCCTTTTGTTCCTCTATGCGCTTAGATCTTTTAAACTACGCATCGGATTGTAGTGAGGTTTTCATCAATAGATAGTGTTTCGACAGGAATGTTTATATGTATAGTTTAATATTGTTTTGTGTTAAATTTTTTTAAATATGACGAGAATTATTCAATCAACGCGTCGCTGCTATACTCGCTTTGCGATCGTAAAACGAGAGAGCATCAGGTGAGTTAGTTAGAGCGTATTGCTAATAATGCGATGGTCTCGAGTTGATTTTCCATGATTCATTGAATTTTTTGATGGTATATGGTTTCCTTAAGGTTTACATTCACACTTGGACCCAGTAGGTGGCGCTGCGACAGAGTTGTAAGAAAAAATTTTATAAATCTTCCTTAATACGAGGGCTGCCTTTTATATTTCGGGATTAGAGAACAAAAACAAATATTAATCATCGAAAATCGCTTTATTGTTATTGAAAATATTCCCCATGAAGATCTATACACTTTTGTATGCGTTTGAACCAATTGTCGAAGCACTTTTTCCACTCTGATTGAGGTATTTCCAAAACATGCATTCTGAACGCAGCAACCGCTTCTTCAGGTGTCGAAAAATGTTGACCTATCAGTTTGTTTTTTACGTATGGGAATAAAAAGAAGTCATTTGGTGACAAGTCAGGACTATACGGCGGATGACTCATCAAATCGATGTTTTGCGCGGTCAAAAATGCAGTTGTTTGAGCCGATGTGTGAGAGCTCGCACTGTCGTGGTGAAGGGTGATCCGTCTTCGGGGGTTGGTTTTCCTCATTTCTTGGAATACAACTGTCAAACAAATGGTTGTGTACCACTCAGAATTGACTGTTCTGCGTTGTTCTAGTAGTACGGTTGCGACATCTCCAGTTTTTCCGAAAAAACAGGCGATCATTTGCTTGGAAGTGCTTCGTGCGCGAACAACTTTTGTTGGATTCGGCTCATCTTGAAACACCCATACAGTCGACTGCTGTTTACTTTCGGGCTCATACGCGTAAATCCACCATTCATCACCTGTCACTATGTCATAAACGTGTTTTGACGCACCGCGATCGTATTTTTTGAGCCTTTTTTTGAACGATTGACAAATTGTGTGGGATCCAACGCGAACAATTTTTTTTGAGATTCAAATGTTTATGCAATATTGAATGTATGCTGGTCCCACTAATGTGGAAGATTGACTCAATCTCACGAGAGGTCACATGGCGATCTTGCAATATCAGTTCGCGCACAGCATCAATGGTTTCCGGAACAACAACTGTTTTTGGACTACCTTCACGAAATTCGTCTTGGAGTGAACTACGACCTCGATTGAATTCACCATACCATCGATAAATAGTGTTCCTTGATGGAATTTCATCACCAAAAATTAAATTAAGTTCATCCATGCACTCTTGCTGACTTAATCCACGTCGGAAGTTGTAAAAAATAATCGCACGAAAATTTTTTGGCCGAGATGAATCCTTTAAGTAACTGTAAACAACACATAGCGCTCGTATGTCAAAACGTTCTGAGTACGTATAACCTCAAAAATGTCAAACTTTACGATAGAACTGTCAGTTGTCAGATTGCAACACTAGGGTTGTCCAATCCCGAAATATAAAAGGCAGGCCTTGTAGTTGGGCAGTTTTTGGGGAAATTTTTTGTGTAAGTTTGAGTGGTATAGATTTATAATTTAACTCGGTAGGTCTCGCTACGATCAGGTTGTAGGATTTTTTTAATTTCTCCTAAACAGTGGACCGATTGTGATAAAAAAAAATTGAATGATTGGGCCACTTTTGATTAAACTTTTTATGTACATTTGAGTGGTTTACATTTCCAATTTGACTCGGTGGGGGGCGTTGCTATCGAGTTGTAGGAAACTTTTTTAACTCGTCCTAACCCGATTGTTTAGAATGATAACTTTACCCGGTAGGGGTGCTGAGATCGGGTTCTACGATTTTTTTCAATATTTGCATTTAAATTAATCACCAATTTGTCTAATCCTTACGAAGCTGGGACGGGCCAGCTAGTTCCAAACAAATTATAATTAGTTGTGAAAGTCTTCTGCCTGTTGTTCGTTATAACCTACATACCCCGAACACACAAATACTTTTAAAACGTAATTGTCCCTGCAAAAAAATCCGCTTGCATTACATCCTTAGGTTCGTAGGTACGAACTATACAAAAACAACGGGAATATAAATCCTGGAATTAAAACCGACGTTGCCTTTGTCCTGGACTACACCAAAACGACAACAGAAGGTCTTCAAGGATTCCAAGGAGGATAATAATTACATGGTAATAAACGTAAATTATTGCCTTGTTGGGTTTAAATCTGCTCGTGAATCCTTATTATACCCCCATTAAATTAACACTTACTATAGCTTATTTATTGCTGGAGTTTCAGCAAATTAAGTATTACGGTTACATACGTTCATACAATGCGTATTTACGGTGACATCTGCAGAAATAATGCAAAAAGGAATCGGCGGTTAACGAGGGGAAAGTAATTAGTGCATAAAGCTATAGTTGCGATAGATTCAAAGGCTTGCTGGACTGTTTCCAGGGGCGGGTAGGCGTCCAAAGTTTAGCTTAAGGAAACATCAAAGCGGCCAAGTTGAAATGGGTCGGATTTAGGTCGTTGGAAATAAGTGTAAGGCTAGATTATAATTGTGTAGACAATGCGTGCCGAAATATTCCAAAAAAAAAACTAGGTAAACTTTTCTGCAGTGCCTGGAAATCTATAACCAGGTATCAGCAATTAAACAATTTGATGGTATAGAAGGAAAAAGAATTATTTACAATGCTAAAGAACTTAAAACTCATTTTGGAATGATTGTTTAGGAGATATTTGACTATTTTGGTTGTATATTGGAGTTTTGTCATGTCCTCGTTTGAGTGACAGCTCTCGTTTTCGAGATATGACAAAAACTTATCTTTTTTTGAATGGAAACCGTAGTTGGCTATGATCTCAAAAAATCTGACAATTTTAGAGCTTTTCAACAATATAATACTCGATATATTATTCATGAAAATAACGGACATACGCCATGCTTTTCTCTCTTATTTTTACTTTTAACGTAGGTGGCCATGAAAAAGATTGTTTTCACTTTGACGTTTCCTCATTTGAGAGTAATTCCATTAGTAGTGCTGAATTGACAGTCGATATTAACAAGTTTTCGTGATAAAATGGAATATTCTAACCAAGAATAACTGAATATGGTGGAATGTTATATCATATGCCATAAAAATTAAGTTCGTGCAGCTGAGGAATACTTTCATAGATATTTTAATCGTCGTCAACCTGCTCTATGTACATTTAAGAGGCTTTACGATAGTTTACGCAGATATGGATCTTTTACTAAACCACCAAAGGAACGTTATCAAATTAACGAAGCAGCACAAATAAATGTTTTGGCAATGGTAA